>CM075986.1:12926030-13046666 GCA_038087875.1 Malacoraja senta
CTAGTCCACATTGTTGCATTGCTGAACCCACCAACAATATAAAACATAATCAACAAAAATAAGTGCAGTCATACATTTAAAAAAAAAACAAGGATTAGCATTTCTGTTGCAGCTATATTTTGAAAAATTAGCGGCGACCAGAATGAAGCCGCCATGAAGCCGCTACCAGTTCCGAGAATGCGGGAACTACCCACGACCATGAAGGCCCCTCCCCGGCAACCACCCACGAACATGTGGCGACCGCATAGTCTCCTGTAGTAGCCTAAAAAGTCGCCTAAGTGGGACAGGCCCATTAGGCTTGAAGATTAGAGATAGAGAGGATGGCTGAATCTATGATTAAATGGGATCTGGTATGAATTAGAACAAAGGCAGCAAAGTTTAGGTGATTTCAATTTTATGAAGAACAGAATGAGAAGGGTGAGCCAGAAGTGTATTTGGGATAGTTAAGATAGAAGCAAATATGCACTGATGATAGTTTCAGCAGCAGATGAGCCAATGCAGGGTTGCAGTGGCGGAAATCCCGGGGGGGGCCAGGGGGACGTGTCCCCCCCTTTGTTTTGAGAGGTGGGGGACGATCCCCCCAATTTTTTGTAATCCGGATTTTAAAAGCCACTTTCCGCAAGACTGGGGGTGGGACTGCTGATCGAGGGCGCCGATTGGACAAGAGAGACATCGGTCAGCAGGCAATGGGGGCGGGACATGATGATTCAGCACGATGATTGGAGGAGGGAGGTGTCGGTCAGAGGCAAAAGTAGGGGGGGTGGGACTGAGGATAGAGCGTGGTGATTGGAGGAGGGATTTGTGCCCAGGTCATAGGGTCACAACGGCAGCCCTGGACACAGACCTGCGCCTCATCTGCAGCCAGGATTGATCCCGGCCAGCTCTCCGGCACTGCAATCGCTGCCGAACCTCCACTGAACCATCCCTGTCCCCACCCGAGGCCCCCCCCCCCCACGCCCAGGGATGGCCAGAGACGTCGGGAGTCAGACGGGCGCGATGCCCCCAGGCCCACAGCCAGTGCAGAGAAGCAGCGCTAAACCCAGCTCAACTCTGCCTCTCCCGCCGGGTTAACCTACAGCCCTACCTGGACTTAAAGGAAATATGGCCCAGGCTTACAGCCTGCAAGGAGAAGCAGCGCTAGCTCCACTGCTCCGGACTGGTATTCCGTCAGTCCAGGCAGGGCTGTAGTTAACCTGGCGAGACAGGCAGAGTTGAGCTGCGTTTAGCGTTGGATTGAGCTGTAATTACCGTTCACAGGGTCCACGGCAGAAGCCTTCGAAGCCTCGCGTGTGTGTGTCCCCCGTCCCCTCCATATATTGATAGCGATTTCCGTCACTGCAGGGTTGGTGAGACACAGAGGTGAGTATAAACAGTCTAGTTGATAATTTAGGAGGCTAGTTTAAGGTCATAAACAGGATCACAGTTGTGACAGTTTGTTAGAGATAGGATCCCAGCACATTTTCCAAGTCAACCTTATGATAGGATTTAGAACAAAATACATTTTCTTTCAGTGCATGTTATTCTTCATCCATTGCATTTTTGGAATTCTAAGTTCCTGAGAGACACATTTCCAATAATGAAATTAAAATACATCCTAATATGCTAGTATAATAGTGTGGGAATGTTGCATTGCTGGAGATGTTATCATCTGAATGAAATATTTAAACAATGCTCTATCTGCTCTCACAGATGGACATATAAGATCCTAAACAAGGCACAAAGTGCTGGAAGAACTCAGTGAGTCAGCAAGCATCTAGGGAGGGAATGGACAGGCGACATTTCGGGTCAGGACCTTTCATCATATCCTCCCCAGATGCTGCTTGACCATTTGAGTTCCTCTAGCACTTTGTGTTGTGCTCAAGATTCCAGCATCTGCAGTTTCCTGTGTCTCCAGAGACTGAAGAATCCTACCCAACATCCTACCGAAAATGTTGCCTCACCATTCCCTCCCCGGATGCTGCCTGACCCACTAAGTTTCTCTGCACTTTGTGTTTTGCTCAAGATTCCAGCATCTGCAGTTTCTTGTGTCTCCATATATGATCCAAACCCAGTATTTCCAAAGAGGTCACAAAAGCTTGCAGGATCCTGGGCTTTAACAGATGCATGGTAGATGCATGGTACTCTAGGCCGATCTCCAAGTTGCCTTTTATTTCTAAGATCATGGAGAAGGTAGTTTATGCGCAGCTGAAACTCTTCCTGGATGAGCACAATATTCGGGAAGTTTTCCAGTCTGGATTCAAGGCTATGCATAGCACAGAGTCGGCTCTGCTAAGGGTCTTCAACGACATCCTCCTGGCAAACGACTCAGGTAATTATGTGGTTCTTGTCTTGCTGGACCTATCTGCCGCCTTCGATACAGTGGACCATGGAATATTAATTTCCAGACTACAGCACCAAGTGGGCATTTGTGGCAGTGCCCTGGAATGGTTCAGGTCCTATCTGGCAGATAGAACCATGCGTGTAAGCCTTGCTGGCTTTGAATCCTCCTCCACTCCCTTGGTATATGGGGTTCCACAGGGCTCAATTTTAGGGTCCCTGCTCTTCTCCTTATACCTACTTCCTCTGGGCTCAATTTTAAGAAGGCATGGCATCTCCTTTCACTTTTATGCAGATGATAGCCAGTTATATATGCCACTCAGGAAAGAAGAAGACTATTCTCTAAAATCACTTCTGTCTTGTCTTGAGGACATTAAGTCCTGGATGGCCTTAAACTTTCTGGGACTTAATGAAGAGAAGACAGAGGTGATTTTGTTTGGCCCCAATGGCTGCCGTGAACCTCCCTTTGTTGATTTGGGTCCACTGGCATTGTCTGTAAAGCCAACCGTCTTGAACCTGGGTTTTAGGATGGACGGTGATTTTAAACTAGACAAACAAATAGGCGCGGTGGTTAAGTCCAGCTTCTTTCACCTAAGGAAGCTGGCAAAGGTGAAGCCCATTCTCGAGCGGGAGCATTTTGAAACAGTAATCCATGCCTTTATTACATCTAGGCTGGATTACTGTAACGCACTCTACTCTGGAGTCGCACGAGCTTCATTGGCTCGCCTCCAGCTTGTTCAAAATGCTGCCGCTCGCCTTTTGACTGGAACTCGAAAGAGGGAGCACATTACGCCAATTTTGGCCTCTCTACACTGGCTCCCAGTGCACTTTCGAGTTCATTTCAAAATTCTTTTATTTGTTTTTAAATCCTTGAATGGGCTCGCCCCGCCTTACCTCTCTGAGCTGCTCCACCTATATGCTCCTGCCCGGTGCCTCAGGTCAGCTGATCAGCTGCTCCTTGAGGTACCAAGGTCTAAGCGGAAGCTCAGAGGGGATAGAGCTTTTTCTGTTGCTGCTCCGGCACTCTGGAACACCTTGCCGCTGCACATCAGACAGGCCCCCTCACTGCCCATCTTCAAATCCTCCCTAAAAACATATTTTTATTCTTTGGCTTTCGACACTGGCTGAGGCATTGCCCCTGTTTTTAGTGCTTTTAATGTCTTTTAATTTTTAGTGTGTTTTTTATAGTCCTTCGTTTTACGGTTTTTAATGGTTTTTAATTGTTTGTAATAGCTTTTTGTTCGTGATTTCTCATGTACAGCACTTTGTGGCAACTGTGGTTGTTTAAAGTGCTTTATAAATAAAGTTATTATTATTATTATTATTAAACAGATGCATAGAGTACCATAATAAAGAAGTGTAAAATACTGGTTCAGATGCAATTGGAGCTTTGTTTCCAGTCCAAGACAGCAAACTTTAGCAAAGATGTAAAGGATCTAGAAAAGGTGTAGAAGAGATTTATTAAAAGGATTCTCCAGATGAGGGACTTGCAAAGAGATCTGATATGCTTACTTAAAAACATGAAAGCGTAGACAAAGTAGATGGAAATAAACAGTTGCCATTGGCAGAGGATTCAAGAACCAAGAGACACAGAATGAAGGTAATTGTCAAAACAACCAAAAGCAATACAAGAGAAAATGTTTTCACACACAACTGGTCATGGTCAGGAACACACTAGCAAGGGTAAAAATTAAGATAGGTTCAATTGTTGGTGAAGTGTTCAAAAATGAGGTGAAAGAAAATAATTTGACAGTTTCTGAGGAGTGGACTGGCTGAATTGGTCTTACATGAAGCTTATATATACTGAATTTGTCAAATGACTGTATTCTGTGTTGTAACCATGATGTGAATGCGAGTTATCTTCAGTGCTGTGGCTACTCTTTATACTGAAATTGATTATTATTATTATTTTTTTTACTGCTGTATGTTCTACATTGCAATTGTGATGACACAATAAAAAGTACTTCAGTGGCTGTAAAGTGATTTAGGACCTTCAGAAAGGGGGGTGAAAGGGCCTACATAAATCCAAATTCATACCAACAATAAGTTGAAAAATCATATGCCAAATCAAAAAGAAACAAGGCTGTGGGAGCAGAAGTTCCTGGTGAAGTTCTAAAACTCTGCAGCCTTAACTGTTAAGGGATCTCAGGGGCATAATAATAATCATCATCTACAAGAAAGAAGCCAAATCTCCCTGCTGTCTGGCACAGGGAACAACATCACTCAAGTCCTCCTTAACTGACTCCTTCCAGTAGTCAAGAGCTGCTTCTCAAATTAAATTCCATTTGCTATTTTTGTACCCACACTCAATCTATCTATATCCATTCGCACAATTAGTTCTGCTATAATGTAATAGTTGCATTCCTAAGAAACATTGTATTATAGAAAATCACTTTATAAACATAATTGCGTCAATGGGGGAAAGGAAGTTGGGGCTAGAGAGTTTCAGATGTACAATAAGTTATTTTCACAGCAAGTTTTTCCAAATAAAGGTATTTTCAAAAGCAACCTGTTTGTGTTACTGCAAGATAACAATACAAAATTCTTAAGGGGTTGGACAGGCTAGATGCAGGAAGATTGTTCCTGATGTTGGGGAAGTCCAGGACAAGGGGTCACAGTTTAAGGATAAAGGGGAAATCTTTTAGGACCGAGATGAGAAAAACATTTTTCACACAGTGGTGAATCTCTGGAATTCTCTGCCACAGAAGGTAGTTGAGGCCAGTTCATTGGCTATATTTAAGAGGGAGTTAGATGTGGCCCTTGTGGCTAAAGGGATCAGGGGGTGTGGAGAGAAGGCAGGTACAGGATACTGAGTTGGATGATCAGCCATGATCATATTGAATGGCGGTGCAGGCTCGAAGGGCCGAATGGCCTACTCCTGCACCTATTTTCCATGTTTCTATAGACTCTGAACTCTTACTTTCTCACTTTTAAAAGTCTTCCTGAAAAAGCCTCACCCAGTCAACCTTTACAAATTCCTGTCTAAAGCCATCAAAAATAGCCTTGCCTTAATTCATGACTTTAACTTGTGGACTTGCCTATCTTTTTCCACAACTGTCTTGAAACTAATAGAATTATAATAACTGATCCCCAAGTGCACCTCCACTGATATACCAGCCATTGGCCCAGCGGGTGTTTTTTTAAAAAGGAAGCAGAATGTAGCTCCAGTTCTTGTAGGGTTATCTGCATGTTACTTCAGAACACATGGCATAGCTTCAAGCTAAGAGGGGAAATGTTTAAAGGAAAAGTGTGGGGCATGATTTTCTCACAGAGGATGGCGAGTGACTGGAACATGCTACAGGGGATGATGGCTGAAGCATACATTAGTGGCATTTAAAATACTTTTGGATAGGCATATGGATATGCAGGGAACAGAAGGATATGGGTAGGAAGGAACTGCAGATGTTCGTTTAGACACAAATTGCTGGGCAGGTAGCATCTCTGGCGACAAGGAATGGGTGATGTTTTAGGTTGAGACCTGGTCAAGGTTCTTAAAAAGGGCCTCAACCCAAAACATGCCCCAATCCTTCTCTCCAGAGCTGCTGCATGTCCCGCCCACTGAGTTACTCCAGCATATACTAGGGATATGGTTTATGAGGAAGGCAAGTGATGGCCTTGACACCATGTTCGGCACAGACATTATGGGCTGAAGGGCCTGTTCCTGTGCTGTATTGTTCTATGTTCTACCACTTTTCCTGGACCCCATCTAAATTCATCTAAATGAATTTCACTGCGTAATGTTTAATTGCATAGTTGACAATAAATATCCATTGATATAATCTCTTCGCATGAATATGTCTTTCTTTTCTTTCACAGACATCATCGAACTCATACCTGAGCAAGGAGGTTTGAGGGAGGGAGGGCGGGCGGGTAAGCCCAGCCCACTCCACTCACCCACCCCATCTCCAGTCTGCTCCAAGGTACAGAAAAATGCTGGAGAAACTCAGCGGGTGCAGCAGCATCTATGGAGCGAAGGAAATAGGAGGGAGAGCGAGCTAGCGAGCGCGCGCACAGACCCGCCCGCCCAACTGCCAGGGCCGAGAGCGCGCGCCTGCGTTAGCCCCGCCAGCGGCGTGAGCGCGCCCGGCCACCGGTGTCGTTCGCTCGCTCGCGCGCGCACGCACGCACGCACGCGGGCGTGACGTGCTGACAGTCTCGCTCAGGTGAGGTGCGGCTTCGGAGAGTTCGCCTGAGGAAAGAATCGAAGTCAGGAGAGAGGAAAGCTAAACGAAAACTGTCGGGGACAAGAGCCTTTCTCCCTCCCCCCCCCCCCCCCTCCACCCCCCAAAAAACTGCGGACGCTGCAATCGTTTATTATTTTAGATCGTTAGGAGAGAGGGGCAAAAAAGTGCGTGGAGTTAAGGGAAACCTGTGAGCGGTAAGCCGAAGGAGCTGAAGTCCAGGATAACAAAGTCTCCTTCACTCTTTCCCCGTTCGGCTACGCTGCCGACAGACAAGGGGAACCATGGCGGAGCAGGAAAGCCTGGAGTTCGGCAAAGCAGACTTTGTCCTGATGGACACAATCAACATGTCAGAGTTCATGGCAAACTTAAAATTGAGGTAAGAGACAGACCGAGGGGCTGTGAGTCGGAGGGAAGCCTGGCGTGTGCGACAGCGTTGAAAGGAAGCGAATGAGAGAATGTTAACTAATGATAAGAGATGCAAGGGTGTTTATGTTTCAAACACGCACCCATAATCAATGGATGGGGATGGGCGGAGGACCTGCATGAAGAAATAAGAACAGATTTACTTGTAGGCGACATGAAACTTAATACACCGCAGGTAATTTATATTGTATTGGTGATTTATTTGTAATGAAGATATCATCAAATAAAATTCACCGTTTGTGATTTCATTCCGAGACAAGGTTGTTTTACATTCCACAATGATGTAATTGACATATGATCAACACAATTCCACTACAACCGATTACACCCTTGAGTTTAATATGGAGAATCGAAATACATTGTCATAATTGGTTATTCGAGGGGCTGTCCTTCAATCTTTTCTCAAGCATTGAAAAAAAATAATACCTTGGCATAAAGTACATGTTCTGTGTTCAGAAGGCTCTTCCGTGATATCTGACCACCCTCAACCCACTCCATGTTGATTACTCTTTGAGGAATTACAAATTCTTCTTGATTCCAAGGTTTTAACAATGTTGAAAGAATGAGGGAAGCAGATTTATATATATTCAGAACCATTTGAAGTTCGACTAACCAATAACTATTTCAAATATCCAGGGCAGGCTCGTTGGATTGAATAGCAACTTGGGTAATTCTGTATGATTTTATGATCTCAGACTTTGGAGTACAAGGTTATTTCATATTAAGTCAAAATGCTTAAACTTGAATAATGGGGGTAATTCAGAATGTGTTGCAAGGCTGTGACATAATTGATGAGGTATTGATTCATATTTGATATTTTCTTTGAGTCAGGCACTTTTTCCCTTTCCACTGCTAATCCTCTCATTGCTGTAAATGTTTGATCACGTTCATTCTGGTAGCCACATGTTGCGTGGGGTTTTGTGTTGAGTAGTTCAGAGGGAATATTTTCCTGCATATGGTACATTATACATCAGCTAAGTATTTGTTATTTACTTGGATTGAAAATGTGCATTTCGAAAAATGCCCTAACTAAATGGTAGAATGTCAAATTTGTAGCTAAGTGAGGGCAAGATAGACAAAATTGCTGAAAGTTATATTTACTCTCCATTTATCCACAAAAATCTGTTGCACAAGCTGTGGGTCTGGGTGGAGTCTGAGATTGAAAGACTGATCATAAGCCACAGGATCAGCTGAGAAGGACTCTGAAGGTGTGGACTTGGCTGGCAGGATCAATGATTCAATTCAATTATAGTTTATTGTCATGTACTTAGGTACAGTAAAAAAAAATTGCATACAATCCAATAAGATCATACAGCAGACTTGACCTAGGTAGTACACAAAGAGTCACCACATTTCTGGTGCCGACAAAGTTTCAAAAGTTTTTAGTACAGTCTTATCTTCTTGCAGTGGTGAACCAGGCCTGCCACCACAGGTGACCCGCTGGGTTCGTCTTTGTTCTCGGTGGCACGCCGCAGGGTCTCTCTTTGTTCTTGGCAGATCCCTGCCGGGTCCCTCTTTGCTCTCCCTGGCCCATCCACTGGGCTGCTCTCGGCAGCCCCCCGCCGGGTTCCTCTTTGTCCTTGGTGGCCTGTCCGCCATTTAACTCAGTGGTGCATCCCAGGAATCTTCTGCTGCCTCGCAAAATATTGCAAAAATTGGCATATCCAAAAACATTAGTCCTGCAAGAAGTCATTTTGGGATTAGCTGTATGATATTCTGAATAGCTCATTTTGAGAAGTTATGGAATATTCTCTAATTTGGTTTTGTCAAACATTTACACACTGACAAATAAGGTTTATGCAGTTAAACCTATTTTCCTACCTTAACAGCAAACCATTAGCACATTGTAACCAAGACGTCATGTGCCAAGATGTGGAAAACACTTTTACTTTCAATACACAAATCTGGATTGAAGCCAAAGTAAATTAGCAGCGTGGAGTTGACTTCATCGTCTCTAATTTATGTTCTAAATTTCAATGGTGAGATTGAGTAAGGCCAACAAGCGGCTCACCACAGGTCCTCCTCGGGTTATGAATGCCCTACTTATCAACAACGTGTTCATCTGGATAATCATTTGGGAGACTGACAGGATGTTTTTGCTGGCCATTACGGGCCCCTTACATCAGCTGGAAACTGTTTGTGGCTGTATTTCCAACATTCCAGCTATCTAATCAAATCTGATAGTGTTCTACATCATACAAGCCAAACTCAAGTACAGTTCACAAGTTATAGGAGTAGAATTAGGCCATTCAGCCCATCGCGTGCACTCCGCCATTCAATCATGGCTGATCTCTGCCTCCTAATCCCATTTTCCTGCCTTCTCCCCATAACCCTTGACACCCGTTCTAATCAAGAACTGCCTTAAAATTTTCCACTGACTTGGCCTCCACAGTGCTCTGTGGCAATGAGTTCCACAAATTAACTACCCTCTGACTAAAGAAGTTCCTCCTCACTTCCTTTCGGAAAAGAGCGCCCCTTAATCCTGAGGCTATGACCTCTGTCCTAGACTCTTCCACCGGTGGAAACATTCTTTCCGCATCCACTCCACATCAGAGCCAAGGGAAAGAACAGAATACAGAACATAGTTCTCAGGTGTAGCACACCAGTTTCAAAAACAAAGTCCAATGTCCGCATTGGAGTAGAGGTGAATCAGGCAGTACCCAGTTTATGAAAGGATCATTCAGAGGAGAGGAGAATTTGTTGTGCACTTTCTAGCTTTTATATTTTCTGCCCGATGGAAGTGGAGAAGAAGTGGTGCAACAAATCTTTGATTATATTGGCTGCTTTTCTGCGTGGTGTGGATGGAGATGGGTTATAAACAGCTGAAAGGAACAGAATCCTGCTGAAACCTGTGCACTAATTGGAAGGGAGGCACATGATGTACAGTAGAGAACACCAAACAGCGAAGCATCTTGATCATGTCATTCGCATTTTGTTTTCGGACAAGGTAGAACAAAATGTTATAATTTGCCTTTATTTTGTAAAAACATATACAATAATGAATTAATGAAGAATATTTAGATTGGGCATGTGCTTTTGATGGTTAGCAGAGAAGTTTAGTGGGGAAAACATTTCAGCTGTGCTTAATTCCATTGCTTAATCACATTCCCACTTGATCTCTTCATGGAAAATAAGCCCTTTTCCTCATAACTAACACGCTCCATCCCAGGTAATGTTCTGCTGAAACAAGCTTGGGACTTCTCCTTTGCTATCACAACCTTCCTGTAATGTGGTGACCAGAACTCCAGCGGAGGTCTGACCAAAATTGGAGAATTACCTTCCTGCTTTTGATTTTGTGCCTTATTTAAAAAAAGGCCAGTATCCTATATACCTTAACCAAATTCTCCATCTACACTGCCATTTTCACGATCATTGGACTTGTATTGCGGGATTTCTCTCTTCTTCAATGTTCTCGAAGACCTCTTCATTCACGGTATACATTGTAACTTTGTTACTGCTTCCAAAATGCATCACTTTACGTTTATCTCTATTAAACTTCATCAATCATTTCACCAATGTTACCTACGACAACCTTCCACACTATCAACAACTCCACCAATCTTTATATCAGCTGCCCCTTACAACCAGATTTGAGGTCTGATTATCTTAAGTTCATTTGGGAAGAATGTCTTTCCTTCATTGTACCGTCCACCATCCTCCACTTTTGATATCTGTCCAATGCTAATAGAAATTAATGTCTGCAGACCTGAAGTTGCAGAAAACTTGTAAGAGAAGCTTTAATGGAAAAAATGTTGGAACTTGCTTTGCCTTTGAGTTGTATATTTTAATTTGGGCTGCTTGCTATTTTGAATCTCTAAACTGTGCAAACTGTTGAAAAGTCTACACTATCTGTACACTTAGTCAACATTATTGGTTTGTTTTGATTTGCCTCCAGGAAGTTTGTAGCCATTGATTCTAATCCCCGGTGTAAATTTAGTAGACTGTTATTTAAACTTGAGTAATGTGGCATGGAGTTATGATTTGTCATTGACGATAAACTTCAAAACTTTTTTTATCATCATATGCAAAAGTACTTCGAGGTAGAGGTGCAATAACAATCTTGATTTCAAGATGGCATGGGAGGAAGGTGACATTTTGCATGCAGTATGGGGCGGATTTTTTTTTTGTGTATGGTGTAACTGTCAAAGATGTTTTGATCAACAGTTTCTTTAAATAACATTTTATGCTGCTTTTTGTAAAGTCCAAAGATATTTCGAGTTATTTACTGGACCAGAATTAACTTAATGGCAGTACCTTCACCTGGGTTAGATCATTGTGGATTTAAGTCCCTTCCAGAAAGATAAAACGAACACTAACGTGCAGTTCTGAGGGAAAGCAATGTAGTTAGAGATGCAGTTTTGTAGAAGGAACATTAAATCAAGGTTGTTAAACTGGTATCTGGCTAATATTTATTCCTCAATAAACATCACAAAAACAGATTAGTTGGTCATTACATTGCTGTTCATGGAACCATCCAAATTGCTGTTCATGGAACCATCCAAATGCTATAAAAATGATTTTCTTACCACAAATCCTTTACCTATTTCAATCAATACCTATATATCTCCCAAAAAAGTTTTTCAAAAAACTGGACTCAGACATTACAAATTTTATATGGGATTACAAATCCCACAGAATACAAAGAACACACCTTAACAAACGAAAAGAGTTGGGGGGTCTAGCGCTCCCTAACTTTATGTATTATAACTGGGCAGTAAATATTAAAAATATGATTCACCTGCTGGACAATTCTGCCCAGCAGGTGGACTGGATTATAATGGAAAAAGGGGATTGCTCCCCGAATAATATGGGAGCGATTATTCTCTCTCCAATAAATTTGAATAATAAAAATTATAAAAAAAAACCATTTTATATAGCACTATTAGAACATGGAAGCAAATAAAACAGAATCTAAAATTAAGAAACCTATCTCTCTTAATACCAATAGTCAATAACCCATCGTTTAAACCTTCAATCATAGATAAATCATTTATACAATGGGAAAGAATGGGAATCAAAACGCTCGAAGATCTGTATGAATTAGAAAAATTACTATCATTCCAACAACTACAACTGAAATATAATTTGAAAAATAATCAATATTTTAAATATCTACAAATCTGTGACTATTTGAAAACACACACAAAAGATTATTATAATATGCCTTCCGACTTACTAGATGAAGCAATGAAGACAAAGGCGGAATCAGTTAATTTAATATCATACTTATATAATATCATCTTAAACATAGAAATACCCACAACAGATGGAATTAGAAGAGATTGGGAACAAGATCTAGGTATAAAATTTTCAAAAGAGAGTTGGGATAATCATTTATTACAGGTGCATAAATGCTCGATCAACGTACGACATACGCTTATCCAATTTAAAACATTACATAGATTATATTATTCAAAAACCAAACTAAATAAAATCTTTCCTAACGTCTCACCAATCTGTGATAAATGTATATGTCAAGAAGCTACCATAGCACATTCTTTTGTTTTTTGTACAAAAATCCAAAAATTCTGGTTTGAAATATTTGATATTTTTTCAAAATTAATCAAAATAAAACTGGTATGGATTATTTTTGGAATATCGGAAGGTATTCCTGAATTAAACGTGTATCAGAAGAATTTACTCAATTATGGGCTAATAATGGGAAAAAAGCTTATACTTAAATTCTGGAAAAATGCGCCCACACCAACAATAAAAATGTGGACATCAAATATGTTGGAAACATTACATCTGGAAGAGATGAGATTCCTCCTAGTAGGCAAAGTAGACCAATTTCAAAGGACGTGGTCTACGTTTTTGGACCTATTACAAGCATGAGGTGCAATAGTAATTTAGAAAAACAAATAAATAAATAAAAGGTATCTGGACCTGGTAATGGGAGGTAAAACAAAAACAGACTTGGTTGGTAGTTCCTTCTCTATGAAGTATGTTATAAGAGTTATAATAGAGCGATTGTTCCTTCTTTCTTTCTCTTTCTTTTCTAGGGTCTATTTTCTAACTTTACTTCCTTCTCTAACTTCTTTTCTAAGGGGCTTTCTTTTCCCAACACTCTTTTGCACTTCACAACCTTTGCGCACTTTCTTCACTTTTCTTACTTCTTTCTTTTTCTTTCTTAAAGTTTAAAAAAGTGAAGCGGTACAAAAAATGTATTAATATATACGTGTTGTACATTACTGTAATCTACCGTACTTCTATTAAAAAAATTATTTAAAAAAAAATAAAAAAAATTGCCTACCGCTTCTTAAATTGTTACTTCTATTTTGAAAATATTTTTGCTCTAAAGCACACAAGTGAGTTTTCTAGTAAATATAATTATGAGCCTGAGGAATAGAGGATTCCTTTTCTTTGATCTCACATCTACCAAACTGTTGCTGATTAAATATTTGAGGTGAATGGCTACACAGACTCTTTGGGAAGAGTTAATCTTGAAAACATTTATGGATAATAGAATTGAATAGCTTCACTAATTTATAAATATGTCAACCTTGTTTAAAGTTGCAGACTTAACTTGGTACAGCTGCTGTTTTAGTTATAAATATCAATGCTTATTTTGCTCAGATTCATTAAAATTTTCCAACAAAAAATTACATTTATGTAGTGCTTCAATATTCAAACTATTCTGGGGGGAGTTTTGGGGAAAATCGTAGTAAGAGAACCAAATTGGAAATCTAGTAGTAGAGTTCCGATGGTAACTTTGAAGGTTTGGCAGCAAAGGTGTTTATGCAACGGAGAGAAGTTGCAAGATATTGTGGAATAGAGTGTAGGTGGGCTGGTGATGATGTTTACTGAGTCTTGAGGTAGTGAGCATGTATGGTATGTGAGTAAAAGTGTAAGAAAAGCTGTATGCCTGAGAAGATGAAATTGTTAGATGAATGAGGTATATTAGTAAGTAATTTTCTTGCACCTTTCATGATAGTAGTTTATAAACTACTTTAACCGTAGCTCCTGTTGAAATCTAGGAAGGTTGGCAGCCAAATTATGCACATCAAGGTTCAACATCGATCAAGGTCTAATGACCAGGTAATTCTTTAACTTTGTTTGAGGGTTAAATATTGATTAGGGTACCTGCAAAATCGTCATGTTTCTCTTCAATAGATCCTCAATTTAACATCTTACCAGAAAGATGTGCTGCAGTGATCGTCAGTTTAAGACTTTTTATGTTTTTAAAACGTTACTCACTCTGCCATTTTAATGTGTTTTTCAAGTATTTTATGCGCTGGATAGATTGGTTACCATAAATGGGACCCGTGTCTTAAAATTTGGAAGAACATTTCTTTTTCTTTTCATTTTTTTCTTTTCATTTTTAGGATTTGAATTATTTACAGCAAACTTATTTTAAATATATTTTTGAATATCTCAGATCTTTAAAAATATAAAGTAGTCGCAAAGATTTGGACAAACAGCAATGTCCTGACCCTGTTCAGCTGTGCCTCTGTAAAGACTGTGGTTAGAGGCCACATGTCATCGGATGGTGTTTCACTGTGGACACCTTGCTCGGTGGCTGCCATATCAGGTGGCATTATTCAGTTTGCCCAGCTTGGGTGAATACAGTCAGGAACCACAGGTGGTAAGTTTGGCTATTTTGGTTCAGCCTTGTGTTTTACTTAGAAGATAGACACAAAATGCTGAAGTATCTCAGCGGGTCAGGCAGCGTCTCTGGATAGAAGGAATGAATGGGTGACGTATTGGGTCGAGACCCTTCTTCAGACAGAGTCAGGAGAGAGAGAAACAGATATGTTAGGGTGTGTGAAAACAAGACACCAAAAGAGATAAAGAACAAGGAAAATGTAGATGTACTTATTTTTACATGGGGTACAATATTGCAGGCAAGATTAACTCCTTCCCAATGGTAATTGGACTGGAGGAGATGGTGTGAGGTCCTTGAACTGCCACAAACCTTGTGATGAAGGTATTCTTGTGAAGATATTAGCTTGGGAGTTTTGGTACTTCTATTTTGTGATATATGTCATATATTTCCAGATCACAATAATTCACAATAATCTGCCTTGGAGCAGATTTTGCAAGTGGATCTATCTTATACACATGCTGCTTTTGTTTTTCCATGTGGCGGTCATGAACTTGGGAACAACTGGTGAGTTGCTGCAGTGCATGTTGTATGCAGTGCAGTCTTGCCACTTTGTTATTTTGGTGGTAGGGTGAGGGTGCTCTTTAAGCTTGCTTTGTTGTTGCAAGTTGAGAACACGATTAGTGTGTGGTTTGGTGATGATGACAATACACTTAAATGATAAGGAGTCCAAGTTAAACATTCTTTTGTGTTGTATTGCTTTGAACTTGTGAGCACTAACCTGGCTGTTCTACACGTCATGTTGTATGGAGATGGACCGCTGCTTCACTTGAGAAGTGGCAAATGGAATTACAGATTCATTCCTCATTTTTGATTTTGTTTTTTAAAAAGTTTTTTTTGTTTTAGAGATACTGTGAGGAAAGTGGCCCTTCGTCCATGCCGACCAGCGATCCCTGCACGCGAACAACTATCCCACACACACCAGTGACAATTTACAATTTAACCAAGCCAATTACCTTACAAACCTGTACGTCTTTGGAGTGTGTGAGGAAACCGGAGCACCTGGAGAAAACCCACACAGGTCATGGGGAGAACTTACAAACTCTACATAGAGACAGCACCCGTGGTCAGGATCAAACCTGGGTCCCTGGTGCTCCAAGGCAGCAACTCCACCGCTGCATTACTGTGCCAATCCATTTGTTGAGGGAAGGTCAGTGCAAAGGGTGAAGATATTGGAGAGGTAATATTATTGAAAGATTTAATTTTAAAAGGGCTTGGCAAGGTAGATAATCATAGTCATACAGCATGGAAACTGGCCCTTCAGCCCAACTTTCCATGCCAACCAAGAAGGGCCATCAAAGCTGAAAAGATGTTTCTCCTTTTGATAGCCCAAAACTAGGGGGTGCCCTTTCAAAATCAGTGGCATCCATTTTTGATGGGGTTGAAAAGAAATTTATTCTGTGTTATGAGGCATTGGACCTTTTATCGTACACAGCTCTGGAAGCTGATTAATTGAAGAAGAGCTGAGATAAACATATTTTTAGTATATGAGGGAATTATGGGAAGGAGGTAGAAAAGGAACTGAGGCCAAGATCAGATTAGTTATCTTGCAGAATGTTAGAGCAGTCTTGAGGGACCATATGTTGTGTAAGCCTAGAACACGACTCAGTTACTGCTTTAGCAATGGGCTGGGCTAATCTATTGGATAGTAAAACCTGTAAACTATTTTCTTGTGCAAAATATGACTCGAGGGTTTTCTTCTTGATTCTCATTGCCTTCAATTATATGAAGGTTCCAGAATGTTACAATTGATAACAAAGGAATATCTTTCTCATTAGTACATGACTGTTGTTTGTATTTAGATCAAACTTTAATGTGATACTAGACTAAATGGGACCGGTTGGGTCCCAGTCACACAGGGGCCTGGTCCCCCAAAGCAACCCGTTCCCCAACGCAATATTCCACCACTCACCCATAGCCCCTAACTGCGCAGACGCGCCTCATTTCCCCTCACCCCCCAGCACTCCCTCCCCCTTCTCTTCATCCTCCCTCTTCTTTCCCCTCTCCTCCTCCCCTCCCTAATCCCTCCCTCACCTCCTTTTCCTTTCCCCTACCCTCAGTCACTCCCTCCCTACTTCCATAATTCATCTCCCCTCCCTGCCCCCCTTCCTGTCCCTCTACCCCCCACCTCCCCCATGCCTCATCTCCCCCTATCCCCCCCAACTCTTCCTCCTGACCTCCCCCAAAGCCCTCCTTTCCCTCTATTCCCCACTCCCTACCTCCTCCACTCCCCACTCCTCTCCCTCTATTCCCCCTCCTCTCCCTCCTCACCTCCCCCACTTTCCCCCGCCTCTCCCTCCCTACCCCCTCCTCTCCCTCAATCCCCCACTCTCCCTCCTCACCTCCCCAGGATCTCGAGGTTGTCGGAGTCGGCCTTGGAGTCGGCCTCACTCTGCTCACTCTGCTCCTTCAGCTTTATTCTCCCCACCAGTGAGTGACAGAGGACATGGCCAATCAGTGCGGTGATGTTTGTGCGGGAAGGGGCGTTGCTGGTCCCGCCTGGGCGTTGCCGTCCTGGGTGACTGACAGGAGAGGAGACCAATCTGCGCATGCGCGTTGTTTAAGGTTTTTAAACCTTAATAACCTTTAAACTATACCATCGATCGGAACAAAACTTGTTGCACTTGAGCTCAGGAGAATGTTGAGTAAGGTGGCGAAAATCCGTAGTGCCATCGTGTACTGTTTTTGCGCAAATAGAAAACCCACGCAAACCGGAAGAGCACAAGATCAGAGTTTTTGTTATGTGTGTATATATATATATATATATATATATATATATATATATATATATATATATATATATATATATATATAGTGAAGTGATATGGCTGGAAACCATATTTAACAGATTAATGGTTAGTTGGTGTTGCTTAAAAGATATGTTGTAGACATTTTCCATCACTGCTGCTGAATATGTGAAGACTGGTAACTGAGAATGTTGAATCTGTCGTGTAATCAGGGCCTAGTTACTTGAACACCGAACAATTTGTGGTGGAACTCGGTAGGCCGAGCAGCATTTGTGGGAGTAAAGGATTGGTCAATGTTTTGGGTCAAATTCCTGCATCAGAAATAGGAATGGGGAAGGAAGATAGCTAGAATAACGAGGAAAGGGGGAAGCAGTGAGGTTATTGGTGGACTAAGGGATGAAGGGTCGATGAAGCTAGAGAGGGAGTGGGAGGGATACAGTTGGGAGAGAGAGGCAGGTGGATGATAGATGGAGGCAGACAAAAGTTAAAAAATATAAAATTGAGCTAGGGGAGGGTGGTAATGCAGACAGCTGATAAGCTGGAACACAAAGGCTACCAGTGTTGGAATCTGGTAAGCAAGGGAGGTGATGTAGGGGACTATTAGGAAAGAGGTGAAGGGCAAATCAACCAGAACCAGATGGGGGAGGGTCAGGTGGCATGGCACTGAATGTTGTTTCAAATTTATATTTGTTCCAACTTCAGGTCTTATTACAAAGTACTTAGCTGGTAAGTTTCAAAATTAAGTTTTGCATGCAATGAAATAATTAGACACATTTATTCACTGAAGCTTTGCCAATAAGAAGTCTTGATGACTGTCAGGTTTAAAATCATATAACGAATGCTCCTGCTAGAAATAAAACACTGAAAATCCACATTTGAAATGATACAATATGGTGTTCCTGACTGATCTTGCTGGTGTGAAACAATCTTTTCCAATGTTCATGGGTTGTCCTTTGCTTTTAGTGCCTTTTTTGTCAACTTTCATCTCTAATTTAGAACAACATGGTTGTATATTTCTTTTGATCATTAGTGTTTGGGATTTCTTGAGATACATTTGTATGGGGAAAGAAACTTTGAAAGCATGCCAAAGTACAACAATTTATGTCAGAAAAAGGAAATATTTAAAGACAATTGGAGTTGTTTGATCTTTAGATTTAAAAGATTATAAAATGTTTGAGCATTGCTCTTGTGTTTGTGTTATCTGTTCCACACTCAATACGATTGCTCCTGCTTGTTTTGATCATTGTAACACTGTGTTTAGTTACAATATTGTATACTGGGATAAATAAACATTGAACCCTATCAAGAGCACTCAGTAATTTTGAAGAACTTTCCAACTGGTAGGATTCTTAACCAGTCATGGCACGTAATTTATAGATCAGCTGCTTAATTTTTCTTTGAAAAATCACTGGCCTTGAGATGAGATGTCAGATTTGGGGAAAAGTAAATAAGAAAAGATTGAGTTAAGAAAATGATCCAGGGAAGTAAGTATTGATTTTTTTAATTTACAAAAAGTTCTATGAACAATTTACTAACTGCTTTAATGAGACCTGTTTTAATCCTCTCTCTGAAGGTTGATGCGAACTGCAGGAGCACAAATCCCTTCATTTAGAAATGTATTTGTTTTTACATTAATTAGCCCCCCAAATTTCTGTGGTGAATTTAATTGTTAACGTGTACATTTATAATTTACATAAAATTGCCAAGAAAATTGAGGATGAGCTGCTGTTCTCTTGATGCTCATGATCAAGCAGCACGATTGGTGAAGATTCATAATTGATATGGCAATCCTTTACCACATTGCTGATTAATATACACCATATTAACACCAAACAATAAACTTTGTGCTTTTTGAAAGTGAAATCTAGGTTGTTCATTGGAATAAAGGTGTTGGAGGTAGCGAACCAGGGCACTTTTGTTACCCTGTATCTCCATCGGGCAAATGCGGAAAATATATACTTTGTGTTGCACTAGTTTGTAATGATTAGCAATAAACTGAAAATTGCATCTCCTTAGGAAAGTTTTATAATGGAAACGGAGGCAGGTAGTTGAGAAGTGAACTGGCCAACTTGTTTTCTAGAATTACAATAAAAAAAATCAACTTCTGCATATTATCATCAACTTCGGTGTCCAGGGTGTGTATTTGTTTAGGCTGTATGCAAAGTAATTCCTTTTTCCAAGACTTTTGATTTTGTGTGATGAAACCTTCCTTCTGAAGTTGCAAAAGAGATCTGAGCTTTTCTTCAGTATTTGGTAACTGAAAAGGAGACTGAATTCTCAACATAATATTAGAGAACCTACCAATTTGTTTCCTCTATTTAGTTCTTCCTTGGTCAAGCAATTCGATACATTTGATCAAAAGAGAACATCTAAGTAATGATGGATGGATTCATTCTTGGTATTTTAATTTTTTGTTCTATACCTGTAAATTGTCTTGTAAGTAAATCTGTTACTCAAATGTCCTGCCTTTCGGTATAGCAATGAAAAACAGATAATTTCCACCCCAGAGCTTAGAGAAGAATTGGTGATTGTACTGTAAATGCCCAAATTATAAAATTCCAAACTTCTCAATTTGGAACCATTTGTTTTAGTTAGAAAAACTGCACTGGTTAATCACTATTTAAGGGAGAGGAGAGGGAGAAACTAAGGAATTATATACCAGTTGGCCCATTATACTGGATGGACCAACGGAGCACCTTAAAATCAGACATTGATATCAGTCATTTGGAGAAGTGTAGTGTAATCTAGGTCAACATGATAATAGGAAAGGTAAATCAAATTTGCAAGAATTCTTTGAGGATGTAATGAACAGGGTTGATAGAGGAGTGTCTGGAAATGTATTCTTTTGTAGATTTTTAAAAGGCATTTGCTGTTATCACAAAACTGCATGGCACAGTGGCACAATGGTAGAGTTGCTGCCTTACAGCGCCGGAGGCCCGGGTTCGATTCCAACTACGGGTGCTATCTGTATGGAGTTTGTATGTTCTCCCCGTGACCGCGTGGGTTTCCTCCGGGATCTTCGGTTTCCTCCCACTCCAAAGATGTACAGATTTGTAGGTTAATTGGCGTGGTATAAACATAAAATTGTCTTTAGTGTGCATAGGATAGTGTTAATGTGCTGATCGGTGCGAACTCGGTAGGTCGAATGGCTTGTTTCCACGCTGTATCTCTAAACCATAAAATAAATACGAGCTCATTGTTTTAGAAGTATGAGAGCATGAAGTGAAAATTGCCCATCACAGGCATTGGAGGAGTCGTTCCCAGGCTGGAATGAAGTAACTTGTGGAGTTAGAGTTTGTGGATAGGGCCTGTGTACACCTGGAACAGGAATTGTACGCCTTGGATTTGGAGAAA
This sequence comes from Malacoraja senta, assembly GCA_038087875.1. Classification (NCBI taxonomy): domain Eukaryota; kingdom Metazoa; phylum Chordata; class Chondrichthyes; order Rajiformes; family Rajidae; genus Malacoraja; species Malacoraja senta. Next base: position 12,946,658 of record CM075986.1, read on the forward strand.
GTGGGAGGAGTCGAATGAGAAGTTGTTAAGAGTAAAGACCAGCAATGGGACTCTGCCTTGGATTTGATCCACTCTTCTTCTATATGCGCTCGTCATGGCCTAATCCAATGCAAAGTCCTTTACAAAGTCCACTATACAAATGTAAGATTGGCTAGAATGTACCCAGCTGTCAATGACACCTGTAACAGATGTAGTCAATCTCCCGCCAACCATAGCCACATGTTTTGGTCTTGCCCTAAGCTAGCAGCCTTTTGGAGGAGTGCTTTTGAATTGATAAGTAGAGCTTATGACCAGACTATTCTTCCAAATCCAATGTCAGCCATTTTCGGTACCCCTCCTAATACCAACCTCTCTGTTGCGATGAAACGAGTCCTAGCTTTTACAACCTTGTTAGCCCGGAGACTGATCTTGCTTAATTGGAGGCTCACCTGTCCCCCGACACACGCCCGTTGGATTAAAGAGGTGCTTTACAATCTGAAACTTGAAAAACTTAGGTTCTCTCTCAAAGGTTCTACCAAGACATTCCTAGATACATGGAACCCTTTCCTTGAATTGGTTAACTCTCTTGCCTTGTCCCCGGACTCGGAAGAGGACTGAGTGTTCTCCATCATCGTTTTGTTCTACAGCAGCTGCTTTCCCCTTAACCCCCCCTCCCTACAATGGTTTATTGAGATATATGCGTATGTATATATATATGTCTTAAAAAATGTAGAAAAAAGATTGATTGAGATTTTTATGTATACATACATATATATATATATTTTTTATTTTTTATTTTATTTTTTTTATTTTATTTTTTTATTTTTTATATAGCACATTTTGTTTCGTCTATTCTACCATTTGTGTGTGGATGTGTATGTATGTGAGTGTTGTTTGTCCTCGTTTGGCTCCGACCTGACTTGGGTGGGTTGAAGGTGGGTATGGGTAAGGGTTTTGAGGATCGCTTACATACTGTTGTACAATTATGCCTTGATTATTACTGTCTGTTATTATTGTATGTATGTAAATTGCCGTGAAATTCAAATAAAAAGAATTAAATTAAAGAGTAAAGACCAGCTCTGCTAGGCAGAGGATGTCTGAGGAAGGATCTCGACCCGAAATGTCACCCATTCCTTCTATCCAGAGATGCTGCCTGAGTTACTCCAGCATTTTGGAGCTCCACCATTTGCAGTTCTTTGTTTCAATGGCATGCAATGATAATACCGTACTTGGTTATAATAGACACTCAGCAATAACAGACACCATTCTCCCCCTATGGTCCGTTATAACAAGGGTTTACTGTATCTTTAAAATACATGCTCCTTCAGAAAAATGCTACAGATGCTATTAATCTGAAGAAAGGGAAAATAAAGTGTCAGATACTTTCTTGGTGAGTATTTCCAGCACGTTATTTCAGTCAGCTTCACGTAATTTTGCTACAATCCCTTATCAATTCTTTGTCAAGACAAAAATGTTTTGCTTTCGTACCTTGAGATTTCAATCTCGGCGCCCAACCACCGGGACAAACATTTCAGCATCAAGATCCTTGTGCAAGTGAAATGGAAAGTGGTTGTGAATATCGCAGAATTGCACAAACATTTGCTCTAAGGAATTTGGACAAAATTGTTCAAAGTACCAATAGAACTTAAAAATATTTCTGTTCTGGAACAGTTCCACTATACAGAAAATTGTGTGAAGAGTGGAATTTTATCATCATGGAATGGCCATTACAGAATTCAGTGGTGTCGTAGACTTATTCATAAGCCTGAGTGGTTAGTTTGGTAACCTTATTGAAGGAATAAATTCTTCTCACTTAATTCCACAATTCCAGAATAGGTTAGATTAATCTGCCACACCAGGATTACTGTTAAATTGGAATAACTAAAAATGGGCACTATACCAAACCACAGAATAACTTTAGTTAAATAGATTTTTTCATGGTTTTGTCCATTCATTAAAATTAGTTCAGATGAAAGCAAAATACAGACAATCCCCACATTAGGGCCAGGGGTTTTCATTCTGGGAAAATGGGCCATGTTGTGGATTTCTATAACTCAGCAGGTCAGGAAGCATTTATAGAAACTAATTGTTCAAGTCAATGACCTTTCCAAAATCCAATTCTATAAGGTGATAAACTGATCTTTGTTCCCTTGAAGAAATCTTCTGAAAAGCAATAACTTATTTGTCAAATGTATTTGAAGGAGATGCTATGTGATTTATATGAAGGAATTATGTAGATGTATTCCCTGCAATTTAGGAGAAGGAATTGGTTGCTTGCACGATATTTGGAGGAATTGCTAAATTGTATAGAGAGGGAAATAATTCTACCTGTAATGCGGTTTAAAAGGACATAATCAATGGTTCTTTATTGCCACATATGCACAGCACAGTGAAATTATTTTGCACAACCCACAAATGCAGTTGCCACATTATGGTGCTGTTTGCAAAGAAAAGGTCCAGTCCACATGATGGAAGTAATGGAGCGCCCCTGATCCAGATAAGCTCAGGTAAACCGCAGGCTGCTGCAGACCCATGACCCGACGTCACTTTCCTTGCCCAAAAAACCTTTGTGGCCTGGTGGTGCCTCCTGCAGCCAACCTTGAAGGCGCAGGAGGCATTAACCCAGTACCAATCCTACTGGCCCACTCATCACGTCCAACATCGCCAATGGAACCCTCCTCAACTCTCTGGTCTTTGGGGCTACCGAGCTTCCCCCTATGGGCTGCAGCAGTGGCCGCCGGTCTTCGTTCTTGGCCACCGGACCTGTCCTTGTTCTTGGCGGGCCAATGGTTGTTCATGGTGGCGGCCGGGTCCGTTCTTACACGGCTCCGTGGCACATCGTGGGAGCTTCCCTTCTGCATGTCGGTGTCTGCATGTAGATCCTGTCCCATGGAATTAATTATGCATCTCTGCTGCATTTTGTTTTTACATATCTGTTAACATGGACATGAATCAACCTCAAAGATAGCTTCAGATCACTTATTTGAAATTCCATCCATGTTCTCCCTTATTCAGTCATCTATCCCAGCCAAGAAATGCACTGACTGGGCTTGAAATGAAAAAAAAACACAGCTATATTAAGCAACAACAACAATCTGCAATAGATCAGAGCAGCACCAAGAAATGTTTCTATAAATTTGGCTTTGGTTTCTGTATACCAAAAATAATGATCAGCATTAAATGAAAATTGAATGTTACTTCAAAGATCATTTCTCAATTTTCTCAATTCTTCTCCTAAAAACCCCCCTCTTAATTCAAGGTTCTACAGTCACGGGCATTCTTCCATTACCTTACTGCTATTGTTGGCTGTGCATTAAAGGTGGTGTCAGCATGCCATTTGACTTTGAAACAAACTGAATCAAAACCTAATCCTGTTTAAATCTCTGCATAAAATATTTTGCTGCTGCCACTAGGTTACTATCAGACACTGGAGTATTTAGCCCCCCCCCCCCTCCAGTCCACGCAGAGTGCAATTATAGATTATTGTGTCCTCCCTAGCAGATACCTGCGGGCAAACAAGCATTTTTGTATGCCATTGCTTTAAATACGGTAAGATAAAGTGTTAATCAGCAGAGTTTGAAACAAAGCTTTATTGCTGCAGGAAGAACTCTGCAAGATCTTAAAATATTTACCATGCAACAATATTTCCAGCTTACTTGAAGATACATTTAAGTTATCTTTCACTCTATTTATTTCTGTAATTACAATGTCCCATGAATAGTGCTTACTGGTTGACTTACCACCAAGATTTTTTCCAAAATTAGCCTATGGGTTCAAAACACAATTCTTTTAACTACGTACTTTAAACAATCAATTAAACAAATGAAATTCATTTAGATAATGCAAACAGAGCAGTGGAGCTGCTGCATCAAAGTTAGAGAATTTATTACTCATCTTTAAAGCAAGAGGATGGATGGAAACAGCCACATCTGATCTACTGAAATATTTTAAGATATTTTATTTAAAGTAATTTTTCTATCTTAAATTGGTGCCTCCTTCTCTTCCATCATTCTTTGATCAAAAACAATGTTTTGTATTCCATTGTTTCAGCCAAATTTATATTAACTTAAAAAAATTGAGACTTTGTCTTAGTTTTTAGTTCTATGGCAATCCTTTTATTTGAAATAAAATACCATCTTCAATTTCCTCAGAATACTCAAGCCAGTGACATTATTTTCCTTTCCAGAAGACAGGAATTTCACTTCATATACCCATATACTATACAGGAAACTCAGTGAAAAGAGGACCACAGGAATGGATTTATATTATATCCAAAGACAGTCTAGCCAAGTATTCTGATGTTAAATGTTAAAAGGAAATCATTCAGACTTGCAAATTAGGTACTTTTTGTGGAAGTTACTCATGGAACAAAGTCTAATACAAATTTTTATTGATTTCCAAAATATAAAACATCTATATACTTGCCCGATGGGATACGCTTGCAACATGTCATGGGAGTTCACCATTCGTTAAACATAAAAATGAGATTCAGAAATAGGTGAGCAAATCTAATTAGATTACTGCTGTAGAGGAATGGGGCTACTATTGTCTGCGCTATACAGACCAAGTAATGCAGACAAATTATTTTACCTTGAAAAAACCTTACCTTAAAAGTAACTTCCTCGTTCAATTCTTCAATATTAGCATTGGCACTATTTAATGCACTCGTTTAATACAACATAATATAACTTTAAAATTTCTTTAATCTTGATGTCAATTTCCATTGCTTACATTTTCACGAGGGGGGTTGGGGTCCACCTCTTTAGTTTAGTTCAGAGATAGAGCATGGAAACAGGCCCTTCGGACAAACAGAGATCACCTGTACACCAGTTCTATTCACACTTGGAACAATTTTCAGAAACCAATTAACCTACAAACATGTACATTTACAGAGTGTGGGAACTCAGTGGGTCAGGCAGCATCACTGGAGAACATGGATGGGTGACGTTGGAACCATTCTTGATACTGATTTAATCTAACACTTTATGTCGCTCCACCTTAAAACTAAGCGCTGATGCCATTGGTCTGCACCAGCGAATCGTTCTTCTCCCACTGCGCGATCCGGTGTTATTGTGGCTCACATTGTAGCCCCTGGCCGGCAGCGCTTGCTTCAGGCCGTTGCCAATGAAAGGACGAGCTCAGTCACCGTGGAGCTCCTTCTCCCCTCACTTTCTCGAAGACATGCAGACAAGAAGTTAATTGTCCTTGGTGGCAATAAAGTGTTTGGGGTGAAATTGATTGGAGTGTGAAAGGAAATGCATCACAAAGGAATGTGGGGAAAAGAGATTGATCTGAGAGCCGGTATAGACTTGGTGAACAAATAGCCCTCTCCTGTGTTACATGAGAATATCTGAGAAATAGAGCATATGTAGTGTATGTGTTTATTAAAAAAACTTTTGATAATTTTTAAACTTTTAAATGGTAGTATGAAAGCATCTGATTTTGGCAGTAATTTATTGGCATGTTTGAAAGCATGGTTGACAGACAAATAAAACAGAGAAATAAGCTGGGGATGGCAGGCTGTACTTTTTGCTACCACAGTGATGAGTCTCAACTATTCATGTTATCAATCAATAATTTAGATGATAAAACAAATTACAATATTTTGAAGATTGCTGACAACATTAAACTACATGGGATTATAAATTGTGAGTGGGATGCAAAGTCCGAAATCACTACTTGAGGGCATTTTTCCTCCAAATCTGATTATATAAAAAAATGTAGTCCTTCAAAATCATGCTGTTTTCTTAATTTTGATGGCTGAATAAATTTATTTAGGGAAGGAGGTAAAGGAGGCAATCAGAGCACCGTGGGGAAGGAAATATTTAAAGGATGGTATGTCATTTCAGCATACCATGCTTTTCAGATGGTTGTAAACATTTATTTTGAATGTTTTGCTTATTACTTCCTTGGCAGTCTGTAAATTAAACTTTCATTTTTCTGTTTAGCAAGGTTTTGAGGGACAACTCTTCATTTAAAAAAAAAACTGATTTAGGCTGGTGATTTACCATAAATTATTCATTACATTGCCTTCATTCTCTTCGGCTTCCAGTAAAAATTTGCCATCACAATTCTTCATGTCACTCACTTATGTGTGCAGTTTCATATTTGCATCACCCGATGGACGTTTATACACTCTAGCAACTACTGATCTCCACACCTACACCAATAACACAAAATCTGGGAAAACTTGCATTGCACTGAATTAATGCAAGCGTTCAGTTGGTTTATAGAAATAATAGGCAACGTTTCTGAAACAGATTTGTTTAAATATAAATTTACAAACACGTCAAATTAACAAACTTTCCGCCAAATAAGTAAAGTGATAATTTTGTGTATTGTATGCAAGCTTATGTGTCTATGCACATGTTTTGGAATGTTTCATTATTATGTGGAACTATAAGTGTTATTAGTATAAGTTGAGATTTGGCAATGTGTCATAACATCAATTTAAAAAAATGATGTGACTATTGTTGATGCTGCTGTAAAACCATTTTACTCTCATGCAATATTTTGCAGCAATTTCTTTAGTCCATTGTATAATGCTATGGCAGGCTATAGTGTAGGCGAAGGCAAATCTCTGTTTGCAAATTGACTTTGACGATTAGTAGGGAGTTTCCTATCTTTAAAAAATCTTTAAACAGCAACTTTATTTTCCCTGTTCCAAATATGAAGATCAGATTTCCTGATTGATTCCTGAAAGATGAAGGGGGGTGGGGTGAGTAGGGGGGTTGTGTGGGAGGGAAAAAATAGTTTGGTCTCAATTATGTTGTCAGTGCACCATCTTGGAGACATTGGAAATATTAGAAATGTAGCAACAGATGATGTGGCTCTCACTTTTAAATCTTGCTGCCTGGTCCTGGGCACTCAAGTCAACAGAAGAGCATTTTGCGATCTGTCTTATTTAAAAAAAATCTCTTCAATGGGTCAACATCTTTGATTGAATCGTGTTGAATTATCTAAAGATCAGGGAATACATCCCAAGTTTCTGTAATTTCTACATGTATTTTAACCCAGGAAATGCAGTTATCATTGTGGTAAATCAAAGTTTCATTTCCCCCTCCCTCACCCAAGGTCAATGCATCATTCCAAAAGTGTGGAATGTAGAATTGTTCACAGGTGTAATCTAAATAGAGCTTATAGGACTCCTATATATCAGCGATACCAAGCGCAGACTTGGCGATTGTTTCGCTGTACACCTCCGCTCAATTTGCCTACATCATCTGCCGGTTGCTAAACACTTTAACTCACCCTTCCATTCCCATACTAACCTTTCTGTCCTGGGCCTCCTCCACTGTCAGAGTGAGGCCCAGCACAAATTGGAGGAACCACCTCATATTTCGCATGGGTAGCATTCAACCCAGCAGTATGAATATTGATTTCTCTAACCTCAAGCAACCCTTGCTTTCCCGCTCTCTCCACCCCCCCCATCCTTGTTCTCTGACCAGTCTGACTGTCCTCCTGATTACATTTGATTACATATGAAAGCTATTGTACATTTTCCTTGAACTTTGTCCCCTTTGATGTCTCGTTTTCAAACCTTGCCCTTCCATATCTCTGTCACAAAATGCTGGAGTACCTCAGCGGGACAAGCAGCATCTAAGGAGAGAAGGAATGGGTGATGTTTCGGGTCAAGACCCTTCTTCAGACTAGTCTGGGGAAAGGGAAACGAGAGATATAGACAGTGATGCAGAGAGATATAGAACAAATGAATGAAAGAAATGCAATAAAGTAACGATGATGAAGGAAACAGGCCATTGGTAGCTGTTTGTTTTAGGTGAGAACGGGAACCTGGTGTGACTTGGGTGGGGGAGGGATGGAGAGAGAGGGAGTGCAGGGGTTACTTGAAGTTAGAGAAATCAATACTCGTACCACTGGGATTAGAGATACAGGGCGGAAACAGGCCCTTTGGCCCACCGGATCCCCGCCGACCAGCGATCCCCGCACATTAACACTGTCCTATACCCACTAGGGACAATTTTTACATTTACCAAGCCAATTAACCTACAAACCTGTACGTCTTTGGAGTGTGGGAGGAAACCGGAGATCTCGGAGAAAACCCATGCAGGTCACGGGGAGAACCTACAAACTGTGTACAGACAAGCACCCGTAGTCGGGATCGAACCCGGGTCTCCGGTGCTGTGTTCGCTGTAAGGCAGCAACTCTACCGCTGTGCCACAGTGACCACTGAGTTGTAAGCTGCCCAAGCGAAATATGAGATGCTGTTTCTCCTGTTGTAGATTGAGAGATCAGGATTTTTTCTTCCTCAACAGATGAGAGGACCGATCAAAAATCTTGACAAAAGCAGGAAAGAAGCTATTCTTCAACCTGGTGTATGTGCTTTCAAGCTTTTGTATCTTCTGCTTGACACAAGAGGGGAGAAGAGAGAATGACTATGATATGAGTACAGGCCCGTACGAAGCTTTTCAAAAAGGGGGGTGGCATGACAGGATTACAATAAATATAATGTGAAATGATGTGCGCGCTGCGCACATCACGAGCGCGAAGCGTGAAGTCCCTCGATTCCAGGGTCCAGGGCCCGCTTAAGGGGTTTTAGATGCTCTGATGGAGAGATTTTGGAGCATTTTTGCACCAAATTTATGACCAATATTTCAGAAATTAACAGGAATCTGAGAGGTAGCTTTTTCACACAAAGGGTGCTGGGTGTATGGAACGAGCTGCCAGAGGAGGTAGTTAAGGCTGGGACTATCTTAATGTTTAAGAGACATTTGGACACGTACATGGATAGGACAGATTTAGATGGATATGGGCCAAACGCGTGTGAGTGGGACTAGTTTAGATGGGACATGTTGGTCAGTGTGGGCAAGTTGGGCAGAAGGGCCTGTTTCCACACTGCATCATTCTATGACTAAAAAGTTAAGAAGAAAAATGCATGTAGATAAGTAGAGCAGATTTGAAAGAGGAGTGAAATGTAAAGGCAGAGAGAGGTTTATGGGTGGAAAGGAACATAGGAAAGGAGGGGGGAGAGTGGGCTTGGGCAGATGGGTGAAGGGAAAATAGACACAAAGTGCTGGAGTAACTCAGTGGGTCAGGCAGCATCTGCGGAGAATATGAATAGGCGACGTTTCACAGAGTGCTGGAGTAACTCAGCGGGTCAGGCAGCATCTCTGGAGAACATGGATAGGTGACATGTCACAGAGTGCTGGAGTAACTCAGTGAGTCAGGCAGCATCTCTGGAGAAAAGGTATAGATTATATTTCGGGTCAAGACCGTTCTTCAGTAATATTCATGATGTGACATACATAGACATTCCTGAATGTTACCCAAACCATCGTTTGTTACGGTGCTTGCCCTCTTCTATAACGTCTCTGCTGCCTTGGGTGATGCAGGACAGGACACAAGTTTTGGGACATGGTGTGAAGCTGTTGCCGTCTGTCCCAGCCTGGTAAAAACCTGGATGGAGTGGATGTGGAGAGGATGTGGGAGAGTCTAGGACCAGTGGCCACAGCCTCAGAATTAAAAGACATTCCTTTATGAAGGAGATGAGCAGGAATTTCTTAAGTAAGAGGGTGGTGAACTGTGGAATTCATTGCCACAGATTTTTCCGGAGGAGATTGATAGATTCTTGATTGATACGGGTGTTGGAGGTAATGGGGAGAAGGCAGGAGAATGGCTTTGAGAGGGAAAGATAGATAGTCATAGTGATACAGTGTGGAAACAGGCCCTTCAGCCCAGCATGTCCCATCTGCACTAGTCCCACCTGCCCACGTTTGATCTATATCCCTCTGAACCTGTCCTATCCATGTACATGTCTTAACTGTTTCTGAAATGTTACGATAGTCCTTGCCTCAACTACCTCCTCTGGCAGCTTGTTCCATACACCTACCACCCTTTGTGTGAAAAACATACCCCTCAGATTCCTATTAAATCTTTTGCCCTTCACCTTAAACTTATGTCCTCTGCTCCTCGATTCACCTACTCTGGGCAAAAGACTCAACCATATCTATTCAAATCATGATTTTATACACCTCTATTAGATCATCCCTCATCCTCCTATGCTCCATGAAATAGAGTCCCAGCCTACTCATCCTCTCCCTATAGCTATGGCCCTCTAGTCCTGGCAACATCCTCGTAAATCTTCATTGTACCCTTTCCAATTTGATGACATTTTTCCTATAACATGGTGCCCAGAACTGAATACTATACTCTGGGTAGTATACCCAGAGTATAGTATTTACTAGGAGACCGTTCTCCCGTCGCCGGGCGGGAGTGGCTGAATCTGAACCGCAGTGGCTTTTGGTGTTGGGGTTACAGCAGCTCGGTTCAGATTCAGCCACTCCCGCCCGGCGACGGGAGAACGGTCTCCTATTCGCCTGGCTGGCCGTTGGCGAGGCTCCGACGCCGCAGATGGAGACGCTGGACCGGGCGGGCAGACACCGCACCCCGCACCCCCCGCCCCGAGAAATGGGCACTCCCTTATCCCGCGGGCCAGATTAGACACCCTCATGGGTAGTTTGTACCGAGGATAAAAAACAGACTTCCCCACCGGCAACGCAATATTCCACTACTTACCTGGAGTAGACACGAGGCATCGAGCTCAATGTATGGAGTGCAAATGGCAGTCTGATCCCGCCCGGGCCCACTGCGCACACGCGGAGAGACGGCGTCATTTTGCATTGCAATTCTTTCTCCCAAATCATCCAGTGGCCGGAACCAGAATTTCGGGTGTATTTTTTTTCTTTTTTTTTTCCCCCTCGGGATTTTTTCTTACTCTGGGGGAAAGAAGGGGGGGTGCGGTTGCACCCAACGCACCCCCACTTTGGACGGCCATGGAGTATGTTGATTACGTTGACTCTTCCTCATGAAAGCATGAAGAGAAGACTGAGTTGATTTGGTGGGGGAATGGGGATAGAGGAAGTGGGTAGGTTTAGAGGAAAGAGATGGGATGGGGGAGGCTGGTGTGCCTGATTGACCAGGCTGAAATGTTTGTGTTTTTTAAAATTATTAATGGGGGTGTCTTGTAATGTTGCCTTCCCTCTTGCACCTACTGATGTGATGAAGGTACTGTGACGGTTATGTTTAAACATATGATAAAATACTGCTCTGTCCAGATAATTATACAAAACAAAGTGTTTGTAGTCAATGCAGCTCCGCAGGTAGTACACTCACCAAAGAGCCCATTCCAGGAAACTGAACAGGTACTGGAAATTTGAAGATGATGTTTGGACCTACATTTTCACCAAACCATTAATATGGTTGACAAACAGCAACCCTGCTCAATCTCTGTGGCAAACCACCAGTCACAAGCTTCCAATCAGAAACCATTCCTCCACTATCACCCTCTAACCAATAGCCAATCTGTGGCAAACTCACCCTGGATCCCATGTAATTTAACCTTTTAAACCGGCTTACGGTGTGGGACCCTGTCAAAGACTTTGTCAAATTTCATCTGGATAACTTCCACTCCCCTCGTCGATCCTCTTGGTCACCACTCCAAAAGTCTAATCTGATTTGTGAAATTGTATCCATGCACAAAGCAATGCTAACTATCCATAATCTCTATTTACTATCACAAATGCCAATAGAGAGATTTTTTTTAAATTAAAGAACTGGACTAGTGAAAACCTGCAGTAAAATAATAATTGTTCATTCCATGGTGCACAATATCATGACTCTTGGGTTGTGATGGGGGAATTTGTGTGGATGTAGCTTTAGTCAGGGTATTGAAAGGTTCTAGATGAAGGAAAACATGATGTTGCCATAATTTTTGTTTAAAGCGTTGAATTGAGGGGAACGTATTGTGAAAGGTGGGATTTCCTTTCTTCCAGAAAAAAAACCAGGAAGTATTTTTAACACATGCTTATGGGATAGAAGTGATCATTGCTGGGGAATGTAAATTGTAGACTGAGAGTTTTTGTACAGGGTGGGGACATTTTCTAAAGAACCTTTCTGAATAATGTGTGGATGTTGATGTTAGTGTTTGTGGGCTATTTCCGTAGGTTTTGTGGTGTGTACAATATTTCTTTGTACTCCCACTGCTCCACATTGATGGGATTGTTAGGATAATTGTGGGCATTCCATCAACTTGAGACATCGGCAATTATGGAAAAGTCAGACCAAATTGTACTTTTACATTTTAATGGTTAAAAATAGTTGTACATTTTCCTTTATACATGCCCAGTTTGTTACTTGACAGACAAACAAAAATCGCACTGATCAGGAAATTAGAAGGTATCCACTTCTTGGCACTTATTTCAAAGCAGTCTCTTACTCGTGTTGCTTTTCTCAATTGCATTTGCCAAAATAACCACAGTCCAAATATTTTGCTTTCCTGCAGTGGCATTGAGAGCAAAATCAAAATCACAACCATATGGCCTCCTTTATTGTGCAGTCTTCAACTCTCTGTTGCCTGACCTTGGATAGCTGTAAACTAACATGATTTTTTTTTCCTTTAGTGTGATGTTGTCTTATTTTTAGGACCTTTCCAACATAGTCCTAATTTTATCCTCGTGGCTCCTTGTAGCGTAATTTGTTAAAGAATGAGAGACATCAGCTGTGATTCTCTCCTTGGAACAGACAAAGGCAAGGAGCATTTAACTGAGGAGTTCAGAAACTCAGGCATAAGGCATAAGCTCAGGGGCGACCGCGCCTTTGCGGTTGCAGCTCCTAGACTGTGGAACAGCAGCCCCCTTCCCATCAGAACTGCCCCCTCCATCGACTACTTTAAGTCAAGACTAAAAACGTATCCATACTCCCAAGCCTTTCTTGACGTCCTCTGAGCGAGGGCTATATGTATATATGTATGTAGTTTGTTTGTTTATATTATTCTTATAAGAAATGTAAAGCACTTTGGCCAACGAGAGTTGTTTTTTAAATAAATGTGACTTGACTTGACCTGAGAAACAAAAGTTTTTTGATAACTTGTTGGTGATTGTTTCCAGTCAGTAACTGAAGGTTAATGATTTAAGCAAGTTAACAATAGGATCAGAATGAATATGAGAAATGTGAACATACAGTGACTGCATTGATTTGAAATGCACTGTCTTTAAAAGATGCTCGAAGAAGACAAAATTAGTTTTAAAAGGAAATTAAATATTTAAAATGAAAAGGACATTGAAGTATTATGGTGAAGAAACAGGGAGGAGGATACTAATTGCTTTGTTATTTCTCAGAATTGTACTGAAATGGTGGGCTAGATTTCCGATTTCCAATGTCTGCTGTGTTTTAAGATCTCAGTTTCAAAAAAGTTTCTGTCCACTGTTCTCATTCATCTCTTATCTGCAACCTCAGCTGGAATTAACAAGCCGGTGTCACCCCCTCTTGGCCAACACCACCATCATTCATTCTCCACCCTTTCCATTTAATTTTTCTTTTCCGGATGGTACTGAAAGGTTAGCAACATGAAATATTAACTCTGTTTACTGTTTCACTTGTCTTTTATTTGCTAAGTATTTTGTTTTATTTCAGATTTCAGACATCTGCACACCTTTTGATTAGCAGATTATGTAATTTAACTGTTGTTTGTTGTGTGGAAATTGAGTGCCATTAAATGCTGATATATCACCGGTGACCGCACACAAAACGAAATAATTGGTGACTTGATTTGGAATCTGCTTTTATAAATGAGAGATGTCACTTTTGTTAACTAATCGTAATAAACTATCTTTGTGATGCCACCTTTGAAGTCCCTTTTTCATGTAATCCATTAATTGGTATGGTGTTAAGAACAGGAAAGCATTGAACTAAGGCTTGAATTTAACCCTGTTGGTAAATTTTTAGTTTTGCATTGGAAACAACAAAATGTTTTCCCTCTTTTGACCTTGTGGATTAATACTGGTAGTTCTGTTATAATGCATATTTTCTTAGCATGAATTGGATATATTATAAGTGAATTGGGAACATTATTTGCATTACGTGGGTCAAATTGGTTAGCAATCATGATTTTTGATCATGAATTTAAACTTTGGAAATTGACATGGGGATAAAAAGATGGCTTTGATTGAAAGAGTATTTTGAACTCTGTTCCCAAGTATCTCCCTGCAGTAATCAGACACCATTGTCTCAAGAAATCAGTGTGTCAGTTTCACTGCAGGTGGCTGTCATTTCTATTGATACTTGAACAATGAAGGGGCTGTCCCACTGTAAGAGCTAATTCAAGAGCTCTCCCGAGTAAAAAAAATAATCAAACTCGTGGTAAGCACGTAGAATGTACGTAGCGGGTACGTCGGAGCTCGGGACGTCTCTTAGCGGCTCGTAACGCTAACGGCAGGTACTCGGGAAACGCGGTAAGCTCGGGAAGATTTTTCGACATGTTGAAAAATGTCCACGAGAGCCCCGAGTACCTACGGGCGGCTATTACCGTAATTCTTAGAGTTCGAATCAGGGAAACTCTTGAATTAGCTCGTACAGTGGGACAGCCCCATGATTCTCAATAGGTTGAAGAGAGTCCTGATAGACATAGACATTTATGACAGGCATAGATAGGATAGATAATCAGAACTTAGTTGGTCTTGGCATCATATTCGGCACAGATATTATGGGCCAAAGTGCCTGTTCCTGTGCTGTACTGTTTTGTTTTCTAACCAATGTAACATACAGTCTGTAGTATTTTTAGCTTGCAGCAATGAAAATAGAAGTATTGCTATTTTAAAGACCTATTTTTGGAAATCTGGCAGGAAAAATATCTTGGTTATTGCAAGTCTGAAATGCTCTAATTCCTCACCCTCTTTCCCCCATTGGCATATTTAAAACAAGATTTTCTATGACATGAGTTTTTTTAGGAATGCAACTATAGTGTTATAATGAACTACATGTAGTATACATATAATCTATAGTCATGTTCTTTGAAGTATAAAACAGTGGAAACATCACGTTTTTCTTATGAGAAGAATAATGGTTAGACCAAATAGTATTACAGAATCAGGTAGAACCAGACAATTTCCGTCTACCAATACTCTCCTCCGCCTAGCAGAGCTGGTCCTTACCCTCAACAACTTCTCCTTTGACTCCTCCCATTTCATCAAAATGCAAGGCGCAGCTATGGGCATGCGCATGGGCCCTAGCTATGCCGGCCTCTTTGTAGGGTACGTCGAACAATCCCTGTTCCAGGCGTACACTGGCCCTATCCCCGAACTCTACCTCCGCCACATTGACGACTGCATTGGTGCTACCTCCTGCACCCATGCAGAACTCACTGACTTCACCACTAATTTCCATCCGGCACTCAAATTCACTTAGACCATTTCCGACATCTCCCTTCTGTTTCCAGATGTCACCATTTCCATCGCAGGCAACAGACTACTGACCGACATCCACTACAAACCCATTGACTCCCATAACTATCCTGACTACACTTCTTCCCGCCCTGCTTCCTGTAAAGACTCTATCCCCTCCTCCCAATTCCTCCGTCTAGGCCGCATCTGCGCCCAGGATGAGGTATTCCATACTCGGGCATCGGAGATGTCCTCATTTTTTAGGGAACGGGGGTTCCCCTCTTCCATTATAGATGAGGCTCTCACCAGGGTCTCTATACCCCGTAGCTCCACTCTTACTCCCCCTCACCCTATTCGTAACAAGGACACAGTCCCCCTCGCCCTCACCTTCCACCCCATCAGCCGTCGCGTACAACATATAATCCTCCGACATTTTCGCCACCTCCAACGGGATCCCACTACTGGCCACATCTTCCCATCTCCTCCCCTTTCTGCTTCCCGCAGAGACCGTTCCAACCATAACTCCCTGGTCAATTTGTCCCTTCCAACCCAAACCACCCCCTCACGGGTGCTTTCCCCTGCAACCGCAGGAAATGCAACACTTGTCCGTTTATCTCCACCCTCGAATCCATTAAAGGACCCAATCAGTCTTTCCAGGTGAGGCAGAGGTTCACCTGCACCTCCTCCAACCTCATCTACTGCATCCGCTGTTCCAGGTGTCAACTTCTCCACATCGGCGAGACCAAGCGCAGGCTCGGCGATTGCTTCGCTGAACACCTCTGCTCAGTCCGTCTTAACCAACCTGTTCGCCTGGTTGCTCAGCACTTCAACTCCCCCTCCCATTCCCAATCTGACCTTTCTGTCTTGGGCGTCCTCCATTGCCAGAGTGAGGCCCAGCGCAAATTGGAGGAACAGCACCTCATATTTCGCTTGGGTAGTTTACACACCAGCGGTATGAATATTGAGCTCTAATTTTAGATAGCCCTTGCTGTCTCCCTCCTTCCCCTCCCCCTTCCTAGTTCTCCCACAAGTCCTACTGTCTCCGCCTACTTCCTTTCTTTTTCCCGCCCCCCCCCCTCGACATCAGTCTGAAGAAGAGTCTCGACCCGAAACGTCGGCAATTCCTTCTCTCCATAGATGCTGCCTCACCCGCTGAATTTCTCCAGCATTTTTTGTCTACCATTATAATAACACTGGCAGCAAGCCAATACCAAATGGATTTGTATTACTGCGTGGCCTTTGTGAATTTAACTGTTAATGTGTCATGATAATGTTGGCACAAAATTATTGAAACTCTACCTATCAGGTTATCTTGCATTTTTCTTTTGCAGAAGAAGAGACCAGACATCTTTATTTTTCATTTGTCTTGCAATCATGTATACCTTGTAATATTGAAAGTCAATTCGGTAAATATATCCTGACAGGATGGCCCCGTTTAAATTTTAAAAATGTAGTCTGACATCTGTGAGGTAAATCAAAGCCAGATAATGCTGTGATAGTGTGGTAGCAATAGGCAGGGCACTGATGCAGCAGTAAAGAAAATAGTGTGTAATTTGAGAGCAGCTGTTAAACAGAATGTTTCCTGAGTATTTTAAAAATAGCTTGCCTTCCAGTACAAGATTTTTTGTTCCAACAGTTAGTTTCATGCTTTGGTAGTGAAAATAGCCTCAGTGCCACAGATTTCTCAATTTCTCTCGAGGATGGTCCTTTTGTGACCAAAAAAAACAATGTAACTTTGTTTCTTTCCCAACTGAATACCATTTGACATAGGATCCTTGCAACTATGAACAAAAAGATCTTGATTTTCAGTGTAGCATGGAACTTAACATGTAACAATTCAACTAAAATTAAACACTGTTTTCAAGGTGGCAGAATGAAAAGTGATAGTGCTTGTTGCTGATTGCATTTTGGGTGTGGAGAATTCAGCCTCTGTATGTGACTTTTGTAAAGAAGCACCGTTATATATTTCAAATATCCTGTGAGAGAGCATGTACAAGAATGGATTTCTGATAGTTATTTTTGAGATCTGCATGCTGCTGGCGGGGAGAGCATTTTTTTGTTCATCCCTAATTGGTCTTAAGAAGGTGATGATATGCTGCCATCTTGAACTGTTTCCTGCATCCTGCTGAAACTATTTCCATAGAATTGTTTTAAGGATTTACACCCAGTGATAATGGAGGACAATAGTCTTAGACAGCTGAGTGTATAACATTTGCAAATATCTTAAACCTGATTCTGTTTAAAAATAACACATTGCAAGGAAAGCAGCAATGTGCACATGTTTATTTTTTAATACAAATTGATCTAAGGTGCCTAGTAGAGTGCCACCAGACAAAATGTGACATGCAATATCAGATATTTGGGCAGGTGGTCAAATGTTAGATTTTTAGAATCAATTTACAGAATGAGGGAGTGATGCAGAGGAAGAAAGATTTGGGGACAGAATGCACACATTTGGGACTCAAACTGCAGAAGGCAAAGGTGCAAATCATTGAACTTTGTTGAACAAGTTGTTAAAAATTCACATTTGCCAAAACGATTTAATACGTTTCCTTTAAATGAAAACATTAATCTGTTGATTAATGTTTACTGTTGGTCAGTAGGTGAAGATATATAGTCATCCATTTCAAGAAGGATGTGGAGGCTATGGAGAGGGTGCAGAAGAGATTTACCAGGATGCTGTATTGATTAGAATGTATTGACCTGTATTGATTAGAATGTATGAGCTTTAAAGATAGATTGGACAAACTTGGGTTGTTTTCTCTGGAGTGTCGAATGCTGAGGAATGGATTTTATGAAATTATGATGGACATAAATAGGTAAAAAGTTGTTACATTTTACCCCAGGGCAGAAATGTCAAATACTAAAAGGCATTGTTTAAAATGAGAGGAAGAAAGTTAAAATGAGATGTGCAGGGTAATTTGTTTATGCTTGTGGGTGCCCTGGAATGTTCACAAGGATGGTGGTTGAATGAGGCACAATAATGGAATTTAAGAAATGTTTAGATAAGCATATAAATATGTAGCTAATGGAGGGGTGTAGTCATATAGTCATAGTCACAGAGTCATACAATGTGGAAACGGGCCTGTGCTTGGCCCATATCCCTCCAAACCTGTCCTATCCATGGTAGACAAAATGCTGGAGAAACTCAGCGGGTGAGGCAGCATCTATGGAGAGAAGGAATAGGTGACGTTTCGGGTCGAGACCCTTCTTCAGACTGAAGAACCTGTCCTATCCATGTACCTGTCTAACTGTCTCCCCTTCACCCCTTCACCTTGAACCTGTCCTCTGGTCCTCGATTCCCCTAGTCTGGACAAGAGACTGTGTGCATCTACCCAATCTATTTCTCTCATGATTTTATACACATCATGTAAAAATGTGGTGGGATGGATTACGTGCAGACAGAAGAGATTAATATAATTTGATATGTTTGACACACGCATCATGGTTCAAAAGACCTGTTTCTCTGCTGCATTGTTCTATGTTCCATTTCCAAAGTAGGATAACATTGAACTACTGTGAACGGGTGATCGATGGTCAGCATGGGCTCAGTGGGCCAAATGGCTTGTTTCCATTCTGTATCTCTAAACTAAACTAAATGTTCTATACCAAATGTATTTTTCGCTCGACAAATGTCTATTTGTGTTTCCACTTTCAGGGAGCTTTGTACTTGCATGTCAAGGTCACTTAGTACACATTCTTAAGTAAGCATTCAAGAATAGATATAAAAGAATGTGTTGAGAGCAGAACTGATTAATTAGTTTTTGGGTTTATCTTGCAAATAGCAGCAGAGACACCGTCATTCTGTCAACCTTAAGAATTCTAACGATTAAATTGAAGCAAAAAATTCAACAAGTTGACTGACAAGTGAAATGTGGTGACCAGAAATCAGTTAGTAAATTGGAGAAGAAATCTTTCAAATGTGCCATCATGACACGAACACAACAGTAAAACAAAATGGAAAGGATGGAAAGGGAATACAATCTACATTCAGCATCTCGTCGTCTTCTAACTGTTTACAACCCGCTAATGATATTTTCGGGCTAGGATTAACACTTTGTAGAGACCTAGCTAGTGCTAGTTTGCAGCTAAATCTGTGCCTCTTGGCATCTCGAGGATTTTTCAAGTCAAAATTGTTTTGTCAGCAGAAGTAGTGCATTGGGGATTGTAGGATATGCACTCTTAATGGTCGTTGTTTATTTGTTGTGTACAAGGATGTGCAGGCAATATCTATTTTTCTGTGTCTTGTATCCTCAAAATATTCTCATGCATCTTTCAGGTTTGTTTTGGAAGTTATGGTAGTGAAAGATAAATGTCTAGAAACACTGCTGTGCCAATCCTCACGATTGTACTCCTTTTGTAAGATTGTTTTCTTGCTGGTCATAACATATTGGAGATGGGGAAGGAAGCTTATTGGACAGACACAAATAATCCAATAAGGTAACAATGAATGTGCTTATATTTGAATTAATTGAAGAACTGCATGTAAATCTGCAATTGATGTGGTGCTGATGATGATACTTTATTGTCACGTACCTAGCTGGGTGCGATGAAATTCTTTGTTTTTCATTCAAAGCACACAAAAGAGTCCCCACAAAGGTACCGACAAAGTTACAAAAAGTACTCCTCTTCTTCGGCCCCCCCCACCCGGTCCCCCTTAATTCTCGGCAGTGTGGCTCGTCCACCTCGGTCTGACCTTGTCCTCGGCCCATCTCGACCACGAGGCTCTGTCTTTGACTCCACCTCGGGCCTCAATATCATGATCACATCAACCTCGGCTAATGTAACATTAACCAATTAGAGTTTGGGATTGGGCAAACAAAAATCTCCAGAGTTGGCAAGTCTATTAAATGGCATGGACGATGTCAATGTTATGGTTATTGGTATCACAAACATGAAATATTTCGCTTGAGTAGCTTGCAACCCAGCAGCATGAACGATGATTTCTCTAATTTCAAGTAACTCCTGCATTATCTTCCCCCACCCTGGTCGTTCGATGTTTCCACTGTTTGCATCCTTGCATCCCTCTTCTTATCACACCTTTCCCATAATGGGCCATTGTGAGCTGCACTTTTCCTGGGACCATTCCTTACCAGTCCTGATTTGTTTTGGCCTTTTCTTGCCTCGTTTATTTTTTCCATCCCCCCTCCCCCAATTTCTACTTTCAGTCTGAAGAAGGGTTCCAACCTGAAACATCACCTATTCTTTTTCTACTTTTTCTCCAGGGCTGCTGCCTGACCCGATGAATTACTCTCGCATTTTGTGTCTATCTTCGGTATAAACCAATATTTACAATTCATTCCAACACAAAGGAATCTTAATTTTGTACTAAATATTAAAAATATAAAGTTATCTATCTTGAATGCACTTTATAATTTTTTTTGTGCTAGTGTAATAATAATGTAACTTGAACATTAAGTTATTTTAATTTGATGTCATTGAAAATTAAATAGGAATCACTCAAAAGAAACTTGCAGTGAAGTGTAAATTGACTAACAACATCTTTTCATTGTATTTAATTGATATTGTTAAGGGGCATCAGGGCAGCTGCTTGTTATCATTTACTCTTCATAAAATTAAAAATAGAACGATTCATTGTTTGGACTATAGCAATCCATCCATAAACATTGAGGTAATGCACAATAAAAAGTTGCTTGCTGCTTGAACAAAATGACACCAAATTATTGGGAGGATGTGAGTGTTTCAGTCAATGACAGCATTTATTGTCCTTCACTTAATGTCCCTGAACCAAGGCAGTTGAGAGTTAGTTTCATTGTGTCTGGAGTCGCACATTGGCCATACTAATGAGTGGGGTAAACAGGTCTCCTTTCCTTAAATATCAATAAGGTGAACGTTTAATGACAAGTTACTAGTTACATTAATATTGTGAATCACACACTCACTCACTCACCCACACTTTCTTGGATTTACTCTCCAGCCTTCTGAACTTGGTCAAAAATTAATGTAAGTGCTTTAACCTTTACCTGAACAAATGAATTGGTGGAATATTTATGAATATAAAATGTTATCTTTCTTCTCTTAAAAAAATCTGGAACTGCTTAGCTTGAATTTCTAATCGAAATTTTGCAGTTTATCTACAGTACCAAGATGCATATTACTACAGATGTAATATTTAAACTAGTGTGGTGACCTCTTAGGCCTACATATTAGTGTCATCCGAGATAATTTATTCAATTCTGGATCATCTTTACATCAATGTCGCAAATAGTCTAAGATTATTTGTTCTTCGTTGCACAATTTACTTTGGGACCTTGTTGAAGATCTTGCATTTTTGGTGCTACATTTCCTAAGAACTGTGACTAAACTTCAACGATATTTCATTTGTAATATGTTAGCTGCTACATATGCAATGAGCAATTAATTCAATTATTTAAACAAGAGGGTGGTAACTCTGGTGATGCAGTTATTCTTCAAGTAACATAGAAACATAGAAACATAGAAAATAGGTGCATGAGGTGGCCATTCGGGCCTTCGAGCCAGCACCGCCATTCATTGTGATCATAGCTGATCCTACTACAATACTCCTACAATACAGCAATACAATAGTCATTCTCTAGTCTGTGCCCAGTTCCTGGAGATTGAGATCTCAGATTTTCTTGTTGGTTGATGGACACCTACAGTAATATATGTAATTGTGTTTCTTTTTCACTGAGATTATATGGAGTTGCTGTTATATTTGCAAAATTTGGGCACAACATATGGAAAAAAATCAGAAGTTGTTAAATTCAAGATTTGAAGAGTTTACGACAGCTCTCTTCAGTATAATCCTTTACTCCAGGAACAGTTGTTACACTGAATTTGAATTTTCCTTTATTGTCATTCAGACCATTCGACACAAAATGCGAGAGTAATTCATCGGGTCAGGCAGCAGCCCTGAAGAAAAAGTCTTAAAGTCTTTGTCTCTTCCCTCCTTGTTGTCCCTCTGCGCTGAGGCTATCCAGGCTTCCGTTGTTGTGACCCCGCCGGGTGATGGTAAGTTCAGTCCCGCGGCTGAATCCGAGCTCCGCTCCGCGAACGGGCCGGTTCAAACTCCGTGGCCCAGGGTGGTCGAAGCTGCCGCCCTCCAGTCCAGCGGACGCAGCTGTTGTTGCGGGAGCTCCGGAAAAACAGGTCACCAACCTGTAACCTGCGAGCTCCCGACGATGTCGTCCACTGGTCCCGCGGCCGAGCCTCCGAATTCAGGTCGCCGCCGCCGGAACGCCGGTACGCCCTCACAGCCCGAAGTCGGCCAGCCTCGCGTTGGTAAGTCCTGGCTGGCTCTGCCTCCGGAGCCTCGAGGTCGGTTGCAGTTGGAGGCCGCCAGCTCCGCCATTAGGCCTCAGCGCAGACGGGGAGTGAGACGGGGGTTACGACAAGAAAAAGTCGCACCCCCCCCGAAGGAAGAGACCAAAAACATGTTTCTCCCACCCCCACACACATACACAACCTAATAAACTAAAATTTAACTAAAACAGAACAAAAGAAAACAACAACAAAAGAAAAAAACAGATGGACTGCAGGCAAGCCGCAGCTGCCAGGCAGCGCCGCCACTCCCGGAATAACTGTACATATAAAGCGTCATAAAACCTCATACATTACAAAGAGAAAATAAACTAAGAATTCTGACATGAGCCTGCGATTGATAAAAATACATCTATTGTTGCTCCTGAACACATCATCAGTGATGTAACCTGGGATCATTGGGTGTTTCAGGTCTTTCAACATCGGACACCCTCACCCAGGCGACCCAGCCATGGTTGATCAGACCACGACTTGTGTTCAGGTGGCATTCACTCCTCCTCGTGGACCTCCTCTCCTGATCCCGAGCCATCTCGAGGCCTTCTCCGCTGCCTCTGTGGTGTTCTTGATGGCTCTTCTCCTCTCCCTTCCGTTGATGCCCAGTGCACTCAAGGCTTTGTAGAGCAATTGTTACTAGTTATCAAGAGTAAGACCAGCCTTGAGTTGATGGGGAGCTTGCTTTATATTAGTTTTCTGTTTGGTATGTTTTGTTTTTCTTATAGAAAATGTAGACGTTTGCTTAATAATTATTTAGTTTTGGATTGAAATTCGAATGTTCACTTTATAGATAGGTGGTAAACATGATTTTCCACCTTTCATGGAAAGAATTTTCATTTATGTAGTTATTCATTCATTACCTTAGATTGTCTGAAGTCCCAATACAAGAAATATATAACATCACTGTTGTATTTCAAAAAGTGTAGCATCAAATATTCAGAGAATCAATTATCTAATTGAGGGTTCATTCTGGGCAAGATCTTAAAGAAATACCTTCTGCTAAACTTGTATAAAATACCAGTTATATCTACCTTTCAAAAGGTGGAGCCTTGAATTAATGTTCCATCAAATGAAATGTAACCTCTTGCAATGCAATATTTCCACAACCCCATACTGGAGTAATAATAATACTAAGACTTTGATCACTTAAATACAACAATATTTAAATAGAAAAACTGCACCTGTTTTCATCCTGGAACAAAGTCTAAAGCTGCACCCTATATCAGCAGCTAACTTCTATAATCAAGATAACAAATTTTGAAAACTCAATACTTTGAACACCTTGCCCATTAAAGGCCTTTCATTCCTAAAAATGTGTTGCAGTAGACTGCTGAAATGTTCTCACTGACCAAATAGGAGATACTTGATGTAAATGCATGCATCTTGTTCATTGCTATGGGTGATGTTGGCTGAAATAGCATACACATTAAATCAAATGAATAATTGTCATTGAATGAAGTCTATAGTTGAGAATAATACTGAGGTGGACCACAAAAATGCTGCTCCTCAGTGATAATTACTCTTTATTCAGCAATCTGAAGAGGAAATGACAATGCTGGTTATACTTTATTTGAAGAATTAACAATTTTGACAATTATGCAGTCCTGTTTGGGATTGAAAAGTCAGCATCATTTCTGTGGCACAGAACCACCTGAGACAATAGGTGACCAAAAATTGTATCAAATTAGCAGACACTAAAAATTATCCTGGTAGATGAGAAAGAACGGGAGTGGTTTTGCTTGGGAATTGCCCAGGTGCCTGAAAGTTTGGCCACCGTAGATGAAGCGATGGAGATAGAGGTTCAACAAGAGTCTGGTGATGGTGGAGTCTGGAGATCTCACAAGCTGTTATGCTGGAAGAAACTGCCAGACTTATTTGGGATAAGAAATAGAGTTATGGAGTCATGGTTGTAGAGTGAGAAAGTAGAGAAACAAGTCCGTCATCCCAATTAGGCCACTCGCCAGTGCTGACCAAGATGCTCATCGACGCTGGTGCAATTTGACAGCATTTATAAAATGGATTTCAAAATTAAGAAAAATATCAGTCTATGGAAGGGTCCTAACCCAACACACGCCCATCCATGTCCTCCAGAGATGCCGCCAGAGTTACTCTCGTGCACTTTGTATTTTGCTCATCATTCCACCATCTGCAGTTCCTGTTTTCGCTGAAAATTTGTATTGCTGGACAAAGTTAGCGAGCAGAGGGTTAATCGGTGAGCAAGACATGGTTAAATTTCAGAATTAAGCAACAAAATCTTGGTTGAAATAAAGTTTGTGTACTTCTGGCTAAATGAATATGTTGAAAAATGAACAAAAATTAAGCACCATAAAGTTAAATGGGATGGGATGATGGGAAGCGGCAGTGGAGGAGTGGGAGCTAAGTTAAGGTGGATGTTTGGTTTTGCTTATAGTCTGATTAAAATTTAGGGAAAGAAAATGTCAAGCACTTCTGATTATTAGTAAAATGTTACCTTGGCTACAATGCAGAGTAGTGTTCTTACACATTTAATAGTGAAATTCTATTTTGAAGTATTGCTGGGTAACTCTTGTTGGTCATGAGGGTTCGATGAAATCCCTTATCTCTATAAATAAGATGGAGTAGCTATAGACAAAAATATGAACAATAGTCCTATGGATTTTTTTAGATTTTATTGTACTTAATGCTTCTACCTTTTTACCAATTTGATAAACTATATATTTTTAAATATTAGTTGGTGGTGTACTGCACAAGTCAGTGGGCTAAAAAGAATGGTAGAGACAAAATGCTGGAGTAACTCAGCGGGTGAGGCAGCATCTCTGGAGAGAAGGAATGGCCGTTGTTTCGGATCAGACTGAAGGCTAAAAAGGAAGCCTTGAAGCCCTGTCCCACAGTACGAGTTCATTCCAAGAGCTCTCCCGGGTTTTAAAAAATCAAACTCGTGGTAAGCACGGAGAATGAACGTAGCGGGTACGTCGGAGCTCGGGGACGTCTCTTAGCGGCTCGTAACGCTAACGGCAGGTCCTCAGGAAGACTCGCCAAGGGCAGGTAAGCACGGGAAGACTCGTGAAGATTTTTCAACATGTTGAAATATGTCCACGAGAGCCCCGAGTACCGACGAGTGGCCATTACCGTAAATCTCCGAGTTCGAATCGGGGCAAACTCGGGTGAGCTCTTGGAATGAACTCGTACCGTGGGACAGGGCTTTTATCTGGAGATGGATGGTGTTTTAATTGCTTTGCAGCTGGTGAATACAGAGTACAGTGAAGGAAGCAAGGGTGTCGGAGTGAATTCTAACTCTTGCTATCATAAATAAACAAGAACCATATTAGGTGCAGGAGTAGGCCATTTGGCCCTTCAAACCAGCACTGCCATTCAATAATAATAATAATAATAATAATAATAAATACTTTATTGATCCCCTCAGGGAAATTCAGATGTCCAGAAGCCCCCAACCAACAATCCCACACATTCAAAACGAAAGCAGACAGAAAATACATAAAATACAATGTGGACAATAGAGCAATAAATACTTAAAAAGACCAATAATTAACTATTTAAAAAATGCAAAAACGCATCCCCCTACAGCCTAGCGGTCAGTATTATAAAATCTAATGGCTGCAGGGGTGAAGGATCTCCTGAACCGCTCCGCTCTACAGGGCAGGGAGAGGAGCCGGTTGTTGTTCCGAGTGCTCTTTTGACTCTCCAGAATGACATGGAGAGGATGCCCGGGGTTTTCCAGGATGACCTGCACCTTGCGCCTCATACGCCTCTCAAGCACATCCATCCCAGAGTCCACTCTCCCCTCCAGCACTGAGCTAGCCTGTTTTACCAGTTTGTCCAGCTTCTTGTTGTTTTTCGCACTGATGCTGTTGCCCCAGCAGACAACAGCGTAAAAAATGACACTTGCAACCAGCATATCATTACGCACATTGAAGGATTTGAGCCTTCTGAGGAAAAAGAGTCTGCTCTGACCTTTTTTGTAGAGGGCGTCAGAGTTGACAGACCTGTCCAGTTTGTTATCCAGGTGCACTCCAAGGTATTTATATGTCTGCACCACCTCAATGTCAGCACCTGCAGCGTTGACCGGCTGAAGGGGAAGCTTGGACCTGCCAAAGTTAACCACCATCTCTTTAGTCTTGGTTGTGTTCAGGATGAGACAGTTCTCTTTACTCCAGGCACAGAAGGCACTGGTCAAGTCTCTGTATTCCTCCTCATGCCCGTTCCTTACACATGCCACAATCGCTGTGTCATCTGAATATTTCTGTACATGGCATGTCTCAGACTTATAATTGAAGTCTGCAGTATACAGGGTGAAGAGGAACGGGGCCAGAACCGTTCCCTGTGGGGCTCCAACATTGCACACCACTGTCCCGGAAACACAGCCCCCCAGCTTAACAAACTGTGGCTGACCCGTCAGGTAGTTGTATATCCAGGAGATAAAGGTGGAGTCCACCCCCATCTTCTTAAGCTTGTCTTTCAGAATCAGGGGTTGGATGGTGTTGAACGCACTTGAAAAGTCGAAGAACATAATCCTCACGTAGCCACCTGGTTCGTCCAAAAAGGAGCAGATCCGGTGCAGCCAGTAGAGGACTGCGTCATCCACCCCAATGTTCTCCTGGTACGCAAACTGCAGTGGGTCGTGTGCGTGCTGGACTTGTGGTCTCAGGAGACGAATGAGTAGCCGCTCCATTGTCTTCATGATATGAGATGTGAGGGTCTGTAGTCGTTGATCTCAGTCGGCCGCCCTGCTTTGGGAACCGGCACGAGACATGATGTTTTCCACAGAGCTGGTACCCTCCCTGACTGGAGACTCAGGTTGAAAATGGTCTGGAGAGGCTCCGCCAGCTGAGCCGCACAGTCTTTCAGTAGCCTGGGACATACACCATCAGGGCCAGCTGCTTTACCAGGGCGCAACCTCCTCAGCTCAGCTCTCACCTCGTCCGCCGTGAAGAACAGTTGAGGGGATGCCGGCATAGGAGGTGCTGCAGCTGTAGTGTTAGGGGGGCTGCCTCGTGGAGGTGATGATGGGGGGTCATGGCTGATCATCCACAATCCACAATGTGATCATGGCTGATCATCCACAATCGGTACCCCATTCCTACCTTCCCTTAACTCCGCTATCCCTAAGTGCTCTATCTAACTCTCTCTTGAAAGCATATTGGGCTCTTGTTTGGCTTTAGGAAATGCTCTGAACTTTTTGCCCCTCTGTCATACATCTCACTGATATAACAATAATGGGACAAACTCTTGTGTTTCTAATTTAATTTTAGTGTAGACTGCTATAAAAATTATTCAGTAGAATAAGAATGTATTCAATTATTTTCAAATTTTCCATGTTGTCCATCTGTCTTTGCGTTAAAGTGAAAGTGACAACATTTTAATCAATTTAATAGAGCTCAAACCTTGGACTTTAGTACAATCCTGGACAGTGTTTTATGGTGTAAAAGTACAAGGCCTTGTAGCGAGAAAGGGCCTGTCATAAAGGGATCTGCTGCAGGGTATCCGGAAGGCCTCACAATGGCCATGCCCCTGCCAAAGTCCATGGTGTGGCCCTTTCAGCCTCAACTGTTTTTTTTCATTGGTAGCCTGGATATTCTACATTTACTTACAAGTTTGGTATGATGAAATGTTTCTTGTAAAGCTTTAGTGGCCACAATAATTATTTTGTGCTAAGACAATCAGGTTGTAATTCTCTGGGCACTGTATAAGGTCCTTAAGCCTTGGCTATACCAACGTGCTTGTTTTTGCACTTTGGCATATATGTGTCCTTTTGTAGAAGAAGCATATTGGTCAAATTAACCCATGCACAAAACCTTTGTATCTGCTTTCGTGAAGTTAAGATTTTACCAGAAGTGTTATTTCCACTGGATTTTATCTCTGCTGCTTAATCAGGAGATCTATTTCAAATAATCTTCAACACGCCCTCCGCATCTGAAAAAAATGCCTGTTATGATCAAACATTTTTCATTTACTCTTTTACATCCCTTCCTACCTTTAAGTCACTCTCCACCATCTACCTTTTGAAACAAGCTTTTAGCCTCCCCACAGATGGAATAGAATAGAGTAATTTATTGTGACAAGTCACAGTGAGATTCTTTGCCAAGGTATGCAAATAGTTGCCCATAAAATTTACATTGCTTACATTGTTTCAAATCCCCTCCCCATTCCCTCACACTTGTCCTTCCAAACACCAGGTCCTCCAATGTCCATTGTTCTTTACGGCTGTATCCCCAGGCCGGGTCCCCTTGCCAATTGTTCTGCCCCCCTTACAGCAGTCCCCCAATGCCAGGGCCTCCTTTGTTCCTCCTTTGTTCTTTCCCTCGGTAGCGGCATCCTCACTTCCACGTGTCTGTCCACGTCCGTCGGTCGGTGCCATCATTGACCGCCACACCGAACTCTCCATTAACGCTGCCAGGTTCTCTCGGGACGTCTCCATGTTCCGGGCTCCAACCCGAGAGGCCTGGGATCCGAGCCACGAGGCCCCATCGCCGGCCCGCGAGAGTTCACCGCCGACTGGCGAGGCCATACCTCCGACCCGCAAGGTTCCGGTCCGCGAGTCACGAGGCTCTGGCCTCGGCATCTCAGGGCTAACCGTGGCACCTCCAGATTATGCATTTTCTCATATGTGGCTAAATATTTCTTGCATTGTAATGTTTCCCATAATGAATGTTTATGGCTTAATGTTTTCTTGCAGGTCTGCTCAATAATTTACTATATTAATGCATATGATTACTTGGTTTGTTATAAACAAAGGTTTTTTAACGGCTGAATACAATTTTCTTAAATTCCAATTTGTTTTGAATCTTGTATCTCTGGGCTTGAGCATAAGGGAGAGAGAAAGGTCGGACAACAACATGACTCAATTCATAATTTGCTGAATTGAATTTCTTTGTTAACTTAATATTTAATTGTTTTTGTAGATCAGTTTTATCTTCAAATTTCCCATCTTAAAGCTTTTGTATTTCACCTGGCTTAAGGTAAACAATGCTTTTCATAATTTTGAACTCTTATTGGGAAAAACCTGAAAGGATACAAAGTGGTGGAGTAACTCGGTAGGTCAGGCTGGAGAACATGGATAAGTGATATTTAGGGTCAAAACCCGTATACAGTATTGAAATATAAATATTGAAGGAAGTCTGAGGTATGATGGGTTCAAAGGCAAGTATTACCTGTTTGTGGCCACTCAATGTAATATATTCAATGTTATGCAGAAGCTCAATTTCTGAACTTAAAACAGTTCTGTGAAATTCATTTGTGGAAAATAAATGTGAGCTGAACAATTAATGTCTTCACTGAGGGATACAATGAGCACTGAGTCGGCCTACTAATTGTTCTGATACTTTGAAATAGACAAAAATGCTGTTGATGGGAAACTAAGATAATACAGCCCTGTGTTGAATGAATGTAATCCACATATGGTAGTTCCTTATGGTGTAGAAGGCGGTCATTTGGCTAATCAAGTTCATGTAGGCCGTCCCATCACTCCCATTCTCCCACTTATTTCCTGCAACCTATTCTCTCGCACTTGCCACTAACTAACTCCGCCATTGCCTGTCTACACTAAAGGGAAAATTATTGTTCACCAAATCACAGGTATATATTTGGGATGTGGGAGAAAATTGTAGCACAAAGGAGAAATCTATTGTGGTTACAGGGAGAAGATGGAAACTCCACACAAGTAGCAACAGAGGTCAGAATCAACCCTGCATCGTTGGAGCTGTGACAGCTGCACAGTGTCACTTTCAACGAACAAATAAAAGTGCTTTGTACATGGAGATTAAAACAAATAGAAATCATATTCTCCAAGCTTTGTTGTGTATATCAGAGCAATAAATGCCTCTTGTAAGACTCACCTAGAGTACACTAATATGAAAAAATCGTTACTGATGTTTTTTGCTCGAAGTAATAGGCTGTTGGAAAGTGATGTTTTACAAAATCATAGATTTATTACTGCATAGGAGTCAAATCATACACTAGCTCGGGAGCAAACTATCAGCTCCATGCTCTTTCCACATGGCTCTGTAACGAGGAATATTGAAAATAAATCTTGTCTTATAAAATATTTATTGAACAGTTTGTTCAATAAAACTCTTGTATTAACACTTGTATTTACACGAAACGATGAAGGTAATTTGTATGCGATTTTTGTCAAATCAGAGTACAGGTACTAACATGTTGATTTCTGGCACCAAATTTCATATGATAGGTGTCCTTTTAGTTTGTTGCA
Source organism: Malacoraja senta (assembly GCA_038087875.1). Lineage (NCBI taxonomy): Eukaryota > Metazoa > Chordata > Chondrichthyes > Rajiformes > Rajidae > Malacoraja > Malacoraja senta. Next base: position 12,977,312 of record CM075986.1, read on the forward strand.
TGTTATAATAAAATGTCTGTATTGTCATTGCATAACAATGATTTTTATTCTTTATGGCAGGTTTGAGAAGGGCAGAATCTATACATACATTGGTGAAGTGGTGGTTTCTGTAAACCCTTACCGTTCTATGAATATCTACGGGAAGGACACCATTGAGCAATATAAAGGGCGCGAGTTGTATGAGAGGCCACCTCACCTCTTTGCTATTGCAGATGCCACATACAAAGCCATGAAGAGGAGGTCAAAAGACACCTGCATTGTCATATCAGGTAGAGAGTGCTGAATTAAAGTAGAACAGTGAATCTTTATTATTTGCTACTTAAATAAGAAACTTGTCATCAATGTTTTATATTGCATATTTGCCTACCTGATCATTTGTTTTTTTCACCATCTGATGGTGTCTCAATCACTTATCCCTGACATGTGCTTGAAAGCCTAATTACTCCACTCACCTGCCCCCATTGCCCTTTAATAATTCACATTTTCATTCTCCATAATTTTCCATCCAACAATGTCCTCACTGTCTCCATCTTTGCATTGACAGGAGATGGCAGAGAAAATTCTAATGCACGTGATATTGGGCTCCCTCTCCCTTCCTCACCACCACTTTTAATTTCTACTGCTAGCCTCTGATCTGCTGACCAACAGGACCTCTACTCTGTCCACTCTAAAACTGGTGGTAGGTCACGAAGAAAATTCTCATGTGCATGATATCCTGAACTTTGCGAACAGTAGTTTGAGCCATTGCGATACTGGCTGAATCAGAAGAATTGCAATGAACCATGCCTGATTTAAATTGAAGGAACTGTGATTTCAGTGCTGTTGCATTCATGTCTGTCATCTAGTGGGATTTTCCATAGTTTGACAGGGTGACTTTTCAGGTCAGTGTGTTTGAAGATGCCAGTATTACAGATACAGATCATCTTGTCAATGACATGATGCATTCCCAAATGTTCTCATGCAAAATATTAATCTCTGAATTCTGGATTTCTCTAAATTAGGAAACTACTGTTTTGGTCTTCTGCCATTGTGGGTTCATAAAAGATAAGTAGTGTAGCAGGAACACTTTTAATTACCAACACAGACTCCATACTGAGGAGCTGAGTTCTGCAGCCTTGGAGACCATATTATTGTTCAAATTCCTTCGGCATTGTCTTGAACAGGAAATAATATTTTGAGCTGTAAAATAAAACTTGGTTTAGAACTGCATTGCTGAAGTAAATACTGTTTTGCAGAATGGCAGTGTGGCTGGTTGATTGCGAGGAATGTTATGCGTTTAAGTTTTAATGTTCGAAAGTTATCGTTCTAAATTATTGAATAAAAATTTCCTTCTGATTTCAGGGGAAAGTGGTGCTGGTAAAACTGAAGCTAGTAAATATATCATGCAGTTCATTGCAGCTATTACAAATCCCAGCCAAAGACAGGAAGTGGAAAGGTAGTAAATGGTTAATTTATGTTGAATTTGAGTCATTGTTTCCTTGCATAAGATATACAATTATTGTTTTATTTAACCTGCAAGCAAAATATTCTTAATGCACAGACTTCTGAAGATGTTTTATGTGTTGTTAATTGTTGATTATCGAGTTGAGTTTTATTCTTCCATAACTCATTTTGCAACAATCTTGTCAAGAAAACCCAATCTTCATGCTTCCAGGTAATTAAACAATATCGGTCCAGAGCCATGCTATCAATTTTGGGAATATTTGGATCCTGTAGCACCACCACACAAAACAATCCCAAAATAATTAGTTGTCCAAATAGTCATCTACATCGACCAGAAAGGGAGAGCAAGTACTGAGTTTCTTGCAATCCTCTCCAGTTCCATGTGCATTCTTAACCAACCTTAGGACAATGTATAATACAAGTTTTGCAAGTCTCACAAATGATATAAAATATGCTCCTGACAACGTATTCATAGAATATAGTAGCAATTATTGTACAGGCAAATTTTGAGTGGGTGCAAACAAATATTGTACAGACAGAAGAGCATGGAAAACTATCTGCATATGTTAGTGACAGTCATAAGTGATAGGAGCAGAGTTAGGCCATCTCTGCCATAAAAATACCCCCTGACGGCCTCCACAGCCTTCTGTGGCAAAGAATTCCACAGATTCATCACCCTCTGACTTTGGCAACTCCTTGAACCCACAAACCAAAACTGGTTTATGCTCTCTGCAAATAAACTATCTTCATGTCATTGTTTTTTTCTGTAGCCCCCTGCGGTCAGACAATAATTGACTGTATTTTGAATAAGGTCTTATATTGTAAAATGATAATCACTGGATCAAATTGGGCATGCAATGATATAATAGCATTAAAGAGCAATTTCTTACTTTAACCTTAAGCTGGATTTCAAATAGTTATGCAAATGTATCCACTACTTGCCTGTTCAATGATTTGACTATCGAGTGTGGTTCTGAGATGAATACAATTATAAATTTGCCTATATAACTCTGCATTAATATGGCCTGTTTTTGTTCCTGTTGCAGGGTAAAGAACACACTATTAAAATCAAATTGTGTATTGGAAGCCTTTGGAAACGCTAAGACCAACCGCAATGATAATTCTAGTCGATTTGGAAAGTACATGGATATTAACTTTGATTTTAAAGGGGACCCTATAGGTGGCCACATCATTAACTATCTGCTGGAAAAAGTAAGAATTGTTGTTACCAAAAATAAAACATCAGTGGCTTTGGAGAGAGAAATCGAATTCATGTTTCAGTTCATTTGATAATTGTGCACTACTGAAAGTGAATATCGATGCTCTGGGATGCAGCCAGTAAAGGGCAATCAGTGACACCAAGTTGCGTAGCCGGCCTCTGGTTTAAATATTAAAATGTTGATGTATTAAGATTTTTGAATGATTTACAGTATTATAATTCTCAATTTCAGACGTCCCTTTGCCAGTAAACAATCTACTCCAATCAACTTTCACAAGTTTCTGTCCAATACCATAGAGCTAATGGAACTGTGGTTGCAGGCCCGAAAAGGCTCGTTCACTGACAATTCAGTCATTTACTCTGCCCATTTTCCAAAGAAGATAGACACAAATTTTGGGGTAACTCAGCGGGACAAGCATCATCTCTGGATAGAAGGAATGGGTGACGTTTCTGGTCAAGACCCTTGAGAATGAGAGTCAAGGGAGAGGGAGACACAGAGATATAGAAGGGTAAGGTGTAAAAACGAGACATCAAAGGTGACGAAGTTCAAGGAAAATGTAGAATAGATCATTGTTAGTTAGGGGAAGATGACAATGAAGCATACAAAGATAAAATTTAATCTTGGGGACAGTAAGACTGGTCAGAGATCTAGGATGGGGGAGGGATGGAGACATTTTCAAAAGAGTAGGTCAAGCTTTGCCCATTTCCTTGTAAGGCCTTCTACATATTGCCCAAGTTAACTTTGACACGCTTGACAAATTCCACCCCATCTTGGCACTTGGCAGTCCCAGTCTATATATGGAATTCCCCTGCTATGACGACCCTATTAATCCTGCAGAAGCCTGCAATCTCCTGGCATAATTGCACCTCAAGTTCTCGTTGACTATTTGGGGGCTTATAGTAAAATCCCAATAAAGTGATAATCCCCTTTTTATCTCTCATATCCACCCACGTAGATTCATTGGATGATCCGTCGGTAATGCCATCTCGGACTAATGTCGTAATGTTCTCTTTAATCAAATAAAGCAACTCCCTCGTCCTCTTACTCCCTCCTTTATTTTTCTTTTACCACCTGCACCCTGGAACATTAAACTGTCAGACATTAAACAGTCTACAGAAACCGTAATGGAATCTGTAATGGCTGTCATGTCCCAGTTCACATACCTATCCATGCCCTGAGTTCATCCGCCTTGCCTAACTGGCCATTAGCTTTGAAATAAATGCAGTTCAATCCAACTCTTTCCCCTCTCTCTTCTGTGCTGTGGTCGATACTGTCTCCTTGGAGATGTGAATGGGTTTTTATGCCAAAGTGTAACCTTCCTTCATTGTAAATTTCTAAATGCGTTTGGATTGAAGAACGTGATAGTTAAATACTGAAAACTCTATTTTTCAAAACTCAAAAAGAACATAAAATATGGATGCAGCAGTCCCCAAGGCACAAAATGAATCCTGGTTTCTGTTCTTTTAATACTAATTTGAATGTTATGTTTTTAACTGATAAAATATTTGTTGGGGAGTGGTTTAACTAAAGACATTTCTTGTGCTAAATATTTAAATTAAATTGTGAAACATTGAAATTGCATATATATTTGAAGCCATGTGGAAATGAATAATTTAATTGCATTTATTGATTATTTTATTGAGTTAGAGCAATTTATTCCTACCAGAAATCTAAATCAGTAATGATTCTTGTTTAATAGTCTAGGGTTATTGTGCAGCAGGGTGGAGAGAGAAGCTTTCACTCATTTTATCAGGTTAGTATGAATAAATAATTGCTTCATAAGCCATTTGCGATAGTCAGTTTCTTATGCGCATTCTGACCAAGTACTCCTCACCCCCGCCTGCCTTCACCTCAGATTCTATGGCTCAAGAGCGGAACTCGCTATCAAAACATGGAGGGGACGGGGGACACAATTTTTTGGCGGCCACGCGCGCATGCGCACACACACACACACACACACACACGCGCGAGGCTTCGGAGGCTCAATCCAGCGCTAAATGCATCTCAACTCTGCCTGTCTCACCGGGTTAACTACAGCCGTGCCTGGACTGACGGGATACCAGCGCTGCTTCTCCGCGCTGGCCATATTTCCCGCAAGTCCAGGAAGGCTATAGGCTCACCTGGCAGGACAGGCAGAGTTGACCTGGTTTAGCGCTGCTTCTCTGTGCTGGCTGTGGGCCTGGGGGGCACCGTGCCTGTCTGACTACCGGCCAAAGATCCTATAGCGGAGGATCTTTGCTGCCGACCTCTCTGGCCATCTGCGGGGGGGGGGGGGGGGGTGGTGGGACAGCGCCGGAGATTTAACCGGGTTTTAAAATACGGATTACAAAAACTTGGGGGGGATGTCCCCTACCTCTCAAAACATGGAGGGGACGTGTCTCCTCTGGCGCCCCCCCCCGGGTTTTCCACCCCTGCTATGGCTCACTATAACATGGAACAATTTAAATTAACCACTTAACCTAAAAACCTGCACAAATCTTGGATGCAGGAGGAAATTGGAGCAACGAGATGAATCCCACCTGGTCACAATACACAGATAGTACCATCTCCATGCAGACAGTATCCAAGGTTAGGAAAGAACTTGGGTCTCTGGCGCTTTGAGGCAGTGGACACTACTGAAGTGCTGTTTGCTACCTTTGTTTGGTTTTGAGATACAGTGTAGAAAAAGGCCCTTCGGCCCACTGACTCCATGCCGACCATCAAACACCCGTACACTAGTTTTATGTTAGACCAGTTTCCCATTCGATGCACCAGACGTAATTTTACCAAAGCCAATTAAATCTACAAACCTGAAATTGTTTGGAATGTGGGAGGAAGCCGGAGTACCCAGAGAAAACCCACGCAGTCACGCAATCTCCGCACTGACAGCACCCGCAGTCAGGATTGAACCCGGGTCTCTGGCGCCGAAAGGAAGCAACTCTACTGTTGCGCCATTATCCTGCCCCCTTAAATTAAATATTGTTGACCTTCAGGGTTTAGATTGCCCCCCAGTTTGAAAATGATGTATTTATATTTTAGTTACTCTTGGGTGGACCTGAAAAGTTGCTGCGATCTTTGCACATTGAGAAAAATCCTACAACCTACAATTTCATCAAAGGTGGTGGAGTAGTGAAGGTAAGATCCTAGCAAGAAAAGAGAGAAATTATACAGGGTAGACCAAAATGCTGGAGAAACTCAGCGGGTGAGGCAGCATCTATGGAGCGAAGGAAATAGGCAATGTTTCGGGCCGAAACCCTTCTTTAGATTTCAGTCTCAAGAAGGGTTTCGGTCCGAAACGTTGCCTATTTCCTTCGCTCCATAGAAGTCTGAAGAAGGGTTTCGGCCCAAAACGTTGCCTATTTCCTTCGCTCCATAGATGCTGCCTCACCCGCTGAGTTTCTCCAGCATTTTTGTCTCCCTTCGATTTTCCAGCATCTGCAGCTCCTTCTTAAACAGAGAAATTATACAACCCATTTTCTTCCCCTTCTCAACATGTAATATCTGAATTACGAGTAGAGACAGAAATTAAAAAAAAAAAAAAATCTGTGACAGGAAATTATTTTTCTCGCCTTTCTGTCAACGTTTTGTGTCTTCAGGAGAAGATGGTGGTAGATGTGGGGAAGGGAGCACAGTGCACATCTTTGGGAGAAGGGGAAAGTAATCACATTTAAAGACTGCAGTAGATTTAACTGCCATAAGATTATGGGGCCTTTTAAACATTTCAGACAATTTCTGGGAAAGGGTGTTTGGGGAAATATGTCTGGGATGCTTTTGACAATTGACGCAACCTTGTGAGCATATTCATGCATGCACTCGTATGCTAATAGTCAGTGAATTGCAATTGTAGTTAGTCATGCAACCTGGAAATAGGCCCTTCAGCCCAGAGTCTACATTCACCATTGAGTAACCATCTGCATTAAACCTATTTCATATTCAAATTGGAGGCTCCATGATCTGTTCCAAGTAATCTATCATAAAACTGATTCTGTTTGAAGAATTCAGTGGGGATTGGGGGGGGGGGCATCGATGAATTGACTTGAATGCCCGACTCTATCGATAAAAGCACCATGGTATCCGTTACGTAGGATTTGCTTGCTTGTGGTTTGTGTTGTGCGTAAAATGGTTTGTCTAACTTTAAGTTCATTTTACACAGTCTGCTATAAATGATGCTGCAGACTTTAAGGCTGTCGCAGATGCTATGAAAGTGATTGGGTTCACGGCTGAAGAGATTCAGACAGTTTACAAAATCCTCGCCACCATTCTGCATCTGGTAGGTCCAGTTTTTCTTGTGGGTAATGGATAGATAGTAATCCACAGATGGTCCATCTTCTGTTATCTATGCAAAGACAATGTATTCATGTTGGTTCATGCCAATTTTGGGGAGAAATGGTGTGATATCAAAATGATATTTTGTAGTAAGAAGTTAACAGGGTGTGTGCATTTATGAAAATGTAAAACTTGGTTATTTTATCCTTCAAAAATAGACAACTCGATCAAAGTGTACAAGTTTGGGCTGTTTGGCTTAGCCTCTGATTCATTTACCATCTCTGTCCCCACATTAAAAAGAGCCTTAAATTTAAATCAAACTAATTATTTGCTTGGCCCCTCTCTCTTTACTGCTAAATTGTGCCTAGTCATCAGCAGTGCTACAGTTTGTAAGATGTATTTTGTTAAAGCCGCTATATAAATCCTTGTTACCACATTTCATTAACTACTGAAAGAGTTGTTTAATAGTAACATTTATACATTATGCTATTAAATTACTGTATGATTATGATATTCTAATGGTGTTGTGGATGTGTCCTTATATTTTTCATTTTCAGGAGATTTTATTTTAATAATTCACTTCAATTTTAATACTTTTAAAATCACTGAATATTACAGACATTAAATTACTTGATTCCTTTGACAGAAGTCATAGCTCCATTGACCGCTTCGTTTTCTGTCAGTCTACCAGGCACAATCTGTGGGGGTGTTCTTTTCAATGTTATTTGAGGCCTTGTTGCGACTGAGAAATGATTATCATCTTAATCATATCATACTTTATTAGCCAAGTATGTTTTGCAACATACGAGGAATTTGATTTGCCATACAGTCATACCAATAAAAAGCAACAAAACACACAAAATACATTTTAACATAAACATCCACCACAGTGACTCCTCCACATTCCTCACTGTGATGGAAGGCGAGAAAAAAAGTTCAATCTCTTCCCTTCTTTGTTTTCCCGCGGTCGGGGGCCTCGAGCCTTCCTTTGACGGGATGATCTTGGCTCCCGTAGCCGGCAGTCGGGCCCTCCGCATCGGGGCGATCAAGCTCCCGCATCGGGGGGAATCTCAGCGCCTCCGCGCCGGGCGATTGGACCCCAGGTTGGGGCTGGTCGAACCTCTTGGGACTTTGGAGCTTCCCGACATCAGTCTCTACCCGAGACTGCAAGCTCCTAAATGGTGAAATCCACAGGTTTGGAACGTCGATCCTAGGCAAGGGATCGCAGGCTCCGATGGTAAGTCCACGGCCCCGCAGTGGGGCTCAAAGTCAGTATCGAGCAAGGCCTCCAGCTCCATGATGTTAGGTCACAGAGCGACCGGAGATATGATCTGGAAAACAATCGCTTCTCCGTCAAGGTAAGAGATTGAAAGAAGTTTCCCCCGACCCCCTTCCCCAACCCCCACATAAAACAAACCATACACATGACCTTCGTTTAAAAAAGTTAAGCCATAAGATTCAAGTAGAGGAAGGAGGGGGATTGATGGAGAACTTTAAAGGGGTGAAAGCCACATCCAATACATTATTCTCTGGCATTTCTGCCACCTTCAACTTGATCCCACCACCAGTCACATCGTCCCATCCTCCTTTCCACCTTCCATAGCGAATGCTCCATCCAACTCCTAGGTTCACTGATCCCTTCCCAACCAAACCACTTATTAGGTACTTTCCCCAGCAACTGCAGGAGATGTAACATGTGTCACTATACTTCCTCTCATAAATCCATCTACGGACCCCAGCAGTCCTTCCAGGTGAGACGGAGGTTTACTACACGTCCTCTAACCTCATCTACTGCATCCAGTGTTCATCATGTAGCCCTCTACATCAGCGAGACCAAGCGTAGACTCGGCGAGCATTTCGGCAAACACTTTCGCTCGGTTCCATAAGACCTACTGGATCTCCCAGTTACTAACCATAGTTACTACAAGTTACATACAAGTTACCGACTCGTGTTCCTATTACCCTACTGACATTTCTGGGCCACCTCCATTACCAGAGTGGGCCACATGCAAAGTGGAAGAACAGCACCTCATATTCTGCTTGGATAACTTACACCCTCATGGTATGAACATTGTATTCTCTGATTTTACTGACCAACCCCCCCGCCCCCCCCATTCTTTACTACCCTCTCCCCCTTTTTCCTCTCTTCTCTTCCCTGTGCCCACCCTTCCTATCTTCCATACCCCCCCCCTCCCTCCCTAACCTCCCCAATGGCAATCGGTCTAAAGAAGGTTCCCGACCTGAAACATCACCTATCCATCTTCTCCAGAGATGTTGACTTACTCCAGCGCTGTCTCTTTTTTCAGAATTTTATTTGTGGGCCTGCCCTATCCTTTTTCATCTATCTATTAGAAAACTGATCTTGGATGTTTACTTGTGGGTTTGTTTGCTTGCTTGAACTTTTTCTTTGATTCACATCTTCTCGAAAACCCGGCGCTGTAACGTTGACATTTTTACATATTCCGGTAGAGATTTACCTCATGATTTCAAAAATCCCCTCAACTGAAAATTTGATTCATTATTTACCGAGTTCTTTACTAAAATTGTTCACCAATCTGACATCTCTTTAAAATCTAATGTGCTGAAGCGAGCTGGATGACGTCACAATACCTTTGCTCCTCGCGGCAAGCTGCACAGAATTTTTAACGCGCAGCCCCACTGTTTTCCACGAGCTGCGAGTTACGTGGCCCAGCCGCCCTCCCACCTCCCCCCCCCGCAACCATCGGTTGAGGGGACGGCACCCAACGGGTCCCCCTTGGTCAAGTAACAATTTAAAAACCTAATCAAACTCGGTTTGCATTTCCCAAAATACTCACCCACTGATACTTCAGTCACTTGTCCTTCCCAATTTCTGAAGAGTAGATCAAGTTTGCCCTCTGCTTTGATGGGCCCTCTACATATTGCCAAAGGAAACTTTCCTGAATGCATTTGACAAGTTCCACCTTGTCTAAACCATGTTATTAATCTTATTCATCATTAATCTACCATATACTACCATCTAGTGGCTATATGTGTGGATAACCATTGTTATGATTTAGTGGTACTATACAGAAAACAAACGTAGCTAATTTCAGGAATTCTTTTCACTCAAGAATTGTACATGATAAAAAATGTTGATTTAAAAACTGAAAAAAACAATAAAACATTTAAACTTGTATGTATTTCTGTACTGATATGCACCTTAAGCAAAACAGATACAAATGGAGAAAGAACTAAACAAAGTAGAATAAACCTTAAGGCACAGTACATCATTCATGAGCTCCATTACATTATTACTGCCATGTTCCTGATCAGGAAATGTTTGTTTCACTTGTTTTCTGAATCGGATTTCTTTGTTATGATGCCCAGAATTTTCATACAGCTCATTGTTCACCAGCGTACTGAGTCTGCACTTAGATTTAACACATTTTCTAGAAGCAACTCTTTCACTGAAAACATCTTCAAACTCGTTACACAGTTCAAGGTCGTTTGGACAAAAGTAAATCACAAGCCACACTCAGAATAAACCCCTGCCACACAAATGCAGAAAACATTATAATCAGTTAAGCAATGCCTAGTGCTTAGAAAGTAATTGAAACAGGAAATATCAACCTGTAACTATCTTTCAGGGCAATTAAACAAAAAGAAAACTAACCGCATGTAAAAATTAATAGCCATATTAAAGCATCAAATATAAATATTAAAATGATAAAACTATGTAAAATGGATTCCATTCAAATGTAGTTTCTGAACCCAGGGTCTAACTTGGCACAGGTTCAGTTGCAGGTTCCCTTGATTAAGTGTTGGGAATTTGCAGGAAATTTATGAATGAACATTCATACACTCAGGTGCAGAAGTCACTTTGGTAGTGAATTTCAAGTAGACCCATGTGGTTGCAGGCATAGCCAGCTTAAAATTGAATGGGTAAACTTAAATATTAGTACTGCAAAGAACCACTATATTCATTTAAATGAATATTCATTGAAACGTGCACTCGGGATTATGTACTATATTTACTGAAACTCACCAGATGGCTGGGTATATAACCTCTGGATTGCTTGTCCAATGTAACGAAAGTTCATTTCAATAGTTTGTTTCCATTTTACATTTAGGGGTTTTGATTTCACATTCCTTAATGTTTTTGTAAGAAGTAAAAGGCCTGTCTCACGAGTCTGCGGTCATTGGTGGCGAAACGGGAAGAATCTACCGCTCCTGGGCCGCCATAGACCGCGCACTCGGTCAAACGCACAATTCCGGGGCCGTGCGGCGTTGTTCCCAACACCGCACAGTGCTAAAATAAAACCAACACTGTTCAAAAATATGTCCCTACCACACAGCCTCCGCCAGTGAGGCACGAGTGCAGTACGGCCGCCACCACAGCCGCCGCCAGTGTGGCTCGAGCGCCGTGCGTCGAACTTGCACCGTCACAGCGTCCGCCAGTGAGGCACGTGTGCGGCACGGCCGCCGGCACAGCCACCTCTATAGCGCCGCGATCAGGACGGCCGCCGCCACAGCCGCCGCTCGTGAGTCACGTGCGGCGGGCCGACGTCATCGCAGTCGGCCCGCCCTTTTTTTTACTTACCGCAAGCACGTGGGACCAGCCGTATTTAAATCACTCGGCCCCCGCGCAGCATCCGTGCGGCGCTCCCGTGGCATAGGCTCGGCGCTCTCGCCGTTGCCGTGCGGTCCACTCTACAGGCGAAGCCGCGCTTCACCGCCGATGACCGCAACACCGTAAGACAGAGCCTTAAATCTATCAAAGTGACTAAATTAAACTCTATATATCTGGAAATTTCTCATCCCTCAGTTTCTGGCCAGCATTCGATTCTTGAATGCAGATTATGCTCCATGTTCTGGTGGAACTCAACTTGAGGATTACAGTCCTGATCTACTAGTTTTGCTCTCAATTAAGAATGCATTAAAAAAAAAATTGTCCTTGCCAAAGTGTTGGCATGCAGTCATAAGTCACATTTACTAACAATGAACTGCTATAAATATCTCAGTAAATCATCTCATTGTAACTTCTTCAACTTTCATTCCAAATAGTTAGTCAACCTTTTTTAAATTTGTTTTTCCCCAAAGACAAACAAGCAAAAAGATAAATTATACTGAAATTAGACAAAATATTGCAAGACAGTAAAAAGAAAAAAAAAGATAAGAAAGACACACCTACAGTTGTACAAAGGCGGTCCATAGTGTTCTGTTGTTAAGGTAGAATTAGGGTTTGGGGGTTGGATCAAAAACCTGATAGTTCTAGGAAAATAGCTGCTCCTAAACTTGGTGGTGTGTGACTTCTGCTAGATGCTAGCAACATGAAGATGTCACGGTGTGGATCCTTGATGATAGATGCCACTGCCTGAGGCAGCGCCTTATGTAGGTGCTTTTAATGGTGGGAACAGCTGTGCATTGATAGATTGGGCTGAGTCCACCACTCTCTGCAGTCTCTTGCATACCACCACTCTCTGCAGTCTCCTGCATATATGTGCTTTGAAATTGCCATATCAGGACATGATACAACCAGTCAGACATTTTCGAAGGATATTTGTCGAAGTTTTAGAGACTATCCGGTGACATGCTAAATTTCTTTAAGTTTCTCATAAAGTAGAGACACTGGCGTGCCTTCTTCACGGTATGTAAGATGGAGGGGATCTCTATTGCCAATATTACTATGATTGTAGGAACAGTATAACAGGACTGTGCTTGGTTACGACTTGCATTATGGGCATATAGTCCTTTCCACACGTCACAAGAGAAAGGAAACCTTGATATATAATTCTGACTAAAATTGGGTCCCACAGAGATGAGAAATTTAAAAAGGAAAATATTTACCTGGAGTTAAAATCTTCCTTTTGTCTACATGCAAACGTTTGTTGCATAATTCAAGTTTAAAACTAGATATTAGCAGAGAAGATCTGTGTAATGTTTTGTACCATAAAACATGATAGGGCCAGTAGGCTAATCAGTATTTACTTTAATGCAAGGAATTTCACAGGTAAAACAGATGAGCTGTGGATCCCATAGGATTATGATATTATTGTGGAAATATCGTTGAGGGAAGGGAAAGAATGGCAGCTCAGTGTTCCAGCATTCGGACATTGCAAGCATAAGAGATGCAGCATTGCCGATCAGGGACAGCAGTACTTAGGAAAGATGTTGTATGGGAAATTGGCCAATGAGGCTAAAGGGCCTGTCCCACTTGGGCGTTATTTGCACGTCATTTGCACGACATCATTTACGCGTACGCAACGCGCGCATGGCGTGTGTTGAGGAGTGGTGGTGTAGGCAGTGACGCGCGGTCGCGCGCGGCGCCCCAGGATTTTGTGATTCACAAAATCTTCGCGCGCCACCCACGTGACACGCAAATGACGCCCAAGTGGGACAGGCCCTTCATTGGGTGGAAATTAGGAATAAGAAAGGGATGGTCACTTTGGGGTTATACCATAGGCCTCTCAATAGTCAGTGCCAAGTAGAAGTAAAATTGCAATCACTGAGCCAAGAATTTATACAGTCGCTCAGCTTTAAGATTCTGTTTGAAACATGCCAAAGTGCTTTATAGAATTATTCTTTTTCTGGAAGACCTGGAAGTGTCATGGATGATGGTATTTGTGGGAAGTGTCATCAACGCGAGCAGCTTGAGCATTGAATTATGGAATTAGAGTAGCAACTACAATCACTACTGTGCATCTGCGAGGTTAAAAGCTATGTGGATAATGTGTTTGGGAGGCTGCCACAATTCAGCTGAAGAATGTGCATGCAGACTTAATTAGCAAAATTAACATGAAAACCAACATTAAAAGGATACAAAGAGTACAAAAGTAAATCTTAGTATTTTGGAGAATGACAAAAAGTAGACTGCTTAGTCTAACCTGTCTTTGGGAAAATGCTATGATTATTAAGACGGTAAAATTTTAGTAAATAATCATCCTACTAGTTCCACTGTTCGCAGCCTTGTATCCCGTTGTTATCTCCTTTTCCCCAGGCAACACTGGCCCATTATGGGCTCACCCTTCCTTGATCATCTGTTGCCAGCCCTGATTTGTTCTGACTTTTTCCTACCTCCAGTTCTACCCCCACCCCCCTTCCGCTCTGAAGAAGGGTTCCGACCCAAAACGTCTCTATCCTTTTTCTCCAGAGATGCTGCCTGATCTGCTGAGTTACTCCAGTACTTTGTGTATAATGTGGAAAGATATGCGGTTATCTACTTAAGAAAGAATAAAATGGAAATTATTATTTAAACTGACCTAGACTGCAAAATGCCCTGATAAGAAGTGATCTGAGATTTATGAAGATAAAGTTCAACTTTAAAAAAACAAACATTTTATGAATATTTTCCTTCACTTTGTCATTAATACATAGGTCTACCGACGAAACTGGTATGTATTTTTTGAAATAGGTATGGGAATCATCAGAAAGGCGTTTATTCTTTCTGTCAGGTTACCAGAAATTATTGCACAAATTGTTAGAGGAGGAAGAACAGATTATTTTACTTGTGCAATTTAGCAGATGTTGTACATGGCTTGACATCAGTGCCCTGCAATTGAACACAGAAGTAATACACACCTCACGGGCTTGTTCATTTCTGACTCACTACCCTATTTAAATCGTGTAGCATTGCACCAGGCAATTTTAGTAACAAGCCACTGATTGTAAGTGTACAAGGAGTAGACATGTACTGAGACAATGGTCTTTATGTGAGATTTTCAATGAGGTTCAAAATTGAATTCTGTCGGTTCAATCAAACATCACTTGGTGGGTTTACTTAAGGAAAAAAAAAAGATATTTAGCATTCAGGCAGTTATAAAATGAGGAAATGTAAAATGAATGCAATACCCAGAATTTTTTAGGAAACTTTGATTCATTATATAGTGAGAAACATATCTACATACGTATGGTCCAACATTTTAACACTGCTGTACTCCTCATAAATCTATTCTGGTGTCAATTTGTTTTAAATAGAAAACCCACTGGCCTGCATTTTGTGATAATAGTGCAAAACCGGCTATCGTGAGGAAAATAAAAAATAGAACATTTTTAAATCGAAAAAATACATTTCTTGAAACAATCAAACAACAACTCAACAGCAGCAGAACAACAATGGAACATGGAGTCTCTCGTGTCCTTCAATGTAAAAGCTTACTGATGAAGCTTGTTGGGAATTTCTTCTCACAACAGATGTATTTAAATGTCTGTGGCGCCTGGTGCCATTGTGGAATCACGACCCGAGGCAAAGTCTGGTGAGCTCGCTGGCAGCATGCCTTTGCATCATCAATAAACCCGCGATTCTACCCTAATCTTCAAAGAGCTGTCAACAATATTTTGGAACTAGCTGTTCTTCTTAGTACTGAAAACAAGTATTATTTGTATAATCATAAACTGAGTTGGTCTCAAATGTCTCTAAGAAAGTCATAGTTTCTTCCCAGCTGTTATCAGGCAACTGATTGATGTCTCCCCCTTTGGATCACACAGTCCCTAGCCAACTATCGGAAACACCCTGCTTGATGTCATCTCTTGCCAGCCCTGATTTGTCCTGGTCTTTTCTTGCTTCCAGTTCCATGACCCGAACCATCACCTATCTATTTTCTCCAGAGATGCTGCCTGACCCGCTGAAATACTCCAGCATTTTGTGTCTATCTTTGGAATAAACCACCATCTGCAGTTCATTTTTATTACATCATAAATCATCTGTTCTTCTTCAGGTGCTACTGTCTTCCGTCTATTTGTAGGATTTGTAGTTTAAATTTCAAATGTCCAGCAGTGTTTACTTTTTCTTTTGATATGGAACAAGCTATCAGTTTAAACTATTTGAAATTGTTTGGTTTATTGATGATTCTGTTGTCCATGCAGCAGATTTTTCTCCATCTTGGGCTCTGTCATTTTAGGATGCATTAACAATAGAAACTCGCTTGTTTGTAGCCCCTCTACTTAAAACAAAACTGTGATTCTTGTTTTCATTATGCCATACAGTTTGACCAATTTGTTTTTAAAACTAGGGAAATTTAAAATTTACAATGGACGGTGACGCCACTCTCATTGAAAGCAGTAAGCTGCTGTCAGTGATTGCAGAACTGCTCTCAACAAAAACTGATGCGGTAGAAAAGGCCTTGTTATATCGTACTGTAGCTACAGGACGTGATGTGATTGACAAACAACACACAGAGCAGGAAGCCAGCTATGGACGGGATGCATTCGCTAAGGTAATATCATTGAAAGTAAGACTTTCTTCCAATAACGATTTGTACATTGTTCAAACACCTCTCTGATGGTCTGTTTGCCAGTGGTGGTCACATTTCACAACCTTTTACTTGTTAGTCCAGCATGAACATTTATAGCTGCATCCACAATGATTACTTTGACATCTATTCCTATACTAACATCTAGGAAAGCTTGTATTTGTGTAACAGCTGTGGTCTGACATGCTTAAAGCTCATTAAATAAAGCGTACCTAGAATCGGAAATAGATGTTAAAATACACACCACTCTAAAATGAAAAGATTTTGATGCTTAGAATGAAGCATTTGGTGGTGATGAACTAATCATAGTTGTACAGCACAAAAAAACTGATCCTTTGGCCCACCTTGTCCATCCTGTCCATTGTACCCATCTGCATTAAACTTTCTTGCCCCATTAGGTGTGCAGCCTTCTACGCCTTGGGTGTATCTGCCTCCACCACCTCTTCAGATAATGCATTCCAGATGCCAGCCACTTGTGTGGAAAAAGTTGGCCTTCAGGTTCCCTTCACTGCCTTATCCATCTGTCCTAGCACTTTTAAGGATCTATGGACTTGAACCTGAAGGTACCTCTATTTATCAACATTTCCCAAGGCCACACTATTTACTGTATATGCCCTACCCTTGTTGACTTTCCCATTATGCATCATCTTGCTTTTATCAGGATTAATCTTATTTGGCGTTGCACTGCCCAACTTTCAGTTGATCCATATCATACCGTTTGTCTTCAGCAACCTTTTCTACTGCACCTTGTTTTCACATCATCTACAGATTTACTTATCATACCTTGTAGCTCCAAGTTGTTCATGTTTATCACAAATATCAAGGGAATTTCGGGTTGAATCTGGCAGCCTGGACTCTTAACATTCTGGACTAGCCTAGCTTGTGGCACCTTGTCAAAGATCTTACTTCTCAAGATACTACTTTAACGAGAGGGTGATTAATCTGTGGAATTCGTTGCCACAGAAGGCTGTGGATGCCCAGATATTAGGTATTTTAAAGCGGAAATTGCTAGGTTCTTGATTAGCAATTGCATCAAAGATTATGGGGAGAAAGGAGGGGGAATGGGGCTGAGAGGGAAAAATAGATCAGCCACAAACGAATGGCGGAGTAGACTCAATGGCCCGAATGGCCTAATTCTGCTCCCATGTTTTATGGTCTAACGTCTGTATAGACAACATCTCCTGCATTTCTCTCTTCAATAGGCTTAGTTATCTCCTCAAAAATTCAATCAAATTTGATGATGTCCTGCAAACAAAGCAATACAGACTATTCTAATTAATCCATGATTTCCAAGTGAAGATAAATCCTGTCTTTGAGAATTTCTTTCTTCATAAATTTCCTTTCCATCGATGTAAGATTCGCAGACCTGTAATTATCTGTTATCCCTGCTACATCTTTGCTATCCTCCAGTAATCCAGTGCTTTGTGCAGGGGTAATGAAGGTACAATAATGTCCATTCGTGGCCCACAGTCCCCTCCTTTGCTTCCCATAGCAACGGAATGCAGGTCATCAAGGCCTGGTAATTTGTCTACCTTTATGCTTCCCAAAGCATAGCACCTCCTCTTTCCTCGGGACTAAAAAAAGCGTTCTTAGGAAAATACTTCAGAACATCACAGTTCCTCAAACAGAATATTACTCTTCCATATCCTTCTCGGTGAATACATGTGAGTAATATTCACTTTAGACATCACTCGCCCTACAGACAGATTGTCTCTGGTCCTGAAGGAAGCCTACTCTTTTCCTAATTACTCACTTCACTTAATATACTTAGAGACTGCCTTGGGCTGCACCTTAATCTTGTTTGGCAATTATATTTCAAGGCTCCTATCTCAATTAATTTTTAAAATTATTTCCTACATTTGCTATCTTCGGCAGAGTTTAGTCATTTTTTTATTTGCCTGAATCTGCAATACAGTTTATTTTTCAATCTTCTAATTCTTTAGCAGCCCTTATCATCCAGGGTTCCCTAATCTTGCCATCCTTGCCTTTCACTCGAGGTAACTCTGTACTCTTGCTATATTTCCCTTTTTAAACAAAACCTCCCACTTTTGGATGCTGTTTTACTCGAAAGAGGATGCTTCCGGTTTACTTACGCCAGATTCTGTCATATGTCACTGAAATTGGCCCTCACTGACTTTGAGTCCCTAACTTGCGAACTCTCTTTTTCTCACTTCGTCACTGTCTAGAAACCTGCAGAATTATGATCACTGATCCCAAAATGCACACCCACTGAGAGTTCTACCATTACTCTGGCTTCATTTGTCAAGATTAAATCCAGTCGTGCCCCTTCTCATCGGCCTATATGCATTAGCTCAAATCCACTCTCAAATGCACTTCACAAATTCTAACCCATCTAAGACCCTTCCAAGTAAGGCACCCAGTCAATAATTGGGAAGTTAAAATCCTATTGTGTATGGCAATAAAGTATTCCGCATTTTCCACTGCACATATTGATAAGTACTGTTATTGATCCACATGCACACACTTGTACAACTACTATGACCTATAACTATAGAATATTATGGCACAAATAAATTACTAATTGAACGTATCAATTCTTAGTCACTTTTTAGTATTTTAGTGCATTGTTTAACAAAAAGGAATTATTTTAACTTTAATTTTAACAGGCTTTCCGTTAGATAGTAATTGACAAATTAGTTTTTCGAGCAAAGTTATGTCCCTGTTCCTTCTGTGGTATATGACAATCTGTAATTTTTTTTTTTTTATTGCAATATCTTTTGATAAGCAACAAAAGTGGCATTGAAAATTCCTATTACAAATGAAAATCTAAATCTAGTTCAGAACCACTCACTTGTAAGTTAATAATTGCAGCTCATTAGTGCTGAATAGCAATAAATGTGATGCCATTAAGGTGAGCTCGGGCAAGAGGTTGATTACATCAAGCTTATTCCAATTCTAGGAAAAGAGAACCAATTTTAGAGGGCCTCCAGGAAAGTGACTTTTGGAAGTAGGGGCAGAACAGCGATTATAAGTAGTGAAGCTGCTGCCTCATAGCTCCAGTGAACAGTTAAATCTTGATTCCAGTGCTATCTATGTGGAATTTGCACGTTCTCTGTGTGTCCATATGTTGCCTCTACAGTTTCTCCACCACATCACAGGAACACGAGACTTGTAGGTTATGCAATAGGACACTTTTAACTCATTTGATTTGACGGTGGATGATTTGTTTAGTGGGTCAGCCAAAAAAAAGTAACCAGGATTTTGATATGAAATAAGCAAAAACAGAAGGCAATGAGAATCATTTTTTTTTCAAGCAAAGGAATAAAATATATTGCATAAACATTTAAATGTTTGGCACAGACATTGAGGGCCAAAGGGTTGGAACTTGTGCTGTACTGTTCAATGTTCCATGAAAGTAATGCTGCAGGAAAACTCGGTAAGGATGTAACAATGGCCTAAAAATAAAATAGTGGCATAAAATATCTCAGAGGGAGTGGAGTGGTGCCAGTTGCTCTGGTCCATGTAGACACGGATTGGACATGGGTCGGACAAGGAAAGAGGTTTTGCTGAGAAATTTTGAGCAGCTCAGAAAATTGAAAAGCAGAATCACAAAATATTATGATCTCTGGATTGTGCCTAAATTCTCACGGGATAAATCGGATTAGAGAAGTAAATATATGGCTCAAAGGTTTCTGTGGTAGAAATGGATTCTGGTACTGGTAATGGAGGAAGAGGGAACATTGGGACAAGCTTCAATTGAATCTAGAACATAGTACAACGAAGAATGCAGAACAAAAATAGGTTCTACGTGCCTGTGCTAACCATAATGCTAGTTTAAACTAATCCCACTTGCCTGCACATGATCTGTGCCACTCTATTCCCTGCCTGTTCATGTCTCTGTGCGAATGCCTCATAAATGTTGATATTATATCTGTTTCTACAATCTCCCCAGGCTTTTCTAAAGCTAACTATCATACAACAATCTGTTAATAAAAAGGAATGGGAATAGAAAGGCTGCTTCCAGATGTAATTAGTAGATTGAATAGCAACCAACTGCTGTAGTTTCTGTGATTCATTGTGGGATGTGGAGTGAAATTATTGACCAGTTATTTTTAATTTCCCTGAACACATCATCCAGGCCACATTGAAAAAGAAAGATGACCAAATAGTTACCAAATACATAATTGTATTTACCTTTTGTTTGCATTTGTATTGTAGGCAATATATGATCGGCTTTTCTGTTGGATTGTCAACCGAATCAATGATATAATTGAAGTTAAGAATTATGATGCCAGAATCCATGGGAAAAATACAGTTATTGGTGTCTTGGATATCTATGGCTTTGAGATTTTTGATGACAACAGGTATGTGTTAAAAAATCAGTTTATAATAAAATTAATGTGCTCTATTGTACTTAAATCAGTGGAAAATTAATTCAATTTTATTTTATTGCTTTAGTTATCAGAGCACAGGGTTTAGTTTGTCTATTGTGGCCTTTGATTATTTAAGCTAATATTTTCAAGGTAATTGGAGTGCTTCTAGTACTTATCAACTAGCCGTTAGTAAAGATTAAAGTAGGTAATTTACTAATGTAGGTAATTTACTAAACTACTAATGATTACTGTATTTTTATATATTTTTATATATGCAGTTTAGAACAGTTTTGCATCAACTATTGCAATGAGAAGTTACAACAGCTCTTCATCCAGCTTGTACTGAAGCAAGAACAGGAAGAGTACCAGCGTGAAGGCATCCCCTGGAGACATGTAAGGACAAAACATGTTTATTTCAGTTCACGCTTGTCTGATTGCAATAAAGACCTGGGACAAAGGGAGGCCTTCCCTCAATATAATGCCTGTTCTGTGTAGGAAGGAACCAGATGCTGGTTTAAACTGAAGATAGACACAAAAAGCTGGAGTAACTCAGCGGGACAGGCAACATCTCTGGAGAGAAGGAATGGGTGACGTTTCAGTTCGAGACCCGAAAAATCAAACATTCCTTCTCTCCAGAGATGCTGCCTGTCCCGCTGTGTTACTTCAGCTTTTTGTGTCTATAATGCCTGTTCTCCCTGTGTGAGCTTGCCAATGTCTTGCCAGGGGCATTGCAATGATTCTCTTCAAAAGGGAATTTTATCTTAGCTTTTTAGTTGTCATGTACTTTACAATTTTAATATAGGAAATAACAGAGTAAGCTCCCAGAAACAACAGTGGGATAAATGATGAGATGATTTGTTTTACTGACATGAGCTGAAGGATAAATTGGTTGGAATAAAGTTGTAGCTACTATTGACCAAGATCTGCTGATATGAATGGAAGATCACTATCCCATCCCTCTCTGCAGATTGACTACTTCAACAATCAGATAATTGTAGATTTAGTAGAACTACAACACAAGGGATCATTTCGATTCTTGATGATGCCTCCGTTAATGTGGGAAAAGTTACCGATAAGATGTTTTTGGATGCTCTGAACAACAAACTGCAGAAACATGCTCATTATTCCAGCCGGAAGGTAAGTATTATTTGGTGAAATAGCTAGAAGAAGATTGTGGGACAGTTGATATTGTGTATATGATTTTAAAAAAAAGAGAGATTTTGGTAAAATGCCACATTAGTTAACAAATTAAAATTCAAAATCTTAGAGGCAAATATTGAAGTTAGAAAATAATTGGTGAGGGCCTGAAGCAAAGAAGAAAATACATTTACCTCTGGGTCACTGCAAGCATTATTGCTCTTCTCGATGTAGGTTAAACACCTAGACACTGAGAGATGGGTCATGATTTTAAATTTTGTAGATGACATAACATTTGTTAATTTCATTACCAATTTCCATCTCGGGAACCTTCTCTGAACACCCTCTAATGCTGATATTTCTCTCCTTGGTGAAGGAGATCAACATTGTATGCAGTATATGTCGTGTCATGACGACCAAGTAAACCTGTAGCTTCTAGCTTTCTTTCCTCCCACCCCTGCAATTAGTCTGAAAAAGGATCCAAGCCGAAATATCATCTATCCATGTTCTCTAGGGGTGCTGCCGACCCGCTGAGTTACTCTCGCATTCGTGTCTTAAAAATGCTATGGAGATATCTGCAGTTCCTTGTTTCTGTACCTGTAACAAGGTTTCTCTACTATTATCTACTATCCTTTTTGCAAGCAAGGTTAATATTCCATTTGCCTTCCTAGTTAGTTACCATACCTGCATACTAAGTATCTGGAGATAGACACAAAAGCCTGGAGTAACTCAGTGGAACAGGCAACATCTCTGGAGAGAAGGATGGGGTGACGTTTTGGGTCGAGACCCTTCTTCAGACTTCTGACTTGTTCAAGGAGACCCAGATTATTTAACATCATAATATTATTCTGCTTTTCCCTTCTTTCAATTAAAAAGTGGATAATCTCACATTTCCACGTGTTATATTCCAGCTCCTAAGTTTTTTCCCCATCACATTTTACTATCTACAGTACCCTGCATAATGTTTGGGACAAAGACCCATCATTTATGTATTTGCCTCTGTACTCCACAATTTGAGATTTGTAATTTAAAAAAAATCATATGTGGTAAAAGTGCACATTGTCAGATTTTAATAAAGGCAATTATTATACATTTTGGTTTCACCATGTAGAAATTACAGCGTTGTTTGTGACAAATAAAATTGACTTTGACTTTAGCCCCCCCATTTTAGGGCATCATGATGTTTGGGACAGCGATGTCATGTAAATGAAAGTAGTCATGTTTAGTATTTTGTTGCACATCCTTTGCATGCAATCACTGCTTGAAGTCTGCGATTCATGGACATCACCAGTTGCTGGGTGTCTTCTCTGGTGATGCTCTGCCAGACCAGTATTGCAGCAATCGTTAGCTTATGCTTGTTTTGGGGGCTAGTCCCCTTCAGTTTTCTCTTCAGCATATGAAAGGCATGCTCAATTGGGTTCAGATTGGTTGATTGACTTGGCCACACAAGAATTGACCTTTTTTTTGCTTTGAAAAACTCCATTGTTGCTTTAGCAGTATGTTTGGGATAATTGTCTTGCTGTAGAATGAACCACCGGGCAATGAGTTTTGAGGCATTTGTTTGAACATGAGCAGATAAGATGTGTCTATACACTTCAGAATTCATTATGCTACTACCATCGGCAGTTGTATCATCAATGAAGATAAGTGAGCCAGTACCTTCAGCAGCCATACATGCCCAGGCCATAACACCCCTACTACCGTGTTTCACAGATGAGGTGGTATGCTTTGGATCTTTGGTATGCTTTGGATCTTCTCTCCTCCTCCTCTTTGCTTTTGCCATCACTCTGATATGTTAATCTTCGTCTCATCTGTGCACAAGACCTTTTTCCAGACCTATGGTTGCTCTTTTAAGTACTTCTTGGCAAATTGTAACCCTATTTTTGCGGCTAACCAGTGGTTTGCATTTTGCAATGTAGCCTATGTATTTCTGTTCATGAAGTCTTCTGCAGACAGTGGTCATTGACAAATCCACACCTGACTCCTGAAGAGTGTTTCTGATCTGTCGGACAGGTGTTTGGGGATTTTTCTTTATTATAGAAAGAATTCTTCTGTCATCAGCTGTGGAGGTCTTACTTGGCCTGCCAGTCCCTTTGCGATTAGTAAGCTCACCAGTGCTCTCTTTCTTCCGAACGATGTTCCAAACAGTTGATTTTGGTAAGCCTAAGATTTGGCTGATGTCTCTAACAGGTTTATTCTGGTTTCTCAGTCTCATAATGGCTTCTTTGACTTTAATTGGCACAACTTTGGTCCTCGTGTTGATAAACATCAATAAAAGTTTCCAAGGTGATGGAAAGACTGGAGGAAAGACTTGGTGTTGGGAGCTCTCTTATACCTGCAATTAAAGGAGGCAATTAAACACACCTGAGCAATTACAAATGCTTGTGAAGCCATGTGTCCCAAACATTATGGTGCCCTGTAATTTGGGGGGGGGGGGGGGGGTGAGGCTATGTATAAACACAGCTGTAATTTCTACATGGTGTTGAAAAATGTATAAAAATACCCTTTAATAAAATCTGCCAATGTGCACTTTAACCTTATGTGATTTTTTAAATTACAAATCACAAATTGTGGAGTACAGAGGCAAATAAATGATGGAGCTTTGTCCTAAACATTATGGAGGGCACTGTATATCTTCTTTATATCCTCCTCACAGTTTACTTTCACACTTGTATTTTGTAATTATGGTTATCATTGAGTCATATTCCATTATGCTCGTCTGAAAAATGTACTGAACTAATATAATTATATGATTTTTTTCAAGGATAACTCTGTTTGAAGAGAATGTTAGTCTGAAATTTAATCAGTGCCTTAATGCAATTTGTATGGCATTTAACAATGATCTTAAGGTCTGCTTCTGAAGATATTTCATATGTTGTAAAGATCAAGGGATAATATAAATACTTTCATGTTGATCACCAATCCTACAAATACTTCCTGCTGAAATTGATGCTTTGAGTTTATGTAAAGGAAATATTTAATGATACATTCATGTTAATGAAGTCTGTAATGAAGGGGTTATTCTGACCTGAGGATTGAAAGTTTTCTGACCTTGAACAATCTGTTGATGAGTTTTCTGCACCATCCTTTAGTATACAGAATATTTAATACACTGGATGTAATAACCTTTCTCCTAGTTTGTCTTTCCAGTATTCTTGACAGAATACAGGAAGATCTTGTGTTGCACTTTGGTCAAATCAAATTTATGTTGAAGCAAGTAATTAAAAAACATTGAATGAATATTAATGATTTGCCTGTTCAACATAGGCTCTTTATGTAATTATGAATATGTAATTGTAACTTTCTTTCATAACCTCTGAGTAAACCGAATGCTTATAGCAGCAAATGATATGCTGAAAAAGCTAATTGAATAATATCCTGCATGTGATGGTGACTTGGGTTGATTTGCAATGGAAAGTATCTTATTGACTGCAAGATCCCCCCCCCCCCCCCCCCCCCATTATGTCATATTCCAGATATTTTAGTCAAGAATAGGAAGGTTAAAATTGCAAAATGTGAATTGTTTAGTAAAATGTTACACTCATTGTTGATGCAATTATCTGTACATGAAACTGTTATAACAAATTTATTCTCTGAAAAAGCACATTGCTTCACTTTGAATTGTTGAAAACGGCTCTGCCAAATTGATACAAAGTACTGGACTAATTCAGTGGGTAATGAGCCCTGCAGATCAACTCAAATTTGGCATATGCAAGGAACTACTGATGCAGCTTTACAAATAAAGATGACATTTTGGGTTGGAACCCTTCTTCAGACTGACCCAAAACATCACCTATCCATGCTCTCCAGAGATGCATGCAGCCTGACTTGCTGAGTTACTCTAGCACTTTGTTTGTAAACCAGCATCTGCCGTTCCTTGTCTGCCAAATTTCAGTTGTTCTGCAGAGCTCATTATCAATGGCCACAGGATATTTTCGTAATTCAGTCGCATAGGAGCAAGCTCCCATAAAATATTATTAAATTCAACGAGAACCAGTCTTGGAAAAACAAAGTGTTTACATGTAACCTCCTTACTGTAATTGGATATCATTGTCTCAAGAACATAGGCTGCCAGTTTCACTGCAGAGGTCATGTAAGAGAGTTGCTTTGAAAATTGACAAGCAATCACTTCTGTTGTCCAACAATGCTCTTTTAGACAATGTATCAGCCACTGATACTTCAAGCCCACTGAAATCAACGATTGAGAGTGGGACATCATGATTTTGTTACAATGTAACTCGGTTGGGGAAGATGATAAATGTTCTCCTTAATTGGAACTCATCAACACCATTGACTAAAACAATCTGGAGGTATGGTTACTGCATAGAGTCATTTTGTGTATTTTCCAACTCATGGACAAAATCGATTTGGAAAAAACCCAACCCATTTGTAACCTGGGGACGTATCATACCTGAAAAACTGCAACATGAAATATAAATTTGCTTTTTTGGAATTTGCGTGGAAAAAAATGAATAAAGCAACCACAAAATGCAAAAGGAATAAGACCCTCCCCCTCTTTCTATTTGTTAGGTATGAGAAATTCTGCTCACTCAACAAGGATGAATCATTAGGATTAACTCTGTCCTGTTATGTCGTGTAAATAGTGCTATATTCCTTGGGAAATAAGTGTTTAATAATGTCACAGTTAATGCTTAGCAAACTACCTCTAAGGACAAAAGTGCTGGGTGAGGCAGCATCTCTGAAGAACGTGGATAGGTGAAGTTTAGAGACGGGACCCTTATTCAGACTTAATGATTCTGACTCCAGCACTTTGTGTCTTTTCTTGATACACCAGCAACTAGTGTCTTTTTTTTAAATACCTGCATTTTGGCTTTTTTTATACCAGCACTTTGTGTTGACCCTTTGAGTTACAGCACTTTGTTTATTTTTTTGTGTGATGCTGTCTGACTCGCTGAGTCACTCCAGCACTTTGTGTCTGTTTTTTACAAACGAGCAACTGCAGTTCCTTGTATCTAGCACTAAAATGTTCTGGGACGTTCTGGAGGTAAAAGCAGTTCTTGAGTCAACTCTGCCTTTCTGCAGGATTACAGTTGATCTGATCTTGATCTAAGTTCCACTTTACTTTGTTTCCCTAAACATCAGATTCCCCAATTGATGAAAAATGTCTGCCTTAAATGAGTAATTTCTTCCTTATTCTGAAACGATCCTCTCAGCTCTTGTTTTCCCATGACTAAAACTATCCACTCAAAATCTTATTGATAAAGTCTCCTCAGGTTTCTCAAATGTTTCAATAAGAATTGGATTATTAAGTTCATAAGTGATAGGAGCAGAATTAGGCCATTCAGCCAATCAAGTCTACTTTGCCATTCTATCATGGCTGTTCTATCTTTCCCTCTTAACCCCATTCTCCTGCCTTCTCCCCATAGCCCCTGACACCTGTACTAATCAAGAATCTATCTATCTCTGGTTTAAAAATAATCCATTGACTTGGACTCCACAGCCCTACTGTAGCAATGAATTCACCACCATCTAAAGACTAAAGATTATCAAAATACAAATTATTCGATACTTCAAATTGTTCAAATAGAAGTTGAGCAAAGGGCTAAGTTGGGGTACCACAGCTGAATCTGCGGCCAGCATAAATGTTTAAAAAAATTAAAAGATTGAAGATAGTTAAAGCTGTGAGCAACTAATTTAAATCCAAGCAGGGAATTGAAGCTAGAATTCTCCTTTGCAAAGCTCATTACAAAACACATAAATATGTTATTGTATAAGAAGGAACTACAGATGCTGGAAAATCGAAGGTAGACAAAAGTGCTGGAGAAACTCAGTGGGTGCGGCAGCATCTATGGAGTGAAGGAAATAGGCAATGTTTCGGGCCGAAACCATTTCGGTCTGAAGAAGGGTTTCGGTCCGAAACGTTGCCTATTTCCTTCGCTCCATAGATGCTGCAGCACCCGCTGAGTTTCTCCAGCACTTTTGTCTACCTAATATGTTATTGTACACTGCTTGTCTTGTTAGATTTGGATGTGTTTAGACTTGTGTTGTCTGTTATGGAATCTGTCATCATGGACAGCAGACTAGTTCTCATTCCACTTCTTCCTGAAGGCACAAGTTAATGCAGTAAATAAATCAAAGTATAGAATTCACAAAAGGAAAACCTGATCTTTATCCATTATGGAGGGAGTACATAAAAAAACAAAAGGAAAAAATAAAATCCAAATTGACCTTGTTTTCTGCTCATTCTTCTGAGATTGGCAGGTCTTTGATAGGGGTAAAAACTGTCAGAGTGATGTGCAAATTGTTTGCTCCATATCTACACAGGGATTAGGTCACCTACTTATTGCTGGCCCAGATATTTTAAGCTCTTTAAAAAAAAAAGCCAGATAACAGTTGCACAATGCAGGAGGACTGGAGTGAACTGAACCAAGACTTTTTGTTATAACATTACATAGTGTGACTATGTAACAAATAGCTATGTGTTCAATGTTTTTGCAACATTTTTGTGGGGAAGGGACAGGATTTTGGTTCCGATCTGTTTTTATGATTTTCGTATCCTTCAGTGACGAAGGAAGAGAACAGCTGAACTATATTTGCTTGCCAACCCACTCTGGTGTTAGTCAGTGCTTTTTCCAGATAAATACAGCTATAACCCGAAAGGGCAGGCTTTTGAGCAGGATTCTGTCTCCCATTTTGTCAAGTCAGACATGGAAGGTTTAGAAAATTCTTATGTTTTGCAATGAACCTGAAGAAAGAATGTTTCATCTGCTACCTCTTGTAGAGAGTCATAAACTACGGGGCATCTCCTAGCATTCTATGGTCTTTGGTGAAAGATGTGCTTCATTAGTTTCCAACTTTAAGGAAAAGCAGTGTTGAAAATAACAGACTCTCGGAAGTCAATGTATTTAATTAACAATGCATTAGAGGATGAAGAAATAGCGCAATTGTTCTACCATTTAGCTTCTGTATCTTGAGTTAACAACTCACTCATGGAAAAGCAGTGAATAGCAACTGTTGTAGGATGGGAAGTTCATTCATGGCACTCCGGTGGATCAGCTTGAGGCTCATTAAATATCGTATCGTATATTGGTGGGACTTGCTGCTTTGTCCTCCAAAAGTGACACAATGGTGGTTGTGTGGCTGGAATAACATTTAAACTGTTAGTCAAAGCAAAAATAGCAAATGTTGTAAATCTAAAATAAAATTGAAAATGATGAAAATACTCAGCATGTCAGGCAGCATCTGTGGAGAGAAGAACCATTAGGATTAGTTAGTTCACGATTGAATCATGAAATTGACCAGATAGAGATTTTCATTGATGTGTCATGGAGAAATATTAAAGCTGTGCCAGTAATTTATTGCACCTTTTAGGTTGT
Source organism: Malacoraja senta (assembly GCA_038087875.1). Lineage (NCBI taxonomy): Eukaryota > Metazoa > Chordata > Chondrichthyes > Rajiformes > Rajidae > Malacoraja > Malacoraja senta. The sequence goes on from CM075986.1 coordinate 13,006,237, forward strand.
TGTAAAGAGGCTATAACGAGGCATCGTTACTTTACTATCTTTATTCATACTGGAGCATTACATATTGCACTAGCTGTACGTGTCTGTCACAGGAACTAGAGAGCGATCTGTGGGTGGGGAGGTTGTAGTTATACTTGTGATATGGGGAGTGGTTAGTAGGTATGAGGTCACTATGTTAAAGGCACATGCATATATCATCTACATCCTTCCCCTTCGAAACGACAGGCAAATACAATAGTGACAGGGCGACCCACGGCTCATGCGCTAGGACAGTTAAACAAAATCGCCATAGCGGACAGGCGGTTTGACAAGACGTCCCGACCGGGTTCGCATCTCGCCATCCTCCCTTCCGGTAGGAAGAAGAGGCACCGATGGGGGCAGACGAACCTGAAAGGGGGAAACGGGAGGAGACGGAGGAGACCGCTGCACCAAAAGCGGAGATGATGCGGGATCAGGAGCGGGCAGGCGAGCGAGGACTAGCCGGAGTAGGGTGGGACGGAAGGAGTTGAGGTGGTGTAGACCGTTGCATGTTAGGAAGGACGGGCAGAGCATCACCCGGACGCAAAATCGGCAGTGGGGGAGCAAAGGGATCCGCGGCAGGAGGACGCGGCTCATTGACGAGCCGAAGGTGCTGACGGGACCGTCGGTAAATGGCTCCCGCATGGTCGACGAGATAAGACCTGGGCGACCCCGCAGAGCCGACGACGGTAGCGAGCTTGGAGTGACCGGAAGGGGTCTGCATACGGACAACTTGACCGGGGAAGAGGCGCGGCAGCAGGTGGCAGGACCTGTCATGGGAACGCTTTTGGGACATCGTGCCTGAAGGCAATGCGTTTCTGAACCGCCGCAGGCGTGAGGACAGAGGGTATGAGGGAGCACTGGGCCACAGGGAGCGGGAGTCTGGTAGCGCGAGACATGAGCTGCTGAGCAGGGGAACCCATGGCAGAGTCACGGGAAATGTTGCGGAGGTTGAGGAGGGCCAGATAGAAATCGGAGTTAATGCCACCACATTGTTCCAGCAGGTTCTTCGCACTGCGGACGGCACTCTCGGCCAGACCGTTGCTTTGCGGGTACTCCGGGCTCCTGGTGAAATGGTGGAAGTTCCACCTGGAAGCGAAAGCTTTAAACTCGGAGCTCTGTAAACTGGCTGCCATTGTCCGTCTGCAGGCTTGCCGGGGGGCCAAAAGTGCCAAAATGAGGGTATAAACCTGTCGATGATGGCCGAAGAGGTTAGGGAGTGCAGCCGGTCGACCACAAACCAGCTGGAGTAGGAGTCAATGAGAACCAGGAAGTGTTTGCCTCGCCACTCGAAAATGTCGATGGCAACCGCCATCCAGGGCAGTTCGGGCGCGGGCTGCTGCAGAAGCGGCTGGCGCTGCTGGTGGGGGGCGAGACTGTTGCAGGTGGAACACGAGGAGACCCTCTCCCGGATGTATTTGGCCATACCCGGCCAATAGAACTGGCTCCGGGCGAGAGACACGGTGGCTTCGGCCCCAGGATGTCCGCGGTGAGCGACCTGAAAATAGTGGTCGTGCAACGCAGCAGGCACGACCACTTTGTGACCCTGCACCACCACGCCGTCGTGTAGTACGAGCTCGTCACGGACCAGGAAGTAGGGCACGGCGCCAGCCGGCAGCGCAGAACGACGGTCGGGCCAGCCCCGCTGGATGACAGCAGAAAGCTGTTGCAGGGCAGGGTCATTGGTAGTGTGTTCAACCAGGGACTTCATCTGCTGTGAAGGGACGATATTCAATTGGAGCACCATTAGATCAGACATCTCATATGGGTGGCGAACGGTGGACGTTAGCGGCGCGCGAGACAACGTGTCGGCCACGAACATGTCCTTGCCCTTACGATAAACCACATCGAACGTGAAGCGTTGGAGCTGCAGCATCATGCGCTGCAGGCGTGATGAGGCGAAATGGATCCCACTTCTGACACCATGTAAAGAGGCTATAACGAGGCATCGTTACTTTACTATCTTTATTCATACTGGAGCATTACATATTGCACTAGCTGTACGTGGTCTGTCACAGGAACTAGAGAGCGATTTGTGGGTGGGGAGGTTGTAGTTATACTTGTGATATGGGGAGTGGTTAGTAGGTATGAGGTCACTATGTTAAAGGCACATGCATATATCATCTACAGTTGTGTTGTCTGCATCCTCCACAATCATAGTCAATGGGAATCAATTAAACTGAAATGGAAATTTTGTCCATTTGTAAAATCACTACAATTCTTGACACTTACTGCTAAAAATTGTTGAATCATGATTCCTGGACATCAGGGATCCTCTTGCATTAGCTGTCAATAACTGACATCTGAAAGGAGAAAATTCACTCCACTGATGATTGTGGGTTTCCATTTTTCCAAGAAGGTAGCAAATACTATCAGTTTAATGATCTCAAAATCTGGGCTTATATAAGTGTTTAATTTTCAAAAGTGAGAGTAAAACGGCACGAACATAACCAGTGCCATTTTGAATAATTTTAGATTTTCATTAGATATTTTCTGCTATATCCAATTTCTAAACTATAAATAATCCTGTAGTCAATGTATTTACGGTGGAAACAATGAGTGTCGCAGATATAATCACCGTAGTGATGTTGATTAATCGCAGTTGGGACAGTTATCCAGCATTGCAACTTGGACGACAAACTAAATGAGTGATAAATATCAGTGACAGTTGCTGGTTAGTATCCAGTTACTTTTAATGAATGTGGTTTATGGACATCCAACAAAAATGGGATTGGGGTTAGTCACAATACTCCCCTGTAAACGAGTAGCACAATTAAACATGCTATCTACATAGCCACTTAAAAATGAGCATCTTGGACTAATTTGTGTAATTATACCCTAGCAGTTGAAAGAATAGCAAAATGCAAGAAATTGTAATGAAATCTTTATGCAAGCATGATTACTTATTATCTGGCAGTGTTATCATCCAATCTATATTTAAAGTTGCTTGAATGATAAATCACAGCAGAGAATAAGACATGATAAGTCATATCGCTAGATCATAATTATGATGCGAGTTAAAATCAATATTTAATTTCAAGATACAAGAGCAGAAACATAGTAGCCATTCTAGAACATCTTTATTTAGCTCAGCTTTTAAGGTGTCCTTGATATGTTCATGTTCTTTCATGTCTTCCGTAATTTCCTGGCTTAGCTGTTCTGCTCAGCATCTTGCTTTTGATAAACAAAAATATACCTACAAAGAGCCATGAAAGTATGTTTTCATTTTTAAGTTAGATGAAGCTTGACATAATATTTTCTATAAATCACTGATGGTACAAAATTGACCTTGTTGCATTTATTTCACGCAAGGAAGGTGTATCCGTTTTAAGACTTGTGTTATTCATTATTGTTTCTGTAGTCTGTGTTTGTATATTTGTTAGTGCTTACTGTAGCCAATCTGCTAGAATGAGAACTTAATCTAAGAAAAAATGGTGGGAATTTATGGAATAAGGAAGATCCAAGGGATGATAAGAGATGAAGAGTGTCAAGATCAAGATCAAGATACATTTATTTGTCACATGTACCAGTTGGTACAGTGAAATGTGTGGTTACCATACAGCCATACAATAAAATAAAGAACACAACACACGATAGAGTCCAACATAAAACATCCCCACACAGCAGAATCAAATGTTTCCCACTGTGAGGGAAGGCACCAAAGTCAGTCCTCTTCCTCTGATGTTTCTCCGTGGTCAGGGCCTCCGGAGCCCTCCGCAGTCGCCGCTACGGGTGGCCCGCTGCTCAGGCCCGCTCGCCGGGATGTTGGAACTCCAACGTCGGAGCGGGAGGCCAACCCCAGCGGCTTGGACCTACGAATCGGCCACTACCCACCGGAGTCTGCGACTCCCGAAGTCCCCAGGCCGCGCCGGGCGGGGATTCACACAGGCGGCACTCGGCAAAGGACCCCAGGGACTCCCCGATGTTGTTCAGCGCCGCCCGCGCTGGGTGCTCCACGACCCACAGCTCCACGATGTCGACGCTGCAGGCCCAACACTCCGGAGCTTCAAACGGCGATCCAGGTAAGCATCGCCCGCTCCGTGGTGAATCCAGCGCCGCGCCGCTGCAGCTCTGGTCCGGTCCCCGGTCTCCGGTAGGAAAGGCCGCTCCGATCCAGATGGTAGGCCGCGTGGAGGGGATCGTGGACGCGACTCGGAGAAATAGTCGCATCCTCGCCAGGAAGCGACTGGGAAGCGGTTTCCCCCTTAACCTACCCCCCTCCCCCACATAAAAAAACGAAAGAATTCCCAAAACAAACTGGTCAGACAAACTAAAATAAAAAAAAGATAGGAAAAAACAAACAGACTGTAGGCAGAGGCTGCCTTCAATGCGGCGCCCCTAGTGTCAGCAGCATGTGCTGCAGTGAAAGGAAATTGGGTCTTCCAGTTCTTGGGGTGCCTGATGTTTTCACAATATTGTATCAATGATTTGGTCTCTTGTTCTACCTTCTATCTTAAAGACTTCTAACACTGTAGATGAGGCCATTTCAGTTTGCTTGGACAGGTTGACTTGAATGTCTAGAAAACTAACTTATTTTCTCAATTTCTGAGTTCTGATGAAGACGGAATCATAAAATGTTTCCCTTTCCACAAATGCTGCCTGACTCAATGCATTTTTTGTTTATATGTCATCAGAATAGTCAGTTAACTTGATCATGGTTAACTTGCAGCTCCTCAATTCCTCCAACTCACTCCACTTGTATATCATTATGTTCAGGTTTATTATTGTCATGTGTACGAAGGTACAGTGAAAAGCTTTGTTTTGCATGCTATAATACATAAATACAATCAAGTCAAACTCGAGTACAATAGATGGAGCAAAGGGGAAGGTACGGAGTGCATATAAAGATTATAGATACAGTGTGGAAACAGGCCCTTTGGCACATAGACCAGTGATTTTACTTCGGAGTCACGTGAGTGACTACGTGAAGAAGACCCCGTCCAGCCGCACACGCGTCATTATCGATCAGACGCATAGCGTTCATGAGCTCCTCCAGCGGTGAGTAAAAAGCAAAGTTAAAGTAAAAATCGGACAAGGTAAGTGGTTACGTTTTTACTTACAGGGCGCTTTTCTTTCCGCTCAGACGTGTTGGCAGAGGTCCACACAAACTCAGAATGGAGAAAGAGCGTAGGGGAAGGAGAGGCCAGGGATGCACCGCAGGTAAAACCCCCGATGCTAAGGGTAGCGGGCGTCGGGAAGAGGAGGCAGTGGCATCGAACCCATCAACTTCTGTTACGGTCGAATGTGCCGTTAAACCGCCGGCGGCGGGGCGCAAGGCTGGACAAAAGTCGGCCCGACCTGTAGACTCGGAAGAGTCAGACCCGGAGGTATACCCTCCTGCAGCAGAAAACGTTATGGCTGCAAGGGTCGCCAGTTTAGAGCTCCTGATGGGGATTTACAAAGAACCCCCACAGGAGGAATCAGGTTGGTGTTGGCAAATGGAGGATACAGCACAGGGTGTGCCTTGGTTGGGACAGGCACAAGGATGGCCTACAGGAGAGCCATCAGAAATGACTGTGCAAAGGTATTACAGTGGTTGGCCTACAGGAGAGCCAGTGCCAGAAATGCCTGAAAAAAGGCAGTATATGTGCTGGCCTACTGAAGAGCCAGTACCAGAAATGTCTCAAAAAAGACAGTACAAACGTACTTATGTGCCAGCACCGAAAGTTCCTAAAGGGAAAATTATGAAGCGTTGGCCTTGAGTTGAGCCAGCGCCAGCAGCACCTGAAACAGGGCTGCCTATCCGTGGGCCTATAAGAGAGCCCGCGCAGGGGGAATCTGGCATAGACTTACCTGAAACAGGGGAGCCAGAATTTACCAAACCTGAATAGGAACATCTAGATTCAGAAGATGAATTCTATGAGGATGAGAGCCCATTATCAGAGCTGAAAGTTCCTGGACTAGCACAAAAGTTTGCTGTTCCTAGAATAAAGGGGGAACCTTTGAGGGAGGAAATAGCAATGACTATAAACTATCTACTCTCCCATCAGCTCCAGGAAGTAACTATGGATGAGACTATGAAACAGTACGAGGCCCCAGCAAATTGTGAATTGCTGACAGTTCCAGCAGTAAATAACTTGATTTGGGGTTATTTGAACATTGGTTTACGCTCACAAGAATTGAAATTGTAACGTGTATTGAAATTGCTGGGGTCAGGCATCATGGCATTTGCCAGAGGTTTGGATGATGATTATGTATCAGATTCACAACAAGATGCTCTAGCACTGATGTGTGGTGCACATTTTTGAAATAAATTATATTCGTAAAAATGCAATAAGACCAAATATTCATCCTAAGTATGCAGGGCTCTGCAAACCAACCAACATACAAATGCCTAAGCTGCTGTTTGGAGAAAATCTAGCAAAGAAGCTAAAAGGACTTGAATGAAGAGTCAAGAACCTTGAGTGGCATGATGATGAAACCACCGATGATGAGCAGAGCGGTGCGAAGGCAGTATCCCTACAGGCGGAATACTGGTGCTGGAGAAGGAACAAGCCGATCATTCTCGTATACACGTTGGCGTGCTGCACCGGGGATACGTGGAGGTTACAATGTGCCTACCAGAAGCGGACAATTGCCGGTGGCAAACCCCGAGGTAGGGGGTCCTGGTCTGGTAAGGAATACAATAAATGTTTCACATTCACAAGTAGGGGGAAGGTTACGATTCTTCCTAAAAGAATGACAGTTAATAACAAATGATTCATTTATTCTAAATAGCATTGTAGGATTCAAAATTGAGTTTCTATCCACATTTGGATCCTCCAAGGCAAGAAAATTCAAACTGGTCACGAATTTTCTCAAAAGAAGAGAATAAGTTGATCAAAGGAGAATTAGAAACTTTAACCAAAAAGGGGGTAATAGAGAAGTCAGTAGAACAACGCCATCAGTTTGTATCAAATATTTTTCCAAGAAAAAAAAAAAAAAAAGGATGGTGGATGTAGAATCATATTGGATCTGACAAATCTTAACCTTTATGTACAATACAAACATTTCAAAATGGAAACATTTACTAATGCAATTCAGCTAATCACAGAGAATTGCTACATGGCAAGCATAGATCTGCAAGATGGATATTATTCCGTGGCAATGCATGGTAATGATCAAAGATATTTGAAATTTAGATGGATGAGTCAGTTATGGCAATTTAAAACATTGCCCAATGGTCTGACTTCAGCACCAAGATTATTCACTAAATTGCTCAAACCAATTTTAGCTCTGTTAAGAGCTGAGGGCCATGCATTAATGGCTTATTTAGAGGATATCCTCATTGTAGGGGACACTTTGGCTGCTGCAAAATTGTCAGTATCCAGAGTCAAATACATTTTTGAGAAATTAGGTTTCATTATTCACCTACAAAAATCTAAATTGTCACCAAGCAAAAAGATTGATTACCTAGGGTTCACAATTAACTCCGAACACATGGTAATCACTTTGCCAAAAGATAAAAGCTGCAGTTAATTGAAGGTTGCATAAACCTCATTAACGAGGACACACCTTCAATTAGAGAAGTGGCAAGCTTACTAGGCAAATTAATTGCAGGGTTTCCAGCGGTCACGTTTGGACCATTGCATTATCAATGTTTACAGAGAGCTAAGGTACAAGCGTTAAAAATGAATAGAGGGCATTTTGACAGGCCCATGAAATTAACAATTTAATCCATTACAGAAATAGAATGGTGGATTAACAATGTTTCTAATGCTTCCAGAAAAGTTCTGGTAGAAACACCTTCCGTCACTCTACAGACTGATGTAAGTGCGCTGGGTTGCGGCGCTACTAACATGATTTCCAGCTGTGGAGGTAGGTGGAATGTGAATGAAGTACCTTTGCTGGAAAATCTGGGAATCAATTACCTAGAGCTATTAGGCGCATTTTACGGCCTTAGAGCTTATTGCACTGATATGGGAAATGTGAATGTTCAGGTACAGATTGACAATACTACAGCTGTAGCATACATAAATCACATGGGTGGTATAAAATCAGAATCATGTGATAAATTAGCGAATGAAATTTGGACCTGGTGTATTGCCAGGAAAATGTGGCTGTCAGCAATATATTTACCAGGTAAATTTAATACAATTACAGACAAAAGATCACGTAAATTTAATGATAATACAGAATGGATGTTAAATCGGAAAATATTCACACAAATTATCACACAATTTGGAATGCCAGAAATTGATCTGTTTGCATCAAGATTGAACCACCAGTTTGCCTAAGTATGTGTCATGGGAACCTGATCCTGGAGCAGTAGCGGTGGATGCTTTCTCGCTACATTGGGGTGGTATGTTTCTGTATGCGTTTCTGCCATTTTGTTTAATCCACAGATGCATACAGAAAATTAAACAAGATTCAGCCTCAGGGATTTTGGTAGTACCAGATTGGCCTAAACAGCTATGGTACCCACTGGTGTTAAAAATAATCAAAAAAACCCTTATGGTTATTCCAAAGCAGATTAAACTGCTTGTACACCCTGTGACTGATGAACCACATCCTTTACATGATCATATTGGTTTGTTGATTTGCAGATTCTAAGAAGGCCATATCTTGGAAAAGGATTATCAGACCGTACGGTGGATGTTATAACAACAGCCTGGAGGAATAGTACCCAGAAGCAGTACATCTCCTATATAAATAAATGGGAGGAGTTTTGTTCAGGGAAACATATTGCATATAACCCAGCAGAAATTTCAGATGTAATGGAGTTCCTTTCTACTCTATACTATGAATTAAAATTAAATTATAGTGCAATTAATACTGCACGAAGTGCACTCTCTGCATATTTAAGCAGTGAATCAGAACAAACTCCAATAGGAGCACACCCATGGGTCTGTAGGTTTATGAAAGGAATTTTCAACTCTAATCCTCCCAGACCTAGGTATACAGAAATTTGGAATGCAAAAGATGTACTGATGTTGCTAAGGAATTGGAATCCAGTTGAAACTCTGTCATTATCCAAAATCACCATGAAATTTGTTATGCTCATGGCATTAGTTTCAGCTCAGAGAGTTCAAACATTACAGAAACTCAGAATTGATAGAATGAAAGTAGGGCCAAATGCCGTGACATTCTATGTCTATGATTTACTGAAGCAAAGTAGACCTAGGTTCACAGGATGCAAGTTGGAATTTTTATCATATCCTACAGATCCACAACTGTGTGTAGTAACATTTGTGAAATGTTACATAGAAACAACAAAAGTTTTAAGAGGCACCGAATTGGCATTTTTTATTAGTCATAAAAAGCCTCATAAGAAAGTGTCAACACAAACAATTTCAAGATGGTTGAAACAGTTGTTGAGATATTCAGGTATTGATACTGATAAATTTAAATCTCATTCCACCAGGGCGGCATCAACATCAGCGGCCAGGGATTCAGACAATAGACCTTATTCTCGCGGCCGCAGGATGGGCAAGTGAACAGATGTTTCACAAGTATTACCATAAGGAGATTAAAGATCTCAGAGGGTTTGGTGATGCCGTGCGGGATACAGTATTAAATCCCCCATTATAATAAATGGGCCTAATTTTGTTACTTTTATTAAAATAAATAAAACCATTAACTGATTACATTCAAATGTTGTGGTTATGCATTGTTGATTGTGCTTACTCAAATAGAGTCAATCGATGCAGTGAACACCTGGATTTGAATCCACGGTGTGAAATCACAGAGCTTTGAAATCTTCACGTAGTCACTCACGTGACTCCGAAGTAAAATAGTACGATTAAACGAGAACTTACCAGTTTGAGGTTTGATCTTTATTTTATGAGGAGTAATGTTGAGGGATTACATGCCCTCCGCTCCCACCCTCATAAAAGGATCAAGCTGGTAGTTCTAAGTCTTTATGCATCTTACTATCTTACTTCAGTAATTATCGTCTGTGATTGTCACTCCGCTGCTTTGAAAGATTGACGCGTGTGCGGCTGGACGGGGTCTTCTTCACGTAATCCCTCAACGTTACTCCTCATAAAATAAAGATCAAACTTCAAACTTGGTAAGTTCTCGTTTAATCTTACTATCACCTCGTACACTAGCACAATCCTGTACACACTAGGGACAATTTACAATTTACAGAAGCCAATTACCCTACAAACCTGCACATCTTTGGAGTGTGGGAGGAAACCCATGCGATCACAAGGAGAATGTACAAACTCCGAACAGAAAATGCCCTTAATCAGGATCAAACTGGGTCTCTGTTGCGAGCTACTGTGGCACCCATATTTCTCAACTTTTTAGTGCAATAGTTCCACAGATAAAATGCAGTGTCCACAGTGGGGTTGTGGTGAATCGGCCAGTATCCATATTATAGAAGGATTATTCTGTAACTTCTGCCAGATGGGAGCAAGGAGAAGGAGAATGGGTGCTTTCACAAATCTGCGTGAATTTTAATCCTCGTACCCTTAAAAAATGTACACATTTTGGCCTTGAAAGCTGCATTTGCTAATTTTGCAGCAAAATGTCTGTGTGTGAAAGAAAATATCATTTATTGACACAATGACATGGAACGCTGCAAAATTGCACAAAATTAGACACATAGTTCTGGAGTAACAGCGGATCAGTGGAACATTTTAATAGATGACATTTTGGGTTGGGACGCTTTTTCAGACTGATTGTCGGGGAGGGAGTAAGCTCATTCTTCGATGGAGTTGTTCCCAAAACAGGCTGCGATGCATTGTGATAAAATGCTTTCTACGGTGCATCTGTGGAAGTTAGTGGGGGTTATTGGGGACATGCTGAACTTCCTAAGCCTTCTAAAGAAGTAGAGGCTCTGGTGTGCTAGTCGAGGCGTTGATATGCTATGTTCATACTATTAGGTTGTAAGCTACCCAAGCAAAATATTAGGCTGTTATCTGCGTCTAATATTATGGATGATACAAGTTACAAATGTCAAACAGCAAAATTTATTTTTCCATGGATTCATTTTTGTCCGCTCGAGTACATTAAACTACAAATAATCTGTTTACCCTCGACAGCACAAGAGTACTCTAATCATTAAGCATGAAATAATCACAATATAGAAATTGCACAGTATATTCTCTGCAGCAAGAATCATAATGCTAAATTGAAATGTACATGTACTGCATTTCAGCAATTACCAGGGAAATCCATTATTTTATGGGAGTGATTGTGGGAGCTTTGGGTCAATGATGGATGGGATAGCATAACATAGTTAAGTCACAGCTCAAGTGTGGAAAAGGTTATAAGGACAAACAAAGTAACACTTTGGGATAGAAAGAAATTGAGAGTTCAATGGTGACACTGTCAATAAAGTTTTCAAAGTAAAATTGCTGAACGAAGTCCTGATATAAGTAAATCAATTTATGAGAGGCATAAATAGGACAGTCAGAAACTATTTCCAAGGGTGATGATTGAGCACATCTCCGTGACCTTCTGTTCAGAGTGAGATATCTCATTGAGAAATGAAAGATTCTGTGAGGGATCAACAGGGTAGATGCTAAGCAGCTATTTCCTCAAATTGGAGAGTTTAGCAACTGTGAACATAATCTCAAGACATTGGCTCAACTATTTGGAGCTAAGATTTAGACTTTCCTCTTTCGACCTCTTGAGAGTTTTATATAATGTATCATAATTGTTGATGTTAATGTCATTGGACCGTGAGAATCACAATGTGGGATTTGAATGGGGAAGTCAGTAAGCAACAGGGTGCGACATGATCTTATTGAATGATAGAGCAAGCTTGGGAGACCATAAATCTAAATTTCATTTTCGTATCAGCAGATGTTGCAGGTGCATCCTGTGTGCAGATGCAGTAATCATATGCAAAGATGTTGCCATTTGTTGATGGATGGCAAACGGCAAAGATCTGTTCTTTTGTTGATGCGTCTTATAGTATGTTGTAATTATATGAATTTAATGGCAGTGTCCTTTCCTTTTAATTGGTGTGTGTTCTCTTTTTTGAGTAAAATCTGATTGAATAGTTTTTAGTATTTTTGTTTTTGTCCTATTTGTTTAAAGTTGCGTGCTGAGATGGAACTTGATAATATTACATACAGAAATAAGATTACCAATTATACATTTTCAATCTATTTGCGATTGATCCAATAAAATTTGATTTGATCGCATCTGGAAATATTATTAGTATGCACATATAGTACCATACCAAATGATGTTTGGCTCGGTTTGCAAGATGAAGAAAAAGGAAGGTAATCTTACAATCTGTACCCAATCTATTATGGAAATGTGCCACTGACAGCAAAGCATTCTCTTTAATCTTTTGTTCAATTGATCTGCTATTTGAATAATTATTCACAAATGACCAAATAAAAAAGGTAAAATCTATGCATTTAGCACACAATTTCTTACTAAAATGAATAAATTGTAAAGCAAATAGAAGCTGTGTAATCAATCAGATGAACATGCAACTTAAGTTCTAGATTTCAAATAGAATTGTCAACTGAAAGTTGTTCCATGTTGTTGTGTTTTCATAAGTCCTTTGTTTGTAGGATGGCTCACAAGTTATTTAAAGAAAGCCATTGATTGGCAATTTCCTTCCTTGTTTTCAGCTTTGTGCATCTGACAAGACCCTGGAGTTTGAACGCGATTTTCGGATTAAGCATTACGCTGGGCATGTTGTGTAAGTTTGGTGCCTAACCTGGCCTTCATTTTCCATAGCATCTTGGATATGTGTGCAGTATCTGATCTCCTTCCTGCGGTATCTATTATGAGCAAAGTAATTTTCATTTTGGGTGATATTTCCCTCTAATTGACTGATTATATAACTGTGACATTTTACTTGCTCAGAGTAATAGAATAAATCCCCAGTTTATTACTCGCGAATAAATCTGTTTAACTGTATCTACTGACATGCATTGAACCCATCTAAACATTTTCATTCTCATGGTCAAGTTGGCTTCTCTCACAATTATTTTCTAATTCTACACCTTCAAGAACCCCTAAACTATCTCTTCTCTTAACATCACTGGTGACTGAATTTGCATCTAGGACTTGGGTGTTTCTGGGCTGATCCGAGGCCTGGCTCTGAGGGCGTTGACGGCTGATGCGCCTCTGGGGCACGCAAGAAGGGAGAGGAGCAGCAACCTCGAGATCCTGGGGTGGGAGGAGAGGGTATAGAGGGAGAGGAGGGGAGTAGGGAGTGGGAGAGATGGAGGGAGGAAGGGAGTGACTGAGGGTAGGGGAAAGGAGAGGGAGAGAGAGGTGAGGGAGGGATTGGGAGAGGGGAGGAGGAGAGGGGAAAGAAGAGGGAGGGTGAAGAGGAGGGGAGAGAGAGTACTAAGGATGAGGGGAAATGAGGTGCACCTGTGCAGTTGGGGGCTATGGGTGAGTGGTGGAATATTGCATTGGGGGACCGAGCCTCCTGTGTGACAAGGACCCAACGGGTCCCACTTAGTCTAATACTCTCCAATTTCCTGAATTAGTGGAGCTCCAGCAACACTCGAAACTCACCAACTAAGACAAAGCACCTTGCTTAATTGATGCCACACCCATAATCTAGAACTTCAATTTCCTTTACCACGGGCATACAGTGGTTGCACTGCCTCATCTACAAAATACAATACAGTTATTTGGGGTACTCCAAGAACATTGCCAAAACCTGCAATCTTCGTGACCAGAAAAGATAAGAACTTTGGATGCATGGAAACCATCACCACTTGTGGATTCGCCTCAAAGGCGCACGCCATCATGACTTGGAAATATTTTGTTGTACCTATCACTGGGTATTACAGAGTCTAAATCCTGGAACTCCCTACCAAAGAACACTGCAGAAATATGGTAAGATAAATTGTAACAGTCGAAGAGGATTCACCATCAGCTTAAGGGTAGTTAATGCTGTGCAATAAATGCTGGCCTCAACCCCATTACCTAGATCCTGAAAAATGAACAATTTAAAAGTAAAGCTAAGCTCTGAAACTCCCCTTTTAACCACTGTAACACGCCTTTTTCTTATATGATGCTTATTTCAAAACTGGTAATTTGATTAAGCTTTTTATCATTTACAGATATATAGAAATGTAACATTCTGTACTTTTTTTAACGTCCTGATTGGTATGTATATTACAATACTTGAGGTTGATTATTCCAGACATGCTCTGCTGCTATGGAAACAAGTTTCTTCTTGCATGGCAGCATGTGTAAAAATGTGCTACTTTGTACTTGTAAAAATCTTTTATAATTAAGAACTTTTGTTCATCTGGCAATCCTCTATCCTGGTGATTGTGAGAAAGGTATGGTGATAATGGTCATAATGGTCTACTGCTTGAAGTATATATAATTTTTATATGATTTCATGTGCATTTATGATTGGTAACGCTTCTGTGAAGAGCCATGAGATGATTTGCTTTGTTAGTAGTACGGTATCGCTGCAATTGTGGCTGCATATGGGTAAGGGTCTGAAAGTAATTATTCAGGATTGTGGCAGTTTAGATGGCATAAATAGTCTATATCATTTTGGTTTTGCATTCATACCAAGCCTTTTTTTTTTCCTTCCATCTAGATACTCAGTCAATGGGTTCATTGACAAAAACAAGGACACACTGTTTCAGGATTTCAAGCGACTAATGTACAACAGGTGAGGCAGAGGAAGTAATGTGGTATTCTTAAAATGAAACAAAATAGGTACTGCTCATACTTTTACCAATTCACAAGAACAGGTCTGAATTTGATTTAACATCATTTGTGCAACAATTTGCCAAATGGATCTTGCATGGATCTTAATCTTGCGCTAGCTAAATAAAGCAATTAAATTTACTGCATCCATAGATACTGCATCATAACAAAAAGAAATACCTATTTTTAATATATGAATGAAGAGTTAGATTGTAAATAATGGTTCATTCTGTAAAAGGAATGGCCAAGAAATTATGAATCTTGGGTTTCTGTGATATGTGGCTTCAATGGTGGCAGTGACATTTTGAACTGAGAGAAAGGCTTTGATGTGAGAAGAAATGTCCTGGTTTGAGCAGGCGGGGGGGATTTTGAAAACTCTTCCATGTAAATTGGGAAGATGGTGAAGAGTGTCTGATTTGGAATGGTCAAAACTGTAGATAAAGGAGAGAAAGTTACATTAATAGGAGTGTAGGAGAAGCATGCAATTTTCTGCTGGAAAGGAATGAACAATCATGTTTATACATGTTGACTTTCAAAATATATATAGTTAGAAAACCCGTTGTATATTTGTGATGGATTTCATTCTTGAGTCTTAAAAGAAGAGGCTTGTGAAATGTGTTTGTTTTGATTTTCCATGTTTCCCAAGATTTGCAAAAAGTTCCATTGGATGGGAACAATTTAATTCCATTATGCAAAAATAAGGGGCAGAAAACAGGAAATTATTAGCCAATTATAAGAAATTGTAAGAAGCTTTTATTAAGGACGTTATACAAGAGATTTGGCAACGTACCACATCAAAGATTGTTGTTGACAATAATAGGTTGTGGTGAAAGAGCTAACATTAATTGGCTGACTTTCAAGAAATGGAGAATAGTGGTAAATTGGTCTTTCTTTCGTTGGCAAGATGGAATGCATTTTGATGTCGCGGAATTGGTGCTGTTGCCGCAAAGTTTGAGAATTTGCATATGAAGGACACAGAAGGTGTAATTACTAAACTTGCTGATGACACAAAGGTAGGAAAGTAAGTTGTGAAGAGAAAGTAAGGAGTTTTCCAAGGGATACAAGTAGGTTAATTAAGTGAACAAGTAACTGGCAAATAGAATATAATGCAGGAAAATGAAATTGTCTATTTTGGGAGGAAAATTAAAAAAAATCAAATGCTAATCAAATGGAGAGAGAACTCGGAGATGCGGAGGGATCTGAGTGTCCTATGCATGACTCACATAAGCCAAGTATCCAGGTCTTGTAATAATAATAATGGATGGGATTTATATAGCGCCTTTCTAATACTCAAGGCGCTTTACATCGCATTATTCATTCACTCCTCAGTCACACTCGGTGGTGGTGAGCTACTTCTGTAGCCACAGCTGCCCTGGGGCAGACTGACGGAAGCGTGGCTGCTAATCTGCGCCTACGGCCCCTCCGACCACCACCAATCACTCACATTCACACACATTCATACGCAGGCAAAGGTGGGTGAAGTGTCTTGCCCAAGGACACAACAACAGTATGCACTCCAAGCGGGATTCGAACCGGCTACCTTCCGGTTGCCAGCCGAACACTTTGCCCATTGCGCCATCTGTCGTCTTGTGTCCAGGTACAGCAACTAGTTAGGAAAGCTAACAATGTTATTATTTATTGTTGTTGGATCAGACTTGTGAATAGGGAGGTTGTGCCTCAATTGCATAGGGGGGCGCTGGTGAGAGCACATTTGGAATACTGTGTTGGTCTCCATATTTAAGTACTCCATATTTAATCTACTGCAAGTAGTCATTATCGTCTCACTGGGGTGCATTTGTAATCGAATAACTTTTTATCTTTGTAACCAGCTCTAATCCTGTGTTGAAGAACATGTGGCCAGAGGGAAAGCTCAGTATCACGGAAGTAACGAAACGTCCTTTAACAGCTGCTACCTTATTTAAGAACTCCATGATTGCATTAGTAGAAAACCTGGCATCAAAAGTAAGTAAATCATAAACATTAAGGCTTAACATCTCCATTTTATCAATTTTTTCTGTTATTGCAAGAACAAAAGAAGCATTTATGATGAAAAATACTTCCCATACTTTCCTACATCAAAGAAAAACAGCTTTATTTGGTCTGAATTAAAAAATTCTTTATTAACTTATCACTTCTTTGTTGATCAAGTATTTATCTACCTTAATTTGTAAATAGGAAGAGCCAGAGAAAAATGTGAAAATTACAGAAATAATTTGATCATTAGGTAACTCAAATAACAGTATGCTTAAAATCCTGCTGAAGCAAAGCAAGAATTTCATTGTCCTATCTGGGAACCATGACAATAAACTGTCTTGAATCTTGAATCCCAAAATACTTTCTATCTCTTTGTTTGAGAGGAATCTCAACCGTAAACATTTTTTTTCCTGCTTTATTGAACAGGTCTTAATAAACACTCTGTATTTCAGTTATGATGAGAGACTGAATTTGTAGTATTTCTCTGTCTTTAGCGTTAACCGAAAAAAGGTATTTTCAAAAATTGAGGTGCAATTGAATTAATACCTGTAATAATAGAAGTGCTTGCAGATTCAAAAGAAAGTTAGTTTACTAAAGTTTACCGCCATAGTGCCACTGATATAAGGTGACTATGAGCACCTATAAGTTTATCCTGAAAGTCATGTGTGGTGTTTTGAAAACAATACGAATGGTAATTTCTGCATGCTAGACATTGGCAAAGGGGGGGGGGGGAGGGGGCTGGAAACAATTGAGTGGGCTCTTGACAATAAAACAATAGTTTTCTTGCATATGTCAATGTATGTTAGTTTTGCTGAAGCCATGTGCAGTTTGACATCTGTTCTACAACTATGCCGTGGCTTGTGAATGGCAACCAAAGATTTGTACTAGTTCTGAATTGTCTCCCTGTCAGTGGGTTTGACATGGGGATATTAAAGCTTGGTTCTGATTATCTGGTGAACCCATGCTGATAGATGGATGTTCGGTTATCTTTGCACAATGTTTTCATGACCTGATTTATAACATTGTCATGGGAAGCTGTTTCTGATGAGACTTCCTTTGTCTCTCATTATGCTTCCAGGATTGCTTTTTGCTTGATGGAGCAAAGCGGAATATTGGCTGGTTCCTTCTGATTTACTTTTAGGGACACTAACCATCTAAACCGGACAGCAATGATTGATTGCACCTAGGTTTCATTTGTCATATTTGCAGTCTCAAAATCCCTCTTGTTCGGTATCCTATCTTCAATATCGGATCCTTGAATTGTCGTTGAAATGTACTACAGTTAATTTGTGGGAACAATTTCTTCAGAGCAGTGATCCGGCAAATATAAGTATTCTTGACATACACAAGAGGATATCAAAATTAATTCATTGCATACCTGGTAAGGTCACAATCAAAATGTTTTAATATTTAGTGATAAACTGACATTGCAACATATTTTAATTCTTCTGTAAAATGATCATAATCCAGATCTGAAATTTAAATGTTTGTATTCTAAAACTTATTTCTTTCATAACATGGTGCGTGCAAATACTGACTTGAAATGACTTTCTAAAGATTATATTTCTAAATTCACAATCAGTGGATACATGTTATAGTGGATCTATAACAGGGGCGGAAATTGCTATCAAAACATGGAGGGGACACAATTTCTTGGCGGCTGCGTGCACACATACACACACGAGGTTTCAGAGGCTTCGGCCGTGGGCCCTGTGGACGGTAACATCGGGAGCTGACCTGGTTGGTGACCGACTCCGAACTCCAGTAACAGCAGCTTCGTCCGCCCCGAACCGTCCCCCACATCTCAAAACATGGAGGGGACGTGACCCCCCACCCCCCCAGGATTTTTGTCCATGCTGGATGTTTCATATGAATATCTTGTGCTTAAACATCAAATCTGCAGCTTTGGAGAAATGTTACTGGCCGAGGGTTGAGATTTTGATGTATTTGAATTGATTCTCTTGCCTCATTCACTCAGGGACCATCCTCTGATTTTCCCACCAGCCACATACAATAAGGGTAGTTTATAGTATCCAATTAAATTATCAACAAGCTCATTGTGACATGGGAGGAAACTATTCTCTGGGACAAACCCACGGAGAGCATATAAACTCCAAGTGACAGCCTCAGCTTAGAATCAATTTAGGTTGCTGAAGCTGTGGGATAACTGCACTACTTGCATTGCCATTGTACTATCCTTAAAGTTGTGGCTGCTCTAGCTCACCAAATGCCCCCAACCCCTCCTGATAAACTATACCTGAAATAGCATTGGGAAATGGTGGTCAAATAGCATCTGTAGAAAGCGAAACATTTCAGGTTGAATACCCACCTTCAGAATTAAGAGAGTGAAAAGCAAAGTCACAGTTAAACTCGATAATCTGCTTGCCAACCACTCAGATATCAATGACCCCAAACACAAGATGCTGGAGGACTTCAGCAAATCAGGCAGCGGATCCCCAGGATCTGGGGAGGAAATGGATAGGCTATTTTTCCTGTTGGGACTCTTTAGGAGTGGAGGGTGGGGGTAGGAAGAAAGCTGGAAAAGAGAGTTGGGGACAGGATAAAGCTAACAAGTGATAGATGGATGCAGGTGAGGGATGTTTGATTGGCAGGTGGGTGGAGTAGGTGCAAGTCTGGAGATGCAGTTGCTGTAATAGTAATCTATAGCAATTTGAGATACAGGGTAAGGAGTGTAAACTGTTACAAAATGCAGAGGTATCAGAAATAGCCAGCAGGACAGGTTGTACAAATGGAGAGATTAAATCTGAGCCAATATCACAGATAGATGACAGAAGAAATGAGAGTTCAGAGACAGACCAAGATGATAAGTTATTCTAAGTTGACAAATTCAACATGAAATTTGCAAGGTTGTAACATGCTTGAATGGGAGATGCTATTCGTCTAGTTTGCATACTGCTTCTTTGTAACATGAGGTCGATGTGGGACTGTGATGGAGAATTAAAGTGGCAGAAAACAGGAAGTTTTGAGATTGTATTTTCCACCCGTACGTACCTACAGATTAAATGTAGGTATGTTGGGTTTTTATGGTGCGGGGAATGTAACATTATGAACATCAAAACACTCGATTAGAAGAGGTGCATGTGAATTGCTGCTTCATCTGGAAGAACTGTTTGGTTCTTTCCATGATGGAATGGAAAGAGGTTAAAGGACATTCCTGACTGTTAGCCTGTGGCTTGGGTCTCTGCGGATGTTTGGTCTTTCAGGGGTAAATTCACTATTAATCATTTCCTATCATGAAGAGGAGAGTACTGATGGCCTGGATTTGGCATCATAATCCATCTCTAACCCATGTGTCCAAGATAACATTTGGTGGTCTTGGGAAGGGACTGGTAATCCTGGGTCCAAGATAAGGATTCAAATCCTGGATTTTGGGAGAATTTTCTTCATGGTATTTGGTATATCCAAAAATCAACTTCCTAAAGGGAAATCTAATGATTTGGTTCGGGATATGGAAAACTCCATGGGTATGGGATATGAAAGAAATGGCCACTTTAGAGGTAAGTTCTGCAGTTTCTCAGAGTACTCAGTTGCAGATATTTAAAAATATATTTTAGTCAGAATATGATTTCTTGAATAAACTGCAACAACTAATGACCACAAATATTGAACAGTTTGTGAATTATTGTATTCAAATCTCAAAAGGAGCAGCAACCTGTACAGGCAGTTGTTATAATTGAGGCCATTTTTTTACCCACGTGTCTTGCAATTGGCCAAAGGTTTAATATTCCAGCTTGCTCTATACCGTTTGAACGGCAGCAGTCCTGAGCGCCTAATTATGAGCACATTTATTTATATAGCACATTTAAAAAACAACTCTCGTTGGCCAAAGTGCTTTACATTTGTAATAAGAATAGTATAAACAAACAAACTACATACATATATACAGTGGCTTGCAAAAGTATTCATACCCTTTGAACCTCTCCACATTTTGTCACGTTACAACCACAAACGTAAATGTATTTTATTGGGATTTTATGTGATAGACCAACACAAAGTGGCGCATAATTGTGAAGTGGAAGGAAAATGATACATGGTTTTCAAATTTTTTTACAAATAAAAAACTGAAAAGTGTCGCGTGCAAAAGTATTCAGCCCCCTTTACTCTGATACCCCTAAATAAAATCCAGTGCAACCAATTGCCTTCAGAAGTCACCTAATTAGTAAATAGAGTCCACTTGTGTGTAATCTAATCTCAGTATAAATACAGCTGTTCTGTGAAGGCCTCAGAGGTTTGTTAGAGAACATTAGTGAACAAACAGCATCATGAAGCCCAAGGAACACACCAGACAGGTCAGGGATAAAGTTGTGGAGAAGTTTAAAGCAGGGTTAGGTTATAAAAAAATATCCCAAGCTTTGAACATCTCACTGTTCAATCCATCATCCGAAAATGGAAAGAGTATGGTACAACTGCAAACCTACCAAGACATGGCCGTCCACCTAAACTGACAGGCCGGGCAAGGAGAGCATTGATCAGAGAAGCAGCCAAGAGGCCCATGGTAACTCTGGAGGAGCTGCAGAGATCCACAGCTCAGGTGGGAGAATCTGTCCACAGGACAACTATTAGTCGTGCACTCCACAAATCGGGCCTTTATGGAAGAGTGGCAAGAAGAAAGCCATTGTTGAAAAAAAGCCATAAGAAGTCCCGTTTGCAGTTTGCCACAAGCCATGTTGGGGACACAGCAAACACGTGGAGGAAGGTGCTCTGGTCAGATGAGACCAAAATTGAAGTTTTTGGCCTAAATGCAAAACGCTATGTATGGCGGAAACCTAACACTGCACATCACCCTGAACACACCATCCCCACTGTGAAACATGGTGGTGGCAGCATCATGCTGTGGGGATGCTTTTCTTCAGCAGGGACAGGGAAGCTGGTCAGAGTTGATGGGAAGATGGATGGAGCCAAATACAGGGCAATCTTGGAAGAAAACCTGTTAGAGTCTGCAAAAGACTTGAGACTGGGGCGGAGGTTCACCTTCCAGCAGGACAACGATCCTAAACATACAGCCTGAGCAACAATGGAATGGTTTAAATCAAAGCATATTCATGTGTTAGAATGGCCCAGTCAAAGTCCAGACCTAAATCCAATTAAGAATCTCTGGCAAGACTTGAAAATTGCTGTTCACAGACGCCCTTCATCCAATCTGACTGAGCTTGAGCTATTTTGCAAAGAAGAATGGGCAAAAATTTCAGTCTCTAGATGTGCAAAGCTGGTAGAGACATACCCCAAAAGACTTGCAGCTGTAATTGCAGCGAAAGGTGGTTCTACAAAGTATTGACTCAGGGGGGCTGAATACTTCTGCACGCGACACTTTTCAGTTTTTTATTTGTAAAAAAATTTGAAAACCATGTATCATTTTCCTTCCACTTCACAATTATGCACCACTTTGTGTTGGTCTATCACATAAAATCCCAATAAAATACATTTACGTTTGTGGTTGTAACGTGACAAAATGTGGAAAAGCTCAAGGGGTATGAAAACTTTTGCAAGCCACTGTACATATAGCCCTCGCTCAGAGGATGTCAAGAAAGGCTTGGGAGTATAGATAAGTTTTTAGTCTTGACTTAAAGGAGTCGATGGAGGGGGCAGTTCTGATGGGAAGGGGGATGCTGTTCCCCCTCCCCTATCTCTCTGCATAGAAGAGAAAGAAAACGTTGACCATGTATTTTTAAAATAACACTTTCGTAATCTAAATGAACATTAATTTAAATAGAGACTTTGTGTTTAAAGGGCTTTTTTGTTTGAACCGGTGATATCAAAATCTAGTTAATATATTTAACTAAAGGACATAGATGGAGAAGTTTTGAAGTTTGTATTTCCCACCCGAAATGTAGCCACATTGTGAATTTGTAATTCCATTGAAGTAGATTTCTCACCTGAAACCCCTTTATAGGTATAACCCCATTGGAACTATTGAAATAGTGGAGCACCTGGAATGCAATGACAAACAGGATGGCGCTTATTTCTATAAAGAGAAGGTTCGGACATGTATTATTGAATCATTCATGGTGAAGCTTGATAAACACATCTAGAAGAGTTGAATCGGGGGTTCATTTTAAATAAAGATGTGAGAAAATTTGAGGGGACCATGGGTGCCAGAGAGTGACCCGTATGGCATGTCTGTGTCTAAGATGCATAATTATACCAAGAATAATCTATACTGATTTCAACAACGTATACCAGGTGGTATTGTAAGATTCTAGTGCTTTTTTCCTTGAATTTTACAATAATGTCAAGATGTAAAATTATTAACCTAGAAAGGTTAACCTAGATATATCAATACACAGTATTGCACATGAATGCATCTGTTATAAAAAGTTTGTCAGTGGTTAAATCAGGAGTGTATTCCATATTAAGGACGTTAATTTATAGATGTCATCTGTCTGTTTAACAGGAGCCTTACTATGTTCGATGCATTAAGCCCAATGAGCAGAAATCTCCACTCCTGTTTGATGAGCGTCGCTGCCAGCATCAGGTGGAATATTTAGGTTTAATGGAAAATGTACGAGTTCGGAGGGCAGGATTCGCTAACAGGCAGACTTATGAAAGATTCCTGCAGAGGTAAAGATTCATGACCAAATCTCCTAGGTTGTGCCAAATAAAATGTGTAATTAATTATGCAACAGCAATGACATTGCCACAGTTTCTGTCAAATTATGTTCTTTCTTTCCTATTCCTTTATTCTTCAAATTGTGTAGTTGGGAGTGGTGTGGAAACTTTAATCTCAGAATGTTAAGACTCTGTCCTGGTAGGCTCCACTGTATTTCAGTTTTGATTAACAAAATTAGTTTTATATAAATTCTTTGATCTTGGGGAATAATATCCAAATTGAAATCTATTTTTTCAGCTGTTACATTTGCTAGTTCCATCAGCTAGTAGGCCTGGGAATGTATTCTCCTTTGCTTCCAATGACTTCAAGGTTTCAAGGTCAGTTTATTGTCACAGTTAAGGTACAGTGTAATTTGAGTTACCATACAGCCATACGAAGTGAAAAGCAACAAGACACACAACCACATAAAATAAAAGTTAAAATAAACATCCACCACAGTGGATTCCACATTCCTCACTGTGATGGAAGGCAATAAAGTAAAATCTTCTTCCTCTTTGTTCTCCCGCGGTCGGGGCAGTCAAACCATCCGCAGTCGGGGTGATGAAAGCCCCCACAGCTGCCGATCGGAGCCCCCGTCGGGGTGATTGAAACTCCCCCGTCGGGGCAGTTGAAACTCTCTCCGCGGCATGGAGCTCCCGAATCGGCCTCTTCTTACCAGAGACCGAGGGCTTCACGATGTTAAAGTCCACAGGCCCCGCGGTTGGAGCTTTGATCCCTTGCAAAGGGATTGCAAGCTCCGCGATGTTAAAGTCCCGCAGACTCCTGCGGCTTGGAGCGTCGGGTCAGTCTCCAGGAAAGGCCGGCAACTCCACGATGTTAGGCTGCAGTGGGGACGGAGATATGATATGGGGAAAAAATCACATCTCCGTCGAGTTTAGGGATTGAAAAAAGCTTCCCACAACCCCCCACTCCCCACATAAAACAAACCAAGGAACACTAAAACATACTTTTAACACATACTTAAAAATAACAAAAAGAAGAAAGAAAGACTGTTGGCGAGACAATGGTACTCTATAAAAAGTCAAGTTCAAATGCTATCAGATGGTGAGATTTGACATTATTTTTATGTGCCAGCAGTCATGCTATCACATGTAGATAGCACTAAAACAAATTTAAAAACTGCTATTAATGTTCAGATTTCTATTTGGGTATCTTTCCACTGTGTCACTTCAGCCACTGGATGGCGCTCAGCATTAATGTGTTCTCGGCCTCTGAGGAGATTCAAAACACAAGAACTCCCACAAGGCTTTATACTGTGGCTGTCATAAAATGCTTAATGTTGACAAGAGATAGTAGATTATTACTATCTCGCTGCCTCTACTAAATATGGAAGAGTGTCTTCCCTTGCCTAAAATGGGTTTGGTAATTTTGACTGCAGTATTTTTATATATATATTTTTTTTTTAATTAGAAGTAAGTACAATTGTATACACTCATATTTTCATAATACATTTTATTGTACAACTTTAAAAAAAATATTATAATAAAGAAGAAAAAGAAAAAGAAATTAGATAATGAAGTATAGAAAAATGTGAGATATATAGTGTGTGGAAAAGAAAAATAGAAAGTGAAAGAAGAAGTTAAAGAATAAAAAAAATAAGAAAAAGAGAATAGAAGTAAAAAAAGAAAGGAAAAAAAAGAAAAAAGAACTAAGGAGATCTTATTTATAATCTTGACCATCCCTCACCCAGTCACGAGTTAGCTTTTATAATTGTGTTGCACCATATGATTCCAAAAAGACGACAAATGGAGACCAACTTGTTTTGAATTGGTCAAATTTATCTATTAGGAGAAATCGCATTTCCTCAAGATGTCCAACATACTTGCAATCCACATTTTGAGCGTTGGTATGGTTGTATTTTTCCAAAATTTAAGTATTAATTTTTTTGCTATTATTAAACCATAATTTAAAAATAATTTTTGAGATGGATTCAATTTATTCCCATCTTCCATTACCCCAAATATAATCAATTCATTATTAGGTTCCATTTTTATCTTAAATAATTTTGTGAATATTTCGAAAATATCACTCCAAAATCTATAGAGTTTTATACAGGAAACAAAAGAGTGTGTTATAGTTGCATCTTGGGTTAAACATTCATCACAAATGGGGGCTATATTTGGATAGAATTTATTTAATCTTGTTTTTGAATAATATAATCTATGTAAAATTTTAAATTGAATTAGATTATGTCTTGCATTAATCGAACATTTGTGAATGTGTGTCAAATACTTTTCCCATGTAACCGTTCCCACTCTTCTCTAAGTACCTCTGTCGCTGGTAGGTCTATATTTAAAATACTATTATATAAATATGATATTAGTTTTTGTGTATCAGCTTTAATATTCATTACTTCTTCCAATAAATCAGGAGTTCTTTTTTGATATCCTTGTATGTATGTCTTCAAGAAATCGCAAATCTGGAGATATTTAAAATAGTGATTATTTTTCAATTTAAATTTTAATTGTAATTGTTGAAATGATAATAAATCTCCCATTTCATACATATCCCCGATCCTTGTAATTCCTAAACTTTCCCATTGATTATATATTTTGTCCATTAGAGATGGTTTAAATAAAGGATTATTCGCTATTGGTGTTAACAATGAAAGGTTTCTTAATTTTAAGGATAATTTTATTTGTTTCCATATTCTTATTGTATCCTGTATAATTGGGTTATTCTTATATATTGTATTGTTCATTTTTTGGGGGGCGAAGAGGATTGTTCCTATGTTACAAGGAAAACAATCCTCTTTCTCCATTTTTATCCATTCTGTCTGTTGAGTAGAACTATCCAACCAATAAATTATATTCTTAATATGTATTGCCCAATAGTAATACAGAAAATTCGGGAGTGAAAGTCCCCCAGCATCTTTTGGTTTACATAAGTGTTCTTTTTTAATTCTATGTGATTTATAATCCCAAACAAAATTAGTAATATTAGAGTTTAATTTAAAAAATATATATTTTGGTACATATACTGGTATAGACTGAAATAGGTATAATAACTGTGGTAGAAAAGTCATTTTTATAGCGTTGATTCTACCTATTAATGATAAAGGGTGTGTTTTCCAAAATTTAATCATTATATTAAGTTTATTTATTAAAGGTATAAAATTGGCATTGAATAAAGCTTTAGGTTTTCTAGTAATCTGAATACCCAGATATTTAAATTTTTCTGTTGCTGTTTTAAAGGGAAACTTCAATAAGTGTGAAGATTCTTGAGGTTTTAACGTCATAATTTCACTTTTGTTCCAGTTTATTCTATATCCAGAAAACGACCCAAATTCCTCTATTAAGTTTAATAAATTTGGTATGCTCGTTTG
The DNA here is from genome assembly GCA_038087875.1 of Malacoraja senta. NCBI lineage: Eukaryota > Metazoa > Chordata > Chondrichthyes > Rajiformes > Rajidae > Malacoraja > Malacoraja senta. The sequence continues at coordinate 13,032,765 of CM075986.1, forward strand.
TGAGTTTGTTATATATAACAGAATATCGTCTGCATATAATGAAATTTTATTTTTTGAGTCCCTAGTATTATAACCCTGAATATTCAGATGACTTCTTATACTTTCAGCCAAAGGTTCTATCATAAGGGCGAATAGTAGAGGTGATAACGCACATCCCTGCCTATTACCCCTTGATAATTGAAATTTTTGAGATAACATATTATTAGTTAATATTCTTGCCATCGGTTTATCATATAATAATTTCACCCATGTAATAAATTTCTCTCCCATATTAAATTTTTGTAATACTTTGTATAAATACTGCCATTTTACTTCGGAGTCACGTGAGTGACTACGTGAAGAACCCCGCCAGTGCGCCTGTGCGTCATTACGTCAGACGCCTTGATGCAAACGGACGTGAGGAGCAGAGCTCCTCCAGTGGTTTGTAGTTTTTCAACTACAAGGTAAGTAAAAACTTTTTTCATGTTTTCCAGGTCCGTTTACTGTGGGTCTATGGGGATTTTTTCCACAGACGCCATGGGAAAAAACGGACATGGGGAAGAGGCGAGCGACACAGCCGACAGAAAGTCGGGAAAGTCGGGAGTCCGCGGTTAGAGACCAACCTCCTCTAAACCCCGGTGCAGTCGCCAGCGGTGAGCATAGTGACTGTGGACCTGGGGCTGGTGAAAACACAGTCAGAGCCTGTCGGGCAAAAGACGAAGTTTAAATCCCAACGGCCCACGGAGGGAGTCCCAGGCAATGGAAGTAGCTCCAGGGCTAGATACTGCTTTCGAGCGTATTGCCCAAATAGAAAGCCTTTTACATAGGCTGTTGGAGCAAAGTTCACTCAGGGAGGAGTGTACTGAAATCCAAGTTGCTGGAAGCAGCTCAAACAGCTCCTGGTACAGGGCTAGATACTGCTTTCGAGCGTATTGCCCAAATAGAAAGCCTTTTACATAGGCTGTTGGAGCAAAGTTCACTCAGGAAGGAGTGTACTGAAATCCAAGCTGCTGGAAGCAGCTTAACAGCACCTGGCTCAGGGCTGTTGGAATGCACCCTCAGGGATGAGGAGCGTGCTACGGGTCATGAGATTTCAGACCCAGACTGACGGTGAGGCTGTACAAGGCGATGAACGGCAGCTGCCAGATGTTCCACCCCTGGCAGTAGGATTCGCTGTCCCATCAGGGTGAGGAGAGCCATTAGGAGAAGAACTGGCCTCCTTAATAAATTACTTGGTTTACCATCAGCTGGAACAGCAGGAGATGGATGAGACTGCAAGAAAGCAGGAGACACCAAGTAACTGTGGGTTGCTGAAAGCAGAAGCAGTGAACCAAATTATCTGGAATATGTTGCAGAGAATATTAAAGCTGCTGGGTTCTGGAATAACTGCTTTTACCAGAATAGCAGATAACAGCCAAGAGATGACGAAGTTGCATCAGGAAGCACTGGGGTTGCTATGCAGCACCCACTTCGAGATCAATTATCTGAGGAAGGTGCTATACGGCCTACTACGAATCCGAAATTCGCAGCACTCTGCAAACCAAGTAATATACAATTACCCAACTTACTCTTTGGAGAGGATCTCGGGAGACGTATTAAAGAGTTGGAAGATGAAGCGAAAACAGGATTGATAAAACCATCAATGGTAAGTCTGTAAAGAGGAAGTATCCTTTCAGACGTCATACGGATCCTAGACCAGGACCAAGTCGCTCATCAACGCAGGGACGTAGCTGGCGGCCTGCAGCGGGAGAAAGAACCACTGGTGGTGCTTCCGGGAGAATCCAGGGATCTCAGAATACTGAAATGACTCAAGAGGTAGGTGGACCTGGTTCTCATGGGGACATACTAACTGGATTAAGTCCAAAAGTTGGAGGCAGATTACGTCTCTTCTATGAACATTGGAAGAAGATTATTTCAGATGTGGTAATTCTGAATAATATACAAGGATTTCGAATTGAATTCAATCCAAATTATGATTTGCCTGTCCAGCATGTTCCTAGCAGAACTCTCCACTTTGCGAAGTAATGGAGGTTCAAGCTGCGCTTCAAAACCCTATATATAAAAGGTGTTTTTGAAGAATCGGTCTACCAAATTCACCAATTTGGGTCAAATATATTCCCTCGATCAAAAAAGGATGGAGGATGTAGGATGATTATAGACTTGACAATTCTGAATCCTTTTGTTCAGTGTCTGTTCACTTGCAAGATATGAAGTATCTTAAAATTTAAATGGATGAACCAATTAGGGCAGTTCAAAGCTCTGCCTAATGGGTTAACGTTCGCTCCCAGAATATTCATAAAATTGTTAAAATCAATTCTGGGGTTGCTGAGAGCCTGGGGCATGTACTAATGGCATACCTGGATGATGTCCTGATTATAGGAAGGACAAAACAGTCAACAGAAGCATCAGTTGCAGTTATGAAATCAAACTTTTGAAAGTTTGGGGGTTTCTAAATTCATCCAAAGAAATCAAGGTTAAAAACATGTACCTCAATTGATTATTTGGGGTTCACTGACAACATCTAGCTGCGGAGGCAGATTCAGCCCAAATGCAAATTACTTTGCCCAGTGAAAAAAGGGTGGAGTTGATTAAAGATTGCAGTAATCTGTTAAAGGAGCAAAAACCTCTAATCAGACAGGTGGCTCGAGTACTGGGAAAATTAGTAGATTCCCAGCAGTCCAGTATGGACCATTACATTATCAACAGCTGCAGAGAATCAAAGAACAGGCACTGAGAATAAATGCTGCTCATTTTGATAGAATCATGCAAGTAACAACAAATGCTGTTTCTAATCTGCAGTGGTGGATTCTACATGTCTCAAGCAGTTCAGGCAAAGTGCTGATTGAACAACCTTCCATGATATTACAAACTGATGCCAGTGCACTAGGATGGGGTGCAACTGACAACATCTAGCTGCGGAGGCAGATGGAATCAGGAAGAGTTATTGTTACTGCAGACATGGGGAATTACCTATTTGGAGCTTTTAGGAGGTTTATATGGACTCCACGCTTGTGGTTCTAACACAACTAAAAGGAAGGCTCAAGTTAAAATTAATAAACAACAGCAGTTGCCTATATTAATGATATGGGTGGAATTAAGTCGGTGTCATGTGACAAAATAGTTAAATCAACTTTGGTCTTGGTGTATTGAACATAACATTTGGATTTCAGCTATCTATCTACCAGGTAGAATGAACACGATAGCAGACACCAGGTCGCGAAAGTTCCATGATAATAAAGAATGGAATGATATAGTAATCAGATTTGGAATGCCCGACATCGACTTGAATCATCAGCTATCGAGATATGTCTCATGGAAACCAGATCCAGGAGCAGTGGGGATTGATGCTTTCTCGCTACATTGGGGTGGTATGTTTTCATATATATTTCCACCTTTCTTCCTCATAAGCCAATGTTTGCTTAACATCAGGCAAGATGCTGCTTCAAGGGTATTGGTAGTACCAGATTGGCCTACACAGCCATGGTATCCGTTGATATTAGAATTAACAACACAAATGTTGATGAAAGTCCCAAAAAGGAGTAATTTATTGCTGCACCCTGTAACAGGGTAACAACATCCATTATATGATTGTTTGGATTTGTTGATTTTCAGGTTTTAAGAATGCCTTTTCTGGGACGAGGACTGTCTGAGCATACTCTGGACATGCTTACGGCAGCCTGGAGGAAGAGCACTCAAAAACAGTACCTGTCTTATATTAAGAAATGGGAAGAGTTCTGTCTACAAAAGAATGTGCAATAAAGTACTGCAGATATTTCAAATGTTTAGAATTTCTGTCAAAACTTTAATATGATGAAGGTCTGAGTTGTAGTGCAATTAATTCAGCCAGAAGTGCATTGTCCTCATATTTGGTTCTGGAGTCAGAAAGAAACCCAATTGGGTCACACCCAATTGTTTCCAGACTAATGAAAGGAATCTTTAATTCCAAACCACCGAAACCTAGGTACATGACAATCTGGGATGTAAGTGTGGTACTGAAACTACTTCGTGAATGGTCATCAAGTGTGTCTTTACCTTTGGCTAAGCTCAGTATGAAAGTATTAATGCTTATGGCATGAGTGACAGCACAACGAGTGCAAACACTTGGAAAATTACAAATAGACAGTATGGAAGTAACTGAAGATAAGGTTACATTCTATATCTATGACCTACTAAAGCAAATTAGGCCAGGTGTGACAGGATTTAAAATTATACTAGCAGTATATCCAAATGATCCTTGTCTCTGTATTAAGACATATTTGTTACAATACATTGAGGTCACAAAGAATTTGTGAAATACGGAAACTGGGTTGTTGATCACACACAAGAAACCACACAAGAAAGTTTCAATACAGACTATTTCCAGATGGATAAAAGAAGTCTTAACAGCTGCTGGTATTAACACTTATGTTTTTACGTCTCACTCGACTAGGGCAGCAGAAACGTCGGCGGACAGGGCAAAAGACGTCCCCGTCGACCATATCCTCGCAGCCGCCGGGTGGTCCAATGAGTTAATGTTTCAACATTTTTACCATCGGCCTATTGTTAATGCGGGATTGTTTGCAGAAACTATTTTAAGTTCTGTGTAAATTCCTCTGGTTTAAAGGGGATCTGATTAATTTCATTATTGAAATGAATTACTGCATTTGTGGTACAAATGTTATTATGAATGCATGATTGATTATTTCTCGTTCCGAGTCAATCAATGCAGTGAGAAGCCGGGATTGATCCACAGCATTAAATCACAAAGCTTTAAAATCTTCACGTAGTCACTCACGTGACTCCGAAGTAAAATAGTAAGATTAAACGAGAACTTACCTAAGTTTGAAGTTTGATCTTTATTTTATGAGGAGTTACGTAGGTGATTACGTGCCCGCCACGACCCTACCCTCTATCATAAAGGTCAGATGGAAGTTCTTGTATTACTCGTTTTATTATGAGACTATATTACTTCGGTTGTTGTTTTTTGTGATTTCACACCGCTGCTTTGAAGATTGACGCGCAGGCGCACTGGCGGGGTTCTTCACGTAATCACCTACGTAACTCCTCATAAAATAAAGATCAAACTTCAAACTTAGGTAAGTTATCGTTTAATCTTACTATTCTACCTGATCAAATGCTTTCTCTGCATCCAAAGAAATAATTGATATTTCTCCACTTTATGTGAGTACATTATATTAAACAAGCGTCTCAAATTATTAAATGAATATCTTTTGGGTATAAACCCCGTTTGATCAAGGTTTATCAATTTACTAATATATTTGCTTAGTCTTCTGGCTAGAGTCTTTGCTAAAATTTTCTGATCTGTATTTAAAAGTGATATAGCTCTATATGAGCCCGGGTCCTCTAGATCTTTATCTTTTTTTGGAATAAGCGTAATGGTTGATTCTGCTAATGTTTCAGGTAATTTATTTTCTTTAAAAGCGTGAGTATATAAATTAAATAAATAGGGAGTCGTTATCTCATGACATTTTTTATAAAATTCATTACTAAAACCGCTTGGTCCCGGTGTCTTACCATTTTTCAACGATTTTATTGTTTCACCTATTTCTTCGATTGTAATTTGCGCTCCAAGTTCCTCTTGTTCCAAAAGGTCAAGTTTTGGAAGATTACAATTATCTAAAAAAAAAAATATTATACTATCTTCTATTTTAATTTTTGATGTATATAAATTTTGATAAAATTGAGCAAATCTTTTATTAATATCTTTAGGTAGTATTAGTAATTCACCATTCTCTGATTTAATTTTATTTATAGTATTTTCTTTTTCTTGTTTTATATTATTATTATTTATAGTATTTTCTTTTTCTTGCGCTAACAGCTTATGTGGTTTGTCACCAAACTCGAAATGTTCCTGTTTTGTAATTTGAAATAGTCTTATTACTCTTGCCGAGAGAATTCGATTAAGTTTAAATTTCAGTAATACTATCTTATTATGTTTATCCATAGTGGAATCTTTAGCATTATCTAACTTTAACTGTCTAATTTCTTGTTCTAGCAGCATTTGTTCTGTCTTGTTCTTTTTATTTTGAAAAATTTCGTATGAAATTATAATTCCTCTAATAAATCCCTTAAACGTTTCCCATAATAAAGAAGGCGAGGTATCTGGTGTATCATTTATCTCAAAAAAAAGTTTCATTTGTTGTTTTAAGTATTGATAACCTTGTAAGGCATTTAAGATATGTGTATTAAACCTCCAAAAAAAGTTTTTACCCGGCATTCCCTCAAATTTTACTGAAAAAGTCAACGGAGAGTGATCAGAAATACTACTAATGTGGTATGTTGGATTGATTGTATATGGCATTCATTTCATATCCACTAAAAAATAATCATTTCTTGAATAAGTTTTATGTACCGAAGAGTAAAACGAGTATTCCCTTCCTACTGGATTCGCAGATCTCCATACATCTGTTATATTAGTTTTTTTTATATATGTATTTAGAAGTTCACTAGTCTTAGATTTTAAATTACTCCTCCTTTGTTTTGCTGATTTGTCTAAATATGGGTCTAAAACACAGTTAAAGTCCCCCCCTATTATCACATTTTGGTAATTAAACTCTGATATTATATCTATAATTTTATCAAAAAATTGGGGGTTATCAAAATTCGGAGCGTAAGTATTTATCATAGTTAGTGGGGTTGCATAAATTTCTCCCGAAACTATAATGTACCTTCCCTCTTTATCTGATATAGTATTCTTTAATTTGAAAGGTATACCTTTTCGAATTAGAATAGCCGTACCTCTAGATTTAGAAGTAAATGACGAATAATATGTTTGACCTATCCACTTCGCTTTTAATCTCATTTGTGTTTGCTGTTTCATGTGGGTTTCTTGCAGAAAGATTATGTCGTTTTTCAAAGATTTTAGGTGAGCAAGAATGTTACCCCTCTTTATTGGTTCATTGGCACCCCTTATATTCCAACTACAGAATGTGATTCCTCCATTCTTGTCTATCGTCTTGCATTATATATCAAAAATAGTATTCCTGAATCATATGGTGCAAGCAAATACCTCAGAATTCTGGGTGTTGGGTGGTCATCCCAAGTTTTTACGTTTTTAATACATCTCCTTCTCCAAAAGTACCTTAGATAAAGAAATAAAAAGTGTGATTTAAAGTTGAGTACAAAAAAACTAAGCAAATACAAATTTATATAGTGATTTAAAAAAAAAAGAAGTGAAATTAAGGTATCTAAGAAGAGATACCTTAAAGACAAGTAGCCACCTAAGGTGGCAAAACATGTATGGACTTCCGTTGGTGTTGTTTTACATTGAGCTCCAATCCCTTATAAACACCTCATAAAAAAATTACAAACCGTCTCATATCTTATTTATTCTTATTTAAATTTATCAGACTGGCATCAGTACAAACCAAAAAGATTCAAAAAAATATATATATATTAAAAAATAAAAAAATAAAAAACCAAATGTAAAACACAACATATTCTCAGTTCTATAAGTGTTTATGCCTTTCCAATTTATCTAACCAACTACCATACAAGCAGGTACCTAGGGGTTAAACAAGACCTCATTCCTGGATCTTTTCCAAATTTATGCTGCGTCAACTCCTTCCCACACACAAAAAACAAAAAAAATTACATTAGTAATGTTATAGACATTTTGGTTAATTTCTATTTATAAGCATATATCCTTTCTAAGTATATATCAGTAATATTAATAATTAGTATTTTAAATTTGTTAAATTAGTGGGTTAATTATAATTAGAACATAATGGTTAGATAGTTTCTTAAATCAACATATTATCTCGTCCATGTCCCTTATACATTCCTTCATTTCTTCTTTATCTACAACGTCCTTTTGTTTATCTTTGAGCTCTTCATTCAAGGTGAAACATGGACAGTGTTCTCATAAATACACATTCCAGACAGATAAGCTTGTTAACTGTCTGGAAAAGTCTGCCATCTTAGCCGTTTCAAATCTCTATCTTAAAAGTTAAAAAATTCAATCTTCATCCACGTCGACATCATCTTCCGATGGTTTTGATGCTTTCTTTACGATATCGACTGTGCAGTATTAAGTGATAGAAAAACAAATATTCAATACTGCAGGGTGGAAACAAAATGTAGCTGGTTGAAGATGCAACATCTGAAGTGATGTGAGGCAGAACATTGAAAACAACATCAAGGAAATGTTGCCGCATATTGATTTGTATCTCCACTTTACCAAAAATAAAAATCTAAAGACAAGGGCATTAAATGAACCATTGGCACCAAGGTCTTCCAAAAGTGAAGAATCTGTCTGAATCTCTTGAGAAGAATTGACTTTTGTAATCTTTCCCACTACTGTTCGTTATGCTGTTGACGTCTAAACTCTCTACCTTTTCCCCTAAAACATTTGTTCTCATCTATGGGAAGACAAGACAGCCTACTCTGTTGAACTTAAAAAGACTTGCATTAGTATTGAACCTTTTTTAAATCCGTTACCATTCTCAGGCCCCGGAATCAAGCAGCTAACTTTTTTAAATGTCATGTGTGTACAACTGCACCATTGCAGTAAACAAGCCTCTGGTTGCTGATCACGGAAAGTGGCAAAGAAGCATTCAAGATGGTATAGAGAGCCTCTAGATCATGTAGCAGGAGCATACAGAAGCCATGTGTAAATGGCAGAAGCAGCTACCCACCTGCCAGTCCTTTCAGTCACCTCATGCTCCACCTGTGGAAGAGTCTACAGTTCCTACAATGGCTTCATTAGCCACCTTAGAACCCACCAAGCTGGAATGAAAACAAGTATTCTCAATATTGAATCGCTGCCTAAGAACCCATAACTTTGCAGTGCACAAGAATGAAATCATTAATATTCTGTGGGAAACTGCGCTGGAGTTTTGTGAGTCAGAATTGAGGTCTGTTTCAGCAGAATGGAACTGAAATTATTCTGCTGAACCTTTACCTACTTTCTTTCCAAACTTTGCCAAAGACGATTGTTTCCCATCTGGTAAGCACATAATATTGGACCATTTAGCTCATCTGACTGGCTGCATTGCATTGGGTCCTGATAATTCTACATTGATCATTTTTAATATTTACACCATCCCTATATATATATTCGAAAACCACAACCAACAAGCCCATTTGCTGGATGGGAATATCGTCACGTCCAAAGTCATTCTCATACTATGAACCATCTGTCTTTGAACATTCGTTATTATGGCTGACTCAGTTCTACAATATCCTTAGCCACTTCATGGAAGCATCTTCACAATGTGGACTGTGTTGGTTCAAGAAGACACACTGGCGTCATATCTTTAGGCATGGGTATTACATTCTGGCCACCTGAAAGTGCTCATTTCTCCAAAGATGAATAATTTCTTTCTATTACATTATTGACTTCCAAAACACACTTATGTTGAATGGAGAGTTCCAAATATTCATCCATGCCATTGTGTGAAAGTATTTTCTGACTGCATTTCTGGAATGCCTGGTTCTAATTTTAAGACCATGTCTCCTTGTTCTTGCTTATCCCACCAGAAAATATAGTTCAGTTAATTTCTATTTATTCTATCAAACATTATAATGTTATAAATATGTCGATCAAGTCATAATTTAATATCCTAAATCTTGTAGCCAAGTTAATGAAACCTTTTATCAGAATTGATCCTTCTAGCACAGAGTGCCAAGGGTAGTGGTATTATGCTTGCTCCCCTTTGAGTATTAGTGGGTTTATTAAACCACAAGGAGAGATCCAAGGTTCATTCTTTGTATCTACACAGTACAGTGAAACTTTACTAATCTGACATGCTTGAGACTGGTGGGAGAACTGGAAAGGGGAAGAGGATAGAGAGGGAAAGCAATGGCTATTTGAAGTTAGAATCAATGTTCATACCATGGGGTGTAAACTACCCAAGCGAAATATGAGGTGCTGTTCTTCCAATTTGCCCTGGGCCTCACTCTGACAATGGAAGAGGCCAAGGACAGAAGGGTCAGATTGGGAATGGGAGGGGGAGTTGAAGTGCTGAGCAACCGGGAGATGAGGTAAGTTAAGATGAACTGAGCGGAGGTGTTCAGCGAAACGATCGCCTAGCCTGCGTTTGGTATCGCCGATGTAGAGAAGTTAACACCTGGAACAGCAGATGCAGTAGATGAGGTTGGAGGAGTTGCAAGTGAACCTCTGCTTCACCTGGAAAGACTGTTTGGGTCCTTGGATATCATGTTCGGCACAAAAACTGGGCCGAAGGGCCTGTTCCCATGCTATACTGTTCTATGTTCCAATTCAAAAGCATATTTTGCGGCTTCATTTCACAGTGCGCATTGGAATGAAACGTTTAATTTTTGGCATTATGTGATTACACATGTCTGCCCACATTCTAAATTTGTGATAATTCTCTATGTTCAGAGTTTGTATGTTTGGATTGCAGGGCAACCGAATCTGATGAAATGCATTGATCCAGTCTGTTCATTATTATGGGAATGCTGCACAATCAAAAAATAATGAGGCAGATGGTGCTCTGTGTCACCACTAAACTGGTTGCTGAGATTCATTAACAATTTATTCCTGTGCAGCATGGAATAATTGTTTGTTTTGGCCTGCATGGTTAATTCTCCAACATGTGAATATAGACTCCAATATTACCTTTGACTTATTTTCTTTAAAGTGCCACTGATTTTAAATGATTCTGAAATTATTTCTGAATTAATAGTTAATACTTTTTTAATGTTTTCCAACAGCATTGAGTTCCTTCCCTTTAGTACTGTGCCAATGTTGGCCATGTGTGAGCCAAGACTAAGAGCTTATTTGACAGCTTTCCTCTTCTTTGTTCTTGCCTAACATGTCATCATTGCCTTATTCATGCTTTCTGGGCCTGAAAAGCTTTCACTTGATTGAAATCCTTGCTTATTTTATTTCTTTTGCCAGTAAGGTATGAAGGCTTTGGAAAGATTTCTATTGTCACCCAAACAGATGTCAGAAAACTAAAGCTACCCCTGCAATTGATCCTGGGGCCACCTGGACTAATGGCTTGGGCAATTTAAGCTTTCATTCTATCCTTTACACATTATAAATAGCAATAAATATTTTTTGTGCTTTGAATATTTTGACAGAGAGTTAAAATGACACTTTGCGTGCTGTTTTTTCTGGAGGTTGAGTTAAGCTGAAGACCAAACAACTGAAATAAGTGTGCTTAAAAGAAGAAATGGCATTAACTGAGTCAGAGAGAAGAAATTGTTCCCTGTGTTATGGCTAATGTTTATGTTGTAATCTTTACCTTAAATATATGTATAACATCATTTACATCTGATGTTTTGGGACTTCAGTGCAAATTTATTGCTGAATATCAGACCGTGCAATTGTGGCTGTACTTCAGAACTACTCGTGGCTTGTGGGGCACAGTTTGAAATACCCTGCCAGGAAAGATTTTGCATTGTGGCAATATTTTTTTCTTTACATTGAGCTGAAATATTAAATTCTCCATCTTTTACCTACATCAATTGTGAAATCACCAATTCTAATGCATAAATGCAATATCTCTCAAATATTTTTTGGTACATTAACAGCTAGGATTGGCCATATTGGCTTCCACAACTGTATGATTCTTTGAAATTTCCAAGATAAGTTCCCCAGGTCACTTTGCAGGTGAGTTGTAAATTCTGGGAGGAATTGAGACTGGTCAAATTTTTTTTAAAGGATTAATGTACAATTGATGTGAAATTGTGGGCTATGGCTGGTGTGACTCTGGGTCACAGCTCTGTGACTCTGAGAACAGTCCTGCTGAAAATGGAATGTTAAAAAACTTTAGCATTAGGATTGCAATTGGCCATGTTAAAACAAATGCATTTTTTCAGGGTAATTAGGAATTAGTCAATGCTTTTGTAGCATTATAAACTCTTAAAATCCCAATCACAGTCAAAATAATTGTGCCCAATAAACAATCCTTTAAAACTGCTCCTCCATGAGTATTGACAAAGCAGTTTTAGGTGAGGGGAGGGTGGGATTGCTGAAGTTTGGCTACTGGTTTACTGCAATTAAAATATATCACTGAACATATTAGTTGAATTTTACATTCTTCAAGGGGACCAGGAACTTAAAGCAATGTTGCAGGATTATAACAGTTGATAATGTTATTATACAGAAATAATGATCAGGTGGTAATTTGTACATCAGGGTGACATTTCTCCAGGTCCTTTGAACTCAAAGCTGAAGAAACGTACTGTTTTTGAGTTGAGCAGCATTACGATTTTTATTGATAGTGAATCTTAACTCAGAAAACCAAAATTTATCAACTTGCAAATGCTGAATTGCATGTACATTACTGAGAATATATGCATTTAAACATTGTGGTTTTTAGCTTTTGTGATGTTCACTTACATGGCCAACTAAATCATGTCTATACTATGTGTGATCTCAATGTGACCTTTAAACAATGCTGTTAATTGTGATCTAATCAGTAAACTAATCTAAGACAGTATTTCAGCAATTGTTGACATCCGTGTAACCCTTCACCCTGATCCTTCGACTACCTCATGAAATACAAACTTATTCTAAGCCTTAGTTTTAGAGGGACAAGCCAAGTGCTAATCATGCCAGAAGTGTGTCAAGACTATAAATGCTATCTGCTTTTGTCACATCAGAAAATGAATAACAAAAGAAAGTTGTGGCATGATTCTTTCAAAATGAGGAAACAAAGGAACTGCAGATACTGGTTTACAAAAACAAAATACACTAAGTACTGGTGCAAATCAGCAGATCAGGCAGAATCCCTGGAGAACATGGATAGGTTACAATTCGGGTCAGGATCCTTCGTCTGAATAAGGGTCCCGATTCTAAACAGCACATATCTATGTTCTCATGGGATGCTGCCTAACCTGCTGTACTTTGTGTCCAGCACTTTGTGTCTTTTTTTTCCTTTCAAAATGATAACTGGTAAATCTTCATCTTTTGCCTTATGGGAATTTGCAGTGCTCTCATATGAAGAAATTGCTTGCTTAAGCAGAATATATAAGAATTTCAATATATTAAACAGATTTCTTTCCAGTTTCCATAATGTTGTAATGGACATCTTTTCTCAACACCTCTGCAGATATAAGATGATTTCAGAGTTCACATGGCCAAACCATGATATGCGATCTGACCAAGAAGCTGTCAAGAAGCTGATTGAGTGCTGTGAATTTCAGCATGACGTGGCATATGGGAAGACCAAGCTCTTCATTCGGACACCAAGAACTTTGTTCACTCTGGAGGAGCGGCGAACACAGATGATTGAACGGATTGTTCTCTTCCTGCAGAAGGTATGAGAAAAACTTGTTCATGTGTGGAACACCTCAGTCACTAAAAAGGAGAAAGATTGCACAATTCTTCAAAAATAATAATAGTATTATTTTGGAGAAGATTGTGCATGAAGATTATTTTTATTGGTTCTGGAAACCAATCATTTCTCCTAGATCATGGCAAAACAACTGCAATATAACATTATATAACAAACAATATGTTACAAAAATTAAGCAATGGAATTTCAACAATTTAAATGGTCTTTCATTTGTAGTGTGAAGAGGCAGGGCAATTATCTGTATATGAAGTACAAGAGCTCCACGAATTCATTATAAAGCAAAAAAAAAGAAAGAAATCATAAATCTCTTGTGCTGACACTTGTGCGTGTGCATTCCACTGAGATTTGAGTTGCCAATGCAAAGGAGCAATGATTATTAAGCACATGAAATGCAACTTCTGATCGGTGCATCTGTTGTAAAGGGCGCTAGCATGAATCTGTTGAACACAATTCCACTCTGATTCAAAAATAGAAATCTGTGTTCCACCTTATCTAAACACTTCCTTGAACATGGTTTGTAACCGGCACTGTTTTGCATCAGTCGACATATTACCTCGTAATTTTTTTTCGCTGTATGTAAAATGTCGACTTCAGTTTTGAACTTGCATGTCTGATGTTTTGCATGCATTGCTCATCAGAACTTCTTGAAAGG
>CM075986.1:13046866-13104922 GCA_038087875.1 Malacoraja senta
ATCACTTGCCAGGCTTTTCTCCTCCCTTTTCCAGATTCCCCCCCCACCCCCATTGTAGTCAGACTGAAGAAGGGTCCCGACCTGAAATGTCACCTCTCCATTCCCTCCACAGACACTGCATTACTACTGAGTAACTTTGTGTTTTGCTAATGATTCCAGCATCTGAAGTTCCTTGTGTCTCCAAGTTATTGAGGTATTTGTTTAGCCTGAGGTTCATTTTCATCGGCTATTTTTGAATGCTCACTGAATTCACAAATTCAAAAATATTGCAGTGTAATGAAAAATGTAGTGATGGGTCTTGTCCTCTGATTTCCAGTGAGATCCTGTGCTTGATTGTGCATCATAAACAGTTTGTGGACTCAACCTGGGATAAAATTGGGGATAATCAGCGTCTTTGTGTGTGTAAAATTATGTCTCAACAATTTAATTGAATTTTTTGAAGAGGTGACCAAGCGCATTGATGAAGGTATGGATTTCTCCACTTTGGTGGAGAATTCCTCCACTTTGATGACCTCGAAAAGATCATCCACACATTTATCTCCTCCCGCCTAGATTACTGCAACTCCCTTTACACTGGGATCAGCCAATCTTCCCTGTCCCGCCTGCAACTGGTCCAAAACGCCGCAGCGAGACTCCTGACGGGCACCCGAAAAAGGGACCACATCACCCCGATCCTGGCCTCTCTCCACTGGCTCCCTGTGCGGTTCCGTATACATTTCAAGATCCTCCTCAATGTCTACAAAGCCCTCAATGGGCTTGCCCCCACCTACATCAAAAGTCTTCTTACCCACCACTCCACCTCCAGGTCCCTCAGATCGGCCGACTTGGGGTTGCTGAATATCCCGCGGTCTAGGCATAAGCTCAGGGGCGACCGCGCCTTTGCGGTTGCAGCTCCTAGACTGTGGAACAGCATCCCCCTTCCCATCAGAACTGCCCCCTCCATCGACTCCTTTAAGTCAAGACTAAAAACTTATCTATACTCCCAAGCCTTTCGTGACGTCCTCTGAGCGAGGGCTATATGTATATATGTATGTAGTTTGTTTGTTTGTTTATACTATTCTTATAACCAATGTAAAGCACTTTGGCCAACGAGAGTTGTTTTTTAAATGTGCTATATAAATAAATGTGACTTGACTTGACTTGACTATGGAAGTAGACATTGTCTACATAGATTTTTGAAAGTCTTTTGACAAAATCTTGCATGGAAAGCTAGTCTGAAATGTTAGATGACATGGAATTTGAGGTGATCAAGCCAAATAGAAAATGGGGGTCAGTGCTAGGTCCTCTTTTTTTTAATTTATATTATTTTTTTCTAAGTGAATGTAGGTGGCACAGTTGGTAAGTTTGTGGATGATATTAATATTGGTGATCTTGTCGACTGCTAAAATTACATTGAAATCTAGATGGACTGGGGAAGTAGGCCATGAAATGGCAAATGGAATTTAATTCTGTTAAATGCGAAGTATTGCATTTAGGAAAGTTAAACCAGGGCAGGAATTGCATAGTAAATGGTAGAGCCCTAGAGAGTGTTATAGAGCAGAAACACTAGAGTTAACAGGTACATAGTATCCTGAAAGTGGTGATTTGTGACTCCACCTTACCATAATATCTAAAATAATTATACACTGTAGAAACATTTAATCCTTGTGAACCAAGATGCCTATTTGAGCTAGTCCCATTAGCCTGGGTTTGGTCCATAGGGACGATGTCCAAAGGGACATAGGTTCCTATTCATGAACCCATATAAATGTATTTTAAATATTATAATTTTACCCATTATTATAGGGTGGTAAAGGGTAGCACTGTGTGGCAAATAAGACATTTGGCAGCTTTGTCTTCATCGGTCAGCACTAGGACATCATGTTGCAACTATATAAGTCTGGGAAGATCATACTTGGATTACTGTGCGCAGTTATGGTCACCCAACTGTAGGGACGATGTTAAACTGGAAATGGTGCAGAGGTTGAGGAGTGGCTTTGTGGAGGTTCATAAAATCATAAGGAGAGCAGATAAGGTGGATAGTCATAGTGTTTTTCATAGTGGGGGGGGGGGGAGGTGTCTAAAACTAGAAGATATAGATTTAAGGTAAGAGGGAAATGTTTTAAAAGGGACTTGAGGGGTAACTTTTTCATAGAGGATGATGGGGAAGTACAACATAGAATATGGAACATATAATAGTACAGCTCATGAACAGGACTTTCGGCCCACAATGTCTGTGCTGAACATGACGCCAAGACCAACTCATATCTGCCTGCACATAATCCATGTCCCTCCATTCCCTGCATATCCATATGCCTATCCAAAACACTCTCAAATGTCACCATCGCAACCTTAGCGTCCAGGAGCAGAAAAGGCTTCAAAAAGTCCATCATCGGCTCTGACCTCCCTACCATTGAGGGGATCTATCGCAGTTGCTGCTGCAAAAAGGCTGCCAGCATCATCAAGGACCAACACCATCCTGGCCACACACTCATCCCTCCGCTGCCATCAGGTAGAAGGTACAGGAGCCTGAAATCTGCAACATCCAGGTTCAGGAACAGCTGCTTCCCCACAGCCATCAGACTATTAAACACAACTTCAAACAAACTCTGAACTATAACAATCTATTGCACTTTATCTGTTTATTTATGTGTGTGTGTATATATATATTCTATGTTATATGGACACACTGATCTAATCTGTATGCCTACAATATTCTGTTCTGCAGCATGCAAGAATTTCATTGTCCTATCTGGGACACATGACAATAAGCTCTCTTGACTTGACTTGACTTGCATCCAACATCACCTCCCTGTCAGTGTGTTTGAGACACTCGCCACCCTTTGTGTAAAAAAGAACATATGAAACGAGCAGCCAGAGGAAAGCTTTTGAGATGGATAAAATTATAATATTTAAAAGACATTTATCCGGGTTCATGGATAGGAACGTTTTACAGAGATATGGACCAAACCCAGGCAAATGGGACTAATTCAAATAGACATCTTGGTTCACAAGGATCAAATGTTTCTGTGGTGCATAATTATTTTAGTTCTGGTAAGGTGGGCCCCAAATGATCCTTTGGCCACATATGACTGTAACCAAAATAGACATTAGCTCTTATTTTGTATCATCTTGTACTACTTCAGTGGACTGCTCCCTTTCAAACCACGCATCAGAATATTAATGGCCAGTGTGAGAATTTATAGCACTACTGCAGAACAAAGAAAGTAGTAACCAGTGATAAAGGATATGGCAGGAAATTAACTATCAGCTGCTTATGTATTCACAAAATGTATGCTGTCCATGTTAAACTTGAGCATTTATAGTTCAGATAATTATTCTGCCAGAGCTTAAAAGCCTCAGGCCTCTTTCCAACCAACTATTGATCTTACTTCAATTGCATGGGGTGATACTGACCCGTCAGGGTGTCCTAGTTCTTCAAGTCGTGCTGCTCTGATGAGCAGAAAAAAAGCATTTAAACGCGTTCAGTGATGGGAGAGCACTTAATTGATTCAAATGTTTGACCATCTGAGCACACCCCAGAGAGAATGCCAGTAATAATCACTTTTTTACGTTGTCATAGTTTCCGCTATCACTGGATATAATAATGAAAATATTTGTCTATTGTGTAAATAGTGTGGATTTTCTCTTTTCTTCCAACAAAAAGTTAAAAGGATTTCATGTTTCTTTCTGCTAAATGTTTTGGTTCCTTGCTAGATACCAATTTGCAATCATAGAGTGACCTTCGCAGACAGATGATCCAGGACACATTATGGTTCAATTGTACTTTATTGTCACGTGTACCCAAGTACAGTGAAATTCTTCTTTTGCATACAATTCAGTGAACAACCCTACTAAGCACAATCATACTAACTATAAGAGTGTAAGATAGTGGACCCTCTGGGTCTGTACATGAGAGTCACCACGATTTTAGGCGCCACTAGTCCCCTTCATGTTCAATGTTTTTTTTTTAAAGATGTTAAGAGTCTTAACTTGGCTGTGAAGGCTTATTACATAGAAACATAGAAAATAGGTGCAGGAGGAGGCCCTACGGCCCTTCAAGCGAGCACCGCCATTCATTGTGATCATGGCTGATCGTCCCCTATCAATAATCCGTGCCTGCCTTCTCCCCATATCCCTTGACTCCACTAGCCCCTAGAGCTCTATCTAACTCTTAAATCCATCCAGTGACTTGGCCTCCACTACCCTCTGTGGCAGGGAATTCCATAAATTCACAACTCTCTGGGTGAAAACGTTTTTTCTCACCTCAGTCTTAAATGACCTCCCCTTTATACTAAGACTGTGGCCTCTGGTTCTGGACTCGCCCAACATTGGGAACATTTTTCCTGCATCTAACTTGTCCAGTCCTTTTATAATTTTATATGTTTCTATAAGATATCCCCTCATCCTTCTAAACTCCAGTGAATACAAGCCTAGTCTTTTCAATCTTTCCTCATATGACAGTCCCGCCATCCCAGGGATCAATCTCATGAACCTACGCTGCACTGCCTCAATCACAAGGATGTCCTTCCTCAAACTAGGAGACCAAAACTGTACACAATACTCCAGATGTGGTCTCACCAGAACCCTATACAACTGCAGAAGAACCTCTTTACTCCTATACTGAAATCCTCTTGTTATGAAGGCCAACATTCCATTAGCTTTCTTCACTGCCTGCTATACCTGTAAGCCAACTTTCAGTGACCCTACAAGGACGCCCAGATCTCGCTGCACCTCCCCCTAACCTAACCCCATTGAGATAATAATCTGCCCCCTTGTTTTTGCCGCCAAAGTGGATAACTTCACATTTATCTATATTATACTGCACCTGCCACGCATCTGCCCACTCACTCAACCTGTCCAGGTCACCCTGCAACCTCCTAACATCCTCTTCACAGTTCACACTGCCACCCAGCTTTGAGTCATCCGCAAACTTGCTAGTGTTGCTACTAATTCCCTCTTCCAAATCATGAATATATATGGTAAACAGTTGCGGCCCCAACTCCACTCGCCACTGCCTGCCATTCTGAAAAGGACCCGTTCACTCCTACTCTTTGCTTCCGGTCTGCCAACCAATTATCTATCCACGTCAACACCCTACCCCCAATACCATGTGCTCTAATTTTAGTCACCAGTCTCCCGTGCGGGACCTTATCAAAGGCTTTCTGAAAGTCTAGATACACTACATTCACTGGCACCCCTTCATCCATTTTACTTGTCACATCCTCAAAAAAATTCCAGATTAGTCAAGCATGATTTTCCTTTCATAAATCCATGTTGACTTGGACTAATCCTTTTACTGCTATCCAAATGCCCCATTATTACCTCTTTAATAATTGACTCCAGCATCTTTCCCACCACCGAAGTCAGGCTAACTGGTCTGTAATTCCCTCTCTCGCTCCTTTCTTGAAAAGTGGGATAACATTAGCTATCCTGCAATCCACAGGAACTGATCCTGAATCTATTGAACATTGGAAAATGATCACCAATGCATCCACTATTTCTAGAGCCACCTCCCTGAGGACTCTGGGATGCAGACCATCAGGCCCAGGGGATTTATCATCCTTCAGTCCCATTAGCCTACCCAATATTATTTCTCGCCTAATGAAAATTTCTTTCAGTTCCTCTATCCCCTTAGATCCTCTGTCCTCCAGTACATCTGGGAGATTGTTTGTGTCTTCCTTAGTGAAGACAGATCCGAAGTACCTATTCAACTCTTCTGCCATTTCCTTGTTGCCCATAATAATTTCACCCGTGTCTGCCTTCAAGGGACCCACATTTGACTTTTCTACTCTTTTTCCCTTAACATATCTAAATAAGCTTTTACTGTCCTTCTTTATATTCCTGACCAGCTTCCCTTCGTACTTCATCTTTTCAGCCCGTATTGCCCGTTTTGTTTCCTTCTGTTGTCCTATGAAAGTTTCCCAATCCTCTGACTTCCGGCTACTCTTATTGACCTGGCAGTGGCACTAGGTTGGAGTTGTGGGGGTCATCCTAGCCAGGATTGTTGATAAATGATAGAAATAGATATCAGAATTTGAGGATGGATTAGGACAAAGGACAAAGGACATTTATTGTCACATACACCAAATGGTGTAGCGAAATTTGTCTTGCCATGCAGCACAAATTAGACACAACATTAAAGAAATTTAAAATAAAACATAAAAACACCCCCCCACAATGGTTCCCAC
The DNA here is from genome assembly GCA_038087875.1 of Malacoraja senta. Taxonomy (NCBI): domain Eukaryota; kingdom Metazoa; phylum Chordata; class Chondrichthyes; order Rajiformes; family Rajidae; genus Malacoraja; species Malacoraja senta. Next base: position 13,053,037 of record CM075986.1, read on the forward strand.
TGTGGGGGAAGGCACAAAGTCCAGTCCCCATCCCATGTCCACCCATAGTCGGGCCTATTGAGGCCTCCACAGTCGCCTTCACGGAGGCCCGATGTTCCAGACCGGGTGATGGTGCTCCAGTGTCGGGAGAACCCTCTCAGCAGCTTGGGACACCTGGAACGGCCGCCTCCTTACTCGAGACCGCGGCTTCCGAAGCCAACAGGCCGCGCTGGATGGAGCTCCACCACTGGCGATCTCGGCGAGAGATCCCAGGCTCCCGTTGTTAAAGTTCAGCGCCGCCGCCCGCAGACCCACAGCTCCGCGATGTTTCACCTGCGGGCTCAGCTCACTGGAGCTCCAGCGCGGCGACCCGGGGAAGGCATCGCCCGCTCCGCTCCGCGATAGCACTCCAACGCTGCGCCGCCGCCGAAGCCGAGGTCCTGGGCGGTCCCCTCAGGAAACGCCGCTCCAGGCCCGCTGGTAGGCCGCAAGGACGGGTCGAAGGTGCAGCCCGGAGAAAAGCTGCCTCTCCGACCAGGTAGGGACCCTAGAAAGTAGTTTCCCCCTTCCCCCCCCCCCACATAAAAAAGAATAGAACTCCTAAAAAACACGGGCAGGCGACTCCATGCGGCAAGTGCGACCTATCCGGAAGCGGGGGCCGTGCGTTGGCCGCGCGATCCCGTACGGCCTGTCCCACGGGCATGCGATTCCATGCGGCAAGCGCAACCTAACCGGAAGCGGGGGCCGCGCGGAGGCCGAGTGATCACCGTACGGGCTGTCCCACGGGCATGCGATTCCATGCGGCGAGTGCGACCTAACCGGAAGCGGGGGGTGCGCGGACGTCCAGTTCGAACGAAGTCCGTTGGAAGCTCGAGCGGTTTTTATGTAGGTGAACACGGGTACGTGATGTTTCGGTTTTTATGTAGGTGAACACGGGTAGGTGATGTTTCGGGTCGAGACCCTTCCTCAGACCATAGAAGACTGCAGAAGACTTCAGTCCGAAGAAGGAGTTCGACCCGAAACACCACCTGTCCACAGAAGCTGCCTGATCTACTGAGTTACTCCAGCATTTTTGGTGTGTCCATCTTCGGTGTAAATGGGCATCTGCAGTTCCTTCCTTCACAACAATTCCAGAGTTGACGGAGACGGTGCACGCGGCGTCGAGGCGGTGCGCGCAGCATCGATACGGCAGTGGGGCGGCAGGCCGTTGCCGCGCGGAATTTTTGAACAGTCAGTTTTTCGGAGCCCCGCGCGGTGTCGGGACAAACTCCATACGGCTCCGGCGATCTACGTGGGACCACCTCCGCACGGCCCCCACTTCCGGTTAGGTCGCGCTTGCCGCATGGAGTCGCCTGCCTGTGGGGGCAACTAAATTTTTTTTTAAAAGATGAAAACGGACAGCTGCAGGCCGGGCAGCCATACCACACAGGACGGTGCCCCCTAGGATAAGTCATGTGAGAAAAGTTTGGCTGATAAAGGAATGTTTTATCAATTGATGCCAGTGATCGGTGGTGTCGCACAAGCATCAGTGCTAAGATAGTTGCTGTTTGTACTATACTTGATTGACATGAGTGTGGGTGGCATGGCTGATAAGTTTGCAGTTGACAAAGATTGACTAGGTTGTGGTGTGGAAGGTAGTTTTAGCTGCAGAGATATTGATGTACAGGTGAAAATGGCAGTGGGGTAATACAATTGTCTTTTGAGCCTTTTCACTCGAGTCCAGAATTGCACGACAGGCACTCCCTCACCATGTGTCATAGTGAATTGGTAGTTGCAAAATGGTCCATAACACCATTTTTTTGTATCTCAAAACCACTTCATTTGTGTGTCAAGAAATGGGAATTGAACAAAAATAAATGTATTTACTATTTCACACATATTCTGTAGGAGTTTAAAGGGAATAACTTTATTCCCTATCTCAAATTTCTGGATAGCAATTGGTGAATTCTGTAAGGACAAATTTCTGTAACTTGGGAGTCACCTTTACTTGTGTGCGAGCTAAAATTAGCAGAAAAAACATCGACCAATACTGAAATTAGGTTAGCTAAACTTTCTGATTTGTTCCAGAGCAATAAGTGCCTTTCAAGCTGAAGGTGAAGAATAATGAATGTTATAATTTGAGTGAAGCTGGATGTAGGTATAAAAAACACACCTTGGCCATCTTGGACCATGACCTTAATTTTGTTTTGAAATCTCTTGAAAGCTTCTGCAAGTTGTTGGTCTGTGTAAGTATCATTATATGAACCAAAATTATTCTTCCTCTTTGTGACATCTGGTAATCCTTGTAGCTCAGCAGCTGACAAATTTACAGATCATTGAATCTCTCTATTTGAACTTAAGCTTGGAGAAAAAGGAGAAGCATAATTAGAAAATAAAACATCCCCGTCAGTAAGGAATAAAATTGGTGTTAGCATGACAGTTATGTTTCTCGTCTTGCAGCACAGATAATGTTATAAATTTAATGTTGATTCAGTTCTCAAGGAAGGAAAATGGGGGGCATTTTAGCAGTGAGTGGATTTTAAATACAAGGTCAAAAGACTGACCTGAGCTTCTAAACTCTAAACAATAGCATTCACTTTCATTTTCAGTGAGTAGAGTGCATAATCCATGCTGTGTGTTTTTCTTTGATGGCGTACAGATTTGGGCTGAAGGGAACATGAAATACCGTTGGGGGGAGGAGGTGGTCAGATGCGACTCCTGTATTCCCTAACATCTCCTTCTATCCATGTGGAGTCCTGTTTCTCCCCCTCTCTCCATGTGGAATCCTGTTTCTCCCCCTCTCTCCATGTGGAGTCCTGTTATTGGAATTTCAAAATCACATACATATAAATCATTTCAGATGGGTTATATAATTAAACTATGCTGCTTTACAGGAAGCATGACCTGATGGATTGGAATATACTTATTAAGCACATACGGATCTGTTGAGAAAAAGAGTTACAAGTTTACACTTGGGAACACTGCCCTGAATTTTTTGCTAGGTAATAAAATACAGATGAGTCTAGTATATATGTCACTGCCTAATATTGAGGCTATACGAGTAGGTTTTTTTTAAACACACCCTCTCCCACTTACAAGTGTTAATTAAACTTGTCTATGAATAATACCTCTTTCAGTACGCAGTGTACCATTTTCAGATTAAATGACAGGCTGGTACAAAATAAGAAAACTGCCATGTGTGCAAGAGTTCCCCAACAATTCATATAAAGGAGAATTAGTCCTTGCTATAGTCATTTGCCCACTTTTCTCCTCTCTCGTCCTTTGCACAATCAGTGTTCAAAATCTGCAATTAGATACAAAATGCTGGAGTAACTCAGTGGGACAGGCAGAAGGCCTCAGAATAAACAAATGAACCTATTAGATACATCCTACCTGATACAGAAGTAACGTTGATGAAAATAGTATATTAAGGCATGATTTTGTCATGTTTGCTTTCATTGAAGTAGATGTCTTTTGTTGATATTAAACTATAAATTTGAACTGGCATTGGTATTATCCATTGCAATTGCATTAAAATCGAAATGAATCTCCATATTGTAAATTCAGAGGGGGTGAGATTAGAATAGGTAAGGAGTAGAAAAGTCAAGACGGTTGTTGTCTCGCTGGCAGTGAGAGATAAGAAGGACCAGAGAGAGTAGATAGCCATCCGGGAAAGTCCAAGAGGGGGAGGAATGTTGGAGATGGGAGAAGGAGTCCTCACTGGGATGTGAGGACTCCTTCCCATAGAAGAAGGGTGGCACAGTGGCACGGCGGTAGAGATACTACCTTATAAAACAAGGGACCCGGGTTCAATCTTGACTATGGGTGCTGTTTGTACAGAGTTTATACCTTCTCCCTGTGACCGCATGGGTTTTCTCTGAGTGCTCTGGTTTCCTCCCACACTTCAAAGACGTACAGGTTTGTAGGTTAATTGGCCTCGGTAAAAATTGTAAAATTGTCCCAAGTGTGTAGGATAGTGCAGGTGTACAGGGTGATCAATGGTTGGCACAGTCTTGGTGGGCTGAAGGACCCGTTTCCGCGCAGTATCTTTAAAGTCAAAAGTAAAGAAAGCGCAGGGGCAACAAAAGAAAAACTCTACATCATGGCGAATGCGGAACTCGTTGAGGTGGGGGCGAGGGGTACAAAGGTAAGGCTTCTGTTGCCGACAGACCATTCTGTATTGGAAAGAGAGAGGTTGGGGGGGTGGTGACAATATGAAAAGGGTGAGGGCTGAGGTCGGAGAGGTGGAAGGAGGCTTGGGAAAGTACTGTGGGGAGATGATGGGGTTCAGAGAGGACGGGGGTGTGAAGAGGTGTGTAAGGGTGAGGGCTGGTAAGGGTAATATGGTTTAAAGGGGGAGAGGGGCATTATTGAGGTTACCTGTTTTAGGGGATGGGGTGGGGGGGGGGGGTGTAGGAAATAGGATAGTCAGCAGGAGAGACGGAGCTCTTGGTGTTGGAGCCAACAACTTGGAGGCTCTTAGCCTGGAGCTGAGTCGATGGCTGCGGCCTCCTGGTGTGCGGGGGAGAGGGAGAGAAGGGTCCCATCTGAAGATGGGTCTCGACCCAAAACATCACCCATACTTTTTCTCCAGAGATGCTGCTTGTGCCACTGAGATACTCCAGCTCTTTATGTCTATCTTTGGTATAAACCAGCATCCGCAGTTCTTTTTTGTGCAGTTTCTCCATGTTGTAAGTTTTCTGCAAAGATCAAGGCTGCTTATTTAATTGATTTGATATTTGCCTTAAACTTTCATTTTTATCATGTTTACAACACGTAGCCTGTAACATTGCAAATAAATTGTACCGCTATTAGAGAGATGCTGTGCAGCACCCTAATAGAAAACCTTAAGAAATACACTTTATACAGTGACCATTTCCCATTATCTCAATTAAATTGAGGAAAAGGTTGTTGGTTAGCATCAATAATTTAAATTAAGGTGCCAATGAGGATATCTCAAATTTGCCAGGTGACAGATTATGCACAATATTAAATTTTTGCTAATTAGTTTAAGTAAATAACTCTTTTTGTTTTTGGTAACCAATATTTCAAGAATTTAAAACATTAAATTCTAATTTAATATTCGACTCTCATATGAATCCTGCTGTATTTTTTATTTATAGTATTATTAGAATGGTATATTCAGTGCACCATTTTCAGCTAGTTCTACCTTCAAACATAACTTCTTGAAATGAGAAGTGGAATTTCTTTAAGAAATGTAGCATTGATCAAAGTATTGATTTAATGCACAGGGAAAGCAAGGCAATATTGAATTGTACTCATCAATCAAACCAATACCTCCCATTTACTAACACAAAACGGGCACAGTCCTTCGAATTTATATTTTGTGCTTTAATTAAATAATTTTGTTTAAATTCTAGAATTGGTCTAACTACAGCTTTCTGTGGTCACATTGTACACTTTTTAGAAATATATACATGCTCATAACAAGGAGTCTGTTTTTACTTGCATCTTAATCGCAGCTAAACTGTATAAATAATTGTTTGGTATTCAATATGGAGTGCAGTTTGCTTTCAGTTACTAAATGCACAGAGGGATGCAAGACATCAAATAACCTTCACAAACAAGTCAGAGAGAGAACTGGAAGAATGTTTCTCATTGCACCAAAATCTCCAACTATTTGAGGGCATGCAGAGCAGAGAATACAAATTGTCTCTATGGTTTCTATTGTTAATTCTCTTTGATAAATAAAACCAAAGCTTTACTGCTAAACATGAGCAAAACTTCAGTTCAACACTACAATCTGATTTGTGCATTACGGATATTCTGTGAAATGCTGTCAAATTCAAAGGTAATTTTAAATTGGGCGGTGAGGTGAAAATTGCAGATCTGGATCGAAAACAAAAAAAATAGATGGATTAACAATGTTGATGCTTGAGTGCATTCCCTTATGAAAATGATATGTTACCCTTCAAGTAAACAATATATAATTAGGCTGTCTGGAGTTTGCACGTTCCCTCTAACTGTGTGGACTTCATCTGGTCCTATAATTCCCTGCCAGTCCTCAAAAACACGCAGACTGATCTTAAACAAGAAACTGCTGATGCTGGATTCCTAAGCAAAATACAAATTGCTGGAGGAACTTAGTGGGTAAGGCAGTATCTGTGAAGGGAATGAACAGGTGCATTTTGGATCAAGACCCTTCTTCAGACATGTGGTAATTGATTACTGCCATTGTGTGAATGTGGACAGAAGAATCAAGGGGAGTTTAGCACAATCGAGAATAGGAAATAGGTGAGGAATGGGATTGATGGAAATAATCTGAGATCGGTGTACTCATTGGCCTCCTCCTGTACTGTACGAGAATTAAATTTTAAATATATTTGAGTTACAATTATTAGTCAGGATGTCAGGAGAGTTTGTGTTACCATTTGATATTTATATACAATCTTCTGCATCCACTTGAGAAAGCTGAGGAAACCTCAGATTAACTTTGCATCTACCGATGAAATATTTGAAAGTGCAGTTATATCAGGTGACTACACTGAAGTGCCAGATTGGACTTTGTGCTAGGTTTCTGTAGTGGATCATGAATCCACGCATTATTGCTCAAGCATGAAGGTTATTAGCTGAAATATCATTGATATTTCAGAATGATGAGTAATAAGTAAGTATTTTCATTTCCAGGGATCGCAATCACATGGAAATCTTCTTGAGAATTGACTGGCAGAAGGTTTAATGAACTAGTATTCTGATGGAAATGATGGCTTATAGTAAATAAACTATTAGGCAACACAAAATAATTAAGGGCAGTTGGAGGAAATGCATTTACATTTCAAATATTTTTTCATGTTTGCCAGATAGCTCTAATGCAGAGCAAACGCATCTATTATCTTGCAGTTTTCTTTTTTAATTTTAGATTTTGTGATCTATATCTCTTCCGTCATACTTAATCAAGGTAATGGATGCTAATGGATTAGCCTAGCAACGTTTCAAAATAATAGAGATGATGGGTTTATTTAACCCTCCTATTCTAAAAGACCCTATTTTAGATACATAGATACATAGAAAATAGGTGCAGGAGTAGGCCATTCGGCCCTTCGAGCCTGCACCGCCATTCAATATGATCATGGCTGATCATCCAACTCAGTATCCCGTACCTGCCTTCTCTCCATACCCCCTGATCCCCTTAGCCACAAGGGCCACATCTAACTCCCTCTTAAATATAGCCAATGAACTGGCCTCAACTACCCTCTGTGGCAGAGAGTTCCAGAGATTCACCACTCTCTGTGTGAAAAAGTTTTTCCTCATCTCGGTCTTAAAGGATTTCCCCCTTATCCTTAAGCTGTGACCCCTTGTCCTGGACTTCCCCAACATCGGGAACAATCTTCCTGCATCTAGCCTGTCCAACCCCATAAGAATTTTGTACGTTTCTATAAGATCCCCTCTCAATCTCCTAAATTCTAGCAAGTATAAGCCAAGTCTATCCAGTCTTTCTTCATATGAAAGTCCTGACATCCCAGGAATCAGTCTGGTGAACCTTCTCTGCACTCCCTCTATGGCTATAATGTCCTTCCTCAGATTTGGAGACCAAAACTGTACGCAATACTCCAGGTGTGGTCTCACCAAGACCCTGTACAACTGCAGTAGAACCTCCCTGCTCCTATACTCAAATCCTCTTGCTATGAAGGCCAACATGCCATTCGCTTTCTTCACTGCCTGCTGCACCTGCATGCCTACTTTCAATGACTGGTGTACCATGACACCCAGGTCTCGCTGCATCTCCCCATTTCCTAATCGGCCACCATTTAGATAATAGTCTGCCTTCCCGTTTTTGCCACCAAAGTGGATAACCTCACATTTATCCACATTATACTGCATCTGCCAAACATTTGCCCACTCACCCAGCCTATCCAAGTCACCTTGCAGTCTCCTAGCATCCTCCTCACGGCTAACACTGCCCCCCAGCTTAGTGTCATCCGCAAACTTGGAGATGTTGCTTTCAATTCCCTCGTCCAGATCATTAATATAAATTGTAAATAGCTGGGGTCCCAGCACTGAGCGTTGCGGTACCCCACTAGTCACTGCCTACCATTGTGAAAAGGACCCGTTTACTCCTACTCTTTGCTTCCTGTTTGCCAGCCAGTTCTCTATCCACATCAATACTGAACCCCCAATACCGTGTGATTTAAGTTTGTATCCTAATCTCTTATGTGGTACCTTGTCGAAAGCCTTCTGAAAGTCCAGATACAACACATCCACTGGTTCTCCCCTATCCACTCTACTAGTTTCAATTCCCTCGTCCAGATTCTCTTCTGGGAAATGGTTATGAATTATGTTCAGGCTTGAGTAGTCTGACTTTTTGTGAAGTAGAATTTTGTAACATCTAATTTGAAGCTATGATCAATAGCTGTGCAATTTTTCAGGATCTACCCTGTTTCATTCCACTTTCCAATTGCCTCAACCGTACGCTCTTCAAGGCTGAAAAGAACAAGTTTCCCTAATATTTTCTCATGCCTTAATTCTCTGACATGAAGATTTATCTTTTGGCTCTTTTCTGTCTTTAGTGTTTAAATATCTTGATTTTGACTGGTCGGCCGGTAGAGAGCACTGTGCAGTTCCAGCACAACACTGTTTATTTTTAGCATTCTTCAATTTGATAATATGACTCCTCAGCATTTAATTTGCGTTCAGTTGCTGCATAATAATAGTTGGGCGTACTGATCAAGAAGATTGAGATCACCTTTCCCTCTTTCTCCCCTTGTAGGAATATTTATTGTGCACTAATGTTCAGTTCATATTGTAGATAGCAGACTGTGTCCTCAGACTGAATTGCATCTCCCTCCAATATCGGGTCAACACTCTGTAATTTGCCATATTAGGTAATTTGGCTAGATCACATTGTGCTTATGATACAGTCACTCATTTAAAATTAAAAATAGACATTGTGACAAACGGAAGAATAGAAAGAAATCATATTATTTAAACAGTGTTGGAATGGGAAATGTTGATGCACAAAGAGACCTGGGATCTTGTACACCAATCGCTGCAGACAGAAGTGCGATTGCAGCAAATAATTAAGAAGATAAATGGTATGTTGCATTTTATCACAAGATGGTTGGAATGCTGCAGCATGTGTGTCTCGCTAAAATAATACAAGGCTTTGGTGAGACAACATCCGAAGTGTTATGTGAAATTTTGGCCTCCTCATCTAAGAAAGAAAATACTTCCTGTGTAGGGAATGCAGTGAAGGTTCATTAGACTGATTCCTGGGATATTGGAACCACTGCATGAGGAGAAATTAAATCAAACAGTTTAGTGTTATCGGAATTTAGAAGAATGGGAGAATGTCTCCATTTTTTATGTACCACTAGTTGTAGTCACTCCTGGAAACGAAGAAATGCTTTTTAAATCTCCCGCGCTGCTGCTCCTATTCAGCTGCTCATTCGACAGTGAAACCAACCTGGCCTCGTGCTGACAGCTAATTTTATAAATCACTCGTGTTGCTGCTCCTCTCAGCTGCTCATTCAACAGTGAAACTGTCTTCTATTTTCTATGTTTCTACTGTACTCATACAGTGGCTATGCAACATTGGCATGCATGATACTAATTCACTACTTTGTTTCCTTGTGCTGGAGACCAATGTGTGAAGTCAACAAGGTCAGAGTGTACTGATTTTTTTAGAGCAATTAAACTCAATTGTATGAGCATGTTCTCAAATTTTATATTGTCAGCTGCTTGCCAAGTAAATCCATGGCAGAATGACATCACCTTGGGCAGACTCCAACTGTGGAGACGCAAGTCAGAATGAAGGATGTTATTTTGAAAACTCATTTGGTTGTCCACTATGGCATATTTCTAGGAATGGTGTATATTTGCTTTGCAGGCCTTGCTTTCATAGATTTGTACTAGATTTACAGGCATGTGCTGCCACCGATGGAACAATTTCATTAAGCTGTCACGTGTTGCACTTTATACTTAATCCTAACAGCTGAAGGTTGCAGAATTTTTGATTGGGATTGGTGATGTTGGTGTTTTGTCTTTCTGTCTATTTTGCTATCCTTACTTCCTTGTTCTCTTCCATGCTCACTACCTTTTTCTGCTGTTGGTATGATTGATACACCTGCTAATCACTGACTGCAGCTTCAAAAAAATATAGCATCAGTCGTATCAGCAAAGACCCAAGATATTGACTATAGCAGGTCAAAGCAAAAGCTTTGTCAGCAGTCGTCATCACCAATAACATTGAATTAATGGTCCTCAGGACATTTTCCATCCCATTATTATCCACTGGAATTAAAAACGAATAAGGAAATGTATATTTTCATGAAGTTTTAACATATTACTGCAGCAATTTAGTCCCCTTTATTCTGTATTTCTACTATTCTAATGGCCATGCTTTCAGTGAAGCAGGAGTAGCATACTAATTCAATGTTACTATGCAAGGCTGGTATTTGTGTTTCTGTCAAATCTAGGTTATTTCTCAAATGATCTCTTGTTGTTCATGCAGTGCCAGAATAAAATTGGCTATTTCCCGTAAGGCTGGAAAATCTGTTGTTTAAGCAACGTTCCTTTCTTGGAGCTACTTCAGCAGCCTGCAAACCAACCAATGATAAAGCAAGAACTGTTAATCAGGGTTTTTTTTGATAGAATTCGATTATCATAATGTTGTCTCATAATTGGAATTTATTTCCTAGATGATTTTTCTCAAAATACTTTTCACTCCCCTTTCCTGCCTGATATATTCAAATGGCCAAAATATTCTTCAATTTTTTAGTTCCTCAATGCGATTAAAATAAAATGAAATGTTTACTTGTGCTGTGCAGTCATGAGAACCAAAAGGGAACAGGAAGTAGAAATGAATAGGAGCATGTGTGTGTGTTCAAGAAAGAGCAAAGCATTGCATCCTGTGTATGTATGAAGGAAGTATTGTCAAAGATGAGGCATGTCAAAATGAAGCTTAAATCCAGAAATACTAAAAAAAGTCTAGAAACTCACTAGTGTCTGGTAAAATCAAATTAACTAATGTTATAGCTATTTTAGTTTTCCATTTAAATAACTTTACCTTCAAATGCTTATTCTAACTTATTAAAAGCATGGTACACTCAAGGCTATATAAACATCTTCTGTTTTTTTAAAGGAACGCCACTTCCAGATTTCTCGCACCCCTTATGTAGCAGAAATTCCCTCCGGTTGTATTCTGGCAATGTTACATGATGTTTCCATAGTAACATTTAATTATTTGCCCCTTAACTGTGAAACACAGCTGATGCATTCTAATTTCTCATTATATTTTCTCCTTGTATCTGACATTTTTGATGGTTTAGTTGGGATTTTTCAGATTAGTTACCGTAAATTTTAATAATATGCCAGCTGTCCAAAATGCACTTACAACCCGAGGACATAGCACATTATCAATAATACATTAATTTCTGATGAAAGCAGCTCATTGTAAATCAAAGAAACTCTTTCATAACACTTGAGTAATCTTCAAAATGTGCTTGTTTTATTGTTGTTTCCTTCCATTATGACACCAATTCTTTGTAGAGTATGTTTCATGGGCATAGGCCATGTGAATTAAACAAGTGACTGTTATAAATGATAAATAACAGAACCAAATCTATGATTTTTGCTATCCCAGGGAAATATGCCATAACCCCTCACAGAGACTTTGTCATTTGCTAATTAGAATCTAATCTGCATTTCAGGTAAGGTCCTTAGTTTTGGTTTGTGTGGGTGATTGAAGGCTTTCCCACACACATGCCCTGAAACTTTCCCACACACATGCCCTGCATATTTCCTTCGCTCCATAGATGCTGCCGCACCCGCTGAGTTTCTCCAGCACTTTTGTCTACCCTGAAACTTTTTTTCCAAAGCAAGGAATAATGTTCTTCAGGCATTGAATAACGGCCCATATTTCCAAATAAATTGAGCTGTGATGTACTCCAGTACTGTGTGAATGTATTACAGTCACAACTATACTTGTAAGGCAAAGTAAAACATTTATAGATATAATAATAACAAATATAGTAAGTAGAGCAAAGATAGTTGCTACCTTTTGTTCCTTATTTTCTAAATGGTCTGTTTTTCAATGTTAAATATGAAGTATTGAGCTAAATGTGTGTGTCCTCAATCCCATCCGACCACAAAAATACCTCTCTTATGGAACTGGTAATTTGTACTCGTTGGCTAGGCCCTAGTGGTACTGGAAGATTTAAAGGTTTCAAAGGTCTTTTATTGTCACGTGTACCAATTAAGGTGTACCAATATGCGAATTACCATACAGCCATACTAAAAAAAAAGCAACAAGACACACAACTACATAAAAGTCAACATAAACATCCACCACAACGGATTCCCCACATTCCTCACTGTGATGGAAGGCCATAAAGTCCAAATCTTCTTCCTCTTTATTCTCCCGCGGTCGGGGCAGTTGTACCATCCGTCGGGGCGATCGAAGCTCCTGCAGCCGGCGGTCGAAGCCCCCGCGTCGGGGCGATCGAAACTCCCGCGTCGGGGCGGTCGAAGCTCCGGCAGCTTGGAGCTCCCGAAGTAGGTCTCTAACCAGAGACCGCGAGCTCCACGATGTTGTAGTCCGCAGGCTCCCACGGTTGAAGCTCAGAGGTCGATCCCTGGCAAAGGGATCGCGAGCTCTGCCATGGTAAGTCCTCAGGCTCCCGTGGTTGGAGCTCCCGAAGTTGGTCTCCAGCAAAGGCCGCCAACTCCTTGATGTTAGGCCGCAGTGCGGAAGGAGATACGATAAGGAAAAAAAAATCGCATCTCCGTTGAGGTAAGAGATTAAAAAAAGTTTCCCTCAACCTCCACCCCCCACATAAAACAAGCTAAAGAACACTAAAAACATACATTCAACACATACTATTAAAACAACAAAGAAGGAAGAGACAGATAGACTGTTGGCGAGGCAGCCATTGCTGGCACCACCCCGGTGGACAAAGATTTAGTCAAATAGGACGAATAAAATGCAAAAGCCAAAGAAGACCTGATTCTTGAATGTGTTCATTAAACTCGCATGAGTGACAATTTAGCTGGTACAGCTGACATCAACATGTTGTGCCTCGAGAAATGGAAAATAGGCTGATAGCATTGATCACTGGTTTATGCAAGGACAGTGTTGGAGCGAGATCTAATAGCCCACAGACAAACATACTGCCAGTTCAATGATCTGGATGTTTTCAATATGCAGCCACTTGGGAAGGTTACTTTGCTTGCATATTATAAAATAATGTTCTGCTTTTTTGAGAGTGAGAAAGGAATTGTGTTGATGAAGAAATTCTGTTCAGTGAAGGTTCAAACAAAATATAATTTCTTATTTCAATGCGATTTGCAATTAACATTGATTATCCTTCATTCCATTTGATTATTAATTTTCTGTATGTTGCAACCTTAATGAAGGCATTTTGCATACAATTGGATGTTAATTGAATGTCTGATTGCACGCTGCACAGTGGTTATTAAACTGCTGTGACATCAAAATCAATTTATCCTCACTGGTTCCTGTTTATGCTTCAAAGCAGTATTCAAATGGTAAATAAATTGATTTGATATTTGCTCAGTGTCGTATGTCTGCCACAGCTGCACATACAGCCATTGCATAGAAAATAATTTTCTGTTGTTTTATATAGAAACTAGCTCAGGGCTATCTGTTACCAATGTTTAACTATAACATGGGATTATAAATGATATGTAACTGTCATTTTTACGCTGAATTTATTTTCCAAGTTCCACTTTTCTGCCTTTAAACATATTAGAGAAACATATAAAATGGAGGAGCTCATGTGTCCCATTGTTCCTGAGATGGCTCATTAAAAGAGTTCTGTGACTACACTAAACACTCTTTTCTCCATAAGCCTATGTTTATTTTCCCTTTGGCACATTTTTATGCAAGAGTAGACTGGTGGGGTGAAGAAAATGAACCAACTAATCTTATGGCTATCTTGTGCATTTGTGTCTTTGATTGCTTATTTGTGAATGCCTTAAATTGAATTCATGTTCTTGGAAATATATGCAGTTAATTTTCAATATGGTTTTTTTCTAATAAGTATTTTAACATTGTGAATATTCCTCTCTGTTTTTGGCAACTCCCTTCAAGATACCTTAATTTTTATCTTATATCATTCTCCTTCTGCATTATAGAAATGCCGTTTTAATCCAGCAAATTTTCATATAACGTGATACAGGTCATTGCTATGAGTGAAATGGGTGAGGTTAATTGGAGGTCAGGAAGGTAAGGAGTTATTAATGGTCAGGGATCACTAGGAGAGATGGGGGCAAGGCACTAAGATATCTCAGGCATTAGGCTTAATGGGGTTGTTTTAATGTGGGAAGAGTGGAGAGATGTAAAAATACAATGCTGAAAATACAGCGTTGATCTGCAGCCGTCGAGCAAAAATGTTCACATTTCAGTCTAATAACTTTTCATCAAAATTTAAATGCTAATTGTTTCTCTCCTCAAATGCTGCTGAATCTGCTGAGTATCTCAATATTTTCTGTTTTTACTTGTGATTTCCAGCATATGCAGTATTTTGCTTTTGGATGTAGGTACAGTATATATTTTGCATGAATGTATCGGCAGCCCAAATTGTTGCTGCATTTGTAAGACCAGGCAGTCAACTTATCCTGCAGGCCTCTAAAATGAATACAGATGAGGAATTGACCACACCTCTTGGACCCCCTTATGTGAAATTCTGACAAAGGCACACGGTTAACTCATAACAACAAATGCCTGGTTGAATTTTTCTGCGATGTGAAACAACCTGCAAATGGACTTTATCATGCTTCACTTGTATTGAAAATGGCTTTCAGTTGCATCATGCTGAAAACAAAATAACATTCTGTAATTACATTTCCAGACAGCACACTGTAATGCTGTTGGTTAACAGATAAATATTAGTCAGTTCCTCAGAGAGAACTCCCCAGAAAAAGTACCCATGTCCTATTACATACGATTGAAAGATAAACATTGCCTCAATTTAATGTCTCATCCAAAAATCACTTTCAACATTAGAATACTTCTCCAATATAGCAAAGTACAGGACTTTTCTAGATTTAATGTTAAAGTATCTGGACTTGGATTTGAATATGGTACAATGGAAATCAAATGCACATCCAGTAAGATTATTTACCTTGGCCTTGGGTATATAAGATTTTCAAAAAAGGGTAAGATCGCTGTTATCTTGGTGTTCTCCCTAGTAATAATCCTCATGCGATTTTTCTCTCTCCTTTTATTGCTGTGCTTCACCTGGGACTACTAGTTTGCTGACATTCTCACTTTTCATTCTCACTAAAGGCATTCTCACCAAAGGCAGCAATGATGTTAGATTTCATATCCTATTAGGTGGAAACAAAGCACAAATTCATAATTGACTTTGGTAATTTGTGTAGTCTCAAGAGTAATAACGTGTCTATCATGGAAACTAAAATAAATAAATTTGTAAACTGCGGGAAGTTATTTTAATGCAATAATTATTAAAAAATGCAAGACTAATGTCACATCCAGCTGTCCACGTGATGCTAGAGAGATTGTCACCAACATTGTATTATGTTGCTAGAATTGATAGCATTGTTGCCTGTGAGTTAGAGGTTCCAGTTGCAAAACACTTCTGCGCAGAAATGTATTGTGGAGGTATTGCCCTTCAGACAGCGTTAAATTGAAATCCTTCTATTATAAAGGTTCAGGCAGATGGTAAAGATCCCATTGCACTATTTAACAAAGAGCTATTCAGTTCACCCAATGTCCAACATTGTAGATTTTGGAGAAAATCAATAGCTCATTCAACCCATTGCTGTAGAGAAAAAGGGTCCTGTACGTGCCTTCCTAATGCAGTTAGGTCAACGTATTTTTTTAAAGTGTAGAGAGGATTCAGGGTGTTCATGAGATCCAGTGAAAAAGTAGGCATTATGCTGCACTGCTTTTTGCTGGAGAAATATATAATGAATTATCATGCCCTCTACAAAACATTTTAGGTCAGATGATGTCCGAGAAAATGAGTTGGCCTCCCTCCAACATACACTTAAATGCAGAACGAAACACATGGAGCTGGAGTGATAAACTTGAAGACCTGTCGGACCTCCGCAGGTGTACAGTAAAATAATGGAAGAATAATCTTTAACCTCAATTCTACTCTCTCACCCAATTAACGTAACCTATTCTTCAAAAATCTATTTTAGTGTACAGTTAATGGGAACATCCACAGCATCCTATTGTAGAGAATTTGACTGATTCACAGACCTCAGAGTAAAAAATCCTGTCAATCTGTGTGTTAAATGGACAGCCCTTTTATCATTAGCCCATTACCCCTAATACTAACCCAACGAAGGAGCATTGTTTCAGATTAATGGGTTTCCCATTTAGGACAGAGAAAGATGAATTTCCTTGCTATCATGATGTTTGTAATCCAGGGAGTTGTGGAGGCTGAAACATTGAATATATTCAAAGCTGAGATAGAAAGGTTGGCGGTAGACAAAAATGCTGGAGAAACTTAGCAGGTGAGGCAGCATCTATGGAGCAAAGGAAATAGGGAACGTTTTGGGTTGAAACCCTTCTTCAGACTAGATGCTGCCTCAACCGCTGAGTTTCTCCAGCATTTTTGTCTACCTTCGATTTTCCAGCATCTGCAGATCCTTCTTAAACATAGATAGGTTAGCGGTCTGTCAGGAAGTTGAGGGTGTTTAAGAAGGAACTGCAGATGCTGGAAAATCGAAGGTACACAAAAATGCTGGAGAAACTCAGCGCGTGCAGCAGCATCTATGGAGCGAAGGAAATAGGCAACGTTTCGGGCCGAAACCCTTCTTCAGACAAGATGCTGCCTCGCCCGCTCGTTAAATGCAGAACGAAACACATGGAGCTGGAGTGATAAACTTGACGACCTGTCGGACCTCCGCAGGTGTACAGTAAAATAATGGAAGAATAATCTTTAACCTCAATTCTACTCTCTCACCCAATCATTTGGTGAAACATCACCCATCCATTTTCTCCAGAGATGCTGCCTGTCCCACTGAGTTACTCCAGCTTTTTTTGCCTGTCTAAACTAAACCCACACTCCTGTATTTCTCCTCATAAGACAATACCCTCAATGCGGAAATCAATCTAGTTAACCCCTTGAGTCAACAGCAAAAAGCAAGAGGATCTCTGGGTCAGTTAGCATCTGTGGTAGGAATGCTGGAAAATATATTCAAAGACCATGCTTTCTGCTTCTCTTTTAAGAATTCTAGACTCAAATTGTGTGAAAGAGAATTAAATTCTCCTTATTTGTCTTAACTTTGTGGCCCTTTATTAATTAAACTGCGAAACCTAGTGCTAGATTGTTTTGCAAGAGGAAATATCCTTTCCCCATCCAACTTGTCCTTTCCCATTATGATCTTATGTTTCCTAAAGTCACCTCTCAATCTTTGAAGCTCCAGGTGCAGGCCTGCCCTGTCCAACTTTTGCCTCCCATTCAAGAGTATATTCACTGAAGAATGTTAGCACTTTGCATTTCAATTACAATTGGAGATATAAACTTAAACTATTTTTACTTGGCTGGTTTATCATTCTCTTAATCAAAGTGGTTTATTTATTTATTTTTGTAACAGATCACAGATGAGTACAGTATAGAAATAACTCATTCTAAGAGCAGTTCACTCCCTTGAAAAAATCTGTTAAGTATATAACATTGTGCTGTTTATTTTCAAGTTGATTAGAAGGGTGTACTTGTTTGTCCCATTTATACAAGTCCCAATGGTCTTGAGACAGTACAGTACAGCTCTCCTATTTAAAGCCATTTGTAGTACAGTTCATTTGCAGAGTTTATAGGCAAATGTACTGAATGGCCAACTTTGATTAAAACTTTTCACCTTACCTTGGTATGTGACAATTAATTAAACTCAAACTCAAACTAATTGTTCATGGCTGAAGCCTGAATCCTGCCCCTTATGGTTACATATTTTCAAAGTGCCCAATATTTAAAGAATAATTTGTTGATAGATTTTTGTATTTGGCTTATGATGTGTTTATTATTCATCTTGCACCTTTCATTTCTTAATGGTTCTTTCTAAATTCTGTGGTACAAATTATTTATCATTGTTTATTGGTATTTAAAGTTCTGTAAAACGATTAGAGCTCAGTGACCATGACATTTTGATCTTTCTCTGTGCCACCTCATGTTTCTGTGAGGCTGTTAATTCGGAATGCCTATGAATTATTTACCATGATCAGGCACTGAGCCATGCAGTGTGAATATGCATTATTAAAAGATGCATTTCACTGTCAACTGCAGTATGTGTCTGTTTGAAACCTCGATAAGGGAATTATCTTTGCTTCTATTATGAATGCACATTATTTTCTCATTTCATTGTTAATGCAGTAATCTTGTCTGAAATTAAAATAAAATTACACAAAAAATTCTAAAACGTAAGAGAATCCCACCCCCTTAATTAATTCTATAAATCTGATGCAATACCACGTGGAAGTGCACATTGCGTTGTGTAACATCTCTATAGAAAGGAAGGCTACATAGTGTATTTTTCTTTCAAAATAACTAAATTATTTATGTATTGTCCTCTTAATAAGGAGCTTGCCATCCAATATGACCTTCACTGAATTATTATAAAGATGCCCTATCTCCACACTTCCTGTGGGAATGCAGCTTGATCATTTTACTTTTAAATTTCTCCATTGGAAACAAAGCATAACTCAAAACGTAGCAATCGGTGAAGCATTCTAACCCCCCGAGTGCTTACCAGTTATGGAAAACCTTTGCTATGTCAGTGGGTGACATATGTTCCTTCTCCATGAACACATGGATGCAAGTTAGCCATGAAGGAAGGACAGCCACTTGAGTTGAAGAAATCCAACAATGACTCGCTGCCTGGACCTGTTGATGGGCAAGTGTAGAAATTGAGCAATAGTACAATCAGATATTGGAACAGGCTCATATTCTGAACAGATAAGGAACATGGACGCTGAAATTTCTGGATCTGTGAGCCAATTGAAAAAGAAGGGTTATTGTCTAAAGCTGTGGTTGTTCAACAACCTCTGCCTATGTTCCGAATAGAAAAGAGAAGATTTGACATAGGGTGTGCTCTAATGGAGAGCCCTGCCCTGTCAGCTCAGGATGTAATGTTAACATGGAAAGTTCTTAATTTTCTGGGGATGGATTCCTGTCTGGACAAGGGCCAGCCATCTTGACATGCCTACTGGTTCTAGGACTAAGTGCTACCATTAGCACCTCTATGGCTTTAATTGGACACAGGTTGTGACTTTCTCCATCTTACACCCCCACTACTCAGTTCGCCCCTGGATAAACTCCAACTGAGAAGTCCCACATCCCACGCTTAAACAGTTCCCAGTTAAGGGCAAATTATTTCTTGAGATGCAGGGATAATTTTCCTGCTTTGCTAATAGAGGTGATCTGTTATATTTGAGTTCCAGCATCAGGTTGGTCATTCATCTAGTCGTTTGGTAAATCTTCTCTGCTATCTTTCTCTCTGTGCCCTTGAGTGTTTCCATCAATTTCCATTGTTTAATTTTGATTTAAAGACTATTAAAGTTGGTGATGTGCATGATGTCTAATCCAAAGACCAACAATCAGATCTCTGGTGATTTGCATCCCAGTATTTTTGCAGAATAGAACACCACACCCCCACCCGGCTCGGACCTGCCCCGCAAAGAGTGGGTCTCCCTGAACCGGCTCCGTACAGGGGTTGGCTGGTTCAAAGCCAACATGCATCGCTGGGGGCTGCGTTCATCAGCAGCCTGCGTGTGTGGAGCAGACCAGCAAACAGCGCAGCACCTCATTTTCGACTGCGCTGTCCTCCGCCCCCCTGGTGGAGGGGCAGACCTCACGGCCCTCGACAACAGCACATTGAACTGGCTACAGCACCTGGAGGGCGTTACATAACCTCTGCTGCCTCAAACTCAAGAAGAAGAAGAAGCATTATTGGATCATCGATTTATTAGAATCGTAGCAGTGAAATCTTGATCATAATTATTCTGCTTAATATTTTCCCTTGAATTGTTCTTGTGTTTTTTTTCACATTGCTCCTGATATAGGAAGAGGCCATTCAGCCCTTTGAGTCAATGTCAGCTTTCCCATTGGTCCTATTTCCCTGTAACCTATTATCTCTAACATACCCATTAACTACCTTCAATTCTACCTTTAGGACATGTACAAGAGCCAATTAACCTATTAGCATTTCTTTGGCATGTGGGAAGAAGCTAGAGTACAGAGGGAACACTAAAAAGGAAAATGAGAGCTCAGATCATTCACTTTAACTAATGTTTTTAGATAAAATACCTGCAGTTTAAAGAGGGAAAAGAGAACATTGGCCTTTTCTCTTTCCTATCCCTCCTTACTGTTTCAAGATTGATTTAACTTGCTTTCTTTTTGTGATATTTCCACTGGTGTGAAGGTATTTTCACTGAGCTTTACAATTACATTATCTGAAACTTAAAAAAAAAAAAAATTTGCAAACATTGAATTAAATTAAATGTGCATTGGTTCCAATGCTGATTGTACAGAATGATAGTCGATCTGCAAGATCTGCGTTGAGTGTAAGGGTAACAGGCATGGGTTCGGTATCTTGCAGAATGTTAGATTGAGTTTGTGAGAAGCAGATACATAGCTATCAACTATTATCTCTGATGCAATACTATATCTGGATTGTTAAGTGGAATAATTTGGAGCACAGGCTTTTGACTTGGCATGGGTATAGATATATTTTTACCATTTGTCAAGCACAGTATAGGTCAGTCAATCGGTCCCTACTGGTTATAATAGTACTTTAAAATTCTTAATGATTTTCTAACACTGCAGCTCCTGACGTGCTGAATATTGATGAGGACTCATGCCAAGTTTAAATGTAACTACAGTAAAACAGATGGTATTGGCGGCAAGCTGGCAGATCAAAAACATTGTCAGAAATTCGGTGAAATGCTGCCATTTGATTTTGGTTTTATGTTTGTAAAAACGGCATGTAATGGAAATGTAATAAGGGAATTGCTCTTCATGAGTCAAGCATTTGAGAGCCCAAATTAGGCACAATGTGCTAGCTTCAGCAAAATTAATCTGTTCAATCTGATTATTTTTGCTGCACTTTTCTTGATTTCTTAAGCCTTTGAAGACTAGTAGTAGTAATTTGGCCACAAAAAATGTTTATTATTGCAGACAAGTAATTTGAAAACAAACGTCTCTATTTGTTATAATATTCAAACGCTATATTGTTTCGGGTTGTTGGTCAATAATGAAAAGTTAAAAGAAGAGGTGCTCTTCATGTTTACTTACATCTGACTTCTTCCACGTCACTTGGTGAACTCTGGTGGATCATATTCTGTCACTTTTATGCAACGAGTTACACCCTCATCAATTCAAATAAAGTCAACCCTCATTATAGGGGCCAATGGGGGAGAATGATGTCCATTTAGCTTGTTATGATCGAGTAAGATACTATCATTGCATTTAGTTGAAAAAATAACTGCAGATGGTGGTTCATACACAAAAGGATCCAAAGTGTTGGAGTAACAGCGGGTCAGGCAGCATTTCTGGAGAACATGGATAGGTAACACCAGAGCCTGTCTTCAGACTCATAAGTGATAGGAGCTGAATTAGGCCATTCGGCCCATCACGTCCACCGCCATTCAATCATGGCTGTTCTATCTCTCCCTCCTAACCCCATTCTCCTGCCTTCTCCCCATAACTCCTGACACCCGTACTAATCAAGAATCTATCTTTCTGCTTTAAAAATACCCATTGACTTGGCCTCCACAGCCTTCTGTGGCAAAGAATTCCACAGATTCACCACCCTCTGACTAAAGAAATTGCTTCTCATCTCCTTCCTAAAGGAACGTCCTTTAATTCTGAGGCTATGACCTCTAGTCCTAGACTCTCCCACTAGTGGAAACATACTTTCCACATCCACTCTATCCAAGTCTTTCACTATTAAGTACCTTTCAATGAGGTCCCCCCTCATTCTTCTAAACTCCAGCGAGTACAGGACCAGTGCCAGTGACTGATTTAGTCTGAGTTACTCCAGCACTTTGTGTCGTTGCACCTTAAAACTAGGCGCCAATGCCGCTGGTCTGCACAGCGAGCAGTTCATGATGAAGTACAGCAGGATCGGGTGAGAGGGTGAGAATTCGTGTTTTCTTCCCAAAGTGCAAATCCGTTGAAGTTTCTGATTTGGATTTGAGGATTGTCTTTACATTTTCCTTGACTTTGACCAGGTAGCATTTGCTTGAGTCAATAGAAACCCATGATGCCAAGAGTAAAAAAAACGTTCCTATAGAAATTTCTGCAAAATTATGTACTTAAAAACCACCACGTCATAGGTAAAGGAGAAGACCACATTTGTCAATAAGTGTATGTAATATTTAGGTGCAAATTTATACTTTGTGACAACGTTGCAGAATTGATATTGACAATATTGTCTGGGAAAACTACGGATATCGCTCCACAAGACACGTGATCATTAAGATCAGTTGCTGTATGAATTTTGCTGGGGAATTTTGAGAGTGACTGTTTTTCAAAGCAAGTAAATCCCCAAAGTCTCCAAAGTTAAACATGCAATTATGATTCATTTTGTCTAACTGGTACATGTTAGTGTTTATATTCCACACAAGACTCCCTTGTGTTTATGTAGTTTCTCTTTTTAAATGCTGTGTTTTTGTTTCAACTGCCTATCGTACCAACTTCTACATTCCAGTCACTTACTGCTCATTAAACTTTTTGGGCTCTTCTCAGATGAGGCAGGTTAATATTAAACAGCTCTGAGAATGCTATTCGTATAAAATATAAAAAGAAGCATCCACCAAGTATTTTTTATTTAGCTTTTATGGAGATAGAAATTAATTCCTAACACTCCAAATCAAATGGTGCCGTGATAATGAAAACAGAGTTAATCTGGAGATGAGCGATTTTGCACACATTTCTTGAAATTCATCTCATTTATTGATAGAATTTTCATTCTCACTCACACTTATATCAGCATAAAACTCCCCAAATTATCTCAGCTGTAATGTGACACACAAAATTTGTTTACAGTGAAACTTTCAACTCAAATGGGCATGAAAAAAACACTTATTCACAGAACAAACACATTTTACTAATCCAGTTTCCTTTGAAGCTATTTAAAGGATCGGAGCTCAAACATCATTCTCAACCTCATTGAAATCTGTAATCTTAAAGAGTCATACAGCGTGGGAACAGGCCCTTTGGCTTAACATGTTCCATCTACACTAGGCCCACTTGCCTGCGTTTGGCCCGTATCACTCTAAACCTCTTCTCTCCAAACATTTCTTAAACATTGCGATAATAATTGCCTCAACTACTTCCTCCGGCAACTTGTTCCACATACCCACTACCCTTTATGTAAATATGTTATCCCTCGGGTTCCTATTAAATCTTTCCTCCCTCACCTTAAAACTATGTCCTCTGGTTCTCGATTCCCCTATCCTGGGCAAGAGACTTTGTCCGTTCACCCAATCTATTCCTCTCATGATTTTGTAAACCTCTATAAGATCACCCCTCATCCTCCTGCGCTCCAAAGAATAGAGTATCAGCATGTGTGCCTTGGTCATTGGTCACTCTCAGCCTCCTAGCCTTGTGATTATTCTGGGCTGCTGCTAATTGTTG
This sequence comes from Malacoraja senta, assembly GCA_038087875.1. Lineage (NCBI taxonomy): Eukaryota > Metazoa > Chordata > Chondrichthyes > Rajiformes > Rajidae > Malacoraja > Malacoraja senta. The sequence goes on from CM075986.1 coordinate 13,076,583, forward strand.
GCATCTCCCACAGTTTGCTGCTCATTAGGGATGTCACCTATTCTCCATACATGGAGGAAATTTAATCTATTCCATCAGCTCACATAAGAGGGCAAAGTGGGCACAGGTTAAAGCCAGCATTATAGGCTTTGTCAAAGTGCATTTCATTCCTAACCTGATACAGAAATTTCTGACAACCTACCACAAGGAATACCTGGAGTGTCTCTTTGTCGCTTTGCACAAAGCCAATGGCTCCTCTCGGCTCTTTGCTTCATTAGGTTGCCCAGATCATTCTGACACCCTTGGAGCATTCACCCATTCAATGCAACATTCATTCATTCAGTAGCAATGCATTCCTGTACCTGAATGAATGTTCCATTAAGAGCTGCCTGTAAAGGTCATACTTGCTGAGTTTATATTGGTGGCAGCTGTGAGAACCTGCAACGGATCAATAGGGATAATGCGCTGAACTCAACAATATTATTCTTAGCATGAGGTTTTACAGGGAAATCAAACAATCCTGTTCTGTTTCAGCCACCTTGAAGTTCTTGTTATTTATACAGCTATCACAGACAATGTTGGTGTGAGCCCTATTGCTGCTGCAATAACGAAAAATGGCACTGAGCAATTTCTCAGCCGTAAATGTTTAGTGGACACGAGTTTAATACTTATGCTTCCATGTGTAGAATTCATGCATCACATTTAGTTCCTCTGTGGACTGATCCGCTGCCTCATTGTGTCAGAGATCTGGTTCGATCTTGACCTCGGCTGCTGTCTATGTGGAGTTTGCATGTTCTCCCTGAACAGCGTAGATCTTCGCCCAAATCCCACAGACGTGCAGGTGGTAGGCTGATTGGCCACTGTAAATTTCTCCAAGCGTGTAAGTGAGTGGTAACTTCTGGGAGTAGTTGATGAGAATGTGAGCAGAACAAAAAATGTGATTAATATAAATAGATGGTTGATGGGTTGGTACTGACTTAGTAGGCCGATGGATCTGTTTCCATTCTGTATCTCTACGGCAGAGTTCCTACTGTATAGATTTAAATAGAATATATTATTATTCCAAGTTTTCTGAGTGTAAAGATTTTGCAAAGTTACCTCCAACACTCCTTAATGAAGTAATACTCGAGAATGACATAAACAATATACTTAACTAGTAAATTCCTTTCTGTGTTCCTGAATTGGATTTTGGGATATTGCCCATAACATTATAGAGAATTATCCAATCCTCCTCCTGCCCCTGCCCCCCCCCCCCCCCCCCCCACCCCCAAGGTGGCTGAAACAGAACAGGATTGTTTGATTTCCCTGTAAAACCATCAGTCTGAAGAAGAGTCCTGACCTGAAACAACACCTATCCATGTTCTCCAGAGATGATGCCTGACCCACTGAGCTTCTAATAATGGAAGCAGCAGCAGCTATGTGGTGCGTTGGGTCAATTCTAAGAGAGGGTAAGCAGGTAAAATGTAAGTGCATTTGGAGACCTAATCTAGGGCAAAGAGTGAAGTGGAAGGAGGTCAAGTGTAATGAAACTGAGGATTCTCAATGCAAAACTGAGTGGAAAGGGGCTTGCTTAAGCCTGTGATTCATCCATTGTATCAGAGTTAGACGGGGAAGAATGCAAACAATCTGCCTGGAGAGTGGTTCGAGAGCATTAGCATTGGTGTAGGCTGTGCAGTGTGTATCGTCATGTGAACATTTGACTTTATCAGGTGAGAACCAAAGGAGTTGTTTAGAAATGTTGGTGCTGAAGTAAGTTTATAGTAAGTTACTCTGAAAATTATGTCTTGGCAATGAGCCCACTGTTCTTTATGGAACATGTGGGTCTGGTTGATGTCAGGCTATGCATTCAGTTTTGATGTGTGAACACTAAGCTATGATTTAAAATTACCAGTCAGAGTTGGCATTGGAACACACACACTCCGCATCCAAATAACTGAGAGGTGCCTGTGAACTGTGAAAAGGAATATCAATTGAAGAGCTTGTATCCCCAAGTGATTTTTCACTGACGACGACTCTGTTACTGGACAAATTATGGGTAATGAGTCAGAGTATAGGAGGGAGATCAATCGTCTGTTTAAATGATGCCAGATAAACAACCTTGCTCTCAACATCACTAAGACCAAGGAGCTGATTGTTGACTTAACACGAGGAAGGTCAATTGACTTCATTGACTGGGCAGTGGTGGAGAGAGTCAACAACTTCAAGTTCCCGGGCGTGCATATTTCTGGAGATCTATCCTGGACCCACCACATTGATGCAATCATAAGGAGAGCCCAAACATGCCTCTGCTTCCTAAACAATTGAGGAGATTTGGCATGTCAACGAATACTCTCTTGACCTTCTACAGGTGTACGGCAGAGAGCTTATTGACTGGTTGTATCGTGGCCTGGTTCAACAGCTTGAAAGCCCAGAAATGAAGGAGATTACAAAAAGTGGTGGGTACTGACCCCACCATCAAAAGGATCTATAGGAGGCTGCCTCAGAAAGGCAGCCAACATCATCAAGGACCCACATCATCCTGGCTACACTCTCATTTCACCCCTGCCGTTGGTATGAAGGTATAAGAGTCTGAAAACCTCCAGGTTATGGAACAGGCTATTGAACACTACAAATAACTTTGAACTATGCACTGAAGATAGACGCAACCGGTTGCACGAGAGACTGCGGCTTTTGTTTTGTTTTACACTTTTTCTGGTAGGCAACCATAATTCTGTAGGTTTCAAAGTAATCAATGAAAGGGATAAGGAAAAGCTGAAAACTGAGACCCTGGATTTTGGGAGTGCAGATTTTAATATCATGTAAGACAGACTCTGGCTTAGACTGGCTACTTACAGGTAGGTCTTCAACTGGAAGTGATTGTAAAGTGAAATAATAAATCTATGTTCCTATAAGAGTCAAACATCAGGAAGTTAAACCAATAGTTCTTGGAAGCCAAAGGATGTCAAAGGTTGGATTACGTAGAAAATGGAAGCATGTGCATAGTACTGAAAATGGGGTTGGGAGCATGCTTTGGGAATATAGAAAGTATAGTGAGACTGTTGGAAAAATAAATTGGGAGGGCAAAACGTGGGCACAAAATATCATGGCAGACAGGATTCCAAACATTGAAAGAACAATTCCAACACATTTTATAAAAATATTAAGAACTATGAAATAACCAATGACCAAAGAGATTATCTGTGTTTGGCAGCAGAGCACATTGGCAAGCATATTTGAACAATTCTCATCTGGATTCACTGAAGAGAAGGCCATTTCAGTGCAAGAATTGAGGAAGGTCGATGGTGAAATTCTACAATCTTATTTTAAAACAGGAGGTGTAAAATATTTTAGCAATCACAAAGGTGGCTAAATCCCTAGATCTTGATGAGATGAATCCCAGGATACTATTGGAAGCAAGGAAAGAGATTACTGGGGCTGATAGATTTTGAAGTCTTCACTGGCCACAGGTGAGGTGCCAGATGACAAGAGAACAGCAAATATGGCAGTTCTTTTTGAGAAAGGCATCAGAGATATGCGAGTTAATTGTAAATATCAATGGTAAGGAGGCCAAGTACTGGTAAAGCAGAATAGCATAGATGGGTCCTTGATGGCCAGCATGGTCATGGTGGGCCAGAGTGCCTATTTATTTGCTGAAAAACTTTGTGAGCAGAAGCATCTATAAAAAGGTGAAAAGGAAATAATGTACCACAGTGTTTTACATGCGCAACAGGATGTGCGAGTACACTTGCCTTTATGCACATGCACCTGCAAACGTACAGTTAACCAACACAGATTACAATACTTTCAAAATAGATAGTTAAAACGTGTCCCACTCACAACCAGGGCTGTACTGTAATCGCAACTGTTCTTTCCTATTTTGACCAATTACAGCTTGTAATTTTGACTATTGTTTCAAACAAGTCTCCAGCAGATGTATAAAGTGCTACTTGCTTGTGGCTAACCATGCGGTACAAGCTGCCATGATATCTCACACAATCAGAAAACAGTACTGCACTTGCCACTCAAGTTGCCGTTAAAACATTGTCAGTTTAGAAAGCGAGCACTTGTTGATCTCGAGTCAGATAAGGCAATTGGAAACAACAAACATAGTTCAGTGCAGGATAGACTATTTTAAAATATTCCAATTAGCTGAGCAATTTAACGTTATTCTCTGTCTTGAGCTGTTTGCAATTATAATTAAAATCTTAATGTACCCAGCAAACTCAAGTTTTCATATTTTCATCCTTATTTAGAATTCTTTCTGTATCCATTCCTTTCCCCTTTCTTTGTAAACTTGTGATAATTGGCTTGAAAAGATGATGAAGTGCCATCTTCTTGAGCAACTACAATCCCTCCAATGAAACTACTTCCACTATGTCGTTGGGTTAGGAATTTCAAGTTTTCTATTATCCTCCCGGCATTCTTTGTAGAGAAGGGATACCCAGCCTTTGACTTACTCGTATAGCCACACATTTTATTTGGCTGATCCATTTGAATTTCTGGTCATTGGTGAGCCTCAAGATGATGATGATGATGATTTTTTGACAAGTCATGAACAGAACTCAATTTTCTATAGTCATGAGTGAGCATTGCCACTTAAAATGATGGAATAGCATCATTTATGAAAAAGCTGAAGACGATTGGGTCGAATTCACTTCTATGAATATTTCATGCTGCAAAGTTTTGGTGTTGGGAGGATCGACGTCAACAACCACAGTTATATTCCAAAGTGCAAGATTTGTTCTAGCCTTTGGAGCATTTTCCTGTTAATGTCCAGTGAATTCAGTTTTACTCAGAATGCATGATGCCGCACTTGGTCAAATGCTGCTGTGATGTGAAAGTCACTCCCACCTGCTGGAATTCAGCTCTGTGGTCCATGTTTGAACCCAGGTTGTGATGATTTCTGAAGGTAATTGGTCCTGACAAAACAAAAATGCCATTAATGAGCAGGGATAAACACAAAAAGCTTGAGTAACTCAGCAGGACAGGCAGCATCTCTGGAGAGAAAGAATGGGTGCCGTATCGGGTCAAGACCCTTCTCGACCCAAAATGTCACCCATTCCTTCTCTCCAGAGATGCTAACTGTCCCGCTGAGTTATTCCATCATTTTGTGTCTACCTTCAGTTTAAACCAGTATCTGCAGTTCCTTCCTACATATTAATGAGCAGGGTATTGATGACTGTCACATAATAGCTCTTTTAACAATGCCTGCCATTGCTTCTCTGGTGATTGAGCGAATACTGGATAGTTAACATCTGGATTAAGTTTGTCATTTTTGTACATGTCATATTGGGCAATTATGTGAGCAGATTTTCATATTGGCTGGAGGTCTGGTTCATTCTGAAGCTCATTGTAAATGTTGGCTGGTCATTGTTGTATCCAGAAACTGTTTCTTGATTTCACCTAAAATAGATTGAATTGACAGAAGACTGACTTGCTGAAACCCTAATTGCAGTGCTCTCTTAAAATTTACCAGATTCACTAAGGCATTTTTCATCTTACAGTGTGACATCTTAGAAAACATGAAATTAAAGTCTGTTGGAGTATTGTATGAATAACTTCCAATAGTCTGGAAAATTGCCATCTCTGGCACTGAAGTCCTACGGTGCCAAAATAGAGGTTTTATTGGAAGTTGAGATCCTTGCCGCTTTGGCAATTTTCCACCTGTTGGTTTATACTGGATGAATATTATTTTCATAATTTTGTATGTGATTTGTCTGTGCCATCCAGTTACCGATTATTTTATCAGTAAGTCACTGGGGAAAAAAATTGTGCAAGGAAGTATTTTCTGGAATAACAAGAAGGGACTGAAGAAGGGTCCCAGCTCAAAACATTACCTATCCATTTTCTTTGGAGATGCTTCTTCTTATCGAGTTCACATCACAAGATTAGAAATTGTTCAGCCAGAGCTGAATACACTTCTCGGCATCTGCATACAATGGCGTCTTGCCCTTCTTGTGCTTCTTGTGCATGGTGGTGGAAAGATTGGTGGAAACAGGGCCGCAACGTGAATGCTTTTTCCTTGACCCGTCGAGAGATGCTGCCTGACCCGCTGAGTTACTCCAGAATTTTGTCCATCTGAGGTACTTTCTGGGATGCTTGGCACATTTCCTTCTGTTCTTTACAGTTGGTGATTGGGAATGGTCCACACAGGACAAGAATAATAAAAAACATATTTAGATCACTACAAGTGAGAGAAATATTCTTGCCATCAGCATTGAGAAGATGTGATAATTATCTTAACTTTGCTGCTGGTAACGCTATTATTACCTCATGATCTTCAGGGCTGCAGCATTATGCAGCATTATGCAGCTCTGGCTGAACAGTTTCTCACAGAGAGAGAGCATAAGCCCAATACATTACACTGACTATCAAACACTTTTTTCTTCCCATCCTACCCTGACCACTTTAATCTACCCCTTCCAGATCGTACCCTCATCTACACATTAGGGACAATTTGTACTGGTCACTAAACCAGTATACAAATCAATCCACTAACCCAAACAACTTTTCAATGGGAGAAAACTGAAGCACCTAGAGGAAACTTATGAGGTCACAGGGGGGACATGTAAATTCCACACACACAGTGCCAGAAGTCAAGATTGAACCAGGGTTGCTGGAGTTGTTTGCAGGTGACTGCATTAACTGCACCAATATGCCACCATTGTGGTTGTTCAGTGGAGAAGCAAAATGATTGCTGTGCTCGTTTACTGTACGTAAGATGGTGATTGTTTTGTGTATAGTCCTGAGATTTACAAAATTGTAAATTGTTCAAGTTGCATTAACTATAAATGTGAAATTGCTTTTGGCTGTTCTGAATGTATCACATAGCAATAAAATCTAAAATGGGTTAAAATCTAAAATGGGTATGTGGCATTTGCTGCTCCTAATTTGGATTTAAATTGTCATGGCTCAGGATTAAGGACTGGGCCAGGCGTGTGGTTATTGGATTTATTTTCCCCTCTGCTCCTTACATAGGTCCACATTTTTACTAACTGGTTCTGTACAGGATAGCAAACCAGGCCATTAGGCTGATTTTGTCCATGTTTGTGTTAAGTTTCATATAAACTTCCATCACCCTCATTTCCTAACTTGATTTTCATTGACTTTGGTTTACTTTTCGGTTGGCTTTTTAATTAAGCCTCCACTAAAATGCATCAATGGTCCTCTGAACCACCAGTGTTGGCAAATTTCACATTCTGCCACTTTTATAATTTCTGAATTCAAGGACAGCAGGGTGGTGCATCTCATGCAGCTACACCTCACAACTCTACTGACCTGGGTTCAGTCTTGACCCTCTGGTGCTGCCCGTATGGAGTTTGCACACTCTCCGTAACTACTGGGTTTCCTTCCACATCCCAAAGACTTGTGCTTTGGTGTGTATAATTAGCCATTGTCAATTTCTTCCAAGGTTTGTAAATGAATGGTAGAATCTGGAGGTATGATAGGTAAGGGGTGATGAGTGTGGGCTCACTGGGCCGAAGTGCCTGTTTCTGTGCTGTATAACTCTCTTGACAATACTATAAGATTAAATTGTGATTATTTTATTTGCAGCTTCAGTTGTCTCTCTTACAGTGAGAGACCAGTTTGCCATGTCTCAGGTGATCTTAAAATCCCTATTTAGATTGTATCTCAGGACTCACAACCAGGGACTTACCAAACATGTCAGGATGCATCTGTGGAGAGAGAACTATCTAGGTTCAGCTCAATCATCTTTTGTCAACTTGCATTCCAGAACTGGAGCTGCTAACAATCACATAACAGTCTGACAATTTGGAGTGGATAGGTCGAGAGGTTATAATAATATAGACTTGATATCACTAAGGTTTATGTGAAAACGGACTTATTTTGTGATGAACATTTTAGTAAATTGAGGATTATGGAAATACATGCATTGTTTGTTTTTGCACATTTATCTATCTGTGGCCTAGACCCTCCCCTGGTCATTTACCCCATTTTCTAAGGAGTATCCATTCGCTATGTCTTCCTACGAAGTATACCACTTGCTACTTGTCTGTGCAGTGGATCTACAGTCTATATCCACAATCAGACAATATGCTAAAATGGATTGAGTTTACAGGTCATGCTTTTATAGACTTTTATAGTCAGTTTGTTAAAGTTTTTCGCTATTTGGACTTTGGATTCCCTAGCAATGTTACAAAATTTTGAGATTTAAAAAATAAAGTCTGTAATTTATCCCATCAGATAAAGCATAAAAAGAAGTTTAATTTGACACCAAATTCATTTTCATATCTTCAGTATTAAAAAAGTTATGGCCATTTTCATACTAGGAAATTAGCATCTTGTTCCCTATTGCTTTTCCATTGACTTAACACAAAAGCTGTGATCGAGGACAGTCAAAAGCCCATAACTTTCTTAAAAATTAAGAGAACTGAAAAAAAATTTAAGTTATTATAGATTGAAGCATTCTGAAACAAATATGAAACAATCTTACTTAGATGACATGAAATTAAAGCATATAATTAGTTAGTTACCTAATTGTAGCTAATTACAACATTCAATTACTAGATCTAAACATCTATCAATATCAATTTCTTAAGAATAGATTAACATTTTTAAATAGCCTAAGTGTCCAAATAACATTCACACAAGAATTCACAATATAACATAATTTTTAAATCTCATTGTCATGGATTTACAGGCCAAATGGAAGGAATTTAATGTTTAATACCTGTAAATTAATGGCCATTAAATAATCTTGCAAATGGGGTTTTCTGGAACGCGATCAATTGGAACGTTGATTTGCGGTGAATTTAACCCCGTATCGGCATGAAAAATTCTGCCGTTAGTTCGGGGAAAAGAATTACCATTTCGCATTGAAAAATGTGAATTAAAGGCTTCTTAAGAAGCACTTCTATACATTAAAAAAAACTAGTTTCGTTTACCTGTCCCATGTGTGAAATCCGTCCCCGTTGTCGGCGTTGACGGCTTCAGAAGCTGATTTTAAAATGACTCCAGCACTGCAGAGTCGATCGAATTTTTAAAAAAAATACACAAAACGCCCGTAGGAACGATTTTTCAGCAAACGCTTGCACCCCAATGAAATATTAACCAGGACAAGGTAGGAGAAACCCACGTTTTAACACCCCCCCCCTTAAAGGCGCCAAAATTGCGCACACGGCCAGTGGCAGAATTGCAGCGCCGCTGAAGGTAAGTATTGTAACATACCTACATTCCCTCCTGTCTGCCAGCAAACAAATATATTGGTGTTCTCTGAAAAATGTTAAATATTATTAATGTAGTGAACAACCTGTATTGGCAGATTCTTGCAAAGCACCTCTTCCCACCTTCCCACCTTAATGTTTTGTATCCAGTGTGTAAAATCTTGCAGCCTTGTTACCATAGCAACTTAAATACAGAGGCACAAAAGCTACCACCTCCTAGAATGAATTTGATCAATTTTCATAGACTGTGGAATGAAGCTGTACATGGTGCTGTAATCTATTGTTATGCACTTTGGTTTCTAATTTTTCATTTCAGATGCGGCAAGCCATCATCGTTTGCTTTTATTGATTGAATTCAATAGCAGATCACCACTCATTCATGTGGTTAAATTGCGATTGTTGAAATTTGCACTTTATATACAATTGCCTGATGGTATTATGCTACAGCTACCATTGTAACTATTACTCTTCACCTCTGTATGCTGGCACCGCAAAAAAAACAGATCTGTGCGTGAATTGGTTATCAGAGCTTTAAAGCAAGCTACATTTATAGTGTTAAAAAGTATTATTGAAAAATTTGACCTCAAGATGGAACTGATGCTGATATGGTCATGTTAATTTATTGCCACATTTAGTTTCCTAGAGAAGTTCCATAGCTTTCTTGAATAAAAAATGTAATTATCTATTCATCGTTAATTTAAGATACTTCATGGCTTCCTTTGTGAACATCATAAATGAACTGAGTGATTTTTTATTTATTGTGCAGCAGTTTAATGCATTTGGCATCTGCAATCAAATCAACATTACATTTTGAGATTTTCTTTGTGGGATTTGAATCTCTTTCCTAAAAATATTTTAGAAAGATGCTCTGGTTAGTATCCAAGTCCAAACCTGATTCTCACTATTTTAGCCTGTGCATGACTTTTACAAATACTTTTTGGAGAGACTATTTAAATGTAAAGGTTTCCATTTGGATAATCCATATGGCATTGCATCCTCCAAAAACAAAGCAAGTGGTTAATTTCTGAATTCATCTGAGCAATTATCGACTAGATTATACCAATTGTCAAATTACATTTATTGTCATATGCACATGTCCCATGAGGTACAGATACAATGACAATCTTGCTTGAAACAGCATTACAGGCAAATAGGCTCAAGACTACACACAAAACGCCAAGTAAATATAAATTATACAGGACAGTGAAATGAAAAAGACTGCAAATAAACAAGACATTTGTGCAAAACATAATTAAACAACATATGCGGTAGTGCAAGAGGAGTTCTGTAGTCTTCTCTTACTGAGGTAAGAACAGGGTTGTGCAGATCGGTTCAAAACCAGATATTTTTAGGATAATAACTGAACCTGGTATTGAAGGACTTTAGGCTTTTGTACCTCCTATCCAAATGGTAATAGTGAGAAGAGGGCAGGAAGTACAGAAGATGATGAGGATCCTTGATAGATGTCTCCTATTTGAAGCAGAGCCTCCTATAGATGCTTTTGAGGATGTTACTAGGAAAATGGACAAGGGAGAGCCAGTAGATGTAGTGTACCTGGACTTTCAGAAAGCATTTGATAAGGTCCCACATAGGAGATTAGTGGGCAAAATTAGAACACATGGTATTGGGGGTAGGGTGCTGACATGGAAAGAAAATGGGTTGGTAGACAGGAAACAAAGAGTAGGGATTAACGGGTCCCTTTCAGAATGGCAAGCAGTGACTAGTGGAGTACTGCAAGCCTCTGTGCTGCAACTGCAGCTATTTACAATATGCATTAATGATTTAGATGAAGGGATTAAAAGTAACATTAGTAAATTTGCAGATGACACAAAGCTGGGTGGCAGTGTGAACTGTGAAGAGGATGCTATGAAGATGCACTGTGACTTGGACAGGTTGGGTGAGTGGACAGATGCATGGCAGATGCAGTTTAATGTGGATAAATGTGAGGTTATCCACTTTGGTGGCAAAAATAGGAAGGCAGATTATTATCTAAATGGAGTCAAGTTGGGAAAAGGGGAAGTACAACTGGGGGTCCTTGTTCATCAGTCAATGACAGTAAGCATGCAGGTACAGCAGGCAGTGAAGAAAGCAAATGTTGGCCTTCATAACAAGAGGAGTTGAGTATCGGAGCAAAGAGGTCCTTCTGTAGTTGTACAAGGCCCTAGTGAGACGACACCTGGAGTTTTGTGTGCAGTTTTGGTCGCCCAATTTGAGGAAGGACGTTCTTGCTATTGAGGGAGTGCAGCGTAGGTTCACCAGGTTAATTCCCGGGATGACGGGACTGTCATATATCGATAGAATGGAGTGGCTGGGCTTGTATATTCTGGAATTTAGAAGAATGAGAGGGGATCCTATTGAAACATTTAAGATATAGGACATGCTAGAGGCAGGAAACGTGTTCCCGATGTTGGGGGGAGTCCAGAACCAGGGGCCACAGTTTATGAATAAGGGGTAAGCCATTTAGAGCGAAGATGAGGAAAAACATTTTCACACAGAGTTGTGAGTCTGTGGAATTCTCTGCCTCAGAGGGCGGTGGAGGCTTGTTCTCTGGATGCTTTCAAGAGAGAGCTATATAGAGCTCTTAAAGAAAGCGGAGTCAAGGGATATGGGGAGAAGGCAGGAACGGGGTACTGATTGTGGATGATCAGCCATGATCACATTGAATGATGGTGCTGAATGGCCTACTCCTGCACCTATTGTCTATTGTCTATTGATAGTGGGATGGCATGCCTGCAATGGACTAGACTGAGTCCTCCACCCCCTGTAGCCTCTTGTGTTCTTGTACATTAGAATTATCGAACCAGGCCATGATGCCAAGTCAAGACACCTACTGGTATTCTGCAAGATATCTCTTTGCACTTGTTTTGTATTAATATATCAATCACCCGGTACTGCTTTGTAAAAAAAATCTTTCTTAAAGTGCACTGGGTTCCTGTCCACTACATCTATCTAATAATAGCTTCACAATAATAGTCAACCTGTATTTTAGTATTTGTGGGCAAATGCTAAAATACACCATTGTTACTCGTTTCAAGCCTTTACCATCCAATTTGGATCAAATAAATACATTTTGATTTTTAAGAGTGCATATTGCTCCTTCCTCTGGTAAATACTTGGAGGAACCAATCATTTATTAATTTAACTCCAGAGTTGTTGAGTCATAGAGCATTGCAATCGGCCTTTGGCCCATCTCATTCATGCTGACCAAGTACTATCTAAGCTGTCAGGGTTTGCCATTTGCCTGCTATATCCCTTTAGGCCCATATCCCTTTGAGCCTTTCCTATCCATGTACCTGCTAAATATTGTTTTAAATATTGCTATTGTACATATCTCCACACCTCTTCTGGCAGCTCCTTCCATTTACCTACCATCATCTGTGTGGAAAAAGTTAACGCTCATGTTCATGTCAAATCTTCCCCCTCTCGCCTTAAAGTTATTCCCTCTAGTTCTGGATTCCCCTGTCCTCCGGAAAAGAGTCTGTACATTCACCCTATCCATTCCCCTTATGATTTTATACTGCTGTTAAATTCCCCCTCAGCTTCTTACGTTCCAAGGAATAAGGTCCTGCTCTACCCAACCTCTCCCAATAGCTCAGGCCTTGAATCCTGGTAACATCCATGTAAATCTTCTCTGCATTCTTTCTAGCTTAATGGCATCTTTTCTATAGGAGAGGCCAAAACGGAATACAGTACTCCAAGTGCGGCCTCACCAATGTCTTTTGTAATTGTAACATAATGTCCCAACTTCCATATTCAATTCCCTGACTGATAAAGGCCAACATGCCAAAAGCGGCCTTTAACAGCCTATCTACTTGCGATGCCAATTTTTTCCTAAAATTTAAAATGTTTCCCTTCATTATTGGCCTGAAAAGCATATTTTACAATGTCTGCCTCACTGATTCATCATAATGCTGAGAGTGTTTCTTTCTTTTTCATTCAGAATTTGCAGAGATACTTTGCCAGAGGTCCCTTGGACTCTGGAGCCATGCTTGTAATATGTCCTTGCAGATTTTCATGTTTATCCCACTGAATACCCAACACCTTTCCCTCCAAAGTTGTTTTTATTCTCCTAATTCAAAGCTAGTTAAGTACTTTCTCATTCCAGTTTTCTATGCTCTCTACATAAAGAGCTTTGTGCCTTAAATAAATGATTGGTCTGTTTGTAAGTTCCTTTGTCTTGAAAGCATTCTCAGTTGTAAGAGTAATACAATTATATTAAAATAATTTTGTCAGACATTTATTCATTTTCAACTACTTGAGCTCCCCAGCTTTATAAAATGCTGAATGTATTTTCCATTCATTACCGTGGGATTTTGAAGCTGTTTTTGCAAGCATGTCCTTTCTTTCCTGGTTTTTCTTTCGATCTTTCATGTCACGGGCTCTGTCCCAGAACCCTGCTAATCTTTCCTCCATAGGATCTGCTGCAGCTATTGGTAAATGTTTTACCATCCAACATGTTTGGACAGTGTGACAACCCAACTATCCAGCTTCCAGCAAAAAAAGCTGTTTAAAAAGTCATATTTATTTTTACCTTGTATTTCTTGCATTGCTGCTTCATTCATAGCATAAATTACACAGTGGGAAATACCACAATAACTGAGTACAATCTTGCTTTAATACTACGTTCCTAAGTTTATTAGTGGCACCATTTGCTTATGGCGGGATATTATGTATTGAATTATCCGAAAGCAGCAGTTGGGTGCAAGATAACTGTTCCAGACCTCCGCATTTACACAGCAGGAGACAGCAGCTGCTCTTCCCAATTAACGTTTGATGGAGCAGAATGCTTCCCTGCACAGCATGGATGGTTTGTACTGCACTTTACTGGCAGACATTGTAATCCAATTCAACAGCTTGCCTTTTGGGATAAATGGCACTCTTCTGCTTACATTGCAATGAACACTGTCAATACAAAGTGAAGATTCAATTTCCAATATATCTCCCATTACTTGATGCTCCACATACAAAAATTATTGTGAGGTTATTTTCTTACACGATAGAATTCTGTAGAAGACACTCCTGGATATAGACACACTAAATCTTATGAAGCCATTGTTTAGTTTCATAACCAAAGCACTTAATGGAAATCACAGTATGCTTTAATATACCTATTTGGACCTATTGGATAAAAGCACAACTTACTATGTTTAATCCCGAAATTCAAACAGCACCATCAATGATGAATCTTTCAAAACTCATAAACAATATGTAATAGGCACACATGTCCATTCTTCCATTGAATCAGAAGCTAAGGACTTATCTAAACTGTTAGGTTCACATAACAGCAATGTGACTAAATAGAAATGAATTGGCTTGTAAACTGTTATTCACACTGAATAGCTGTTTATTTTTACCTACATTGATCAGTCCTCTTCAAAGCTAAAAAAATATTGAGTTCTTTGAATGCACGCACTGAATAATGCAATTTTTTTTTTTTGTCAATAAAATATAGGAAATACATTGGGAATTTTCTTCAGAGAACAACTGAATAATTACTTGATGTTTTTTAGCACTAGTCAATGAAGCCTTCAGGGATAGATCACTGTTACCAAGCAACCAACCTAACAGAATACACTAATTTTTATTTTTAACATTCCGGTTCACAAATATAATTCAAGTTGTTTCATAGAGAACAAACGCATCAATGATTTACAAAAGTGAGATTTATGATCAAAATCGTGTACCATCAAATACATAACCTGTTATTTCAGATGTACGTCCTATTCACAAATAGCTTGACAAATCTGGTTAATTATCACCTAATGACTGTACTCTCAATCATCATCAAAATGATGACAATAGTGCTGTCAACTGCTACTTTCTTATCAATAACAGACTCAGTGATGCCCATTTTATGTTCTGCCAGAACCACTTGGCTGCAGACATAATTATAGACTTGGTCTAAAATGTCCCACGGATCTGAGTTATGGAGGTGAGATGTCTTCACCTCCAAGCTTGCATTTGACCAATTGTGGCATCAAAGCACTCAAAGCAAAAGTAAAATTGATATTAAAGGGCATTAAAGTGAAAACTCCTGTGGTGCCGCCATTCCTCACACAAAGGAAGAGGTTTCTGGAAGTCCATCATACTGATTTAAAAAATCAGCGATCCTAGATTCTGAAAATGATTTTTTTTAAAGAACGGAGGGACTTGAATGTGAGTGTGTTGAACACTAAGCTGTTGAATGTGGGATGTCTATTTAATTTGTAAGAAAAGTATGCATCCCAGGCACGTACAGCATTGCATAAGGGGCAAAGTTTTTTCTTGGAATCTGACAACTTCACCATTGTACAAGGGCTAGAAGGACTTCAGGAGTTCTTTGTGAAACATAAATTGATTACAGTAATCAATTACTGTATGGACATTGGGAATTGATATTGGATTAATTAACTAATAAGGGTGGGCAAAGAGAAATATATGAGGATGGGGAAAATGGAAGAATTTAAGTATTGTATTGTGTAGGAAGGAACTACAGATGCTGGTTTAAACCGAAGATAGACACACAAAGCTGGAGTAACTGAGCGGGACAGGTAGCATCTCTGGAGAGAAGGAATGGGTGACGTTTTGGGTCGAGACCCTTCATCAGACGGAGATTTAAGGAAGGTATTTCCAGACTGAAAATAGCCAATACTGGTGAGCCATGGGGAGGGTGGATGCGGTATTGGAGACGACTCCAGTGATATAAAGAGATCGATTGATATCCAAAAAATGATCACATTAACTTTGGGTATGATAATATTAGAAAAGATACAAGGCCGATCTGTTTGTTATCAATGTACATGTGAAAACTGACTCAGTAATCTGTGGGTGATGCTATAAAAAGGACAAACTGATAATCATGGGGAATATTTAGAAGATTTCCAAAATGACAATTTGTGCAAGGAAAGACCACAAGTTCTTCCATTGCTAATTAAGGTTTCGACTTCCTGAACCCTGAGACACTAGGGATAATTTTACAATCATATCACTGCTTGCATCAATCTGAATGAAGAAGCTGATGGGATCATATTAGGGATCTGTAGAATAAAATGGTTGAGCTAATGTGGAAGTTGTTTCGTTTTTATTAAATTAACAAGCAAAATACTAATCCTCCTAAATACTTTTACTTATTTAAAGGCCAGAAATGTATTCCAATAGAACATGCAGAATAACATATTAACAACGAACCTGCAGTTCAGTCAAATACATCTAATGATGACAAACTATGCAGGATTTTATTTTGTATTAAGCCATTAGTCATTTGTGTCGGCATCAATCATTCACTTCTGCCGGAACTTTGATTACTGTAATCAATTTACGTTTCACAAAGACCTCCTGAAGTCCCTCTAGCCCAGGCTTTCTAGAATCATAAAACTCACACCGGAGAAGAAAGATGAAGTATGCTGTCAACATATTCAATGCAAGCCAACAATCTTCAATTATTAAGGAAGACCCAACCACTGACCTCTTTGCGAATCACCAGGTTCATAACTAAATATATTTCATTGAGTGATTGTAAACATTTATTCATCTGTTTACCATCATTGCATTTTGAGAAGTCTCAATATTTGAAAAATCTCAGATTTTTCTCAATGCAAAGAAAGTTTCACTAATTTTGGGTGTAAGTTCCCTTTATTTTAATGCTCCGATTTGTTAGAGATTGTGTCAAAAATGTCTGTGAATATGCAATTGGCAGCATTAGATCATTGCTGTTTCAGCATAACACTTATTAGTTAGTTAGATGATGTTGGAGTACATAAAGAGTAAGTGACACAAGCTCAGCCTGTGTCTGCAGGCCATTCACCCACCCAAATTCTCCACCTTGACCTTGTACAATATACAATACAATATTTATTCATTGTCATCTGAACCTCAATGAGGCTCAAACAAAACTCTATTTCTACAGCCATACAAACAAAACAAATTTCTACAAGACACACACACAATTCAATTCACATAAACATCCATCACAGTGAATCTCCTCCTCACTGTGATGGAAGGCAAAGTCTTTTCTCTCCCCCGATGTTAAAGCCGTTAAAGGCTGGCGATGGTAAGTCCCACGGCCGTTGAGGCCGCGCCGGGCGATGTACGGCCCCGCTCCAGGTCTTAATGTCTCAACGGGGAGCCCCCGGCGGGCATTGGAATGTCCCGCGTCCGTTAAAGCCGCGCCGGGCGATGTACGGCCCCGCTCCGGGTCGTTCCAACCCCGCGACACGGGCGGGAGAAGTTGCGTTGCGGGAGCTCCGAAAAGCGGTCTCTCACCAGGCACCCACAAGCTCCCGATGTTCCTGTCCACCGGGCCTGCGGCTGGAGCCTCCGAGCTCCGGAGTTGGGCCGCAGCAGCGAGCCACCACCGCTCCCCACGCTCCAAAGCCGGCCAGCCCCACGATGGTAAGTAGTCCACAGGCTCCGCGACTGGAGCCCCCAGGTCGTTCCGGTTGGAGGCCGCTCCACGGTACTAGGCCCCAACAACAATGGAGACCCGACAGGAAAAAGGTCAGGTCTCCCGTGCAGGGAAGAGATTTTAAAACATCCCCCGCCCCCCACATATACACAGCCAAAAACAGTATAAAAGAACACAACAACTACATTTAACTAGACAACAACTACATTTAACTAGACAGGTTGCAGGGGCCACTGCAACGTGAGTCACACCGCCAACTGGAAAACTTGTATTCTCAGGAGGTAATTTCTACAGAGTATCAATATAAGGAAGCACAACTGTGGGATATTAATCAGTTTTTCTGTTTTCCACCTGGTGCAAAAGGCATATGTACATGTGCTCCCATCAGTTTTGCATGCTGCACAGAGCATCTCATCCTGCCCCAACTTACTGCCCACAGGCATCGAACCCATAAGATATTCTCTCTCTCTCGTGCTCTCTCGTGCTCTCTCTCGCTCTCTCGTCCCAGTGCAGGACAATCATCTATCAAGGGTCACTAGTTTATTTGTGGCCCTTTCTCCTGACTCTCAGTCTGAAGAAGGGTCTAGACCCAAAATGCCACCTATTCCTTTTCTCCAGAGAAGTTATCTGACCCGCTGCGTCACTCCAGCTTTTTGTGTCTATCTTCACTAGCTTATTAGTTCATTTTGGTTAATGATACTCCCTGCAGTCTCCAATCCCATTCATAAAATGGGAAAGGATTTGAAATGATAGCTAAGAAATTAAATTAGTTGGTAACATTTGCTAACTAATTAACAAAGTAATTAAATCTATTTCATCTGAAGCTGCAGCATTTAAACTGCTGCCACCTGTTTATGCAGTATGCATTTATTTTAGTCACTGATTGTGATGAAGCGCTTTTTTATTGGCTGAGAATTTTATAAAGTCTTCATTTACAATTTATTTATGCATTTTCAAAGATGGTTCAAAATATTCAATAATTTGAATAATGCAAAATAATTGCAAAATAGGGATCATTATCAATCAATGAATTAATAAAGCCTTGCCACAGAACCAATTGGAATCCATTAGGCCAGATCATCTTTGTGCCATTTCCCCCTGCACAGTCACTCCCCACGATACCAGTATATCTGCACCTGCCTTAGTCAGATGAGAAGGGCCTGTCCTACTGGCTGACTCCATCCTGGAGTCATTGATTCGTACAGTATGGAAACAGGCCCTTCGGCCCAACTTGCCCATGCCAACCAACCAAGGTGCCCCATCTCCACTAGTCCCACCTGCCGGCCCATAACCTACTAAGCCTTTCCTATCCATGTTCAAATGTCCTTTAAATGTTGCTTTAGTTTCTGCCTCAACGACCTCCTCCAGCAAAACATTCCATATACCCACCGTTTTTGTGAACATGTTTTCCTTCAGATTCCTATTAAATCTTTCCCCTCTCACCTTAACGCTATGTCCTCTGGTTCTTGATTCCTCTACTCTGTGTAAACGACTGTGCATCTACCCTATCTATCCCCCTCATGAATAGCTGATGTATACCCCTTTGGTGGGTTCATCCATTTGATTCCATGGTACACTGTGGATGCCTACTCTTGAAACCTCACCAACAGTCTTTGATTGTTGACAAACTGTATCTGTATCAAAAGCCATTTATGTGTTATGCTTTGCCCAGATAGCGAAGTAATTACTTGTGCAGTTCTCTTGCAAGAGTTTAATTTTGGGTTGCATTGCATCTTTTAGAATAGGAAAATGAAACCATGAGCATAAATTGAGGTTTATATCTTTCCAATGTCACAGACATGTATTATTTTTAGTTTATGAGATATTTATTTATTTTCCCTTTCATACCTTTCTGCCAAGATGGCAGAAAAGTAGTTTATTGTATTCTGTATCTTGCACAGCCACATCACTACTTTCTGACTAATTCCCCCAAAGAACAGGGTGCGTTCTACAGCCTCTTTTGTTTTTAAAATGCCTCTTCATTGCAAATGCCTACCCAAGAATTCTTAACTTGTCAAAAAATGTGAGAGAATAAATATTATGGCAAAAATTGAAAGCAGCTAAGTGCATCAGCTGTTTTCAATTTACTATACAGTACCTCATAAAAGTATAAGATATCAGTTTAAATGTCATACAAAGCCACATACTTCCTGTTAAATAGTAATAGCTCTATATAACAATTTTTGTGGTGCTCCATTTCTTCTGTTTGAATTGCACTGTTTATTTCATAGTGTGTGCTACTTTGTCATCCTATGTAAATTTACCACCTAGATCATGCTGTATAAGCTGTCTTACATTTTCCACTGCCTTCCTATCTGCCTTTATGATCTTTTATGCCACCAACATTAATCTTTAAAACAATCTTCCCCGCCTCACTCCCCACCATTTCATTTATCTCCTCTATCCTAGTTCCCCCTTTTTTTATTCCAAGTTTCATTCTATCGAACTGTACCACTGACTCCCAACTAGTTTTCTCTTTACGTAAATTCCTACTGTTCTCATCCCCAACTCCTTTCTACACCATATCCTTCTTTCTATACCATGTCTGGCTGCCCTCTCCTAATCCCACAGAAAATTAGGTACAGAACCTTGGCTGTCATATCAATTCTACTTAAATAGCCCATATTCAGAATTTAACAGAAATATAGAACAGATATACAAGCAATGAACTCAGTAATGCATCAGGAAAAAAATCAGACACCCTCAATCCATTCAATTCATTCACATTCACCATCTGCTAACTGAAGCCCAATTGGGAGAGCTAACCAGTAATATATCAAGCAATTGCCTGATGTAATTGTGCACATGGTGTCAGATTTATCATCAATATGTCAAGTTCCTCCATTGCCATCATTAGGTATGAGGCCCATCTGTGGATGCGACACGTGGTATTGGGTACTGGCAGTGGAATCATATTGGCAGTGTTCCTTATTACTCCACTCAAATAAGGTCATGCAAACTTTGAGTAACTCTGGGGAAGGCTCTGTAAGTGGTAAAAGAGAGAGGAAAATGTATTCTTGGCTGTGGGCATTCTCGTTTCCATTAGGTGAACTTGTTAGTACCTGCTGAACAGGCTGAATCTGGAATGTTCATCTGTGGCTGTCAGTCTGGAGCGGCATTAGATGATGAGATACTAATTTCAGTAAATAATGTCCGAATGTTAACTGTCGTGAAATTATCTGGCTTCTAAAGTATTTTCAGGGTCACCACTAACTGTATGAAGATAATTCCTTGGCTGAAAAGTGAAGTTTGGTTGTAGTGTGAAGGATGACATAACGCCCATATTTTGTGGAATAGACCAAGACAAAAATGTAGGAACCCAAATGCACCATGTTGGTTACAGATGGCCACCATTTGTATCCGTATCGTCTGGGAAATTGAAAGCATTCAACCTTCTTTACCATTTTCCCATTAAATACCACAAGGAAACCATTAGATCATCATTAGAGTGGGAAAAAATATTTTTGGAAGGAAACTAATGTTAGCATGGTTGAAGTTTTTGCAATAGTGCCTCAAATTGTTGTAGCTATCAGTAAGTGAGAATTCCTCCAGGCCTTTACTGTAGGTTAATGATGCAAATACAGGAACAGCTGCCTTGTGAAGCCTGTAATCTGCAGTCCAGAGTTTTGCTCAAGGTGCGATGGTTTAGTCTATGAAATAGAAATATACTGTAACATTCGACTCTGATTTTTAAAATACATTAAATTTTTTCATCCGTTTACAAAACTAAATTGTGTATGTTCGATGAGAAGAGCTGGTAAATGAGCTGAAAATCTTTTTCCCATTGTAAATGGGATAAAATTGGACTTACAAGCAGTAAGATGTTAACCTCTGGGACCTATAGGAATGCATCACAACTGAACTGAATCCAACTGTTATTTTATCATCACCGAATCAGTTTTTTCTTTTCAAAGTTTTAAGTGTTATAATTTATTACGTTTAGCATAGATATCTGCATATGTACAGAATAATGAATATAAATTGTAAAAAAGATTGGTACTTTTTTCCATTTTTAGTAAGTTACATTACAAAATTCTTAATATACTTGCTTCTAGTCTAGCAGGGTGTATAAATTCATAATGAATGTTTGAGTAGCTAGCAGAATGTACTGGCAGTCAGTTGGAATGAAATCCCATGAACATTTACAGCGAGGGAAACCTTATGTCTCGATATAGTGCCCCTAGCCATCCATTTTGGGCTTCATGTGAAAGGCTGCATCTGTTTGCTTTGGGAAAGCAATTTGAAAGCAGCTTACTCACAGCATGTCATCTTAAAGAATTAACGGTATTCTTTATTTTCTCTATGGCATATTTTTATCTGTAAGACATTAAATGTTCTGGATGTAAAAGGTTCACATATAACTGAGTTATTAAATATTTTCCCTATTCAGTTATAAACATAAGAATTGAATATAAGAAGTAAAATTTAAAAATATTTAAACTGTATCGTTTAGTAAAAAATAATGCTTTTCACTGGATGTTGTTGAGGATATTCGTTTTTGTTGCTGTTGCCTCTATTTTCAGGAAGAGTTGTTCCATATAGTTCCACTGTAAACTTAGTACCAAAGGCCTACTTTTTGATTGATTGCATAAATATTGTAGATCTTATATGGACAATTTTGGGTGGGAATTCCACAAGAGGAATGTGTTTAATATGTATCGATGGTTGCTTCTTTATTCTCTGTAACATTTGCAAATAATTCAATCCTTGAGCATGCACCTTACTTAATAAGAATACAACATAACATTTTAAAGAAATTTAACATAAAACATAAAATCATCCCCCCACAATGGTTCCCACTGTGAGGGAAGGCACAAAGTCCAGTCCCCATCCCCTTGTCCACCCATAGTCGGGCCTATTGAGGCCTCCGCAGTCGCCGCTACGGGGCCCGATGTTTCAGGCCCTTACTCCAGGTGTTCCAGTTTCATCTTGCTTCCCAAAGATGTGTGGGTAAATAAGTTGATTGATCATTATAAATTGCCCCTAATGTATTGACGAGTGGTAGAAAACATTAGAGAAAGTTATTTTTAAATGCATTCAACATATTTAATTATAAACTAAATGTAAACACGAGTACTAACAAAAACATAAAATAAAACCCAAACCGTTTCACTTGACTTTTTAATGAAAGTCAATGACCACAATCATTTGAATGGGGTTACACTAAGCACGGTAAGATAAGAACTCCCCACTCATTCCTGGGCAATCCAGAAAAGAGTGGAAGTTCTGATGCTGTAATATCTGGACCCCAATTGTGCGCTGCGCTGTGCAGGCCTGGAATTCCAGAATGTGCAGGCATACATGTTGCAGCAACCAGCATTTCATGATGGAACTTCCAGTTGTCGTCACTGTGACATCATCCAACAGTAACCTAGAAAGATACCTCTTTGTAAATAGAAATAAAAATGTTGGGCAAGGGAGGAAAAGCAGGGGAGTGGGTCTAATAATTTAAGAGTCAGAACAGATACTTTTCACTAAATAGCCTGTTTTGACACTGGATAATTGGGAGGATGAGGTGGGGGGGGGGGGGGGGGGGAATCATGGTTCTGTTTTATTTTTACATTATCCTTTGAATGAGCATGCACCTATACTAGAATGGTAAAATCTCCTGTTTTAAATTACTTCTTTCGTAAGTCAATCATTCATGGTCCAATTTGAAATTGTAATGGGATGTAAAATCAACAAGGTGTGGATTTCAAACATCTGAATTTAAATAAAAGACAAGCCATTTTCATCTTGACAATTTTCTTATTAAACATCCCTACCTTTCGGGCAGGTAAATGCCTACTGGTTTCCAATTGAAAACATTTCCCATTTTAAAACCAATTCAAAATTGAAGGTAAATTGTTATTTTGGGTAAGCACTAATTTGCCAGAGAAATAGCCATTTCTAATTTAATGATAGACTCAAGGAACTGCAGAGGCTGCTTTACAAAAAAGACACAATGTACTGGAGTAACTCATTAAGTCAGGCAGCATCTCTGCAGAACATGGATAGGTGACATTTCAGATTCTGATCAATGTCATCTGTCCCGTTGAGTTACTCCGGCGCTTTGTGTCCAGTTTAATGATGTTTCCAAATATTTCAATCCTGAATATGAGGAATGAAGCAATGGATTTTCTGCTAAAATCTATAATGTGTACCCATAGTTTTTGCAAAATGATTCCATAACGAGCCTATATGTATGTATTTTAAATTGTCGCCTTCATTAAAGGTGAAACCTGGCCTGATTTACACGTGCTATATGAAGATCCATAAGACATAGGAGCAGAATTAGGCCATTCTGCACATCGAGTCTGCTCTGTCATTCGATCATGGTGATCTATTTTTTCCTCTCAACCTTATTCTCCTGCCTTCTCAACATTACCTTTGATGCCCTAACACTAATCAAGAACCTATCAATCTCCTTTAAAAAAAAATACCCATTGACTGTACCAATGAATTCCACAGATTCACTGCCCTCTGGCTAAAGAAATTCATCCTCATAAAAGATTCAATGAAATATGTTAAAAGGTATTGAATTTAGGTATCAAATATGGAGGCCAAATGTATTGCTTATCATATATGTGGTTCTTGAGGAACGTGACAAATGTTGGTTAAAAATATAGGCAGAAGGATTTTGCAACCACTACTACAATTAAGTGGATTTTATTTCTGCTACGGTACTGAGGGAAGTGGAGTTGGAGTTGGGTAAGGTGATATATATGAAGGATTCAATAAGTGGTGTTATATGGTTTTGTTAGTGATCAAGATGCAGTGGTACCACAGAAAATGGCAGATTTTGGAAGATGGTTATGGAAGGAGGTGTCGTGATCACATCAAAAGATTTAAAGGTACAAGATAAGATCTGACTTAAAGGGTATCACCAACACTGTGGAAGGTACACAAATAGGCAAGGAGGTTTCAGTAAGGGCCAAGGTTTCAATCAAAGTTCTGTTGTACGTACAATCACCCAGCTAAAGGTTAAAAATAGCAAGAGTTTTGTTTGTGAATGAATTGAAAATCTGTAAGAGCTGCAATGTGGATTGTTAATTAATAAAATGGCAGAATCCAAGAGGGGTTGGGGTAAATTCTCATGTATTCTATAGTCTTTGGATTGTTGACATTAGCCACTTGCAAAAGGTGATAATTTTTTTAACAGAATATTGAGAATCCGTGGAGAAGCAAACCACAAGTCTTCATAATGTTTTTCATGGAAAATTTTGACAGTTGCATTAGTGAAGGGCAAAGATCAAGTTGCCTTCCTTTGTCAATGATAGAATGATGCAGAATAATTGTGTGGGGGCAGGTGGGGAAGGAAGAAAAAAAGGTAATTTTGCCAATGGGAAATGATCTTCAAATTCATTCTGTCAGAATTGAGTAGTGATTGTCTTAATTAAATATGTTAGAGGGCCAAAGTAACGATGTAGAAAATGCAGGTGATCATTGACTCATTTACCATGGTACCCCTATAATTCAATTTGAAACATGAGGATTTTAAAGGTATTTGACCTAATTTAGGCACGGGTCTATTTGTATTTTAGATAATTGGTAGATTTCTGGCCTATTTTCCTTAATTAAACATTATTTTTCCTTTTATAGATCTGGAGGGGAACCATAGCTCGACTTCGTTATAAACGCACAAGAGCTGTCTACACCATCATAAATTACTACAGGAAATACAAGGTGAAATCTTATATCCGGGAGGTCGGCAGCCGTTTCCAGAATGTTGGGACCTTGAAGGATTATGGTAAACATGTGAAGTGGCCAACTCCACCCAAGATCATACGTACATTTGATGAAACATTGAAGTCTGTTTACCAAAGGTAAAATGTTTTCCAGCATTATCAGCATGGTTAATTAATTATGTACAGTAAATCTTAAATACGGAATACTACAAGTACCATTTATTGCCCACCATCTCAATGAGATTACATTGTAGATGGTATTTTCAGAGTTGAATGAGATTTTTATTTGCTGGGAGATTTTCCCTGAATCCCCTCAAGAAGATACGTTACATGGACATAGGTAGAGGCATCAACCCAGGCTGGTAGTGGGGTATTTAATACATCAGTAACAGAAAACCTGCATGTGAAAGGGATTGTGTATTACACACAACTCACCCAAAAATGTCACACTCTTATAAATAAGTTTGAAAGTCCACGGCAATTGTAGGCTAAAATTAGTTGACGATTGATAGTATGAAAGTCTTGTCATGACTGTACTGGTGGGTTATAACCAACATTTTGCAAAACTGTGAAAGTTAAAGGTTTACTATACTGGAAATTCAAATTCTCATCTTTATTCTGTAACATTTGCTTAAGATGTAATTTTAGTTTTCTGCAGACTTCAAAATCATAATTAGATTAGGTTTTCAGAATTTGATTCATAAATCTATGAATTAGATCTTTCATGATCATTGTGTCCATGGAACCTCTCTGTAATTTGATTTTAAAAACTTTCAATTGAGGTAAATCACAAATGACACAAAGTACAAGGGGTGCAACCTCAGTCCTTTAATCGGTTTGGAATGTGTTGTTTACCTTTCCAATGCCATCCTCATCGGTTCATGGCTTTCAGACTGGACCATTCGGTCAGATTTTTCTTGGCTTAAAGAAAATGCTAAGTAGAGAGAGCAAAGTGCAAGAAAATATAATCTCAAAAAATCATTTTCAAGTTTCTAGGTATACAACAGCATCAATTCTTAATGTGTAGCTATTTCATACAAGAGAATACAAAAGAATGCTGTATCTTCTACCCAGTTGTTTCAGAAATATCGTACTGTAAATTGAAATACTTGAAACTATTGAACCAATAATGACATATGCCAGGATTAAGCTATACTTAAAAATCCAAAAATTATCCCCGAAGGATCAATGAAGAAAGAATAGTTCATTAATTTAGGTGATAAGAAAAGCAATCATGCTGAATTTGCATTTTTTTTTTTTTTTAATTTTCATTCATTTTTTCGGGATATGGGCACCACTGACTGACGGGTAATATTTCTTGCCTATCCTTAATTTCTGTTGAGAAAGTCGTTCTGTGCCACATTATTTAATTGCTGCAGTACTTATGGTGAACATATCCACATGAGGAGTTCCAGAATTTAGACCTAGCGAGAATAAAGGAAAATTAATATATACCCAAGTGAGGGTGATGTGTAACTTGATGGAGAACCTGTAGGTTGTGCCATTCACATGCACCTGCAGTTTTCACCGCAATAACTGCAGAAATGATACATTTGAGAGTAGTTGTTGCAATAGACTTTGGCACTTGCATGCCATCATTGGAGTTGGGGCTGTTCTTGTAGCTTTCTCCTGGTGTATAATTACATGAAAGACTGAGAATTTAATCTAGCAGAAATTCAATTAATAGTTACCAGTAGTCAACCCAGTAGCGAACATGCTCAGGAAAAAAATCAACAGACTCTTATGACTGATGGGATCACTTTCAGTGCAAAACACCATTTTCTGGCACATTGCACAGTAAATTTGCTTTAACGTATCCCTATTTGAATAAATGACCAGTCCAAATAATGAAATTCACTATATCTTCAGAATAAATATTTTTCAGTCTCAGAAGTTGTAATAGATCCATTGTGTAAGAAGGAACTGCAGATGCTAGTTTAAATTGAAGATAGACACAAACAGCTGGAGTAACTCAGCGGGACAGGCAGCATCTATGGAGAGAAGGGTGTCGTTTTGGATCGAGACCCTTCTTCAGACTGGTTAGGGATAAGGGAAGTGAGAGATAAAGACAGTGATTTGGAGAGATAAAGAACAATGAATGAAAGATATGCAAAAAAGCAACGATGATAAAGGAAACGGGCCATTGTAGGGTGAAAATGAGTAGCTAGTGCGATTTAGGTGGGGGAGGGATGGAGAGAGAGGGAATAACGGGGCTACCTGAAGTGAGAGAAATCATACCCAAGAGAAATATGAGATGCTGTTCCTCCAATTTGCGTGTAGCCTCACTGATAATGGAGGAGACTGAGGACAGAAAGGTCTGAGGGAATGGAAAGGAGAATTAAAGTGTCCAGCAACCGGGAGATCAGGTTGGTTCATGCAGGCTGAGCGAAGGTGTACGCGAAAAGAACGCCCAGTCTACGTTTGGTCTCTCCGATGTATAAGAGTCCATTTTACAGTATGTATTCCTCTAAATACAGGTTAAATATATTACAACTCTCAGAGTAGCACCATGTAGTTTGCAGAATGAGTACAGAGGAACACCACACCAATCCATGACTTTGTCATTAATTGTTGCATTTCTGGAGACGCGACTTTGGTGAACCTCGGTGAATGACGTTTTTTTAATAACGTAAATTAATGAACGTTTCTGGAAACTAAAACTGAAATGTCTCAAGATTGTTTAATTATTGTTTGCACTGGGACAGGTACAATTACATTCTTACTTCAGCTTTACATGCACATTCAACGAAACAACACAACAAAATATTACCAAAATATATCAGTCGTTCTTGGTAATCCAGACTATGATATTACAAGCCTCAGTAATGTAGTATGTGTAGTGCAGCCTCAGTAATGCAAAGTCTATTGTAGTTTGAGCTTTATCAGATTATTCTTGGTCTTCTTGTATGACCCTGTCTTGAATTCTGCAGACCTGGTCCTAAATAGATTGCGGACATCCTGGTTCAACCAAAGTTTCTTGTCAGAGAATACTCAGATCATCTTAGTAGGAACACACTCTGTTACACAGTCCCTTAGGAAGTCAGTAACAACCACGGTTTGTACGTTCAAATCTGTTGCCGTGTCCTTGAACATTGCCCAGTCTACCGATTAGAAATTAATCTTGGATGTCTTCGTGGCTGATAAATT
>CM075986.1:13105122-13310122 GCA_038087875.1 Malacoraja senta
CAGGGCCTGTCGGGGGCTAGTGGGGTGGTGTGTGGGGGAGAGGGCTGCTGTGTGGGGGAGGGGTGTGGTGTGTGGGGGAGGGGAGTGGTGTGTGGGGGAGGGGGGGAGGGGGGTATGTGTGGGGGAGGGGGGGTGTGGGGGAGGGGAGGGTGTGTGGAGGGAGGGGGGTGTGGAGGGTGTGTGGGGGAGGATGTGTGTGTGGGGGAGGAGGTTGCGTGGGCTCACCGGTTCCCGGCTCCAGGATCCGGCTCCGGACTCACGAAGCCACTCCCGTCTCCAGTGCCTGTCGCGCTCACAGCCACGCCCACGAACACGGCCCGCCCCCGCCCGCGAACACGGCCTGCCCCCACCCGCGAACACGGCCCGCCCCCACCCGCGGAACACGGCCAGCCCCCGCCCGCGGAACAGGGCCCCACACTCCGCTCCTGATGGAGCCTGTGATTGACTCGGCGGGTGACGGAAGGGGCGTCGCCATCCCGGCGAATAACGGACCAATAACTTTTGTAATATTTCGCCGATCGGAACAAAACTTGGTGAACTTGGAGCAGAGGAGAACGGTGAGTAAGACGGCGGGAAAATCCTTGTGATATAGGGCACAGTTTTTGTGCAAATTTAAAAACAACGCAAACCGGAAGAGGACAAGATGAGAGTTTTAGTAATAGATAGATAGATAGATAAAAGTATAGATAGAAGATGATATAAATAGAAGATAGATAGATAGATAGATAGATAGATAGATAGATAGATAGATAGATAGATAGATAGATAGATAGATAGATAGATGATTAGATAGATAGATTGATTAGATAGATAGATTGATTAGATAGATAGATTGATTAGATAGATAGATAGATAGATAGATTAGATAGATAGATTGATTAGTAGGACTGGATGTTACAATCCCTAAGGTTTTTTCACTACAATTGACATTTGGTATTCTTGGGGATGACCACTAGGTGATTTTGCTACCAATCAGACACATCTTCAGTTGTGTACCTCAACGTCACTGGGTGTTGCGGCCTTTTATCACAAGACACCCTCAGTCGAGGCAGGCCACCGCAGGGTGATCAGACCCGGGTGTGTGTCTTATGGTTAGCCTCTAGATGGTCACGTGGCAGCCCAGACAGCATATTTTCTCTTCAGCCACAGCCAGTGACTGCTCCATTTGGCTTTTTTTTCCTTCCATCTTCCTCTCTACCGCTGACTGTGGCTGGTTGGGCTCTGGACTCGTGTCCGTTGGTGGGACAGTACTTGGTTGAGCTTGGCCTGGGTGCTGATACCCTGTGGACTGTGGTGGTTAACCGGCCACTGGGCTTCACTCAACTGATTTGGCCTACCTCTTAGAAAGTAATGGTCAATGCGAGGCCCCTCACCAAGCTCTCTCAGGCACTTTTTCCTGCCCTGGTGGATCCTGAGACCCTTCTCTGATGTTATCTTTTCCCATCCACAGATGCAGCTTCGTAGCTTATGTCCTGCCGGTGCTGCTGCTCTGTCAATTGCTGTGCTAGTTGTCTTATTCATAGTCGATTCCTTCCGTAGAAATATAAGGGTGGATCCAAAACGCTGATTAGCGATGGATCCTGCTGGCATGAGGAGCTAGCCCATGCCAGCCCCAGTGGGGTCTATTCCCTCCAGTCAGCAGTCTCTCCAGGCCGTCACTATATAGTATAGATAGATATAGAGATAGATGGATGGATGGATAGATGGATAGTTGATAGATGGATAGTTGATAGATGGATAGTTGATAGATGGATAGTTGATAGATATATATAGATAGATAGATAGCTGATAGATATATATATATATATATAGATAGATAGATAGATATAGATGCTGAGTAAGAATGATTTTGTCAATTAATTTTGTTAAATGAATTTCATTGTAGTTAATTTGCACAATTAATGCTGCCCATTGTCAACAAGTTGTTTTTTAACATGCTTTAATTGCATGCAGCTTACATTGGAACTGCTCTGATCTTACTGAAAGTTGAAGCCCAGGAACATGTTTCCTATGTTTTATTTTGGTGCCTTCTCCGGCCCCACAGTCATTAACCACTTTTCCCCTTCCTTGAATCCCAACAAATTTACCAGACATATGACCAACAGTTCAGTCTTTTCATCTTCGTAAACAAACAAACGCTGCACACTTTCATCTTCTTATCAATTACCATTGACAAAGTCTGACATTAAACTTAGTGCAGCCTATACAGTCTAAAGTTTGTTGCTGAAGGCCATCTTCAAGTTTGTTACTCACTTATATCAAGTATCCACTCTAGCTATTGCTTTTCTCATACTCTTTGTGCAGTGGATTACAACATCAGGGGAGTTTATTTTTTATCTGTCTTGGTGAAGAAAAGGTACGGGAAATAGACAAGGCAGAGCAAAGCCACAATTACGGAAAAAAGAAAGACATTTTCCTGAATAGATGCTTCTGAGACATCTTCCTTTTAACATAATCATGGCTTCCTCTCTACCATGGTTGATAGCGCCTTTGACCATGTCTCATCTTTTTATGTATTTCCACTCTCGCCCTTTTTCCCAGCCAAAACAAGAACAGAGTTCTCACTTTCATTTGTGACTGCCACCATATTCAATAGATTACACTTTGTAATTTAAGCCATCTTCAATGAGGTTCCATCACTGGACATGCTTTCCCCTCCCCTTCCCTTTCAACATTCTGAGAGGACCATTTGGTCCTTTCTGGTCCACTTTTCCATCTCCATAAATATTCCTTCTCAAGGCACTTTGCTCCCATGCAACACCTGCTATTTTACCTCATCCCTTCTCACCATATAACCATATAACCATATAACCATAACAGCACGGAAACAGGCCATCTCGGCCCTTCAAGTCCGTGCCGAACATTTAATTTTTTTTTTTTTTTTTTTTTTTTTTTTTTTTTAATTAAAAATAAAATACTTCCCCCTAGTCCCATCTACCTGCACTCAGACCATAACCCTCCATTCCTTTCCCGTCCATATACCCATCCAATCTATTTTTAAAGGATAACATCGAACCTGCCTCCACCACTTCCACTGGAAGCTCATTCCACACAGCTACCACTCTCTGAGTAAAGAAGTGGTCCCATCCAGGGACCCAATCAATCCTTATAGTTGAAGCAACAATTTGCATGTCTTTCTTCTAATTTACTGTGTGTAATTGGCGCACACAATATGTTGTATGGTACAGATAGTGTCATAGTTTTGTGGGACATCTACATTCAGTTAGTTTAATTCTCCCATTGTGACCTATTTGTCTGCTGCCTGCTGCACTGTTGCAATGGAGCCCACTATAAGATTTAGGAACTGTACCTCTTCTTCCTTTGAGCACAATTTTAGAACAAAATATAATATTAACTTCATTCCATCCTCCTGTTTCAAAAGGCACATCCTCCAAGATGATTACCTTTACCATTAGAAGGAATGTGAACAAGGGCTGGATTGTATTGCCTTTCTTATTTTGCATATTAACTTGCAGACACACTGCCCTCCTTAATGTGAAAATAATAAAATAATATTAGGCAGACAGAAGTTAGGGCGGCACAATGGTGCAGCTGTTAAAGATGCTGCTTCACACTGCAAGAGACGCAGGTTCGATCCTGACCTCAGGTGCCTGCCTGTGTGGATTTTGCATGTTCTATCTGTGACCGCGAGCGTTTCCTCCACGTGCTCCGGTTTCAAGTGTGTAGATAGTGGATGAGAAAGTAGGATAACATAGAACTCGAATGAACGGGTTTGATGTTTGACTTGGACGGTGGGCTTAAGGGCCTGTTTCCATGCTGTATCTCTGAACAAGTGTATGGCGGACTGCAGGAGGGGGGCACCGTTGTGTACGGCTGCCCTGCCTGCAGTTCGTCTTTACACCCTTGTTTTTTTTATTTTTAGTATGTTAAAAAGTTTTGATTTGGAGGTCTAGTCTTTTTATGTGGGGGGGGGGGGGGGGGACTGTTTTTCTCAGTCCCTACCTGGTTGGAGATGTGTCTTTCCTCCGAGCCACATCTTCGCCCCCTCCTCGCAGCTTACCACCTGGACTGGAGTGGCGTTTCCTGCCGGGACCGGCCAGAACTTCAGCTTCGGCGGCGGCGCAGCGCTGAAGTACCATCACATCGCGGAGTGGGCGATGCCTTACCGGGGATCAGCGTGGTGAGCTCCGGAGTGCTGAGAGCGCCGACTCCAACATCGCAGGGCTGCGGCTGCGGACCTTCCAGCTGATGGCGCCGCTGACTTCAACACCGCAGAGCCTGAGATCTTTCGCCGAGGTCGCCAGTGTGAATCTCCGACCAGCGCGGCCTGTGGACTTCGGGAGCCGCGGTCTCCGGTATGAAGCGGCCGTTTCAGAACTCCAAGCCGCTGAGAGTGTTCTCTCCGAAGTCGGAGCTCCATCATCCCGGCGAGAGGGCCTGAAATATCGGGCCTCAAATGGGCCCCGACCACGGGTGAACACTGAGGAAGAGGACTGGACTTTTTATTGCCTTCCCTCACAGTGGAAAATGTTGATTCCGCTGTGGGGG
The DNA here is from genome assembly GCA_038087875.1 of Malacoraja senta. NCBI lineage: Eukaryota > Metazoa > Chordata > Chondrichthyes > Rajiformes > Rajidae > Malacoraja > Malacoraja senta. The sequence goes on from CM075986.1 coordinate 13,109,632, forward strand.
GACGTTCATGTTAAATTCTATAGTAATAATAATAATAATGGATGGGATTTATATAGCGCCTTTCTAATACTCAAGGCGCTTTACATCGCATTATTCATTCACTCCTCAGTCACACTCGGTGGTGGTGAGCTACTTCTGTAGCCACAGCTGCCCTGGGGCAGACTGACGGAAGCGTGGCTGCTAATCTGCGCCTACGGCCCCTCCGACCACCACCAATCACTCACACACATTCACACACATTCACACGCAGGCAAAGGTGGGTGAAGTGTCTTGCCCAAGGACACAACGACAGTATGCACTCCAAGCGGGATTCGAACCGGCTACCTTTCGGTTGCCAGTGTGTTGTGTCCTAATTTTTATCTTGTATGGATGTATGGAAACCCAAATTTTTCTATGTACAGCACTTTGGTTTCAACTCGAGTCGATTTAAATGTGCTGTATAAATACAAATTGATTGATTGATTGATTAATTGAACAAAACTAACAAAAGGAGCTACTTATGTTTGGTGTCTGTTACGAAAGTTTCACAGCACTGAAACACATTCATTTAAGCTTCCTCCCACTTACCAGTATCTATAGATACAGTAGTCATAGGACGTACAAATATCTAATCTTTCTGGTTTCTAATTAAATTACTTAGGATCAGGAATTTAATATTTTTGCAAAAAACATTGATTCTATCACCATGAGCTCTTGCAAGATAAAAATACCAAAGGAAGCCGCATGAACCATTATGTCTCTCCTGGCCCTTTGCCAGAATAATCAACAATGAAAGGAAGCAAATCTTCAACATTTTACCCTCATTTAAAATGCATATAGGTTTTCCCTTTGGAAATCTCTACTTCCACTTTCCCTGTGGCCAGTCATTCAATGCTCCAGTAATACTCCGTCTGAAAAAGAAATCCTCCTAAACTCTCGCCTCTCTCCCCATGTTCATTTGAAACTAAAGAAACGTTGCCTATTTCCATTGCTCCATAGATGCTGCCTCAACCGCTGAGTTTCTCCAGCATTTTTGACGACATTTGAAACTAATGATCATTTGTCGTGGACTTGCCAGCCTCAGGAAATAGTCCCTTCTTCTATTATTAAAAAAACTCAATTTAATAATTTCTTTCCCTTCTCCCTTGCAGAATTCTCTGTATACACATTGTTTCTCTGCATATTTTTAATTCCAGCAAACATTAAATTTATAGAAAGCTAGAACTGGTTTACATTTCAGATCATATTAATTTAAAGCTCCTTTGGAAAACCCAGAATATTACTGCTATTGAATATGCTCTCTCACGGGTAGCCTGGAAACTCTTACTTGTCATTAACTTTGTTGCCAGAGAATACAATTCATTGAATATGGAAGGGACTATGAGGCCCATTATGTCTGTGCTGGTTGAAAAAGAGTTAACCAACCCCATCCAATTTTCAGCAGTGGGTCTGAAGCCCTACGAATCACAGCTTTTCAAGTTCATATTCAGATTCAAAATTACATTTTGAGGTTCATTGCCTCTCCTTTCAAGCAATGAGTTCCAGATCCATTCCGTGTAGGGGAAAATAACTTTCCTCAACTTCCCCTCTAATTTCACAAACCCTTGTTTTTTGGCTTCTTTGCTAAAGGAAATGAATCCTTTATAGAGGCACCAAACGTCGTGAATAAACGGTTTCTTTATTCAGGCATTATAGGTTAGATGTACATGCACTTTTAGTCCTCTAACACAAAAGTAATTGTTGATGCTGTGAGGTTGTTGCCTCGTGGGCTCGAGCTGAGCTCCTGCTAAGGTGGCAGGACACTCACGCCAAGAGAGAGGAAGAGGAAGCGAGGGAAGGTTAACCCGGGGTTCGTTATATCTACTAGGACACACCCCTATACCCCGTGACAACTCTTCCCCGCCATTGCCCAGTCACGTGACATTACCCCCGACTGCCGAGGGTTCATGCAACAAGTGGCCTAACCACCGGGTGCCGCCAAGTCTTCCTATTTATTCTATCTAGGACACTAGAATTTTATGAATCAGTTAAGTCCACCTTTGGCCTTCTCAGTTCTAAAGCCCAACTACCACTAGGTACCATGTTCCATTCCTGGCAATATCCACATCAAGTGATTTTACTTGACAATAAAATGAGTTGATGAATAAACATGGATACTTTATCTAAATATTATTCCTCTACTTTGCTCATTCGATTTTGATGGATTTATAGAATATTTTCACCCATCATTCACAAATCTTGTTTCTCTAACTGATCATATAATGAATTTCACAATGTGAGTATTTTTGCTTATCTCGTGATCTTTTTGCTTGTTTCATCAAGAGGTATCAATCAACTGGTGCACAGCTGGAATAAAATCTGTGTTGTGTGTGTTCAGTTTCTCCTTTTCTGCTGCCATTATCACTGATTGATTTGCTTGTACTGTTATTAATTACAGTGCAGTAGAATGTCGCTGCGGAAATATAATCCATTGAAAACTGTCTGAGGGTGAGAAACGGATGTATGAGAGTAGATAGGGAGGGAGGGAGAGAGAGAGAGATGGGTTGGAATGAGAGCAAGACATGGCTCCTCTTAGCTGATAATAGTTGTGCATTAATGAGATTCAGCAGCCCTGTGGTTTGCAACCTGCATTCATCAGCTTTGCTGGATCTTTCATCCTTGCTGGAACCAACAGAAACCAGCAATAACCCAATCAAGCTAATCTACTTGGCAACTTTTACTGTAATTTGGGATTTTTGGTCCTAATGATGGTTAGTTCAGCTGCTTGAGAATTTTGTCAGCAACAAAATTCATTGATGTATTTATGGTGTACATAATAAAGCTATAATTCCTATAATTTTATGCCAAAGTGTACAGGAAGTAAACAGATCTGGATCATTTTATGATAATATATATATATATTTAAAAATTTGAAAGATTACTTCTTGAATGTAATTACTATTATGCAGGTAAAGGCTATACTGCACTGTCAACCACTCACATGTGATAGTGAGAATAAGTGTTACTTATTCAGGAAAAGATGCATGATCATATCACGTATATTAGCTGGTAAGAATCTGTGAAGAATTCATAATCATGGTTGTGGATAGGCTTGTCCATGCTCGATGTTACTGGGAAAGAGCCTAGAGGGAAAGGGAGGAAGGGATGCTTGAAATTACTCCCCCTTGTCTGCTCTTGCCCTGGACCTCCAAGAATACCTGCGTGCTTCACAGTTATTAGTGCAGGATGGAATGAGAAATTAGGTTAGTTTGCAAAGGAAAAGCCACACAAAGTAAATCAGAATGCAAGCATATTGTTGGCTGATTACTTCCCAGCAACACCTGTTTTGTGGAAAATAGAGGGAAAAGAGATTTATTTCTTGTAAAGCGTCGCATTAACTAGGGAAGAAATATTAATTTAGTTAAACATTTTGTACTTTAATCTATTTACTGTAAAAATTATTTTTTGATGCCTCAGCATCAAGTCATTAAATATCATTGTGAGCCTTTCACCTATGACACATTGGCAACTACGTATTCAATATGCCCAACACTAAAAAAAAGACATTCTAAAAATAGAATATTTTAAAATCAATTTTTGACCATATTCTGTAATACATTATAAATTCCAATTGAATTTAAATCAGATTTTCTTTATCAAGAAAAAATGTTGCAAGCGTTGGGAATCTAAATTTCAAAATGTTCTGTCCTTGCTGGAAGGAACATTTTGAAGAACGCTTTGAACCAGACTTAGTCTTTCACATGGGTATCCATGACTACTTCCCACAAAACACAATCTGTTCCAGACTCATCGCTAACAAACATGAGGCTGAAATGATGATTTGCCAACTGGAAAATAACATAGCCTATGGAGCAGATGGTGCCCTACCGAAGTTCTAAACTGTGGCAGGGAGGAACATCTGGCATGAATTCATAATCTAATCTCCCTCACCTGGGAAGTGGACCACAGAACTTCAGAGACATTGTAATCGTGGCCATCTTTAAGAAGGGAGGCACATTAATTGCAGTAAGTAGAGAAGGGTCTCCAGCTGCCTTGCATAGGCAAAGTCATTACATGAGCCCTCCCAGTGATCAAAGGGCTTCTGGACAAATCACCGAAGATGGACACAAAAAGCTGGAGTAACTCAGCGGGCCAGACAGCATCACTGGAGAAAAGGAATAGGTGACGTTTTGAGTTGAGACTTAGAGTCAGGGGAAAGGGAAATAAGAGATATTGACGGTGATATAGGGAGATATAGAACAAATGAATGAAAGATAAGCAAAAAAATAACGATGATAAAGGAGACAGGACATTGTTAGCTATGAGCCAGGTGAGAACGAGTTACTGACAATGACACACAACAAGATGATTTTAAAGTTAGTGCGACTTGGGTGGGGAAGGGATGGAGAGAGGGTTAGAGAAGTTAGAGAATTCAATATTCATACCGCTGGGTTGTAAGCTGCCCAAGCAAAATATGAGGTGCTGTTCCGGTTCCTAGACAAATCACGATGTTGTTTCTGTCCATCAAGATAGACACAAAAAACTGGAGTAACTCAGCGGGACAGGCAGCATTTCTGGAGAGAAGGAATGGGTGACGTTTCGGGGCAAGACCCTGTCCATCAAGGGTTGGAATAGAGAAAAGGTTTAATTTCTCTTTATTGTAAGGTTCAGAATGCTCATGAAAAAAATATATAGACCACTTAAAGATTAAAAAATAGTCAATTGGAGATGGGCCAATTTCATTGCAATGAGAACATATCTGGCCTGGATAAATTTGAATGAAAGCCTGCCAGGCAAAATGGTACTTTCATGATCAAGCTTTTTAAGCAGTCAAGATACTTCTTATGAGAGAAAAGAGTAAAACAGGAAAACTCTGGATCACCAAAAAGACTGAGATTAGAATACAGCTGATGGCTGCTGTCAAATGGTTGATGCCCGCTTGTTAACACCAGGCTGGTTACAGAAAGAGGAAGAAGAAAAGGAAATGAGAGACAAAGGGAGGTCAAAGAGTGGCAGCAAACACAATGACAAATTGAGAAATATTCTTTAGGCATTCAGAGAAAAGCACCTGTGAGCAGTAGGTTAAGCCAATCGGAGTCCAATAAGGAATATATTTGTGATATATATAAATGTCTTGGACGGAAACGTAGACTGGTTGGTTAGTAAGTTTGCAGATGACACCAAGATTGCTTGAGTCACAGACTGTGAGGAAGGCTGTCAAGCAGGATAGATCAACTACAGAAATGGGCGGAAAATAGTAGATGGAGTTTAATCCGAACAATGTGAGGTACTACATATTGGGAGGTCAAATGAATGGGGAAAATAGACAATTAATGGCATTGATGTACAGAGGTATCTTGGGGTCCAAGTCTATAACTCCCTGAAAGTGGCAATACATGTCGGTAAAGATTTAAGGATCACTCATACATGCTTGCTTTCATAGGTTGGAGCATTGAGTATAAGAGTCGGGATTTGGAGTTTGGAAGACAGAGTGCAGATTTGGTTGCCCCATTACAGGAAAGATGTGGAGGCTTTAGAAAGGGTACAGAGGAGGTGTACCAGAATTATGCCTGGATTAGGGAGTATTAGCTGCAGGGAAATGTTGGACAGACTTGGATTGTTTTCTTCAGAAAGCTAGAGGATAAAAGTATAGACATTTATGAGAGGCATAGATGGAGTCAACTGTCAGAATCTTTTCCCCAGAATGGAAAGTTATATACTAAACAGCAGAGATTTAAGGTGAGAGGGGCAAAGTTTAATGGTGATTGTGGGATAACTTTTTTGCACAGGGTGGTGAGTGCCTGGAACCCGCTGACAGGGGTGGTAGGTGTGGCACAGTGGAATTTAAGAGACTTTTGGATTGGCATGTGGATATGCAGGAAATGGAGAGATGTAGATTATAAACAGGTGGGGAAGAGATGCTCTTGGCAACACATTCAGCACATTGTGTGCTAAAGACCTTTTTCTTGTGTTGTGCTGTTCTATGTTATAAAAGCTGGTATTTTCACACTGTTATTAATTATATAAATTTAAGGATCACTCATACTAGGAGCTCTACCTTCAAAGTTGCCTTTTCATTTTGAATAAATAATATATCTTCAACATATAATAATTTCTGTAGTTTTGAACCAAATTTGCTGCAATTTACAAAATGCCAGTACATTTCTTTTGTTGAAAATCAAAAAAACTGCATATAATGGAATTTTAAATAGAAAATATATGCTAGAAACACGCAATGGATCAGGCAGTGTCAGTGGAAAGAGAGAGTTTACATTTCAGGTCTGGTAGACACTGCCAAGCATTTCTCAGATTTTCTGCTTTTATTCATTTCTTTTGTTGGATGAATGGAAATAAAATCATCAACTCAGTAAGGGTCCTTGTGGTGAAATTACAAAGACTGCTTATCAACTCTTCATTACATTTTTCAGAAAAGGGATAATCCACAGATGACACCTGCTTTCTCTGCAAGAGCTAATGAACTGAAGCGAAAAGATAAATACATGAACACACTCTTTTCCAGTCATGTACGAAAGGTAAGTATATGATTTTTAATGAGAGAACAGGTTGTCATGAGTTTCACCTTTCAGACACATCTAGAACCATAGAATTATTACAGCCCATCAAGCCAATGCTGTTTTTTTTTATAGTATACTCCAGTCAATCCCAATCCATCATTCATTTGTTTGCGTTGATGCCTGTATAAGACACTTATTTTATTTCGACTGTTGGCAGTTACATAAAACCTCTTTTGTGTGTAATGTTTGGCTCAAATTGAACAATGTCACTGCATCTAAGGATAATAGGACATAAGGTAGAAACTTCTGGAGAATGTAGAGTAACAAATGCTGTTACACTCATTGTTCCTCCAATCTAAGCAGTCTCTGCTTCAAAGCTTTTACTTGGAATTCAAAGAATGGAAACTTCAGCATAACAACATTGTGGTGAAAGTAGTTATTAAATTTCCCACTGTTAATTTTCAAAAATGTGCAAAAATGTTCCTTTCCTGAGCACAGATGTCCCTTTGATGAACAGAGTAAAAGTATTCAAAATCTTTAAAGTTACATTTGAGAATGGAAACTAGATTTTTGGATAGTCAGTTTTACATATTTGCCCAGCAGATGTGTACCACAATTAATATTTAAAAGTATTCACAATGACCACAGATGGGGTTCTATGTTTCTCAATATAAGAATGAGCAGGTATATTTTAAAAAAAAACTGCATACTGTTTAGCTCACAATATGATGTGTTAAATTCTTCATTTTTAAAGATGTCATTTTGAAGTAACCTCAACATAGCTCAACCTAATAGAATGTCAAATTCTGCTTTCTAATTGGTGCTAATTTGGCCGTTTCTGTTAGAAAGTTGGGTGATAGGAAAAATAGGGCGTAATTATGCTCGGAAGAGACATTCTAACTTTGAGCGATAATTTTTGCGCATTGCTAATAATTTTGGATTGGTTTCATTGTTTATACTATATTTGTTTGTCTCTCCCTACAGATAAATAGATTTAATAAACCTGAAGATCGTGCAATTTTCATCACTGACCGGCATTTGTACAAATTGGATCCATTGAAGCAATATCAAGTGATGAAGACTATCCCATTGTATAATGTAGGTCACAGTCTAAAAGTCTCTGTTTGGAGTAGCTATTAAAATTCCATATTATCTTGAGAATAACCTATATCCTGGGGTTGTGGAAATGGGTATGCCTGTCTTTTTACACTGCCTCCATGGTTTATTATCTCTATGATAAGGCAGCCAGGAACCCGCTGTGATGTTGTGTCATTTCCACTTTATAGCTGGACACAATTAGATGACAGGCGCAACCTCCAGTGACTTGCTGTTGTATTCTCCTTTGACCTGTGCAACGAAGGGAGCTTCAATTAGCTCAGCTCCTCATCCCAGTTCCTTCTCCACCTGGCAGCACAGTTGTTTATCATTGCCATTTGGGACATTTCCTTGCAAAGACCTACCTTTCTAAGATATGATAAACTGCAACATAAATATTTAGAACTACACTTCACCAAGCTCCCTTCACTTTGTCCCCTCACAATATGAAAAGTTGGCCCTACAATGTAGACCTAATATTTTCTACTTCACTGATTAAGACTGACACTAAACCAAACATGAGACAAGTCCACTGCCTGAAGCTTTTAAAATTCTGCAGTCATGAGTTTCACTTTCGGATTAACATCTACCTAAACTCTACATATGAATGTTAATTAAAATCCAACAGAATCATTTCCGGAATGGATAGATTTATTTTATATAAAGAAAAATCTCTTATATTGTATATTGTACTATTTGTTCAAATATTTGTTTTTTTCTTCTCAACCATAACCTGTGAAAGGATGTCAAATTTGCTTTTTATTTGTATTATGTACTTGAAGAAGGCATCCGATGCGCTTGAAGATCGATTTTTGTAGCATTATGTGCACAGATGTTCAATGGTAAATTCATCTTACTGTCAGAATAGTTCAGTATCAGCATTTCCGTGGTAACCCAGTTTCCATAGCAATCCCCTTGGAGACCGCATCAGCTGATGTCTCGCTGCATGGTGGAACATAGTTGCTGTGAACATAAAATAATCAGGTTGCTTAACTAGTATACCTCAATGTGTCTCTCCAAATTAAAGGATGTAGTAGTAATCACTGTCAGGGAAGGGCAAACCATTTTGCTTGTGTCAAATTCAACCACAATAAAAGGCCAATTTCTGAATTAACTGTTTGTGGATCTTAAATGCATCTCGTTTGCAGAAATTGAACCTGGGTTTTGTTTGGTTTAATGTACAAATGATGAACATTTAAAAAATTCTGCCTTTGTCTAATTCTATTTTGATTCTGGGAAACCTAGTGGTCAAAAGAATCCAATAGAAATTGGAAGTTCTTAGGGGTGTTATAAGGGAAGGAATCTTTGCATTCAGCTATCTGTAGCTTCACTGTATAAGTAGTTATGTTCTAGATGAGCAGTTGAATACTAATAGATCCCTGAATATTGGAAGTGTACTAACATGCATTAAAGAATGACATGTTAAAATGGGCTGACTGGACTGTTGTCTGGGCTGCTTTGTCCCATTGCCTTTTATATGTTGTCTTGAACTGATGATGCCTGCAGTTAGGACTGAATCTGTTTTAATTAGCAATAAAAATGACGTAATTTTTTTCTTTTATAGAGAATTGGCAAATGTCCATTTTGTTTCTGTGCTCTGCAGAGCTGCTGTTCAATCTAAAGAAGAGAAAAATAAATAAGATGGAAGGGTGGGGAGGTGACATAATTTGAAGTTACTTATGCTATGTCTTTATTTAACAAAATACCAAAACAAGATTCTTGAGAGGACTACAGCTAAAGTTTAAGCTGATTCATTTAAAGATGAACATTTTTGGTTTCATCAATTTAAAAATATCTAATTTTGAATAATGGATAGTTTGTGGATGTAATCATTCATTTCCTTTCATTAGGTTATTCAGCTCCACATGACTGTGCTGTCTCTTTGAGAAGGCTGTGAAATTATTTATTCTTCCTTGCTCTTTTCTTGTGGCCCTACAAACTTAAAATGTTTCCTGTGTAATACTTCTCCACGTGTGCATTATTACATAGATGACTTTTGCTCAGATATCCGATACATATTTCCCATGTACTTCACTCTGAGATATACATTGTTTCCCAAGTGACGTGCTGCTTGGTAAACAACATTCCCCCTGTGACTCTTTCTCAGGTATCTTTTATTCTTATGAAATCCATGTTTCCTAATGAGACTTATTATTTTGTGTTTGTGACTCTGCCTGGTCTCCATTATTTGTGACACGACTCAATTGCTAGTATCCCACAGGTTAATATGCAGATAGAGCAAGCAACTGCAAAGCGTGTTAGTGGCATGTTAGTTTTTATTCCAACAGCATTGGAATAAAATGGTAGGACCGCATGCAGAACAAGCAGCACTGTGTAGGTAGACCCATTGTTTCAGTGCTCTAGCCCCACCAAACATATTTCTTCCCCTTTACTCTATTTTCCCTACTCTAGTCTGGTTCCTTCCCATGTATTATCTAAGTTTATTTCCAATTCCCTGGTCCCAACTAGTTCATCTTCACCATGGACATAATCATCCGTTTATACCTTCATGTCACATCAGGAGAGTCTGAGGACACTCTATTTCTTCCTTGAACCCACCCAGTTCCCCTCCACCAACAATTTCAGTCACCTGGCAGAACTTCTTCAACTCCACCTTTTCTCCAGATGAAAGGTATATCTACTCAGAAGGGCCCTAACTACATCTGTCCTTTTTGAGAGAGATGTGGAATAGTCTGTTTCATTCTAACTCTGATCCATTCCCCCGTCTTTTGTCCCTGAGTTCACTGATAACAACATTGTGATGCTCCCTGCACTTATGCAGAACTCGAGAATCTCATCACTTCCAGCCAATTTCCACGTTATTTTCACCTTCACATGGTCCATTTTTGACCCTTTCTCTTTTTAGATCTCTTCGTCTCCAACTTAGGAAATAGGCTTGCCAAAAAAATCCAGGCCAAGCCCACAGACTTCCAGCGCTATCTTGACCATACATCCTTCATGGTTGGCATGGATGCTATGGGTCGATAGGCCTAATTCCATGCTGTGTAATTCAATGACCTTGACTTTCACGCTTCCTTCAAGGACTTAATTCCATTCACCTGTTTCTGATTCTTCTATCTCATCGTATTTGCTTCAGTGATAAGATTTTATACATCGGTTGCTCTGAAATGTCTACCTTCCTGAAATCTGGATTCCCCTCTACTGTAATGTATTGTACCGCTGATCATATCTCTCCTGCCTCTCATTTTTCAGCGCTCATCCTCTCCTAGACAGAGCGAAAATAGCATTCCCCAGGTCCTAATCTTCTAGTTCACCAAACTCCACATTCAATTGGAGGTTATTTGAACAAGTTTCTTTCCCAGTTTTGGTGAAGGTTCTTCAATCTGAAATGTTAACTCTGTTTCTCCTGTGAGACCTTATTTGGAACAATGTGTACAGATCTGGTCTCCCTATCAAATGAAAAGTGCACTTAAAGATAGACACAAAAAGCTGGAGTAACTCAGGAGAGCATCTCTGGAGAGAAGGAATGGGTGACGTTTCGGGTCGAGACTCTTCTTCAGTACACTTACACGGGAGGGGTTGATGAGAATTCCTGGGATGAAGCTTAGCCTATGAAAAAAGATCAAGCAGACTGGAAGATTGAAAAACCGAAAAGGGATCTCACTGAAATATACAAAATTCTTACATGTCTGAGAGAGATCATATTTCCTTTGGTAAGGGTGCCTTTGTCAAGGAGTCGCATAGTCTTAAATAATAGTTGAACCATTTAGGACTGAGATGAAAATATGTTCATTCACTGAGAGGGTGGTAAATGTTTGAAAATCTCATGCCAAAAGGGCTGATTTATTTAGTACATTTGTTAGTACATTTATTCAATATACTAATTGATTTGTCAATTGTGCTAGTTATAACCTCAAAACATTTCCGACTTTTATATCAAACATAATTTTTACAAATCCCTGTTTAATCTACATAATCTAGTTTAGTTTAGAGATACAGCATGGGAATGATAATAATAAAATAATAATTTACTATTATTCTCGAGGAAATTGCAAAATCTAAGCCCTATCAAAAGATATGACCTCTTATGGTATAATTCGAGGAAGGTCAAGGAACTAAAATTGGTAGTTTTCAAAGACTTATGTAAAACACAAAGTTTTAGTTTGACTTAGCGGGTCAGGCGCCATCTCCTGAGGATATGGATAGGTGATGTTTCAGGTCAAGACCCTTCTCTTATTATCTTAATACGCATGTAGGTCATAATTTTTTTTAACTGTTCTAATAGTTCTAATTTTTCCTAGATGACATCTTGCATGAATCATATAATAATTCCCTTGCAATTGTAACCCCAGCATTCAAGCATTTGAATGAAGTATGATTTTGATTATGTGTTTGGCCAGAACTTTTCAAATAACCATATATAACCATAACAGCACGGAAACAGGCCATCTCGGCCCTTCAAGTCCATGCCGAACACTTTTTCATTTTATTTATGTATTTATTTATTTATTTATCTATTTATTTATTTATTTATTTTAAAAAATATTTTTAAAAAGCCTTCCCCCTAGTCCCATCTACCTGCACTCAGACCATAACCCTCCATTCCTTTCCCGTCCATTTACCCATCCAATCTATTTTTAAAGGATAACATCGAACCTGCCTCCACCACTTCCACTGGAAGCTCATTCCACACAGCTACCACTCTCTGAGTAAAGAAGTTCCCCCTAATGTTACCCCTAAACTTCTGTCCCTTAATTCTCAAGTCATGTCCCCTTGTTTGAATCTTCCCTACTCTCAATGGGAAAAGCTTATCCACGTCCAACTTGTTCAACCTTTCTCTGTAACTTAGTTGCTGAAACCCAGGCAACATTCTAGTAAATCTCCTCTGTACTCTCTCTATTTTGTTGACATCCTTCCTATAATTAGGCGACCAAAATTGTACTCCATACTCCAGAATTGGCCTCACCAATGCCTTGTACAATTTTAACATTACATCCCAACTTCTATATTCAATGCTCTGATTTATAAAGGCCAGCACACCAAAAGCTTTCTTTACCACCCTATCTACATGAGATTCCACCTTCAGGGAACTATGCACAGTTATTCCTAGATCCCTCTGTTCAACTGCATTCCTCAATTCGCTACCATTTACCATGTACGTCCTATTTTGATTTGTCCTGCCGAGATGTAACACCTCACATTTGTCAGCATTAAATTCCATCTGCCATCTTTCAGCCCACTCTTCCAAATGGCCTAAATCTCTCTGTAGACTTTGAAAATCTACTTCATTATCCACAACACCACCTATCTTAGTATCATCTGCATACTTACTAATCCAATTTTCCACACCATCATCCAGATCATTGATGTACATGACAAACAACAGTGGACCCAACACAGACCCCTGAGGCACCCCACTAGTCACCGGCCTCCAACCTGACAAACAGCCATCCACCATTACGCTCTGGCATCTCCCATTCAGCCACTGTTGAATCCATCTTGCTACTCCACCATTAATACCCAACAATTGAATCTTCTTAACTAACTTTCCATGAGGAACCTTGTCAAAGGCCTTACTGAAGTCCATATAGACAACATCCACTGCTTTACCCTCATCAATTTCCCTAGTAACCTCTTCGAAAAATTCAAGAAGATTAGTCAAGCATGACCTTCCAGGCACAAATCCATGTTGACTGTTCCTAATCAGACCCTGCTTATCCAGATGCTTATATATATTATCTTTAAGTATCCTTTCCATTAATTTGCCCACCACTGACATCAAACTAACAGGTCTATAATTGCTAGGTTTACTCTTAGAACCCTTTTTAAACAATGGAACAACATGCGCAGTACGCCAATCCTCCGGCTCTATTCCCGTTTCTAATGACATTTGAAATATTTCTGTCATAGCCCCTGCTATTTCTACACTAACTTCCCTCAATGTCCTAGGGAATATCCTGTCAGGACCTGGACACTTATCCGTTTTCATATTTTTCAAAAGTGTCCGCACCTCTTCTTCTTTGAATCTCATAGTTTCCATTGCTACTCTGCTTGTTTCCCTTACCTCACATAATTCCATATCCTTCTCCTTGGTGAATACCGAAGAAAAGAAATTGTTCAATATCTCCCCCATCTCTTTTGGCTCTGCAGATAGCTGTCCACTCTGACTCTCTAATGGACCAATTTTATTCCTTGTTATCCTTTTGCTATTAATATAGCTGTAGAAACCCTTTGGATTTATTTTCACCTTACTTGCCAAAGCAACCTCATATCTTCTTTTAGCTTTTCTAATTTCTTTCTTAATATTCTTTTTACATTCTTTATACTCCTCAAGCACCTCATTTACTCCATGCTGCCTATAATTATTGTAGATCTCTCTTTCCGAACCAAGTGTCCAATTTCCCTTGAAAACCATGGCTCTTTCCAATTTTTACTATTTCCTTTCAATCGAACAGGGACATAAAGATTCTGTACTCTTAAAATTTCACCCTTAAATGTCCTCCATTTCTCTTCTACATCCTTCCCATAAAACAACATGTCCTAATTCACTCCTTTTAAATCCTTTTGCATCTCCTCAAAGTTAGCCTTTCTCCAATCAAAAATCTCAACCCTAGGTCCAGTTCTGGCCCTCTCCATAATTATATTGAAACTAATGGTATTGTGATCACTGGACCCGAAGTGCTCCCCGACGCATACCTCCGCCACCTGCCCTGTCTCATTTCCTAACAGGAGGTCCAGCACTGCCCCTTCTCTAGTAGGTACCTCTATGTATTGCTGCAAAAAACTATCCTGCACACATTTTACAAACTCCAAACCATCCAGCCCTTTTACAGAATGTGTTTCCCAGTCTATGTGTGGAAAATTGAAATCTCCCACAATCACTACCTTGTGCTTACTACTAATATCTGCTATCTCCTTACATATTTGCTCTTCCAATTCTCGCTCCCCATTTGGCGGTCTATAATACACCCCTATAAGTGTTGCTACACCTTTCCCATTTCTCAGTTCCACCCAAATAGCCTCCCTAGATGAGCCCTCTAATCTATCCTGCCAAAGCACTGCTGTAATATCTTCCTTGACAAGCAATGCAACACCCCCACCTCTTGCCCCTCCAATTCTATCACCCCTGAAGCAACGAAATCCTGGAATATTTAGTTTCCAATCACAGCCCTCCTGCAACCATGTTTCACTGATCGCCACAACATCATACTTCCAGGTGTCAATCCAGGCTCTAAGCTCATCCACCTTTCTTACAATGCTCCTAGCATTAAAATATACACATTTAAGAAACCCACCACCACTTATTCTCTGTTTATTAATTTTTTCTTCTTTCACCCCTACATTTTGGGTCCGAGTGCTTCCCTTCTCAGCCTCCTGCCTCCCACATTTTCCACTAGCTTTCTCTATTTGAGTCCCTCCCCCCAACCGTTCTAGTTTAAAGTCTCCCCAGTAGCCTTTGCAAATCTCCCCGCCAGGATATTGGTCCCCCTCGGGTTCAAGTGCAACCCGTCCTTTCTGTACAGGTCACACCTTCCCCAAAAGAGGTCCCAATGATCCAGAAATTTGAATCCCTGCCCGCTGCACCAGTTCCTCAGCCACGCATTTATCCTCCACCTCACTCCATTCCTACTCTCACTGTTGCGTGGCACAGTGAAAATGAAAAATATAATAATTATTGACATTATTAATGATGAGGAAAGGAAATGGGACAACATGGATAGTTCATTCAAGGCCTAAAGCCAGCCTCTCGTCTAATTAAAGTCAGGTAATTAATTCTCAATACATACATTTGGATCGTGACCTGGAGGTGAGAGCTGTCTGTAGTGTGCGTGCCATAATTTTTTTTCTCTATCTTTAGGTTACTGGAGTGAGCGTGTCAACAGGAAAAGATCAACTTGTTGTTTTTCACACAAAGGACAACAAAGACCTTATTGTGTGCCTTCATAAAATGCAGCCAGCTAATGAGAACCGTATTGGAGAGCTTGTCGGCATTGTGGCCAATCACTTCAGAAGGTTAGTGAAATTGCAAGTATTTCTGTATTTTAAAGCGGTGCATACATTGAACCTGTGCAAACACGCACGGGGCAAACTAATGCATCTCCTCTCTTTCTTCAAGCAGTTTTATGACTGTCACAGTTTTTGTTTGATATAGAATTCTAAGGATTACATGTACCTACACAATCATGTGGTGTTTGCCACTAAATGCAGTAAAAGTTTCAGGCAATAGCATTGCATTGAGTGTTAGAGGATGCATTGTGCAGTTCCACAATCTGCAAAGATGGTAGGTCAATTACATCAAAATGGAAATAATCCCATTCCTATTGATCTGCATCTGCATTGTGAAACAAAACTTGCATTGAAACTGCATTTTTAACATGTAAAATGTTCCAAGGCAATGATATTGTACAACATTTTTAATATAATTACACAAGAATATTCTATACAGATGTTCAAAGATAAGTTTAAAGGGAGGACAGGAAAGAGGGTGAAGTTGATTTTTTTTAATTGATTGAATTGCAAAATTGAAAGTTCTTTTACCTGTCTGCAAATAAATCAGGTGTAATTTCAGATATGCAACAAAGTGTTAACTAAAATAATGAAATGCATAAGCAGATTTTTAAGTAACCTAGTTTATTGGTATTATTATCAGTTGCTCAGTATGGATATCCAAATCTTTTATACCTCAACACCGCAAAATATCCTGAATAGTTTTCATATCTTCCTTAAGCAGAAGTCCAGCAACATCCTCCTCCACCTCACATTCTCAGTTAAATAACTCCGTGAACGTAATTAATTTCCTACAATGAAAGACATTGTTAAGAAACTTACATTTTAAAATGTATGGGGTGAGCTATGCAGCCTTTTCACGGGAGATGTAGAGCATTTTCTTCTCGAACTGAAATGAACTGTACAAGCTTAATATGGTGATGCGGAGAGAGCAAGAGCCTGGCAACCTGAAGTGTCAGACTAAATCAAGCCCAATTCAGCCCATTATGTCTGGTCTAGATATGTTTTGACACAAGATCTCAGATGGCTGAACATTTTAAAATGTGAGCTCGGCATTTGAACTAAAGAAGTGTCAGAACTTTTTACTTCATGCAAATTCCTAAAACAAGATCAGTCAAAAAATGATGTAACCCATTTATTTGGACAATCTCCAGAGCTTGGAAAACACTCCCTTCACCTATACTGATGGATAGAAGATGATGAACATACACAATGTTCGGTGTGGTTAATTGTGCTGTACCCATTTGTATATTTACATTATATTATACATAATACAAATACAGTTGAATGATTTTGGCTCTATTATGCCAAGTGGCAGGAACTGGTATCCGCTCAAGCCAACTCAATCATTGAAAACTATATGCCACGTTGTTCTGGGAAAGTGCGTTCAGTCATCACAAATAGTCAGAGGATTGGCTTTTATATTGTTGCAAAAGGAATCTGAAGCTTTTGTTTGAACCACCTGCATCTAGTAATCGTGTAATGATTTGCTTCATTGTTAGCCTAATACCTTATGTACTCTCATAGGGAGTTGCCAGTGATGGCCCTAACCTCAACATAATTACCATCTGACTAAATGGTACTGTCATTGACCTTGGAATATTAAGATCCGGTTAATAAACTAATATCTATAGGGCCGAATGAACGCTGAATGAATAATTATATGAAGTATATTTTAAATATTATAATATGGTAAGGACTTTCACTTAAAAAAAACCAATTAAGTCCATTCACATTAACCTAATCAAATGTTTAAAAAACTTTTATTCTGTGAGTGGCTGTTTCTTCCCAGTGCCTGCTGTAACTGTGCCAGGTCTGACCTGGTTCAGGCCCAGTGGGCAGGTTTCCCAGCCTAAGAATTGAGAGGATCTCTGCACTGCCTTATTAGCTCCACGAGGAGTACACCAGTACAGAACAGGTATCCCAGGATTGGCAATTACATCAATCCTGCATTTGAACATCCAAAGCTTCCAGCCAGATTGCTGGGTAAAAACTCATGAAATCAAGCAGATCTGGCATTTCACTGAAAGATTACGGGCAATGATTGTGATTGCCGTGCAACCTCCTTCCCAATCTCTACATTTCTAACCATTTGGCAGCACCTCCAATGCCTCACCAACCCCATTTTCAGTTTGAACCATTCCATCCACACAGACAGCCCAAGTGAATTGCTAAATCACCCGCCTGAAAATGTATTGTGTAAAATCTTACTTTCTCAGTGTATCCAATTATATTTTTGTAGATTACATCTTAACAATATTATTGCTGCTGCACCCACTGTGCTGCTGCTGCACCCGCTGAGTTTCTCCAGCATTTTTGTGTACCTTTAACAATATTATTCTTGGGACATCAATAAGCTGAAGGTCTAATGTTATCTTATCAAATAAAACTAGGAACATCCAACTGTATCCTAATATAATCTTAAATTTCACAACACCTTAATCGTTTTGTTTGTATTGAAATATGCTTCTGCCTCCACTCTCCATTTGTGTGACATTGTTGTTTGACTTCATGGAATATGATTCCAAGTTTGAGCAATCATAAACTGGTCAGTCCCTTTATTGAAAGTATTCAAAAGAACACTTTTATCTATTTAGTTTGCATAGCATTGTAGCAGCTAGTATTAGTGCAAATAGTAATATAAACTGAAAAGAAAACAGAATCAGCATGGTCATGTGGCAGATAGTTTAATCAGCCAGTTTTAATTTTGGTATAATGAACTCAGGGTAGTTTAAACATAGTCTGCAACAATTAAATACCTGTAAAAATTATTGTAGTTCTAAAAACACTAAGTGAAGATATTATCTTGGTGAATTTTTTCAGTATTGAAAATTACAATTCCATTTATGTAAAAAAAAAAATCACCAGCGTTGGGATGTTTTATCTGTCAGGTCAGCATTAAGGCATCTGCAATCTTCCTTGCTTGTGTCTTGTTCATTATCAAGATAACCTTGGACTGATATACTCATTCTCTCTACAGATTTTCTGAAAATCGGCTCTCACACTTGGTCTCCCACTGATAATTTGATTTTCTTTGTCTCCTCTATTTGGTAGCTTCTTTATCTGACAGATAATCTCCAGCATGTCTTCCATGACTTTGTACTATCATCCCCTCCTCTTCTCTGTTCTCTCAAAGGAATGTTGGTACCAAAACCCAGCTGTTCACTTCTCCATCACTGGTTGATTCTTTGTGACTGGAGAAAGTAAAATCGGACTACTTACCAGAAAAATTCACATTTTCCATAACCTGCTTTCAGACACAGAAACAGGAATTTCCATTTGCATTGCAGCTTTAGCATAATATAAAACATTCTAAAAAACATTCCTTGCATCTACAAAATATGCTAAAGCTCTTCAGACTTATTAAAACAAAACGTTTGCCATGAAAGGAGGAAAAAAGAGGTTTAAATGAGATGAACAGAGGTGAAAAAGTAGAAGTAACAGAAAGATTTCCAGAGCCATGGGGTTGGCAGCAGAGTAATGAAATTAGTTACTCAAGATAGACAAAAATGCTGGAGAAACTCAGCGGGTGGAGCGAAGGAATAGGCAATGTTTCAGGTCAAGACCCTTCTTCAGACTGATGTTGGGCGGGCGGGAAAAAAGAAAGGAAGAGGCGGAGACAGTCGGAGCGGAGGTCAAGAGGTCAGAACTCAAGAGGTCAGAATTAAATATAGCAGGATTCTGGATTACAGAGCTGGAAGAGGTTAAAGAGGGATTTGAAGTTAGCAAGAAAAAATGCTTAAATCAATTCAAAGGATTCAAAGGTCTATTTATTATCACGTGGACCAATTAAGGTATGGTGAAACTCGAGTTACCATACAACCATACAAAAAAAAAAAGCTACAAGACACACCACTACATAAAAGTTAACATAAACATCCACCACAGCAGATTCCACGTTCCTTACTGTGATGGAAGGCAATAAAGTATAATCTTCATCCTCTTTATTCTCCCGCGGTCGGGGCAGTCGAACCATCCGCAGCTGGGGCGATCGAAGCTCCTGCAGCCGGGGCGATCGAAGCTCCCTCGTTGGGGCGATCGAAGCTCCCGCATCAGGGCGGTCGAAGCTCCTGCGGCATGGAGCTCCCAAAGTCGGTCTCTAACCAGGGACCGCGAGCTCAATGATGTTAAATCCTGCAGGCTCCCGCGGTTGGAGCTCCCAAAGTTGATCTCCAGAGAGGGGCCGCCAACTCCACGATGTTAGGCCAGACTGAGATATGATACAGAACAAATCGCATCTCCGTTGAGGTAAGAGATTTAAAAAAGTCGTGTCCCTCCCCCACATAAAACAAGCTAAAGAACACAAAAACATACATTGAAGACATACTATAAAACAACAAAGAAGGAAGGGATGAGACAAACTGTTGGCGAGGCAGCCATTGGGGGTGCCACCCCAGTTAAAGGGAGATTTATTTGCACATCGTATATTCAGTTTACCATTCAGAATGCAGTAGGCACTTTTATTAGGAACATCAAATACAATTCTGCTCTTCCCATTCCTCCTCCAAACATATTTAATTGTAATTTTATACATAATTTGACATGTTAAAACATTGGGGAAATTGATTGCCTTGTTCCCCATCGTATAATAACAACAACTTTTTATGTCAGGTCATTAACATAGTAAAATTATCTCATAGCATCATTACTTTTGAAGTGCAGTCATTTATGTACTTAATCAATTGTCAAGTGTGTTAACAATTGCTGTGAACGGCATAATGTAAATGTAAATGTAAGTTCATTTCTTTAGTTACTTTCTTGATTTTTCTGCTGAATTTGCTATCCAGTCTTCCTTCTCTCTTGGGAGGCTTGTTTAACATGCCTGTTTTACATGCCTGACTGAGAGAATCTTGCAACAGCACAAAATTGTTTATAACCTTTTTAAGCATTTGGAAATATATTCACCAACTATTAATTCTCATATGAATCATTAGTACAGCCATTTTTCTCTGTGTAGTGTTGGAGAAAGGGATTCCCAGATGCTTTTATCTAAATGGATGAGATCATCATTACATATTAACGCCCAGCCAGAAATCACAAGTATTATTGATATATATGTCATGCCTGTTCTACCTTCTGAGAGATAATGTCAGATACCCAAAGAAAAACTCGTTGCAAAAGGCCTTTTTTTTTTTTTAAACGTGAAAAAAAATGCTGTCAGTCAATAAATGCAAACAATTCTATAAACACAAGGTTATAACAGATGTTTTAACCTATTTCAGAAATCCTTTGCATTGTTTTGGAACTCCATGAACTGGGGACGATAGTTTGAACTGGGGACGATAGTTTGAACAGTAAAACACAGGAACAGGCCCTTCAGCCCACAATGTCTGTAAGCTCCTATGCATGCACACAATTCATATCCCTTTATTTCTTGTATTTCCATCTGCCTTTCTAAAAGCCACCCAAATGCCACTATCATATTGGGTTCCACCGGCACTCTTGGCTGCACGGCCCAGCACCCATCACTTTTTGTCCCACACATCCACTTGCCCCACGCAGCTTCCTCCTCAGACCTTAACACTATGCCCCCAAGCCATTGGCATTTCAATCCTGGGGGGGGGGGGGGGGGGGAATTCTGTCTATCCTATCTATGCCTCTCATAATTTTATAAACTTCCATCAGATCTCTGACACTAGAGAAAATAAGCCACGTTTGTCCAACCTTTCCCTTTAATCAAGGCAGCATTCTGATAAACCTTTTCTCCACCTTCTCTTGAAATTCCACAGTAATAGGGAAACCAAAACTGCACACAATACTTCAAACGTAGCCCAAACAAAGTGTTATAACGCTGCAACTACTCAATGCCTCGATTGATGAAGGCAGGCACACCATATGTTTATTTTATCACCTTATCAACTTGTGCTGCCACTTTCAATGAGTTAAGATTTGGACCTCTAGATCCCTTTACACATCAATGCTGTTGGTGTCTTTCCCCTAACAGGTATATTTTCCCCTTACATTCGATCTCCTAACATGCACCGTCTCACATTTGTGCGAATGAAACCCCATCTGCCATTTTTCTGCCCATATCTTGTGACTGATCCAAATCCCAGTGTTCACAACTCCACCAATTTTGCAAATTTACTCATCAAACTATTTACATTTACGTTCAAATCATTTAGATGTATAACAATCAAGAGAGGTCCCAGCACAATCATTGTGGAACACCACTGGTCACAAGGCCTCCAGCCAGATAACACCCTTCCTCCACTACCCACTCAGAACTAGCCAGTTCTGGATCCAAACCACCAAGTCACCATGGATCCCATTTTCCCATTCTAAATCAGTTTACCATGAGGGACATTATCAAGTGCATTACTAAAATCCATGCCGACAACAAACACTGTCCTACCCTCATTAATCACCTTCATCGACTCCTCAAAAATCTCAATCAAGGTAGTAAGATATGATATGCCAGGGCCACTGATTTGTCATAAACTGACATGCATTCATGTGAAGGCTTGGCAGCTCCACACAAATAAAGAAAAGAAAATCAGAGAACCCGATCATCACAAGCACCTATCCTCTTGTAGCAATTGGTTGTGGAGCAATGTTGGTGGAGAATTGGATGAAGATCTGATTTCTGAAGGCATGTTAGATCCAGCTGGAGGGAGAATAAAGCAGATAATATAAGAAATATTATTCAACGGTATGTTGTTTTCTAGAGTGTAAACCTGCATATATTTATGACCCCGCCATGGATGATTGACTAGATCTCTACAACAGATTCAGAAACAATATTTTTTTCCCTTGATACAATGTTAATGAGATGGATTGTTCTGCACAGAGCGCAGAATACTTGCTGGAGGTTTTGAGTGAACCATGGAAATTTACTAGCAGTTATATGTCTTAAATCCCTTTCACAGATGCTTCAAAATGAGTTTCCTATTGTCTATAAGGCTAGAAAGGGGTGTTGAAAATTATAATTGCTTTCCTAAAGTACCTCACCCTGTCATCCTGTTGATTGGGATCCCCAGCCCCTTGGCCCATTTGTCTTAAGCCGACTCTGCAAGAGTGATGCCATTAGCCAATTTTTCCATGTATATTGTAAGATATTATGGCTTCAGCATGTAGATAGAAACAAGCACATGTTTTCAGTACACGCTGTTGCCAGTGTAGGTCTTCTTTATTTTACAACAGTACACTGTGCATACTCACACATATTCATGAGACTGATAAGATATTGAATATATTACATGACACAAATCATACCATTCTAGTACTCAGCTCTTAAAGTTACAGTTACCATTATATACACTACATATATCTGCAATTTTTTATTTAAATACTTATCCAGTTCCTTTCCAAAAGCAGAAAGAAGGCTAAAGGCTTCCTTTGGGAGCAAGAAGAAACACACTTACTATTCTTGACCCATGCTGTTCTGGAAAAAGCATTTTCTTTCTGGAGCTGGTGACACCCATCTCCATTTTGCTGCTGGGTTTCTTAAGTCCTAGAAAACCAAAATAATCCGACATAAAGTGGATTGAAAGTCTGATTGAATGTTAATAAAGTGCATGATACCTTCAAAGAATGGACATTTGTAAATGTCTCTCCAATATCTAAATGTCTCTCTTCACCTAATTTCTAAAACATCATTACTTTACAAACCTTCCCCTGCCTATTCTTGGGAAGGCTTAGCTTGAGGACACTTTCTTTACATCATTCTGTTCTCTTTATCTTTCATGCTATTACCACCTTTGTGTATATTACCCCTTTCTATTTTCCTTCTGTCGAGTACCTCCCATTGTTTTAGCATTCTTAACTTATACCATTTCTTTCTATAGCTCTTTTAGCTATTTTTTTTCTTGTTAGCTGGATCATTTGTCTCATATCTTCTCTTTGTTTAAATCAATGTTTCCCTTCCACTACATCCTTGGACTCCCATGTGATGTTTTTTTTCTTTCCGAGCATCCAGCTTAGAATATCTGCACTTGCAGATCCATGTACATCGATTTGGTTTCTATTCCATTTTGCATGTCCAATTGTTCCCTCAGATCCATTTTATGTCGCAATTCAAAGCCAACATCTGCTGACTGTACGTGATATAAAATGGATCCAGCTCTCCACATGATTCTGCATTAATGATATTATGCACTTCCAACAAAGCCTAATTCTGTTACCACATCTTGATCAACTCCCTGTCAACTGGACCCATGAATAATAATAATAATAATAATACATTTTATTTATATAGTGCTTTTCAAGGACTCAAAGTCGCTTTACATTGAGAGTAAAAAAATTTTTTTTTAAATAGAGCAGTAAGACAGAGATGCAAAGGGGAGGGGGACATGGGACTAAGGGTATGCAGAGGTGAAGAGATGGGTCTTGAGGCGGGACTGGAAGATGGTGAGGGACTCAGAATTTCGGATCAGTTGTGGGAGGGAATTCCAGAGCCTGGGAGCTGCCCTGGAGAAGGCTCTGCCTCCAAAAGTGCAGAGGTTTGATTTCAGAGTGGAGAGGAGACCAGCTGATGTGGATCTGAGGGACCTTGAGGGTTGGTAGGGGGAGAGGAGGTCAGTGAGATAAGGGGGGGGCAAGTGGTTGAGGGCTTTGTAGGTGACCAGGTGAATGTCCTATATGTCCGTAGGTGAATGTCCTTTGTAGGTGAATGTCCTATATGCCTTTGTTAATAGCTTATGGCACCCAATGCTGAATTCTAATTTCTCAATTTGCAGAAAACATTTTATCTTAGTAGCAATGTTACAAAATTTTGAGATTTAAAAAATAAAGTCTGCAATTTATCCCATCAGATAAAGCATAAAAAGAAGTTTAATTTGACACCTAATTCACTTTCATATCTTCAGTATTAAAAAAGTTATGGCCATTTTCATACTCGGAAATTAGCATCTTGTTCCCTATTGCTTTTCCATTGACTAAACACAAAAGCTGTGATCGAGGACAGTCAAAAGTCCATAACTTTCTTAAAAATTAAGAGAACTGAAAGAAATTTTCAGTTATTATAGATTGAAGCATTCTGAAACAAATATGAAACAATCTTACTTAGAAGACATGAAATTAAAGCATATAATTAGTTAGTTACCTAATTGTAGCTAATTACAAAATTCAATTACTAGATCTAAACATCTATCAATTTCTTAAGAATAGATTAACATTTTTAAATAGCCTAAGTGTCCAAATAACATTCACACAAGAATTCACAATATAACATAATTTTTAAATCTCATTGTCATGGATTTACAGGCCAAATGGAAGGAATTGAATGTTTAATACCTGTAAATTAATGGGCATTTATATCATCTTGCGAGTGAGGTTTTCTGGAACGCGATCTTTTGGAACGTTCATTTGCGGTGAATTTAACCCCGTATCGGCATGAAAAATTCTGCCGTTAATTCGGGGAATAAAATCACCGTTTCGCATGAAAAAATGTGAATTAAAGGCTTCTTAAGAAGCACTTTTATACATTAAAATAAACCACTTTCGTTTACCTGTCCCGTACGTGAAATCCGTCCCCGTTGTTGACGTTGACGGCTTCAGCAGATTATTTAAAAATGACTCCAGCGTTGACATTGTCGATTTAATAAAAATTAAAAAAACACAAAACGCCCCTAGGAACGATTTTTCAGCAAACGCTTGTACTCCACGAAATATAATACAGGACAAGGTAGGAGAAACCCGCGTTTTAACCCCGCCCCCCCCCCCCCTTAAAGGCGCCAAAATCGCGCACACGGCCAGTGGCAGAATTACAGTGCCGCTCAGGGTAAGTATTGTAACATACCTAATCTTAGTAATCACGAGGATGAACACCAAGTTATTACCATTCTTCCATTATCTTTTAAATTTACATTTAAGAATAAATATAGTTTTTCTTCCAATGACTCCTGGCAAATTCTTTATTAGGAAGCCCTTTTTCTCTCAGCTTTTTTCTCAGCTCTCCAAGCTGTTTCTCAACTTCCCTTGACCACCTTCTCCAACTCCAGTATCCTGGCCTCCCACAGTCTTCATATACATTTTCATACTTGCCTTTTTGTGCATATTCTCTCAAACATAGAATGTCAACACGCACAATCTTAATGCAGGCAAGATTAGCTCTCTTTCCTTGCCCCTCACTTTACTGACATCCTTGTGCACACTCATCTCACCACCTACCAATGAAATAAATCCTCTTGTCAGCTGCCTCAAACTTATGAATTGTCTCCAATTTCTAGCCTATTTTTATATCACGGCATCTCTGTCTGCTGATTCTTCAATCACCTCTTTGCCTAATTCCTGGTTACCTGTTTCTCTTCCTGATCATTATACAAATTAACAATTTCCTTCACCTGATATCCTTATGCTAATATTCAAAGTTGCTGTTATTACTCCTCCCTTAAAAACTCTATGCTCCTCCTTCACCATCAATTATTTTATTTGCTACTCCTATCTCCAAACCTGTTTTCCTATTGCAGGATATTGAAATTACTACCCAACTCCATGTTCATCTGTTCAGTAACTTATTCTTCTATTCCTTTCAATTTGGTTACTGTCTTTCTCAATGATGACTTTTGTATTATCACATATCTACCTCTCGAATTGAAACAGAACAACCCTCATAGTGGCCTTGTTACCATCCATTTCACGATATCTCTCGAGTCCCCCAGAATACTTTCATTTGGAGGTATTTCATTCCTCAGCTTCAGTGACCTCATCCACAAGCACTCAGTGGATTTCTATTAAATATGTTTAAAATGTCATTTAACCAATGACTGTCTTTTCCATCACAAGTAATTTATAACCTCCTTGATGTCAACAAGTCATCTATAATCATAAGCACAACCTCCGCCTTTGATTCACCCGCACGCACACACGCACGCACGCACGCACGCACGCACGCACGCACGCACGCACGCACGCACGCACACACACACACACACACACACACACACACACACACACACACACACACACACACAACAACAAAAAAAACAAAAAAACAAAAAAAAAAACTATAGTGGTTTCAGAGGCATTTTCAATCTTGTCACAAACTTGGCATTCTGTTTGGCCTTGAATTAAGCTTTGTACTCCTAGAAACCCAATTGATCACAGTAACAAATTACTTCCATTTCTACAACATTTCCCACCTGTGATTGAAGTCCTTATCCTGGTTTCCTGTATATTTCCATCTACACGGCCGGCTATGCTTTCACTGCCATGTCATTCATTTCTGAAACAGCTCCCTAAATCTATCCATTTCTGTACACCACAAAACCATATTCAGAGCCTTTGAATAAAGTGTCCTCTCAACTTTTACAATCCCAACAACTGAAACTGAAATAAATGACAAATAAAAGTGTTTTTACTTCACTGTCTTTGATTTGGATTAATATAACTCGAGATGCAAACGTAGCATTGATACACACATGGCGGGCTGAATGGCCATCGTCATTGTTAATTGCGTGATCCTATATTTAAAGTAGGAATGGTGAAGACAAGATGGTTGCTAATAAATGCGATAGACAAATGGGAGAAATGCCGAAAATATTCTGACACCATTAGATTGTAGTAATAAATATTATTAGTATAATTAGTATAAAGATGGATGTAATTTTTCTGTATTGCACATACTGTACAAATTCTTGCTTGGTTTAATTGCTGAAAGTAGAAATCTGACATATAGTTCTGAGTTCAGTTTAATAATAATGGAATTATAAATTTCACTTCAGATTACCAACACAATAACAAAGACATTTATTTATGTTCGTTCTCATTCCTTAAATAAATTCCTAATTTTATTTGGTATTTGTTTATGATATTGTTATTCTAGGGTGTTCGTATACATCAGTGCTATTTTCAGAGTTTGTGCAACAGACCCCACCACCTTCTTGAAATGGCATGCTGTCACGCAGAACCAAGGTCGCATTTGTTTGACCCTTAACAGCAAAGTGACCAGGGCAGCCATTTGTGACAGACATATTGCACTAGCAGTTGTAAGATCCATCTGTTCCAAACAGCTGCTCCAGGGTTCGACTATGCATGTGACACCTTGAGCCAAAAATACTTTAATGTGATCAATTAACAAATAGTATCTACTGTTTTTGAAACATCTTAAAATTTAAGTGTCTGGAGATATTCCATGCCAAACTTGACTGTTGTGTAAGAGCTACTGATTTGAGTGGCAATAACTTATTGAGTGTCCAAAAGCAATATGGATTTGATTATCTGTATCAGCTTAAATATTTCATCTTATTGCTTCTCTCCAAGTAGGACATTCAATTTATCCTTTCACTGCATGGTATTGAGATAAAGACTTGTGGTTCTCCTCTCTTCCTCTCCCACTGCAATCCAATATGTTTACATTTTTTGGCTTGTCTAACCATTACCTCAAAATCTATGAGACAAATTTCAATATTTGTGACAATCTATTGATCGTTCCCAGGTTCTCATCAGAGAAAAGTCACTTGGCATACCAAGTATTGTTGGGTGGTGGGAATGGTGGGAATGTAGAAAGAATGACATTCACAATCAACCTACTTAGGCACTGTTTGGGAACCAAGAAACAAGGACGTTTTTTTAACGTTATCTCCATGCAAGGCAAATGCCCAATGTCCATATTATTTATTACTGGTTGTTCTTTAAGACAGATGATAGGGTATTTTACTAGTGAGAGGGTCTCAAACAAGAAGAGTTAAGTATAAAAAAGGGGTCTGGCATTAATACTGAGGTCCTTCGAAATTTCAGTGGAATTCTGGTGGAAGCTGGATTAATAGGTGTTTAAAGTGGAAGTAAATAATAGGACAGAGTGCTACTGGGAAATGACACAGAAGAGGTATTGTGGCCTGCATAGATGATCTTTAACACCATTATTATGTATCCAACATTATTTAATAAAGATACGCGAGGTCCCTTCCTTTCTATAATCACAGAGCCATGAGTGATGTCGATCTTATTGATTTGATTTTTGGTTAATTGTAAGGCAACGTATATTTGTGAGTATTAAATGGAGATCTTGATATTATTAGTTATTGTATTTGAATAACTGGAGATGTACTTTGTGCCATGTGCTTATGAGGAACAGCTGACATCAGACGTGGTTTTGAAAACTTTCCACCATAACGTTTTCCTTATGTCATCTCTGTAGATTAATTGATTGATTGCTATTTTAAGTAACAACTTTCATTATCATCTTACCATGCAGGTACCAGAATCACTAGAAAATGAACTAGATGGGTGTTGGTCTTTTTCTCAGATCTCAATTTATATGTTTTTTTATTAGATGGAGGTATTTAGTGGTTTTGTTTACTTTTACAGGATAATGCTGTTATAGGTGGGACATTATAAAGTAACAGCAATAATTTCAACATATTTCCTACTTACTTCAACTATTTCCAGATTTTAAAACCCAACTGTTAGGGCATTCTTGCAGAGAAAGTGATCTAGCAGCTGTCTGAATACTTGAATTAAAGCAACACAATGCTGGTAATGTACAGCTGCCTAGTTAGCCTGCATCGAGACAGGTTTTGTGTATCAAAGCATCATGCTCCATAACAGGTGCTGTGTAAGTTCAATAGATCCTGGTTTTATTTCTGGCATGCGGAGTTTCCATTTTGTTTCATTTCCCTCTGTAATAATCTGGCATACCATGCTTCCACGAAACAGGTGATGGAGCTTGCTGGCGATGTGCTTCCTCCAGGCACAAGGACATCAATGGATCATATCTTCTGTTGCTTACGTCCAAAAATAGAAGTCTTCTGAGTTGGATGTGAAATGCAAAGCACTAGGCTTCCCATTAATCTGTGTAATTTGTTTAATAAAATGTTGATAAAATAAAGGTAGGGTGAGGCACATCTCACTAACTATCGGTATCTGCAAAACACTTACCAGCAACAATGGTCGTTTGTAATACCTTACATGGTGATTTGCCAATATTGATATCTTTGATGCCAGCCATGTCTTAGTCAGTGACATTTCATCTCTCCTTGAGAATATTCAGGTTCAAGGCTTAGACCACACATGCACTATAGCTTAGAGTGAAAGGCATGCACATTAATTTATTCACTCGAGTGATTAGTCTGTTATTAGAAGAGGCCCGATAAGATAAGTTTTTAAAAAGTTATCACAAATGAGCCTTCCAGCCATCCCATTCTCAACAGCCAGATGGTAATTTTCAACCAGAACCTACAATAGAGAAAGATACAACAGACCTTACTGGAATTTATACTCGGCTCGTGTACTCATCTTCTCATTTGCCTTCAACTATCAGTCCATTGAGGTTATACGTGTGGAGCTGAAAAATAAAATGTGGTTGATATTTTGTTGGGATTGTACTATATACCCCTTAAAGGTTAATGGGAATTAGAGGAACAAATATGCCTGGAGACGGCAGACAGCTGCAAAACTAATAGGGTTGTCATAAAAGGGGATTTTTACTTTCCCAATATAGACTGGGACAACCATAGCGAATATAGCTGAGATGGAGTGGAATTTGTCAAGTTTTCAGGAAAGTCTCCTCGGGGGAAAAAAGTAGAGGATTCTACAATGAAGAGGGCAAAACCTGACCTACTAAAGAATGATAGTGAGAGTTCACAGTATCATGTTCCTATTAGAGTAAAGGGCAAAGCAGGTAGGAGTAAGAAACCCTGGATGATGAAAGAAATTAATGCTCTGGTCAAGAAAAAGAAGTAGGCATGAGTCAGGTATAACCAGCTGGGATCGTGTATTCCTGAGCGAGTATAGGGAATTAAGGAGCATACTGAAGGAAATCGGGAAGGCATGAGACAGGACTGGCAGAAAGATTAAGGCTAATCCAAAGAGATTTTATGTATATTAAGGGAAAATGAATAACTAGAGAGAGAATAGGGCCCTTCTAAAACCAAAGTGGCTGTCTTTGTATGGAGCTATATGACAAGGTCCTCAATCATTATTTAAGTTTTGTTTTTACTATGGAGTAAAACATGAAGACTTGGGAACATGGGGAAGTTAATGGAGATGACTTGAGGACAGTCCATAATTTCCGTTGAAGAGGTGCTGGACTTTCTAGGGCATGTGAAGGTAGATATATCTCCTGAGCCTGATCACAATCAGGTTATCAAGAATTACAGAGGGATTTTAATCAGTGGTGGCAAGTAGGTCGAGGAATGGCTAATGAAGTTTAAATCAAATAAATATAAGGCGTTGGATTTTGAAAAGTCGAAGCAGGGCAAGAATTTCACAGTGAACAGTCGGGTCCTGGGGAATGTTAAAAATCAGAGAAAGTACAACTACATAGTTCCCTGAAAGTGATGACAATTAGATAGAGTGGCGATAAAGATGATTTTTGAAATTATTTTTTTAATCCATTTTTGAAATCTTAGCTAGTTCTTTGGGATATAACTAATTACGTTGAAGTTGAAGACCTAGGATTTGATTTGTCTGATTTATTTTTTCATTGTCATGTTTTTGATGTTTCTGTTGATGATGGCTTCATATGCATCATTTGGTCTTATAATTTGTTGTGAATTCAGAGTTTAGTGGAAAGAGGCTTCCAAAACGTCACTTATTGCTTAATTTGTTAATGGTGTAGCATGCTAAGACACCAGAGCTGCTAACTAAATCCTATGGTGCTTGGAAAATGTCTATTGTTCTCAGAACAGATAATATTTTAGTGAGATATTAACTCTAGATATTATATGTTTCAAACGACCTTAGAAGTTTTCTTCTACTGGGCCAAAGTATCTCCGAAATCGTGATCATCTATTCATTCATGGAGTTTTGCAGCCTACTTCTGCATTCAGTTTACAGAAGTAGTCAAAATGTGGAGAATAATGACAAAATCCTCCATCTAACTTGAGAAGCTGAGACAGTTGTACTTTCATCTTCTAGCTGGGGGCTGCATTCTGCGTTTATGAAATGAATCTGCGGAATAGCTTTAACAAAACTTGGCATTCCAGTACTGGTGCTGTGATACATCTAACAATGTGTACAATGTACTCTATTTAAACAATATTGAGTTTATGGTAATATTTAATGTATTACATTACTTTGACTTTAGATATACTTTCAAAGATTTAAATCACATATAAAAAGGAGCCTGCTTGGTTGGGAAGCATCAAAACATTCTCTCCCTTTGCAGTGGACTGCTATGGTCTGTACATGCACTTAATGCCAAGGAGCAATTCTCCCAAAGACATTTATTCTGTGTTTGGATGAAGCGTGAACACTTTTGAATGGTCATTATATAAAACCTAATGTGGCATCTTTGATTTCAATACCAGCCATCCTTTGGTCTTTTTTATTGGAACTGGCAATTTAAATTATAAACTAATGAGTTGAACAGATACTGAATTGGGACGTACATATTTCACACAGGCCTTTACCACGTAAAACACAAAACGTTTGTTTGTATCATTCCTTTAAGTCTGCATTGCAGAACAAATTCCAATGTCTGAAACAAAGTATTCAAATCCAGACCCATTATCTAGCATTTACCATTTTGTTTCATATTCCTGAACATCATTACATAGGCCTAACGTTTACATTTAGATTTATTGTACATCACCACATACCTGACAGACTCTGCCCCTAGTCACCTTCAGGGACAACAAGATAGGCACTTCAGCTCTGTGCAATACCTCAGTGATAAAAATACCTTACCTGCAAATATTTTCTTGACAGAATAAGATTCCAGGCCAGCTGCCACATTCATAATTCAATGTATTGCTCATTAGCATTCTCTATGGACACCAGATGCAGCTAGAGTCTGCAAATCAGAAGATTCCAATCTGACCCAGATTTCTGGTGTGTCTGTTCTGTCATTTCCATACTTAGAAATAGTCTGTGTCTCTGTCTCTGCCCCTGGGTGCATTGAACGGGGAATTATCTTGTACCTGTCTAAGCATGTGACAGAATAGGTTCACCATCACAAACATATTTCTTCTATGGGAGTAAATGCCATATCGTGATAAATTCAGTTGCAAATTTAGATCTATTAATAGATTACAATTTTTACTATTTCTGCTTATTAGAAAAGACCCAGATTCCAATTAGTTTGCAGAATATTCAACACCTGACCTGGCACAATAAGAATTCTGAATTCAGTGCAGTTCTTAATCGTTTAAGGGAGTTTGGTGGATTGCAAGATATCTTACTTTAAAACAAATTTATATCGGCTGATGTCAAGTGCCATTTACATCTATGGTTTGAAATCTGCACACACTGACTTATAACAATCATTCTTAAGTGCGATACACTGGGCTGAGCATTGCCATGTATACACCACTTCTATGAAATATTGAGAATTGCAGTACTGATCAGAAATTGAAAGTAAAAATGAAAAGATAGAAAGGAAAAAATACGCATTTATTTCTATCCAAAGCTTCTAAGATATACCAAAGCATGTCATGGCAAATTAATTATTTCTAATTGCAGTCAGTTTTATGCAGAGAATCATTTCACCCCTTGAGGTTCCACAAGCAAGTGGAATAAATAATCTGTTCATCTGTATTACTAATGTTATGTCGAGGTCAAATATCGATCAACAATCTGTCAGTGAAGAACAGTGACTTTCACCTACTTGGTTGAGTAAATAGGACTTGTTTTAACATTTCATCTGAAAGCAAAGTGAATTCCAGCTAACTCAAATTGGGTATTTAATGACTGAGCTGGGCTTATAGCTGTGCATCAGTCTATGTAGCTGTAAAGGGTTGGAATGAGTTACTGTAGTATGAAGTGCACGCAATCCATTTATTGTGAAATTGTTTAAATGCAAAGCTATTTAAAAATAAATGAAGGGAAATAAGTGTGCTCATGAATCATGTTCATAAATGACTCTGCTAATGAGGTATTTTACAAATTTGATTGTTAGCAGGTTATTTTTCTGGGACTTGTTTTCACTGCCACTCACTGATGTATGAAATGGTAATAATTGGACTTTACATTTGTAATTGTAGAATTGTTGTAATTCTTGTATTCAATTATCATAGAAAGGAAGTCACTCAGACAAGTTAAGTTTAAAGAGATCCAGAGTACATACATGGAAAATTGCAAAAAAACTAAATATTCTCTTGAGAGGCATTTGCTGGAAAAACTGCAAGGGAACTGGATGTGTTGCTAGTGGAGTTTTAAAGAGAGTGAAGATAAAGGGTTGCAAAATAAATTTTGACCAAAGCATTCTAAATCCCCAGGAGATATCAAAACCTGCGCAAGAGATCACCTGGACTACATTGCCATTACCTTTAACCCCAATAACACTGTACCCATTCTTCACTTGAACTGCCAAACCGTAGGGGGTGCACATTATAAATGATAGCAGAAAAAAGACTGGGTAAAAAAATTTAAGTGTTAAGTCATTCTGTGCAATGATGTTCCACGCATTTCACTAAGTTCAAATGTGTTGAAGATTAGGTATGAACCAAATGTACCGCAGCACCTTCAGAGACTTCATTATTTCAGTGTATTACTGAGAGTTGCCATTCTTTGGATGCGGTGTTAAACCATGGCATTATTCACCTGCTGGATTGAAAAATATTTTATGGTACAAAGAACAACATTTTTAATGTCCTGGGAATATTCTTCAGTCAATCGATAAAAATATATCTTTATTCTGATGGCATAAAATATTATTAAAGGTTTAAAATATTTTTTGGCGCACATCATAATTTTGTGGATACTCCAAAAGATACGATAAAGCACTAATTGAACACTAATGTCTTTATCGCCAAATGTTAACAAACAGCCCCCTGCTCTCAATAAGAACTCAGGTTTCCATTTATTCTTTGCTCTCTCACATTCTATCACAATCACCCTGGTCCCTTCTTCTCATTGTTCTTGCTGATTCCATTTTGCATTCTTGCCTTCATGCTTGTCTCAATGCAATTTCTATATTATGTCTTGATCTTAGCCATATCATTCTGTGGCATGTTTCATTTTTCAGCGATATGACCTCTACTTTCATAAGCCAAGAAGTACCATTTAATGCTTTTTGTTTTTTCCATACTTTCAACTTTTTGGTAGGTTCTTCATCAAGTTTTTCTCTAACCTTGGATTCATTTTCCATATCTCTATTACTGTAACTAGCCACGATCAATTGTTTTATGCTAATAAACCACTATTCCTTCAAAGATCTAAGTCCCAGCATATCCCTGGATTTCAATGCTGTTTTCTTATGATAGGGCACTCATTCTAAACTTATTGTTCCTTGCAAACATTTAAAAAATCACTACTTCTTATAATCCTTACTGCAGTGAAATTAAGATTCCTTACAATATCCCATTGTAATTGACTTTTCCGCAGATCCTAGAAAGAATGCTTAGACTTTTCTCTATTCAGTCTTCTTTCAGCAACTAAAGCCCCTGTCCCACTTAAGCTCTTGATTCAAGTTGGTGCTTTTAGTTTTTCAGTCCAACCATTTTTGAAAAATGACTTGACTGATCAATAAATGACTATTCCTAAGTTTCTCACATTAGTGTTGCTTTAAACGCAACCAATAATTACACTGGATCTGGCCAAAAATCTCTATCACAACATTTTTATTAAAACATGATAGAGAATTAAAAATAATTTGATGATCACTTTAATAAAATCAGTCCATTTTTGGAAGATTCATAGGTAAAATATTTTTTAAGATAAGACTGTGGCCAATAATGCTGTCTGGTTTCATTGATTATTTGAAGTTGCAATTTAATATCTGATGACTTCATCAACTTTGCATTAAATTTGGGGAGAATGCAATCTTCTAAAAGTATATGAGGTTGGGCTTAGTGACCTGGATCCAGTTTTTGATATTACTTTTCCTCAATCCCGGTTTATGTTAAGGTCACCAATTCTACTTGAACACTATTGTTGTTAGCAAAGTAGATTAAAGAAAATCCCCAAGTAATCTCTGACATCAGTGAATTTCATGCTGCAATTATGATATGAAAGGTTAAATATCCTAAATATATTGCCAAAAAAATATTATGTAAAATATAGATTACATTTTTATTTTCAAATGAATGAAATTATTGTGCCATTAATTAAGAGCTTATGACAAAGATTTTGAATAACACATGGACTAGATCTTCCTGGGCTGGTGAACCTACCCACAATCTCCATAAACTTGTAATGTTGCAGAGGATCTACCTTGCTGATCAAAATCATTCCATACTTCACTAAAAGGGGTCTGAACATTTGGAGGGTTTTCAGAAGTATGATGAAGAAGCCCCATCTGTGAAATGACCTCTAGGTGAAGCACAATGCCTCTTTTTCCACATCTTACAGTTTCCTGCTTTGCTTGGCTACATGTGAAGTCCCCAGACCACAGACCATTCACAGATAAATCCTGAAACCAGTGCTCCTCATAACCAATCTCCTGACCAGCATTCACAATGCTGGCTTCTCCCTCTCCGGCTCCTGACCAACCTTCCTCACACCATTGACTTTAGATAGCTTCCACCCTCCAATGCCTCACTCAGCCCAATTCCTTAACACCCACCTACATGCACGGTTCAAATGGCCAATGCTAGACCAGGCTTGTGGATAACCTCTGAATATGGGCTTGGAGAACGATATTAGATCATCTTTATGGTACATGGGAATTTCAAGGCCAGGTTTCTTACTTGGATGAATCAAACTTTGGATCTTATTGGAAGATGTTAGAAAAGAACTCTATAGCACATTATCAGAATCATACATCCTGCATCAAATACTGCTAAATTGGAGTCGAGTAATCTGGATTTATGGAAATGTGAAACTTTGAGTTTCCTTTCAAAACTTAGACAAGGCACTGGTTTAGCACTGG
The DNA here is from genome assembly GCA_038087875.1 of Malacoraja senta. Taxonomy (NCBI): domain Eukaryota; kingdom Metazoa; phylum Chordata; class Chondrichthyes; order Rajiformes; family Rajidae; genus Malacoraja; species Malacoraja senta. Next base: position 13,145,860 of record CM075986.1, read on the forward strand.
TTTAGAAAGTAAAATATTACTTTGTAAGGTGACCAAGAAGTTGTTGAATTGTTATAAAAGGCAATTTGTTTTAACAGCAAGATCAGGGATGAAAATCTGTTGGACACTGGAGGTTAATAATTTGACACTTGAACCAAAGAGAATGTCTTCTTGTTTGCATTCCTTTTGCATTTGTTTGCTTGTTCTGTTTGAATTGTGAACTTTGTGATTAAGAAAAGACTGTATTTAATGGCATTGGTCTACTGACGAATAAATCCCCTGTTAGAATGCTAAAATGTGTTCAAATAAATACAAATTAATAAAACAACATAGTGGGCACACAAAGTTCATATCTAAGGCTGTACATACCGGCAAAATGTGGCAAGACAAAATGTTTGACTGCCTTATCCTGCAGACAAATAAATTGCAGCACTTTCTTCCTTTGACATCAAGTTCAACATTCATCAGTTGCAGTTAAACTAGTAATAAATAAGTTAATTGGGATGAAACAAAATTGCTAAATAGGTACAATGAAAGAAAATCAAATAACTGCAGATGCTGAAAATCTGAAATGAAAATCCAAGTGAAGAGAAAACATTAACATTTCAGATCAAAGACCCTTTAAATAGGCATAGAAGTTGGTAATGGAACTGGATGAGAGAAGGATTGCTATGAAAGTTGTTGGAATCGTTACACGCATTTTCTGCATATCTGCTTTTACCCAACCACTCGTTGATCATCCATAATGATGTGGCATCTATGACTCACTGGACAAGACAACCACAAAGATCAAAAACTCTTCGAAAGCAGTTCCTTCATTTATCGGTCTTATGTGGCAACCCCTTACCCTGAGGAGATACCCTCTCATTCCAATTTTCCTACACCAGGAGGAATAAACTATGTTTATTTACTGTATTTCACCCCTCAGACTCTTCTATGAGATTACCTATCATTCTTCTAAGTTCTTCAATCTTCTCCCCTTATCACATTAGCTGCACAAGTAGCAGTGCACCCATCCTTTTTTTGGTACTCTATACTTTTCAAGAAACTTGTTCTAATTTTTGTGGGTATATGTTGTTAAAGAATAATGATGACAGGTTGCTGTATAAAGAACTCTCCTTCGCCACTGGAACATTGGATTTAGGGTAAATGAGCCATATCTGCCAAACAGCATTCACAGTAATGAAGCTGAGAAAAACCCAGCATGTGTTTTCAGCAGATAATCTAATCTTTCTAATTATCCCAGGGAAAGCTTTTCTTGTTTTAACTGTTATTTTGGTGCAGTGGGCCGGGTTTCAGCAGATTTGTAATGATCAGTAATGAAATCAATCAACATTTATCTATCTAAGCCACTGCAAGGAGTAATTTTGCAGGAAAGAAGTACATTTGCCGATTCAAAAATGTCTGTGTTCTAATATCTTTTACATTTGTACTTTTGTTGTTGTTTGTTGAAGGTCTGTGTTCTTGACCCATTTTAACCTCAAGCAAACTTGTTTTAATTTAAACACCCCTAAATGCACATCAGTTCATGCTTCCCTCTTACAGCATTTAAAAGCATTTGTCAGAGAGGGCCAGACTTCATTAGTCATCTCTTCTCCTAATCTTACCCCTAGCATAACTACTATCCCTTGTGAAGTTGTTCTTTCTATCATCCTCGTGCTCTGATATATTTTCCTTTTTTTCTCAATCATGGTTTCCCCTTCAGAGTAAATGGGAATCTCAACTGTAATTGATCAATCTCCATATCTGCTCTAATTCCACGCAGAACAAAGATAGTTTCCCTTATCCCCCCCTTCCACACCACCAGATGCCACTTTCAACATTGTCTTCCGTAATTTTTCAATGTGAAAGCATCGCCATTTCTTCCCACTGTCCATCTGAAGTAATAATTTACTTAATACTTCCAATTTAATAAATTTCATTCATAGAGTCATACAGCATGGAAACAGGCCCTTCGGCCCAACTTTCCCTCACCAACCAACATGTCCCATCTACATTAGTTGCACCTGCCTGTATTTGGCTCATATCCCTCGAAACCTATTCTATCCACATACGAGAATCTATTTGTTTCTCTTGATGAGCCTCCTGTGCACTGGGGAAGAAACACTTTAAGGGTTACCATCATGCATTCAGTTACACGGTTCCTGTCACTTTAATTCTCCATCCTACCTGTGCACAAAACATTCTACCTTTGGCCTCCCATGCTATTTCTAACAATGTGGAGTCAAGGGATATGGGGAGAAGGCAGGCACGGGTTATTGATAGGGGACGATCAGTCATGATCACAATGAATGGCGGTGCTGGCTTGAAGGGCCGAATGGCCTCCTCCACCTATTTTCTATGAATGTTCTGTGTAAATTTAAGGGAAAGCGTCACATCTTCTGAGTAAGCACAGTATAGCCTACTGGACTCGAATAAATTCAACAACTTCAGATGACCTCCTGCAGACATACTATTGGTTATTCTCCTACCCACTTCCTTTCAGCTGTTTCCTTTTGTATTTTCACTCCTCATGCTTTCTCTGGAATTTAAAAAAAAATTATCTCTAGGTTTTCCCAATTCTGACCAAAGGTTATCAACCTGAAATGCTAAATCCGTTTCTCACTCCACAGATGCTGTTTATTTACAGCACTTTGCTTTTTGACTAGCAGTATTTTGTTTCTAAATAACTAACTGTATCAAATGGATGGCTTCTACAGATCAATAATTTATTTTTGTAATAATGTTCCCTTGTATAATTAAAAATATTTGTTTAGTTATTTAAATTGTTCAAAAAATATGTAATCATCTGTCACTAAATTCTCTTGAACCAAAGGAGATTTAATGATAGGTTAGTTGTTAAACAAAATGCCCCTTTTCTGGGGTCTGGAAAAAAGTTCTTCTACAACAGGCTCAACAGCAGGTACCTGCTGTGAACTTAGTTGAAGGGAAATGGCTGCACATTCACAAACAAACAGGAAAGTAGAAGACAATGGTCCTAAATAAGGGAAGTGCTCAAAGAAACAGTTTTTTTAAGGAAACCCTTTCTTTGTATTTCTCTTTCCCACAAACTACTTCATTGATCAATGGACTTCCGCTTTAACCCGCAGCTGACAAACATCCTTATACCCTTTACTTTGCAGCCCTTTCCATTGTAAATCAACATCGTCAGAAAATTTTCAGTTCCGTAAATAGAAATTAAATTCACACTTGTATTTATGAAGGGAACAACTGAAGAATGTGTCTTTATTGACCACAATTAAACTGTGCTTAAAGCAACTCTAAGAACTCTCAAGGTGCTTGATCATCCAGGGCAGTGCATTTTGCTTCATTTGCACCCTTTGCATCTCTTCAAGCATTAACTTCCATTGCACTGCAGCTGCAGTCTGCAGAGCCGCAACTTGTGAAATGTTTTCAGCAGCATTTCCTTCATCTGTGAATTCTCTTAACCTAGAATAATAAGAGAGTAGGCATAAAGTAACATTCAGCGCCTGCATTGCCTTCAGGTTCCAGATTCCATACTAATCTAATAGAAGAATATTTCAGGAACAAGCCCTTCAGCCCACAGCATCTGTGCTGAACATGGTGCCAAGTTAAACAAATCTTCTCTGCCTCCTCGATCCACATCCCTCCATTCCCTGCATATTCATGTGCCTATCTAAAAGCTTCTAAAACAGCACTCTCATGTCTGTTTTCACCACCACACCTCAGTGCTTTCCAGGTACCCACCACTCTTTGTTTAAGAAAAAATGTCCTTGCAGATCTTCTTTAAACTTTGCCCTTCTGACCATAAAGCCATGCCCTCTGGTATTTGACATTTCCATCCTGGGAAAACTGTTCTGACTTACCAATGCCTCTCATAATTTCATATACTTATTATCAGCCTCTGATGCTTCAGAGAAAACAACCCAAGTTTGCCCAACTTCTCCTTATAGCTAATACCCACTATTCCAGGTAGCATTCTGGTAAACCTCCTCTGCACCCTCTCCAAGGCCTTCATATCCTACCAGTAATGGGGTGACCAGAACTGAATGCAGAACTCCAAATGTGGCCGAACCAAAGTAAAAAAAACCTGTAACATGATGTATGTGACTCTCATACGCTATGGTCTGACCTATTAAGGCAAGCACACCATGTGCCTTCTTTACCACTCTGTCTAACTGGGTGTTGCCACATTCAGGGAGCTATGGACTTGAACCCCAAGATCCCACACGACATCAATGCTATTGAGGGTCTTGCCATTAACTGTATACTTTCCCCTTACATTCGACTTCCCAAATTGCAACATTCACACTTCTCAGAGTTAACACCATCTAACATTTCTCGGTCCATATCTGTAACTGATCCATACCCTGCTGTATTCTTTGCCAACCTTCTTCACTATCCACAACTCCACCAATCTTTGTGTTACCTGCAAACCTACTAACTAATCCTCCTCAGCAACGGGTCCATTACAAATGGGTTGCTAAGTTGTAATAAGCAATGAAGTATTATTGAAAATGGCAGCACTGGAGGAATTTGGCATAGGCAGTAAGTGCTTGTCTTGTCAATTATATCAATAACTGCATATAAAATCAGAAATGGCCTTGAAAGTTAAGACCCATGCTGAAACGAGTGGCAGTATTGAGTGTTCAATCTGGCAGCAATTTTTGATATTATTGTTTATGTATCAGTCACGTTCATTGAAAATATTTAATGCCAATTTCTGTTAACTACCATGAAGCACATTATGTGAATTGGTGGGTAGATAATTTTACGAGGTGATTTTTAAGAAGGGAGCATTGTTTTATTTCTTGCATCCAACATGTTACATTTCATTATTGTTTAACACATTTTCAAATGCAAAACTCGTTAAATACTCACCCTTTGGATATGAACCGGTCACAGTAACTGTTGTAATCCATCCCTTCTTAAATAGCTGATCTCGTCCTCCAGGATACTAGTAGCACATGCTCCCTGAAACATCCAGCACTGTGAGATTCGTGCAGTCTGCCATTGTTGTTGGCTTCTCTAGAAGAAGATTGATTTGTAATCTAAGTAAGCTGGAGCTGCTTATATGAAATGAGCCAAAGACTGTTCCAAATCTTTGTTGCATACAGACTTCAGGCACGTGCAGAGAATAGATAATTGCTTCATAAAAGATGTAATAAATCTATGTGGAGAGGGAAGTGTAGTCTACAATGGATGTAGAACCAAGCTTACTCAGTAAATCTCTTGGAAAGATTTCCATTTGGCCACATGATGGATCTTTTAAAGCAAATATATATTTAGGAAAGGGAATTATTCTTGAGCAACAGTCAATTTTCTATTATGATAGGGTCTAGCCTTGAAGTCTGTACTTAGATTCCTCATCCCATCGCTATGGCACCACGGTTTGTACATGAACACACATACTTTAATATCGGCATGCTATTCCTCCTTATAATACAGGGTATGTCTTCGATTCAGAAAGAATAGGGGGGTTGTACCAAATTTCCTTCACAATCTCCACAATAAATGGTCTAATTGTTGTCATTTTGTTGTTTGTGAGAGCTTTACATCACATAAATTGACTGTCACACTACCTTCATTTAAAAATGATTACAGAGCAGAGTATGTAGTTGGCTGTTGAGTACTATTGAACAACCTGAGGTCAAAAAAGATACCTTGTACATGTATTTTTAGCAGTTTGGTGAGCTGGAGAATTCCATGAATAGGGTGAAGCGGTTTCCCTGAACCACGCAGCACTTGGAACATGGTATGTAGTGGGTCTATACCAGGAAATACCTTGAGAATAAAGCTACCAAATTCTCTTGGACAAGCTCAGTTGGGGGAGGAAAGGTGTTGATTTTGAACAGTGGGTTATTGTGCTAAATCCAGTGTTCCAGCATAAAACATGATGTTGTAGACAAGTGAAGTTGGATGGTATAACAACATGACGGTACAAAGGAACCTGTTGATATGACCAGATTCTTAAAACTGGGTAGTTTAGATTAGGTAGCAGTATTCCCTATAAAAGGAAAGTATTTTTACACCTCGTCGATGATGGTGACCTATAAAATATTGAAACCATTGTTTTACTGTTCATTTTCAACACATAGTTAATTTATTATTGCTGAAATAAATGAAGCTGGCACTGAGTCTGCTACGCAAATTAAATAGACATATTTCTTAATCATTGTTGTATACCTTTTCAGAAATTTATAGTAGGAATGATAGCTATGTTGCACCTGTCAATGCAAACATATTGGCAGGCTCACACCTCTACGGCCTGTTAAATCAATCTTAACAGACCTTGTCTTATCTTTCAAACATAGGCTGTATCCCCGTTCAGTGCAATGTTTAATTTCTAGTGTTATGCACATACATCCTGTTGATGCTTCGATTTGACATAATACCATTTTCTCTTCACTCCCTCCAGAAGTAAATATTCAGCTTGGTATGATTGCAGTGCCAGCAAGGCCTGCAGCAACAAAGCACAGGATTTGTTGCCATAGAAACAATATTAGCATCTGAATGATGCCATGTCAGAAAAATCAAGCTGGTGACTTAATGTGTACTGCTTGGGACCTACAATCACTCAATATTTACATGTTTTTGTCTTCTCGGTTTCTTACCACTGTCCCGTTATTCCAACTGCCTCCTTCATTGTAGGCCTCCATTTCTTACAAAGATCCAGATCCGTGGCTAGTGAGCATGCTTTGGTGCTTCATCCTAGTGGTCTTTTATAATTTATGAGACCATGCAATAGGTGGTGTAAGGCCATTCACCATGGTACACATCATAGCTGATTTTTATCATGTGCTCACTGAACCAATTTGAACAGGAATGTTGTTTTTAAATAGTGGGAAGACATTTGGAAATGCATTTCAATTTTAATCCATAGTAGTAAATTCTGGAAGAAAAATTGAAATAATACTTAAAGATATCAAAGTATGACAACTATTAACTGATAGCCAAAATAAAAGAAAATACAGTTTGACAGTTTTGCAAATGATGTTGAATACAAAAATAAGGAGATAACATGAACAGGATATTATTTGTTAAAATGGACTTTGGGAAATCCTTTCTTGAAGACAGGGCGGTACGGTGGCGTAGCAGTAGAGCTGCTGCCTTACAACGCCAGAGACCCAGGTTCGATCCTGACTACGGGTGCTGCCTATATGCAGTTTGTACGTTCTCCCCATGCCCTGCGTGGGTTTCCTCACACACTCCAAAGACGTGCAGGTTAATTGGCTTGGTATAAATGTAAATTGTTCCTGGTGTGTGTAGGATGGTGCGAGTGTGCAGGAATTGCTGGTCGGTGCGGATTCGGTGAGCCAAGGGGCCTGTTTCTGCACTGTATCTCTAAACTAAGCATAAGCGAAGTGCAAATAATTTCACCAATATTGTGATGTTATTGAGCTAACGAGAGAGTTGAAAACTTAAACGTTATCAATGGAGGAATGTATCTACCAATGGACAAATAACAAAGGGGCATAAAAACCAAAGTTAGTGCAGGAAACCTAAAGGTTATATTTGGAAGAGCAATTGATGAAATAACAGAAGCATTAACTTTGAAGAGGGATTTGATCATTGGCCAGGAGTTTCATGAACGTTGTACACTTACTCATAGAATATTTATTAGAATGTGAATGCATTGCAGCAAATATCTGACTGAACCAGAATTAATCACAGCATTCTACAGAATTAAATCCAAATTAGAAAGCACTTGGGAATTGTTAATATACTGGAAAGAAGCAATGAGGAATAAATAACCCTGGAGCAGAAGTGACTGAAATTGAAAATGTTCTTACTGTGTTGATTATTTCTGATATTGAAGATAGTTCACTTCTGTAGTTGTATTTTATTCCGGTTTTTTTCACAGAATTGTGCTGCACAGTAGTTCAGATTATACACGGTGGTCCTTACACATCTGTTGCTTGATAGTTAATATAATCCACTGAAAATACGTTGAATAAATATGAAGATGTAAGAGACTTTTGAATGAGCAATTTCTACATGAACTGGAAAAAACAGCTAGAAATACTTACGCATTCCTATCTTCTTAATATATAGATTAATATGTCACAGTGTTCCATTCAGTGGTAGACCTTGTTTCAGAAGATTGATCACAGAGCATAACTACAGATACTAGCATTGTAACTTGCAATGTAGTAACTTAAAGGAAATTTGGATGTAAAAAAATTGCTGAGCATCGCTCAAATCTGAACTTTTCCCAAAATTATTATTGATTTTTGAAAATTCCAGTGGGCATGAAAGTAGCCTATTTTTAATTCAAAGTCACTGGATTCAAAATAATTAACTGTTGATTTTTTTTCAATACTAGTTACACACCATTTTCATATTTTATGTATACATGAACTTAGAATTAACAAACAGTGTATTTCAATACCATGTAATATCTATCTTAATGATAATGTTTTTACATATCACTTATGGTTAAAGGCCTTAAATTTTGATGCTGTGCATACCATCTAAAATTTGTGAGATTACACTTTAACTAGAACCTAGGTAAATACATATTTACTCGTAGAATAATCTTAATAGCATAACTTTGTGACTTCCGTCATAAAACCTCTGTTCCATTAAAAAATTATTGCGCAGAATCTGGAATGAACTAACAACAGATTTGAAGACTGTGCATCAGTGTGTCAATGTGATGCTACCTCTTTAGTTTAGTTTAGTTTAGAGCACCTAAACATGCCCTTCGGCCCACAGAGTCCACACCGACCAGCAATCCCTGCACACTAACATTATCCTACGCACACTAGGGACAATTTACTTTTATATCAAACCAATTAACTTGCAAACCTGTACGTCCTTGAAATGTGGGAGGAAACTGATCTTGCAGAAAACCCATGTAGATCACTGGGAGAACGTACAAACTCCATACAGAAAAGCTCCCTTAGTCAGGATCGAACCCGGGTCTCTGGCGCTGTAAGGCAGTAGCTCTACCCCGATGCCACCATGCTGCCCATGTGCCGAACACTTTTTGTATTCTGACAGAGTAAAGGAAATCTGTAGAAAGCAACCCATTCAATACTTCTTTATTTCAAATGAAAACAATCTAATTTGAAATTCCGTTAAGTAAACAAATGATGGGTGTATCACTTGTTTGTGCAAAGCAGATGCTGCGTCAATGATTAAGAAATTTCCTGGGAATATTGAGGAATTGTATTCCCTATACAACACCATAGCCATATTTACATTTGGTAAATAATGTGGATTTTAATTGCCACAATCCAGATTAGCTACATGAAATTAATATACTTCCACAAACAATTTCCTTTGACATGTTTGGCATTGGGGGTTACATTGGATATAATGTCTCAGTAGTACACAGAATCAGCAGTGCAAGGATGTAATATTATAAACTTGCAAATTATAATACCAGTAATTCTGTGCCTCATTGCATTCATATAAAAATCCATTAACACAGTTACAGGATAGAGCTGTCTAACAGTCCACAGATTGCTCGGTTGTCATAAAGATGCATCTAATTCACCAATGGCCTTTGTGAAGATGTGGCATTATATCCACTTCTACAACTCAAAACTAGGACTGTGTTAATGGATTTTTACTGTATATGGATGTAATGAGGCATTGGCTATATGTCACTCCAGACCTGCCACAATGTGGTTCACTCTTAACTGGTCTCTGAAATGGCCTGGCAAGCCATTTAATTCTATCCAAAACTGTTACAATAATTTATGGCAATAAAGCCAAATAGACCAAACAAAACTGTAAAAGGGATGGCACAATGACTGCTGCCACAGCTCCAGTGATCTTGGTTCAATTCTGACCTCCAGCATTATCTTTGTGAAGATTGCACATTTTTACTGTGACTGTCTAACTTTCTTACTGGTGATAGATCCATCCATGTAATAACACGTGCTGTTTTGCTGCATAGAAGGATGAGGCTTAGCCAATGCGGGCAGCTCCCTTTTTCATACTTCCATAGAACATAACATTTCATCGTACCACCATATCTAATACTGTGCTTCTTTTTAAGATTATCATTATTGAAGATGGCAATTGCTTCTTGATGTAGAACACCCCTTCAGAGATGTTTCTGTAGGAAACTGCTTTGGTGCTGCTTCCATATCAGTGGTTCCTTTTCTGACCAGAGTGCTGAAGTCCTAACAGATCCTCTTTTGTGAGCTCTTTATCACGGGGCTACAATAACTCCACAGTCACTTAATAAATCTATGAAAATCTAAATGGCAGTAATAATGGGGCAAGGATATGAGAGATGGTCTCCACATTAAGAAGAACCAAAAGCGAAGAGCTATTTTGAATCTAGTAATGTGCAACAGGAAATGGATTCCTGCAGGTTTCTAGTTGGGGTGTCTTCAAGGAAGAGTAATCGTAATATGACTGAATTTTATATAAAGATTGAATTGAAAGTGATATGGTTCAGTCTGGAACCAGAGTCTTAAATCTATGGAAAACAAGTAACAAAAGTTTGACTATAGTAGATTGGAAAATCACCTTTAAAATACACAACCAAATGTCTAACATTTAAAGTATTAAGACCTTTGTGATAAAAATATATATGTATATCCTTTTTAAGGCATAAAATGGATTTGGGGATATGGCCCAGTTTGGCTAATAAGAGAAGTTAAAGATATATTGGATCAAATAAAAATACTTATGATGTTGCCAAATATTATATATATAATAGTAAACCCGAGGCTTGGGAAATTTCAGAATTCTGCAAGGAAAGACCTAGAAATGGATAAGGAAACTATGCCATGAGAATAATCCATTGTGAAACAGATAAACAACCAGAAAAAGCTCTGTTGCTGTGTCAATTGGAAATGTGTAGCAAAAGTTAATGGTAGAGAAATCAAGCATTTATTTAGTCTGTCTTCATTCAAAAGACATGGAAAATGTTGTGGAAACAATAGAGAACAGTAGGTTGGGATTGAGGAGCTAAAATAAATTTGTATATTAAGATAAAAATAATGGAGACATTAATAGGACTGAAAGCCACTGAATCCTCCAGACCTGAAGGGTTTGAAAGAGGTGGCTATGAAGATAACCGATCCACTGATTGATATCTTCTAAAATTCCACGAATGCTAAAACAGATTAGAAGATAGCAAATTTAATGCCACATAAAGAGAGAGAGAAAATGCAGGAAACGAACCAGTTTGCCTGACAGTGGTAATGGGAACTTGTTGGAGTATTTTATTAAGGAAGTGTAGCATGGCAAATAGGATGTAATTATAGCTGTGGGAGTGAACCTGAACTTATGACAGATAAATGATGTTTGACAGATTTGTTAGAAATCTTGAAGTAACATAAAAATGGAGGAAAGAGGTGCAGGAACGGGCAATTCAACCCCATGAGACTGCTCTGCCATTCAACAAATTCATGGCTGATTAACTATCTCAGTACTATTTTCCTTACATCTCTATATCCCTGGTTTCTCTAATATCAAGAAATCTATTGATCTATATTTTGAATGTAATCAGTACCTCAGCTTCCACAACTGTTTGGACAAAGAATTTCAACAATTCACAACCTTCTGAGTGAAGAAAGTTCATCTTGCTCCGGTGCTAAGTGGCCTACCCCTTTGTTTGAGATTGTGATCATCTCCATCGTACATCCCCCCACATACTTCCTGATTTTTCTCAATTATACCTTGCCAAGGTCAGTACATCCAGTCAAACAAAGGGTCTCGACCCGAAACGACACCGGTGCTGCCTATCCCGCTGAGTTACTCCAGCATTTTGTGTCTACCTTCAGCATATCCTTCCTGGGATCCATTGTCACTGTATACAAGGAATTGATCCGAGTTTATCAGAATGTTAATGAAATAGAAGACAAAATAATATCAACCCAGCAGAATAAATATTTGCATGTTACTATTTGCATCACATAGTTTTACGATCCTAGAAACAATTGAAGACAGATAAAAACCTACCTGCTGGACATACAGTTCCTTTATTTAAGAAGGAAAGTGGAGAGAATCCAGCAAATTATAGGCTGGTAAACCTCGCGACAACGGTAGGGAAGCTATTGGAGAGGATTCTTCAGGATAGTATTTACTATTTGGAAGAGAATAGGTTAATTATGGAAAGTCGGCATGGCTGACATGTCACGTAACTTGCCTTGCCTTACTAATTTGATCAAGTTTTTTCAGGAGCTGATGAAGGTCATCAATGGGGGTAGGGCGGTGGATGTTGCCTACATGGAGTTTAGTAAAGCGGTTGATAAAGTCCCCCATGATAGGCTAATCTGGAGGATTAAGATGCACGAGATTGACAGTAACTTGGCCGTATGGATTCAGAACTGGCCTTCACTCCAGTGAATTTGGAGGATTTTGTGCAAACGGCATTGGGGATATATTATCGCATGCCTTGAGATGCCTGCGGTAGGTAGTCCCCTGTCTCAGAACATAATGGAGGACAGGGACCTTTGCCTTGCTGATGTTCTCTTCCTCTCATATCATGTCTTGGAACTCAGCCTCTGAGCATATATAAAATCAAGCAATGTCTGAGTATCGCAGCTCAACCACCTTGGTTCTGTGAATGGCCATGGTTGATTGGGCAAACTTCCATTAGCTCCAATCCCATGAGAGGTTTGTTGGAAATGAACTTCAAAGTTGCAATAAGAAAGTTCCTGAAAAATGTTGGGAATGACACAGCCTTGTACGTCATTGGTCATACCTCATTGAGATTGGTTCCATGGTATACCCATTGTATACTCTCTTAGTTTATGGCTTGCCTATAAGAGGAAGATACATTTTTAAGGGGAGCGGAATTTGGATGGAGTTGAAGGCTTTAATGAGTTTGAAGAAATCCATGTTTTGTAGCTGGCAATGCTTTCCTGGCATTTATCTTGCAATTGTGAAGATCATTGCACTGCGCCCCAGTGTGAATGGAATCCACGCTATGATTCAGGGAGTAGCTCTTCAGCCTCTGGGTGGAGGCAGTTGAAGAGGACCCTGGAAATGACTTTGCATTATTCAGCTTCTTTTGTTTACCACAAACATTTTTTTTTGTAGAAATGAATGACAACAGATTCATTTCTGGTAATCCGATGGGAGTGGGAGCTTCCGGCAGCTAAGATTGCCAAAACTAAGTGGCTGAATTGTAAGGATTAGTAAAACTACCAGTGATTGCTGAATTTCAGTTCTGAGGCTCATAGATTTTCAGCCTGCAGTGTGGGCTAGGTCACCGGGAATGCAGAAATGACATTTTGGATTGCAAAGTTAATTAGAAATTTAACAGGTACAGTGAGAGATCTGTGAAGTTTTTGCTATGCAGAGAGACCTGATTATATATTTGCAGGAAGTGTGAGTATTGCCTGGCATTTCAGCCATGGTGCTGATATTTTTCTTCCCTTTTTTGAAGCCACTCATTTGTGCCCGGTTATTGTTCCATGTGCAAGGACCTGCCTAGTCAAGTACTTGTCGTCAATTACTGAGTTGTGACTGCAATTTCTCGCTCTCTATTTAGTCATAGAAGGCATCATATCCAATCTTGTCCTCATTCTCTATTTCCCACAGATAATTTCCAGTGTGTGTATGAGGTCTTTGAGTGGTCTTGCTCTGTTAAATACAAATTATTATCGCCTCGCTGACAAACCTGAGCAGAAAACAAGCTCTTTTTTTGTTGTTGCTTGGCCTTGGGCTACTGAGATTAATGGTGCACCCCAGTTTCAATCCTTACCTCAGGAGAGGCAGGGAAACTGGGCAGTTGTCAGTATGAATTGAATTTGTTCTTAAAAATGCAATGGATTTCCATCGACCAATGGAACCAAGATGGAGCAATCCAATTTCAGTTCATCACTATCATAAAATAACAAATGGGTATGGTAGAGCAACCAGTTATTTACCTTAAAGAAGATATGAGGAATATGTTTTAGTATGCAAGGAGTGAGTAGTGGGTGACTGGAACACATCGGGGTGGTAGTGAAGTGGTATTTAACAGGCTATTACATAGACACATGGATAAGTGGGAATGGAGGGATGTAATCATGTGCAGGCAGTGGAGATTAGTTTAACCTGACACTATATTCACCATGGACATTGTGGGCCGAAGGGCCTGTTTCTGTGCCATACTGTTCTGTGTTCTATGTTGATTGAATGGACCATCCATGTTTTTGGAGGAGAATTCCAGATGGAATGCAGATCAATTTTAAATGCGTCTGTGAGATAGATCTAAAATAAATTACAGCATGGTTGAAATGGAAAAAGAGCGTGGAGTGACCTTGATTCTAGTTGTTTTGAAGGTGTGTTTGAGATTTGACATTTCTAACTCTCTTGTTTTTCATTACCATGTGAGGGGAATTAATGTTTCTTCTGTCCCTTATTCTCTGTCAGAATTCTGGTAATGAAATAACACTTATTTTTCCCAGCACAATGCAAGGGAGATAACTTTTTTGAGTTTGGGCTTGGGTTCTTTTAAAATATAATGAAGCTAATTCTCAGGTGTTAGTCTAAGAGGTGCTTGGTATTTTTCAGTAATTTCCCCATACAGTAAATATTCCCCTGCAGAAAGTTTAAGAAGGAACTGCAGATGCTGGACAATCGAAGGTGGACAAAAATGCTGGAGAAACTCAGCGGGTGAGGCAGCATCTATGGAGCGAAGGAAATAGGCAACGTTTCGGGTCTGAAGAAGGGTCTCGACCCGAAACATCGCCTATTTCCATCGCTCCATAGATGCTGCCTCACCCGCTGAGTTTCTCCAGCATTTTTGTCTACCTTCCCCTGCAGAAAGCTTTTTGTAGGTTATTGACATCTGCAGACATTTAGCTCCATTCAGTTGGCCATACTCTCGGTTCAGCAGAGTGGCTTTGGGATGAGGTAGCAGTAAATGTAAGGGAATAGAAGTGAACAATAGCACCTTATGTGGAACTGTAACTGGGATTCATAGTTCATTATATATTAATCCCATTTTAATCCCAATTTTGTCTCTTCCCACTTACTTCCCCTCGAGTCTGCATTTAGTAGGTTGAAGTACTGCAGTCATTTAGCCTACCAAACTGCTTGTCTTTGACATGAGAGAGAAAGCTCTCAACCACATGGACATCACTGGAAGTTAAGACTAAATCCTGTTATTGGAACTATGAGAACTGGTAATTGATTGATAAAATCTTTGTATTCTTCTGGTGTACATTGTGCTCAACAAGTTGCAGGTTAGCATCTTACCCATTATTGGTGGATAATTGAGATTTTACAAAATATGGCAAATTATTTCTGCATGCAGTTATAAAATGTACTATTGAAGCTGTGGTGTATTAAGAACTCACAGGCTTAAATATTAGGCTCTATGCCAAAATGTTAACTAAGATATTTATTCATAACTGTGATAATAAATAACACTTGGACAATTTGCCAAAAGAACCTCATAACTAGTGATGAAATTTATTGCAGACCACTTATTTTGCCTAATGCATTCCAAAGTGCAGCTGTCGATATATGATTGTGATGTGACTGAGATATGTGCTTCATAGACAACATTCATTAAAGATTTGAATGAAAAACAATGCAATCATGAGAGGAGTTAACATATAATGGATCAGATGAACTGTCACTGAGCTGGATGAGCTTGGTTAAGCCACAACACTAAATGGTTAATCTAAATTAATGGTGCACATCACCAACTGTGGCAGACGCTCACTGTGCTCACTACACTATTGCTGCTGTAACGCCTATTGGCTAATTCTTGTAATCAAGGCAAATAGAAAGGTTACTAATTCTGTTACCATGGTTACAGAGCACACTTTATTCATTCGGGAGTACAGTTTTTGACAGCAAATGTTCTTCCCAGCGCATTATTGTGATTTTCCCTTAGCACTATTCATATTCACTGTACTCATTCTGAATTAATGATTTGAGGATACCAGTTGTAGCTGTAGACACATGACCTCGTTTATCACCAGAAATATGTGGTGAAATTAAACCCAAAGGATTATAAAATCAGCATCCACTTTTTTTCTTCTTGAAAGTATGATCAATCTGGTTTAGCAATGGGATTTCAAGAATATTTTTTAATTAATTGTGCACACAAATAAATTATAAAAAACAAAGGATTCTGTTGAAATGAATGTAAAACATTTGTTTGTAAAGTTTGTACTCGACAAAGGGAAATCTGTCGGTGTTGGGATTTGCTTGTTTCTATTTTAGGCATCTAGTGTCTGCAACAGGCAATCTTAGGTCAGGTATAATATGGCTGTAAGCATACAGTAAGCTCTCAACAAACAATGTCTTAACCTCAGAAGTGTGCTCTCAACGGCTTATAACATTTCTATTCCGCACACCATTGATTTTGCCTTGTAGGTGATGGCATTCAAGCCCTGCCGCAGTTGCCGAACATCTGCCCCATCCTCCAGCTTTGAGTGCAAGTCCCTTTTAGCCTTTTTGATGGCCTTGTCAAGGTCGTATCTAGACTTCTTATAGATCTCTGCGTCACCAGACCTGTATGCCCGGGATCTGGTCCTCAGAAGAATGCGGATCTCCTGGTCCATCCGAGGATTCTGGTTAGGAAACACTCGGAAGGTTTTTGTAGGAACACAGTCCTCCACACATTTCCTTATGAAGTCTGTAATGACTGTGGCATATCCATTCAGGTCCATTGCCGAGTCCTTGAACATTGCCCAGTCTACTGACTCCAAGCAGTCCTGTAGTTGTTCCTCTGCCTCCCCCGATCAGCTCTGTGCAGTCCTCGCCTCTGGTGGTGTGCTCTTCAGTTGCTGCCTGTATGCAGGAAGAAGCAGCACCGCTGAATGGTCGGATTTCCTAAAGTGAGGGCGAGGGATAGAGTGATAGGCATCCTTGATGGTCGTATAGCAGTGGTCAAGGGTGTTTAATCCTCTGGTGCCGTAGGCGACATGTTGATGGTAGTTTAGGAGTGATTTTTCCAGGTTGGCTTTGTTGAAGTCCCCGGCTATGGTGGTAAAGGGTTCGGGGTACAGTGTCTGGTGCTTGTTGACCACGGCGTGCAGCTTCTCCAATGCTAGACAGACGTCTGCCTGGGGTGGGATGTAGACGGTGATCAATTCCCTCAGGAGGTATAAGGGGCGGCACTTCACCGCCAGATGTTCCACGTGCGGAGAGCAGGAGTTTACAGAACTGCCACGTCTGAGCACCGCAAAGAGTTGACCATGAGGCAGTCGCGAAAACAGGATGTCGAATGGCACTGGTCCAAAGAGTGCGACCATGCATTCACCAGGTTGAAGGAGATGCTCGCCCAGAAGACGCGTTTGGTCCACTATGACCCATCGAAGCTGATCTCGCTGGCCGCCGATGCATCGCCATATGGTCTTGGAGCAGTAATCTCACAAACAGTGCCGAACGGCAAGGAAGAACCAATCGCATTCGCATCCAAAACGCTGACGACCGCCGAGAAAAACTACAGTCAAGTGGAGAAAGAACAGCATACAGATAAAGCAAATACTGATATCTCTTCAAAAGAGAACACTGAGGAAAACTCTGTTGATTCTGAGCCTTTAGCAAGAGTTGTGAAACGCAAAAAAGGCTGGAAAAGAGTGAAGCGAGGTCCAGCTAAATGGGGACGTTCAATCTGGAAAGGGGGAATGTGATGTTTGGTGGACTGTGTGGGTGGGAGGATCCGTTGCTCCTCCCGTGCAGTAGGTGGCGCTGCACAGGACAAAGGGTTTTGTTTGTAGTTTTCTGCTGTCTATGTGTGTGTGTGTGTGTGTGCAGCCATTTTTGAGTAGTCTTGCTGCCAGCATTGAGCAAAGCATTAAAGACTTCTGTTGTAAATTAAAGACGCTCAAATTTTGTGCAGACCTAGAAAAAGAACACAAAAGTTTCATCCTTGATGTACTTGGTATGCTGATTAGAGTTTCCTAACAATATATCCAATTTCCTATCATGATTGTAGTTGCTGTTGCCTTCAGGATGTGATTTGGGATCCTGGTATGGAAATGAATGAAAAAGTGACCTGGTTATCTTAAGAATGCGATGATGCTCTTTGTCACAATTGGAATCCAGCATTAAAAAAAATTGTATCATATTATATGAAAAGACCTCTGTTATCCTTGTTACAATTGTTAAAGAAGGCTTCAAAATATTGTATCATATGTTAATTTAGGTCATGGCATACCGCAAAGCGCTGAACCATTGCAGGGAGATTTCTAAGAGTAACCCTGTTAGGTTAGAACTGTAGGCAAGTAAACAAAAACTGCAAGTGTTGACAATACACAAAATGACGAAAAACGGGTCATTGTTTCAAATTAGGATTATATTGCAAGAAGCCAGTTAGTGTTATGAACATTATGCTCAATTAATGGGAATTATGCTGTTCTCGTTCTCTTTGGGATAGCCTCACTAGGAAAGGAACTTTGTTGCTATGCTTGTATTTGTGTTAATGCAAAGTAATTTGCATTATATTCCAAAAGTGCCAGATTGAATGCATATCAATAATATTCACTGCTGGTAAACCAATGAGTGTTTCATGACAGAGAGAAGCAGGCATGAAACATTGTTCTTACGTCTTATTCTTTTCCTCACCATCGTCTGTGCAAGCTCATGCATGCATGACTTTTTTCCTTATTTTGTGGCTAAAAAAGAAAAAGTAGACCATCAGAGTTCCCATGAAATATTGAAGATAGACACAAAATGCTGGAATAACTCAGCGGGGCTGGCAGCATCTCAGAAGAGAAGGAATGGGTGACGTTTCGGGTTGAGACCCTGCTTCAGAAATATAATTGAACTGAAACATTAATTCTGCTTCTCATTCCACAGATGCTGCCCGATCTGCTGAGTATTTCCACCATTTTCTGTTTTTATTTTAGATTTCCAGTATCTGCAGTATTTTTTGAGTTATTTCAAGCATCTTTTTGGTTCTTTTTTATATCATACTTCAATTACTCTAATGCTGTATAGAGTTGGGTATTTCTGTTAGCTTCTGGAGATAAGAGCATCATTTTGGCAATTTATACTCAAAACAAAGCAACTGATATAAAAAAGAAATTGCTCTGGCACCCATAGTTCTCTCTTTGTTGTCAGTTATACTGTCTCTCTTGCAGTTTCCTAGAAACTGTTTTACTCAAGGGTTTTAGACTTAATTGAAAATATTAGGATTTTGATCTGCATTAAATGCACGGTTTCGATGTGAAATGCTTCAGTAGGATTGTGTAAATCAGTCAATTAGTGCTGAGATCTTTCCCAGGAGATTTTGGGAATAGAGAGAATGTGTTAATGATTTACTTGTAGCTGCATGTGTGAATAGAAAGGGCATGTTGGATCAGACTGACTTTTCCCAATCATCTTTGTTGAAACAGCTACTAATTAACAACTCCTGTACTCAGCATTTGCACTAATTTTCCCATATTACAGGTTAATTTCCGTGTTGTATTGTTATTTGATGGTCTTAAATCCTTGGTTGGATGTGTATCCCTTGGGTGGAAGAATTCTGCCTCACCAATCAGAGAGCAAACGTGTTTCAGGAATACGTTTTTAATAGAGTGGATTGTTGGATAGGCTTGTAAATCCTGGCTAAATTGGAGCAGCTAGGACTTTAAAAATGGGGTAAAGTTTCAGGGTTGCTGGGAGATTTGGTCAATTTGGAATTGCTCTCTGCAGAGCTGAGACAACCTGCGAAGAGGTGCCAGAGTGTCTGGAGCTTAGATACAATTTGCAAGCAAAGAATGGGAATATCTGCAAACCCTGTCAATGAGGTGCAAAATGCATAGAATGGATTGGATGGCTGCAAACCAGACATACACCTTGTAAATAAATTGTAAAATAATGTTGCAGAGTTTGACTTTGCCAAGTGTTGATTGGATGAGGTGTTGAGCCTTGACTGGGTTTTCTGTAAATCAGGGTAAATGTTTCTTAGTTGGCTTCCTTATGAAGTCCGTTTTGAATACAATTTATCGAACTGTAGTATCATTGGGTTAGGGGAATGCCTGTTATGTATGGGGTTAATCGATATCTGTAATTGGGTTATTAAGAGACCACCCCCATGTGGTTCGGCCCCTCGAGGTCCCGGGACATATAAAAGTCCGCTACCACGAGGCTCAGCGTTGATCTTCTGGGAGAGCGCTTGGGACTGCGTGAACCTCTGGAGTGTCTCTGTATGAGCGAGGCCTAGAGGGATTGAACAGGCAGTCACGAGGATGGAACCCACAGTGGAATAGGTACAGTAGTTGGTAACCTTTGGTAAAATAAAATTTAGTTGATTCAAGTGCTTGATTCAGTGTTTTTACTGAAACTAGACTGGGGGGAAGCTTAGAAGAGCAATTATCAGGCTGAATGGCTGTCTTCATTTATATTTGGTTAACTTTTTTGCATGTGAAAGTTGAGCTTCTTTCTAACTGAGGAAAGCTATATATTCAACAGATAATCCATCTTTCCTGCTTGAATACAGGTATCAATTACTCCGACACAAAGCAGGGAACTGAATCAGATACTTAGATTGACAAGACATGTCTGAAAATCTGACAAATCTGAACAGTCTACGAGAGTTTTTCTATTCATGAATTACAAAGTGATAGTGTTTTTGGAAATCTCTAACAGAAATTTACTTGAAGCTGGAGTCTTGCTAATCACGTTTTCCAGTGCTTTCTGTTTTTGGATTATTTAACATTGGCTTATCGATCAGCTTCAGCCAATCCACGGGTGAATAATTGAGAGCAAAGAAAGGGATCAGCAATAAAACATCATTGCCACCAGAAATAAAATTTCCAACTTGGGAACATATTTTATGCAGACTGTAGACCTGAATTTGTAAATGTGCGTAATAAATTAATGAACTGAATGATAGCAGTCAATTCCAATGTCAGGCAGCATCCCTGAATTCTAACAGAACGTGTGGGAGTGCTCCAAGAGCTACATATAATAGGTGTTGAGGATTGGCTACAGCAGATGGGTGTGCATATATTTGTTATTTGAACATGCAGTAGTTAGAATGAAAAGTGGCTCACTCACTTTGCAGCTAAAATTAACTAGAGTTGACAAAATTGCCTGGAATTGTGACTGTGGTGCAACTTATGAGACATACTGTGTGTTATAACAGAAAGAAAGAATTAAGCCTTTCAAATGTCGCCAGGTGGCAATTTATATGTAGGAATTATCATCAATTCACATGCAAGAGGAACTGGATTAAAATACGAATATTTGGATACGTGAAGCCAACATGATTGAAAACACAAAAGCACATGAAAATGCAGGTGCTGCAATCAAGAGCATGATTGAAAACATCATCAATTTTGTAAACCCTCAGTAATTGTTAGTAAAGACATGAATGGACATTGGACAAATATGTGTACATATTTTAAATATGAAGAATAAGCACTTAAAAAACAGAACACTCCAATTTGTTATCATATGAAGACTAAAGGTTATGACAATTCCCAAGGAATTGAAGTCATTGAATAGTTTAAACTGATATATGAAGCTAGATGCATTCCTAGGAAAGGACGATTATAATGAGAAAGTCACCAGAAAAGTTTTGAAATCTAACAAGAAGAGATTGTTTATTGGACCTCACGGACATCGCAAAATCATTTTTTTTATAGTCCCCTTATTTTGGGCTTTTGTTCTGTAAGGCGGTTGTGTACAGTAAATTTATGCTGAAAGTGAAGTTGTCTGAAAGATTGTCAGTAACCTGAGGTCTTTTGTTCTACTCGGTACAGCTTTCAAGGAGTACTTGATCATTAATGCTAGAGTTTGATAGCGCTAAAAATACTTAACATTTTTGCAATATTGAACCAGAAACCTGATACGATAGAGAGATGAAATCGGTTGAAGGCCTATTTTGAAATAGGATGAAAAATACAAATTCCAAGTTAACAAATAATTTTGTTTGTAGTTAATGTTTTATATTGGTGTTAATTCTTCAGTATAGTGGAGTAAAAATAAAAACATTTGCACAGAATTAATGTAGGCACGGGGAACTGCAGATGCTGGTTTACAAACAAAGTGCTGGAGTAACTCAGCGGGTCAGGCAGCATCTCTAGAGGACATGGATAGGTGATATTTTGGGTCAGGACCCTTCTACATACTGTTTGTCGTGGGGGGGGGAGAAAGCTGGAAGAGAGGTAGAGGTATGACAAAGCCTGGCAAGTGATAGGTGGTTACATGTGAGGGGAGGGGGGGTGTGATTGGCAGGTGTTTGTACAAAGGCAATAGTTGAGAAGACAAAATGAGTGAGATAAGGAGTTAAGGATAGAACAGGTGTGAAATGTGAAGCCAGAGGAACAAATATGTGGGACAGGGGAAGGGAAATGCAGAAATGGATGCTGATCCTGTGTTGGCTCCCGTCGTCACCTCAGATTCATAGAAATGGACTAGAAGCAAGTCATTTTTAACCTGAAGGACTGTCTAAAAATCTGATTATTAATATAAATGGTTTCCATTCCTTAAATGTGCACATCAAGTATCATATGAAGAATTTTATGAAGCAATTTCACATTTCCTGGCAGCTTGCCTAATTTCCTTATTATTGTGAGTTCACATTGCCTGACATTTTAAGCAGCCAGCATTTACCAGAGCGATAGATCGTGGAGACAAGTTGTACCCACTTCTTCTGTGACATTTGACATCTGTTTACATTCAAATTATTGCAGCTGAATATCAATAGAACAGCAGCAGCACAAATATGAGCATTGTTATGGGGAATGCAATTCGTCTTCTGGAAATGAGATTCCACTGTCATTTTCAGTCTAATGATGCTTTGAAATGCACACCATGCAAGTGCAGTGACTTTATTATAGTGTTCTACTTAACCCAGTTAACAGAAGGTGCCAGTTGGTACCTGAGAAAGAAGAGTCGGGATGTGCAGCTTGAAGATCAGAATGGAGATGTGGAAGAGCGACACAGCGAGTAGACAATGAAAGCTCACACATGAATACTCCTGTTCAATATCAACTTTCATTTTCCCACTGAGCACAAAGAGCCTGGATAGTCAAAAAAGGTTTACTCGTAGAGAGAAGTTCCCCAAGTTTACCATTATCTTCCAGTATCAAGTCACAACCTCCCACTATATCTCAAGATCCATTTTTAACTCGTTCAGCTCTTAACCTGCTGGAATTCTCTTACATCATGAAGTCAAGATTACTTTTCTTTTCAATTTGATTAATGTTCATTCTACCACAACAAAAACAGTTTTTTACCCGCTACTTTCTGTTCATGATTTACATAGATTTAATCTTTCAGAACTACAAGGAAGAGAAAAGAGGAACAGTGAACCAATGCAATTCCGGTGAATTTCGTCATTGATCAAACCTAATGCAAATATCCGATAACCTTTGCAAATTCTCAACTTTGCATAAAAACAACCTTGATTCAAGCTTTCATTTAACAACTCAGAGAATAAGAGGTGGTGAGGTGGTGAGTGGGTGAAGTATGGACATTTCTGAAACTCAGAGAAGCACTCAGCTTTATAAAAAGGTATGACTGGAAATGGTTATTTATTGTTAGTAAGTGCATTTACTCTGTAGAATTGCAAAGGACTAATCGAGTGAGTAGGTTAACTCTAGAGACCTAACAGCCCACATATTCAAAAATTGCTGTTTCTAATTTATAGACGGCAGCCATTGGAGGAGTAGAATTGCTGCAGCTGATCTCAGCTCCCCTTATTTAGGGAGCAGAGCAGGATCATCATTTTTTACTTCTACATGTTTAACCCTCAGTAGAAATGTGCACATTTGTTGATTAGGACTGCACTGATGCTCCCTTAGTTAAATAGCCTGTAGGCACACTCTTTCAGCTTGCCAAACCAACAAACCACTTGGGCCTACAACAGAATATGAATAAGGAATCAATTGACAAGATAAAGAAACAAAATATTTGACTTATTTGTTGCATTTCCTGAAATCTTATCACAGGGAATGCCTCCCTGTAACACTAAATTATGCTTCAAATGTTGATGTTATTATCACATATTAAGAATGGCTTGAATCTTATAAATTGATTTGCTGTAAACTATTATACTCCAATCAGGATTCAGTACAGTGAGAGGGGAAGAAATTTGATAGGTAGAAGTCTCTGTTTATACACGGATCATAACATTGCATTTTTATACCTTCCTTTTGCATGCAATGCTGTAACGCACCAAACTATTTTTCAAACATATTCTTGAGTAGGAAAACAACACAACTATTCCGTTTCAGCCATGCTCCAGAGGCAGCAGTGATATCCATAATCAGTTGGTTTGTTAAATATTTCAGGCGATATCAGTTCAGGGAGAACATGGTTTTTCTTGACATCATTTCCGGTATTGGGTTCCATGCAAGACAGAATTATATGTCTGTGTAAGGTTTTAATACAATGTTTAAACAATGGCAATATGATAAAAAAAATATTTAGCTGGGGTGGGAGAGGTGAGGTATTGTAATATCTTCTTTCTAAAGTTGTGCATTTCTTATAAAGTTGAGGTTAAGGCCCATGGAGCATTGTAAATAAACCTGCATGTTTTCCTGGTTGTTCTGTTGACTCGGTTTCAGTATTTTCTGTAACTTATTATTTGAAACTTGTTTGTTAAGAATAACTGGTCAAACTGGATATCATTCACCTGTGATTCATTTATACCATTGATGTATCCTTGACTTTTTTAAGGATCTGCTTCTTGCATTCAGAGAGGGTCTAACAAGCATGAAACAAATACAGGATTAGAAAGATGGTCAGTTTTAGACAATAGATAATAGATGCAGGAGTAGGCCATTCGGCCCTGCTGATCATCCACAATCAGTACCCCGTTCCTGCCTTCTCCCCATATCACTTGACACCGCTATCTTTAAGAGCTCTATCTAACTCTCTCTTGAAAGCATCCAGAGAATTGGCCTCCACTGCCTTCCGAGGCAGAGAATTCCACAGATTCACAACTCTCTGGGTGAAAAGGTTTTTCCTCATCTCAGTCCTAAATGGCCTACTCCTTATTCTTAAACTGTGGCCCCTGGTTCTGAACTCCCCCAACATCGGGAACATGTTTCCTGCCTCTAGCATGTCCAATCCCTTAATAATCTTATATGTTTCAATAAGATAACCTCTCATCCTTCTAAATTCCAGTGTGTACAAGCTCAGTCGCTCCATTCTATCAACATATGACAGTCCCGTCATCCCGGGAATTAACCTTGTGAACCTACGCTGCACTCCCTCAATAGCAAGAATGTCCTTCCTCAAATTTTGTAGCACTGTGCGCAAAGGACAGCATTGAAGTTGGACATTTGATGTGTTATCAAGTTGGTGAAATATTTTTAAACTATTCATCTATGAGAATCTGGAAAGAAATGATATTTTGAAGAATCTAAGTGTCCTTTTGTACAAATCACTGGAAGTTAACATGTGGAAGATAACATGATAGGAATATAGCAGTTGATAAGAATTATGCAACTATCTAGGATCTTGGATCAAGGTTGCTTAAAAATGAAAAGACGTATTTGCCTTGGATAAAGTAAAATAAATGTTCACTATGTTTTATGTTTGTGACATAAATGTTCTGTGTGGAAAAAAATAAGTAGGCAAGATCCATATTCCTTGAGTTTGGAAGAATTCGAAGCGTATAAAACTCATTTATAGTTTTATAATATAAAATATAATTTCTATTAATTATCTTTTTAATAGATATGTGTCTATATCTATTTAATAGACATAGCCACACACACAGTCAAACCTCAAAATAAGAAGTCTCATTTACTAGTGAGATTAAGAACAAAACCATTACCTAAAAGTTTGTGAATTTTCAGAATTATTTACCCCAGAGAACTGCTGATGGACATTCAATGAATACATTCAGTGCAAAGATCAATAGATTTTTGCTGCTGAGCAAATTGAAGGTTATAGAGATGGTCCAGGAAAGTGGAGTTGAGATCAAAGTTCAGCCAAGATTTAATTGGCATACGAGCAAGATCGAAGAGCTGAATGGATTATTGATTCTCCTGTGCTTTGTGTTCCTATAAGCATCCCACCATCGTATTTTTTGCTCTAAATACACAAAGGGATCATATATTCCTTTTGAACAAGCAAGGACACCACAGATCTTTGGTGACTATGCTAATCTTTACAACACAGCCTTATTTCCATGTCTGCCTGAAAATCAGTAATGTGTGTCTCTAACTTCATAGAACCCTTCTTTTCATCTAGGTTCTTTGAATTCCAGTAGCATCAATTAATAGTAGAGCAAAACATGTTAACTTCTGCTTCAAAAATTGTACAAATCGAGACAAAATATTAATTTACTTGAGGTTTTAGCTTTTGGGCACCTGCGGAGGAAACGTCATATCTTTAATGTTTTGTCTCCTTATTGTCATTCAACATTCATGAAATAATGTCACTGTAGTAATAGGGAGAGATAACCAAGATTACCTGTTATTTTGTGTAGGAAGGAAGGTGCAGATGCCATTCTACCATTCATAGAATCTACCATTCATTTAATATTAATTTAGATTGAGATACATTACGAATTAAAACAAAGCAAAGCAAGTCTCCTTTAAGATACTTGCAACTTTGGAAACTGCTGAGTTAACCTGAATCATCTGGAAGCCTCCCTAAAGTAAAGTCACTGTTGTATAGCTATTATCATTTAAGAGACCACTATGAGACATTGTTATTATCTTCTGACAGAGCAATATACAGCCAAAGAAGCTTAGGGAAGTTTCTCATGCCTAAACCTGGCCTAGCTACAGTTGTATCTGATCTTGTACAGCGCAGAAGGACAAGAGGAGACGCACAGAACTGCAGGTGCTGGAACCTTGAGTGCTGGAGTAACACAGCGGGACAGGCAGCACCCCTGGAGGAAATGGATGTGATGTTTTGGGTTGGGACCCATCTTCAAACTGATTATAGTAGGGTGAGAAAGCTGGAAATAATGTGGGGGTGGGACAAGGCTTGGCAAGTTACAGGTAGTTACAGGTGATGAGAGGTTGATTGGATGGGTGGAGTAAGTGACTAAGACTAGAAATGTAAGGGAGACAGAGGTGTCAGCTACAGAGAGAGGTGGAGTGAAATGTGAAATGCAATATGCTGGAGTAACTCAGCAGGATAGGCAGTATCTCTGGAGAGAAGGAATGGGTGACGTTTCGGGTCAAGACCCTTCTTCAGACAAGAGTCAAGAGTGTTTTATGTCCCACATCGAACAACGAAATTCTTACTTGCTGCAGCACAACAGAATATGTAAACATAGTACACTGTACTATGCGACCTGTACAAAAAGGATGGGTTGCACTTGAACCTGAGGGGGACCGATATCCTGGCGGGGAGATCTGCAAAGGCTACTGGGGAGACTTTAAACTAGAATGGTTGGTGGGAGGGACTCAAATAGAGAAAGCTATTAGACAGTGTGTGAGGCAGGAGGCAGAGAAGGAAAGCACTCAGACCCAACATGTAGGGGGGAAAGAAGAAAACAATAATAAACAGAGAATAAGAGGTGGTGGGGTTCTTAAATGGGTGAGCAGAGAAACAGAGGGGTGTAAAATGCGGGCGGAAACAATAGGTAGCAAGGTGAAAAGTAAAAGTGGCAGGCAGACAAATCCAGGGCAAAAATCAAAAAGGGCCACTTTTCAACATAATTGTATAAGGGGTAAGATCGTTGTAAAAACAAGCCTGAAGGCTTTGTGTCTCAATGCAAGGAGCATTCGTAATAAGGTGGATGAGTTGAACGTGCAGATTACTATTAATGATTATGATATAGTTGCGATCACGGAGACATGGCTCCAGGGTGACCAAGGCTGGGAGCTGAACATCCAGGGATATTCAATATTCAGGAGGGATAGAGAGAAAGGAAAAGGAGGTGGGGTAGCGTTGCTGGTTAGAGAGGAGATTAACGCAGTGGAAAGGAAGGACATTAGCTTGGAGGATGTGGAATCGGTATGGGTAGAGCTGCGAAACACTAAGGGGCAGAAAACGCTGGTGGGTGTTGTGTACAGGCCACCCAGCAGTAGTAGTGAAGTTGGGGATGGCATCAAACAGGAAATTAGAAATGCGTGCAACAAAGGCAAAACAGTTATAATGGGTGACTTCAATCTACATATGGATTGGGTGAATCAAATTGGCAGTGGTGCTGAGGAAGAGGATTTCTTGGAATGTATGCGGGATAGTTATCTAAACCAACATGTAGAGGAACCAATGAGAGAGCAGGCTATTCTAGACTGGGTATTGAGTAATGAGGAAGGGTTAGTTAGCAGTCTTGTTGTGCGTGCCCCCTGTGGCAAGAGTGGCCATAATATGGTTGAGTTCTTCATTAGGATGGAGAGTGACATTGTTAATTCAGAAACAACGGTTCTGAACTTAAAGAAAGGTAACTTTGAGGGTATGAGGCGTGAATTGGCCAAGATTGACTGGCAATTAGTTCTAAAAGGGTTGACGGTGGATATGCAATGGAAGGCATTTAAAGACTGCATGGATGAACTACAAAAATTGTTCATCCCAGTTTGGCAAAAGAATAAATCAGGGAAGGTAGTGCATCCGTGGATAACAAGGGAAATCAGGGATAGTATCAAAGCAAAAGATGATGCGTACAAATTAGCCAGAAAAAGCAGCATACCAGAGGACTGGGAGAAATTCAGAGACCAGCAGAGGAGGACAAAGGGCTTAATTAGGAAAGGGAAAATAGATTATGAAAGAAAACTGGCAGGGAACATAAAAACTGACTGCAAAAGTTTTTATAGGTATGTGAAGAGAAAGAGATTAGTTAAAACAAATGTAGGTCCCTTGCAGTCAGAAACAGGTGAATTGATCATGGGGAACAAGGATATGGCGGACCAATTGAATAACTACTTTGGTTCCGTCTTCACTAAGGAAGACATAAATAATCTGCCGGAAATAGCAGGGGGCCGCGGGTCAAAGGAGATGGAGGAACTGAGTGAAATCCAGGTTAGTCGGGAAGTGGTGTTGGGTAAATTGAATGGATTAAAGGCCGATAAATCACCAGGGCCAGGCTGCATCCCAGAGTACTTAAGGAAGTAGCTCCAGAAATAGTGGATGCATTAGTGATAATTTTTCAAAACTCTTTAGATTCTGGAGTAGTTCCTGAGGATTGGAGGGTAGCAAACCCCACTTTTTAAGAAGGGAGGGAGAGAGAAAACGGGGAATTACAGACCAGTTAGTCTAACATCGGTAGTGGGGAAACTGCTAGAGTCAGTTATTAAAGATGGGATAGCAGCACATTTGGAAAGTGGTGAAATCATTGGACAAAGTCAGCATGGATTTACGAAAGGTAAATCGTGTCTGACGAATCTTATAGAATTTTTCGAGGATGTAACTAGTAGAGTGGATAGGGGAGAACCAGTGGATGTGTTGTATCTGGACTTTCAGAAGGCTTTCGACAAGGTACCACATAAGAGATTAGGATACAAACTTAAATCACACGGTATTGGGGGTTCAGTATTGATGTGGATACAGAACTGGCTGGCAAACAGGAAGCAAAGAGTAGGAGTAAACGGGTCCTTTTCACAATGGCAGGCAGTGACTAGTGGGGTACCGCAAGGCTCAGTGCTGGGACCCCAGCTATTTACAATTTATATTAATGAGCTGGATGAGGGAATTGAAAGCAACATCTCCAAGTTTGCGGATGACACTAAGCTGGGGGGCAGTGTTAGTTGTGAGGAGGATGCTAGGAGACTGCAAGGTGACTTGGATAGGCTGGGTGAGTGGGCAAATGTTTGGCAGATGCAGTATAATGTGGATAAGTGTGAGGTTATCCACTTTGGTGGCAAAAACGGGAAGGCAGACTATTATCTAAATGGTGGCCGATTAGGAAATGGGGAGATGCAGCGAGACCAGGGTGTCATGGTACACCAGTCATTGAAAGTAGGCATGCAGGTGCAGCAGGCAGTGAAGAAAGCGAATGGTATGTTGGCTTTCATAGCAAGAGGATTTGAGTATAGGAGCAGGGAGGTTCTACTGCAGTTGTACAGGGTCTTGGTGAGACCACACCTGGAGTATTGCGTACAGTTTTTGTCTCCAAATCTGAGGAAGGACATTATAGCCATAGAGGGAGTGCAGAGAAGGTTCACCAGACTGATTCCTGGGGTGTCAGGACTTTCATATGAAGAAAGACTGGATAGACTTGGCTTATACTCGCTGGAATTTAGGAGATTGAGAGGGGATCTTATAGAAACGTACAAAATTCTTATGGGGTTGGACAGGCTAGATGCAGGAAGATTGTTCCCGATGTTGGGGAAGTCCAGGACAAGGGGTCACAGCTTAAGGATAAGGGGGAAATCCTTTAAGACCGAGATGAGGAAAAACTTTTTCACACAGAGAGTGGTGAATCTCTGGAACTCTCTGCCACAGAGGGTAGTTGAGGCCAGTTCATTGGCTATATTTAAGAGGGAGTTAGATGTGGCCCTTGTGGCTAAAGGGATCAGGGGGTATGGAGAGAAGGCAGGTACGGGATACTGAGTTGGATGATCAGCCATGATCATATTGAATGGCGGTGCAGGCTCGAAGGGCCGAATGGCCTACTCCTGCACCTATTTTCTATGTATCTATGTATCTATGTAAACAATATGATAAACAAGAAGGACAAGAGTTGTTTTTCTGAAGCAAGACAAAGGTTTATGCAAATAAGAAGTTGGTAATCACTTCCTGAATGTTAATGAGTACAAACAAGTGCACAAATTAAATCAGTTAAGGCTACACAGATGTTTGTGGCTCAGAGAGTAATCATTTATTTGCACATTTTTGTTTATATGCCTCATCCTGTTTCTTTCAGAAGTTTCTTCTCTTGTTTTGGTACCTTTTTCACAAGAAGCCAAATAAACCAGTTTGCATACCATACAATGGCATCCTATAGCATTAAGAAATACATGATGTAGTTTAAGTAGCTCCTATTCTGCGTCATTTTTTTTGTCTAAACAGCTGCACTTGGAAGCTATCCAAATACGAATCAGGCCAAAAATTTGATCACCTCACTGTGTTGCTTTGTTTTAAAGCAGTGCTGTGGCTGTCCTTTCCCCGATCAATTTTTCTCACCCGCTTTTCAATCAGCAACTCATGCTACCCAACAGATTGCTATATTTGGGTGTGAACAGTGTTGATATACATTTGACTGAGGAAAGCTTAGCAACAATGTCCAATTCTGCCTTTATCTAGTATGATATTCACATGTAATTACTATGGATGGGCATGTGCCATTTAACCAACATACTGAAGAGTTAATGAACATTAAGGCAGATTCCAGCCAACTCTCAGCTGCTGACTAAAAATTACATAAATCTGCAGTATAATAATGGCAAATTTGGATCATTTTGTCTTTGCAATTTTTATACACAACTGCTAGTTAATATCAATTCCTGAGTATGTTGAATATATTTAGCAGGTGAGGCAACAATTGTGCAGAGAGGAACAGAATTAACATATCAGGTCAATGACCATCAGAACTGGAGAACAAGCATGTTTTTAAGTTGCAGTGAAGTTGAGGGTGTGGGGAATGGAGGATGGTGAGCTGAGATAACATCTATCATAGGATGAAGATCAAAACTACCAGGTGACACTGTTGCTTTCAGTGCAGTCAAATAGAGGGTAATGAATGCTTGTTAATCAAGGCTAATTTATCTGAAGGGGTGTCAATGGAGGAAGATGAATGAGGGTGGTAGAGGAAAATAAACTGCACTGGAACACATTTGTTGCACACAAGGGTAATGGATCAGGAGGGCCGGATGTGAATTGTGATACAGCCAGCAGAATTTGGCACGAAGTGAATTTTCTGTGGGTGGAAGATGGAAGACAGGCCAGAAAAGCATTAGAATTATTAAGCCTGAGGCAGGGGTGTCTGCAGATGGAAGTGACTTTCTTAATGATGGGGCAGATTTGTGGTTAAAACGTCATGTTAAGGCCAACTGCAGCACCAAGTTTACAGCTGATCTTGTTCAGCTTCCAGTAACATTCAGGTGGAAGGATGTGGTCTCTAATTAGTTGTAAGTGTTTCCTAAGAATGTATAAAGGCAACAGTTATAGCCTTACAAATACATAGTTTAAAGAAACTTTGAATCTGTTGTTCCTCCAAACCTCCACCCCAGTACATCCCTTCTCTGAGTGTGATAACGGTAAACAGTCCAACTGATCTTCAATTAACTGCTCCTCATACCATGCTCCTCCTATATCCCTTCATCTTTATCCAGCTGGTTATGACTGCATTCATCATGCTCCCATTTTCATCCTGCTCAGTCATTTATATAGTCATCTTGTGTTTCCACATTAGAAGTGTTAAATTAACGCTATTCTTTGTCACTGCAGTAGGTCAGAAATTTGAAAAGTTCTAGTAAAATTACAAATTAAGTGTTTGTGCAGGCTGTTTGTGCAGTGCCACTCAAGATATTGTGCTCTTATATGTGAAGTTTAGGGTAAATAAAAACATACGAGGATGTTGCCAGGTCTCAAGGGTCTGAGGTACAGGGAGAGATTGGGAAAGCTAAGGCTTTATTCCTTGGAGTGCAGGAGGCTAAGGGGGTGATCATATAGGGGTGTACAGAGTATTTTACCCAGGGTAGGGGAATCAAGAACCAGAGGACAAAGGTAC
This sequence comes from Malacoraja senta, assembly GCA_038087875.1. Taxonomy (NCBI): domain Eukaryota; kingdom Metazoa; phylum Chordata; class Chondrichthyes; order Rajiformes; family Rajidae; genus Malacoraja; species Malacoraja senta. The sequence goes on from CM075986.1 coordinate 13,178,240, forward strand.
AGATTTAATAGGAACCTGAGGGGCAACTTTTCCTTCAGAGGATGATGGGATATGGAATGAGCTGCCAGATGAAGTAGTTGAGTACAATAACAACATTTAAAATGCACTTGGACAGGTACATTAATAGGAAAGATTTGGAGGGATATGAACCAAATATGGGCAAATGGGAGTAGCTTTGATGGGGCATCTTGGTTAGCATGGACATTTGGCCGAAGGGCCTTTTTCCATGCTTTTTCCATGTGACTCTCTCTGAAATGTTAGCACACTCTGCCTGTTGCATTGTAGGTTTCTAATTCATGTGACTCTGCACATCTCTTTGAACAAGTGTGTTGCTGGTTCACGTTTGTCCTGAGTAGCCATGCACTCCTCTCCATCCATGTGCCTCAACATTCCTCTCTGCTGCTTCATGACCCAACACTTCCCTTATACCTGTCTCTCTCTCTCTGCTTTCTTCTATTTCTTAATGTCAGTAACAAAAGAGATCGGGAATAGGTCTGTAGTTATGGTTGTAATAAGAGCTCCATTATAGCTCACTTTATAATCTAGAAAATTAGAGAGTTTGATATAAAATCAACAAGTCTCAAGTAAGAATTAACTGAGAAGAGAATGTTTTGTCTCAAGTATTAGACTCAATGGTTTAGGATTTTTGCAATTATTTTTGCCTTCTTGTGCCAGAGAGAATTTGCCAAAATTATTAGTTTTAATAATTTATTTTTAAAACTTGGGGGGTAAATTGGCTCAGATAACTGATGTTTAACAACCTAGCATTGATGCTATTTCTCCAAATAATCAGTAATTGTTAGCTTGTCTCACCATTGTTCTCCCAATCTCATTCATTTTGTGTTGGAATGTCTCCCTTCAAGAGTCAACAGTGTTTTATTTTATTGTCATACATCCAAGATAGAACAATGAAATTCTTACATCAAAGGAAGAAAATGGGATGACGGGTGAGTTTGGGGAACTATTCCTTTAAACCAGATATAAATATCTTGTTAGTTTATATTTCCACACATGGGTGACAAAACACAAACAAGCCCACCCATTGTTTATTAACATAGGTGAAACCTTTGGTTTATCTGTTTGTAAAGCTAGACAAGTACTCTGCAGCACTCCATTCTAAATGATGATCAGATAATTTAGTAAAATTAAGCTATATTGCTAGGAATAACATAAATGACCTAACACGGTTTAATTTGATTTTTTTCCCACCATCCATTCAAAGGGATATGCCCATCTTCTTTTCACATTTCCACACTGCACAATATTTCAGCACTATAACCATAATCTTACCACATATCATGGAAATTTTGGATTTAGGAATCACAGCACAAACATGGCCACAGTGATACCTGGATAGTGATTAGAAATTAACAACAATTTGCATTTACACACCACTTAATGTGTAAAACAGCATATCAATATTCTTCACTGAAGTGTTATCAAGCCAAAAAAACTATGCCATGCCAAACGACAGATAACAGAAAGCTTAATGAAAGGGGAGTATCTTAAATAAAAGTGGAGATACGTAGAGGTTGACAAGCCTTCCAATGGTGGGATGAGGTAAGAGGTGGGTGTACGACAAGTCTGAATTGAAGGAATGCAGATTTCTCAAAAGGTTATAGAGTTGAAACATTCAACAGAGATAAGGAACTGCAAGACGAAATGTAAATATTTTATGCTTTCGGTATTTCTGCACTGGGAGTCACTGTAGGTTAGTGAGCACAGACAGAATGTGAAAAAAAAACCAGAAGTGCATTAAGATGGAACCAGCTGAATTTTGGGAGGACAGAAGATGAGTAGAAGGACCAGTTGAATTTGCAGATAGGGAAAGCACAGATGAGATGTGAGACCGCTGTGAGTATGAATGAAAATCACATTGGACTTTTCAACATCTCTACAACATGAGAAACCTGCAGCATGTACTTTCTTGATTCACACATTGTTAAAGTTCCTGAGATCATGTAGGAAGTTAGGTTGCAGCACAGACTGTAGCGTTCAGTGAATAATAAAACTGAAAGAGAAAACAAGTGATGCAGTCACTATAATTGCTTTTAAATGTCACTAATTATCAGAGACATTCAACAAGATTCTAAAGACCTTTGACGGCAGCCCAAGACTTAATTGCAACTCACAGGGCAGCTGCTGCATCCAGAGCTCAAAGTCAGTCGGTATTACAGAGCAGTAAAGAGTTAGTGCAGCTCTGGAAAAAGCTTGGAGCTAGCATGCACAGCAGGCCAGATCATTCCCAAACCAACCCAATGTATTTCATTGCAGAAAGGTGGTATACAGCAGTGACGAAAGAGCCAAGTTAAAATGAAGGGTTTTCGATGAATCATGTGTTTGTCCCAGCAGCTGTTAGATGCATTTCAATAGATTAAAAATGTGAACTGTGTCAATCAATAATGGTCTACAACGTCAATTGTCCAAAATTTGCATCATGTCAAAGGGGGGTAGGGGTGGGGAGAGAAAACGAGGTCTGGCCTCTCAGACTTTGTTTCAAACTTCATTCAAACTTTATTCAAACTTCACTCACCCTTCCATGTGGAGCAGCAACAGAAAGAAAGTCAATCAGCAATGTGTTCAAATTAATGGTCCATTCCCAGACATCTGGAAAAAGATTTACTGGCCTTTGTTGAGATTGGAGAATGATACACTCTGTGGATATAGTTATAAGCAGACTGAGGCTGTTTATACTAGGAAAGGTAAAACCAATGTGTGACATGAGTACGACTTTTCGCACTATGGAAGAATTTGATTGAATAACACAAAGAGAACATTTTTACATGTGGATAGAACAGATTATGACTTTCTTATATTCATGCATAAATCCAGATTAAAATTTATGTAAACTGAGGGATTAAACCATGGAGTCTGCTATTGTAAACAGTAATTAAGATGGATAACTTATTATCTGAAGGAGAATATCGATAGGCCAAAAAGCCTATTTTTGTGTTTTACTGTATTTTGTAGAATAGGACATTTAAATTCTAATTGATTAATCAGCCACAGGTTGAAGTTTTCATTTTCTTTCTGCAAACTATTATAGGGTGGATGTTTTGCTTTATAAGTATACATTATTCTACAAGATAAGTATCCAAAGCTCTTTTTTTTGTTTTTCTTGAATTAACTATGCAATCTTAATTAATGATGTATAAATCATACATCCACTGATAATTGATGAGAATTCACCGTCACATTGTGCTCAAAAGGACTGATGGTTTAGAACCAGTCTTTCAAACATTCATTTCTTTGCCCCTTATTCACTGTGGGTGTTTGAGGACCTGCATGTCTCAAAAAATGACATCATCCAGTTTGCAGGACCTTAGTTTTGAAGAAAAGATCAATGTAACTTGACAAAGACAACAAATGCTGAAGAAACTCAGCGGGTGAGGCAGCATCTATGGAGAGAAGGAATAAGCGACATTTTGGGTCAAGACCCTTCTTCAGACTGATGTGGGTGGGGGAGGGGGAAGAAAGGAAGTAGGTGGAGACAGTAGGACGTAGGAGAACTGGGACGGGGAGGGGAAGGAGGGAGAAAGCAAGGGCTATCTAAAATTAAATAAGTCAATGTTCATACTGCTGGGGTGTAAACTACCCAAGCGAAATATGAGATGCTGTTCCTCCAATTTGCGCTGGGCCTCACTCTGGCAATGGAGGAGGCCCAGGACAGAAAGGTCAGATTGGGAATGGGAGGGGGAGTTGAAGTGCTGAGCAACCGGGCGATCAGGTTGGTTAACACGGACTGAGCGGCGGTGTTCAGCGAAGCGATCGCCGAGCCTGCGCTTGGTCTCACCGATGTAGAGAAGTTGACACTTAGAACAGCGGATGCAGCAGATGAGGTTGGAGGAGGTGCAGGTGAACCTCCGCCTCACCTGGAAAGACTGATTGGGTCATTGGATGGAGTTGAGAGGGGAGGTATAGGGACAAGTGTTGCATTTCTTGCGGTTGCAGGGGAAAGTACCCGGGGTGGGGGTGGTTTGGGTGGGAAGGGACGAATTGTCCAGGGAGTTACAGAGGGAGCGGTCTCTGCGGAAAGCTGAAAGGGGAGGAGATTTGAAGATGTGGCCAGTAGGGGGATCCCGTTGGAGGTGGCAAAAATGTCGGAGGATTATATGTTGTATGCAACGGCTGATGGGGTGGAAGGTGAGGACAAGGGGGACTCCGTCCTTGTTACGAATAGGGGGAGGGGGAGCAAGAGCGGAGCCGCGGGATATAAAGTGAGAGCGGAGCTGCGAGATATGCCTAATTTTCCAAACTGTGACAGGTGTTTGGCAGGCAACTGGTAATAAAGTCTGTTGCTTTGCTGTATCTCTTGTCAATAAAAACCCTGCTACATCTCACTCTTTGCAATAGTGTATTATCATCTAAATCGCTCTGACTGGTCTTAACTTTAAATTTAATCTGTCTATACAAAAACCTATGGAGCGGGCGAAGAAAAAAAACTAAGACAAGTGACACTGAAACAGACTAATGATAGCAATTGAATTTCATGCTGCTTTTAAGTTGAAAAGATCCAATCTTATCATCATTATTACACAGGCTCTATAAATCAAACCTGTGTAAATGAGGTTTTGAGATTTAACTGTACACTAGCTAGAAACAAGTATGCTGGTGAGCTGTACATGGAACAGTGCAGCACAGGAACAGGCCCTTCAGCCCACAATGTCTGTACTGAACAGGAAGTTAAACTAATCTTCTCTGCCTACATGTGATCCATAACCATGCATCACTACAAGTCCATGTGCTCATCTAAAAGTCTCTTAAATGCCATGGTCATATCTGCTTCCACCACCACCCTTGGCAGCCCGTTCTAGGCATCCTTCACTCTCTGTGTGTAAAAAAAACATGCCTCGCACATCTGATTTAAACTTTCCCCATGGATGGTTTTCTATGGACATCATAGGTTGAGTATGAATCTGACAGAAGTATATAAAACTGTGAGAGGCATAAATAGGGTAGACAGTCAGATTCTTCTTCCTAGGGTGAAAATGTCAAAACTAGAGGCCATCAAGGAATTGATGTGTGATTTCTGAGGCTTACCTGCCATTCGGAGCTTGTCCCCCTCACCAGATGTCCCAGTTGCACTAGTTATTATTTTAAACATTTTTTTAATTGTCCTATGTTAAGAGTATTTAATATTTACAGATTTCTGTCAACAGTACCTTGCAAAATTTAGCTAAGCAATTATTTTAAATAAAGTCAAATGTTTCACATGTTCTGGATGAAGTGTTACAGTACCACATTTTGCGTTCATCAAATAAAGTATAAAGTATAAAGTTTCCTTTATTGTCATTCAAACTTTTAGTTTGAACGAAATTGCATACCTTGCAGTCATGACAGAGAATAAAATAACAGAACACACAATGAACACAGTTTAACATCCACCACAGTGAGTCTAACAGACACCTCCTCACTGTGATGGAAGGCAAAAGTCTTAAAATCTTTATCTCTTCCTTCGTTGTTCTCCCTCTGCGTTGAGGCGATCCAGGCTTTCGATGTTGGGCCCCCCGCCAGGTGATGGTAAGTCCCGCGGCCGAATCCGAGCTCCGCGAACGGGCCGGTTCAAACTCCGCGGCCCGGGATGGACAAAGCTGCCACCCTCCAGTCCAGTGGACGAAGCTGTTGTTGCGGGAGCTCTGGAGAATCGGTCACCAACCTGGGACCTGCGAGCTCCCGATGTTGTCGTCCACTGGGCCCGCGGCCGAAGCCTCCAAGGCTCCGAAGTCGGGCCGCCGATGCAGCGCCACCACAGCCCCGAAGTCGGCCAGCTTCGCGATGGTGAGTCCTGGCTCTGCCTCCGGAGCCTCGAGGTCGGTCCCAGTTGGAGGCCGCCAGCTCCGCGATTAGGCCTCAGAGCAGACGGAGACGGGGATACGACAAAGAAAAGGTCGCATCTCCCCGAAGGAAGAGACTAAAACAAGTTCCCCCCCCCCTCCCCCCCACATATTCACAACTAAAAATAAACTAAAACATACAAAAACTAAAACAAAAAAAAGGAAATGACAGACGGATTGCAGGCGAGCCGCAGCTGCATGGCAGCCGCTACTTCCGGAATTGTGTGTGGGAAGATGTTGGTCAACTTAGCCTATTGCTGATGCTACTTCCAAGTTAAGCTTGATACATATCCCATACAGAAGAAAGAAGAGTGATATATGTATATTAAGATGATGTCATCCTTGGTGTTGAGCAAAATAACGTTGACAAGTGGTTATAAGGCATCCTGTGACAAATATTGCAGTCTTCTATTCACTAGCAATGAACAGGGCTACATTTTGTCCTTCGAATGAGGTGTCAAGCAAGTGGATTTCTTTATTTTGGGTGGTATTGAACTGGTTGAGTGTTGTTCCATGCCAATGCATCCAGGCAAGTAGAGAATAACATTCCATGCTTTTGACCTGACTTTGTAGGTGGTAGGAGACTTTGAAGAAATATAGAGTGGGCCACTTAGAACAAATACCCGGGCATTGATACTGGCTATAATGCAATGACATTTATATGCCATTTAATCGCCATCAATGTTTCTTGACGGCGATTATTTCAGTAAATTAAGAGGCGTCAAAAGTGATAATCACATTAAATGTCAAGAGCATATGGTTAGAGACTTTCGTCATGTAGATGATTATCATATGTCATTAATGAGGTGCAAAATGTTATGTGACATCACCACAAGCTTGATACTTTAAGTTATGTCTGTGCTGATCATGATGCCAATCCATACGAATCCCATTTCCCTGAACTGGCTCCATATCCCTCTAGTCCCAGCTTGTTCATGTGATTACCTAAATGCATCTTAAATGTGACTATTATAGCTGCTTCTACCATTTAGCATTGCAGTGTGTTCCAGGCACTTACCACCCTCTGCGTAAAAACACATTGCATCACAAATTGCATTTCAAATTTATCTCTCTCACCTTAAACCCAAGCCTTCTAGAATTTGTGATTTCCATCCTGGGAAAGACTAGCTATCTTCTCTGCCTATGCCTCTCAAAATTTTATATACTTCCATCAGTTCACCCATCAACTTCCAATGCTCCAGTGAAAACAAACCAAAAGTTACAACAATTCCACTATTACAAGATAACAGCTACTGCGAGGCATGTGATAGCAGAACACTTAAAAATGATAATGTAATTAGGAAGAGTTAGCTCAGATTTTTGAAAGGAAAATCAAATTTGACAAAATTACTAAATCCCTAGAGGTTACAAATATCAGAATAGATAAGAGTAAACCAATGATGTTATCTATTTGGATTTTAAAAAATCATGTGATAATGTAACACATAAGAGGTCATTACACAATAATAATAATAATAATAATAATAATATGTTGAAATTGATTAGGGAGTGGTTAATGCAAAAAAACAAAATAGGGATATATGGATCATCTATAGATTAGCACTGTGTATTCAGGTTTGCTGACAATACAGATACTCTTCAGAACCAGTAGAGACTGATTTAGGCTACTCAATCTCTCCTCAGAGAATAAATTCAAAATAAAGTGGAAAAGCAAGCTGTGTAGACTTTACAATCATGGACATATGGAAGATTAAGTGAGTATGAAAAATGCAGTAAGAATGTATATGAGAAGTTGTGATTTAATTCCTGTTGAGACACAAATAAAATATCGTTAAATGGTAAAATATTGGATTTCAGCAAGATCTGGTTGTTCTTGCATTCAGATTACAGAACATTTAACATTAGAACATAATTGTATTATATTAAGATAATAGAGACCAAGTGTTTAACAAAAAAAGCCTTCCTGGGAACATTTGAAGTTGTAATGAGACCTATCTGTGCATAGATCTGATTACAATACCCTTCTGTTTAATCTGTGAACCTTGCATCTATGGGAGGTAAGTTACTGGAGAGGATTCTGAGGATAAGATATATATATATACATTTGGATAGACGGGGGCTGATTAGGGATGCGTAAGAAGGGTTTGCAGATGCTGGTTTAAACCGAAGATATCGGAGAGAAGGAATGGGTGACGTTTCGGGTCGAGACAGCAGACATTATGTATTTGGACATCATCTTCTTCTTGCGTATGGCGTGCACAGCCTAAAGTTGTCAGACAACTGTTTGATCTTCTGTTTGTGCACGCCAGGTTGATTGCATTTGTTGAAACAGGGTGGACCACGTGAAGGTTGCAATCTCCCACCCCATTTGGACATCTACAGTTAATGACAGACCTACAGTGAATGTGGTAATGGGGGGGTTTGGTGGATAATATGCAAAATGAGTCATTCAGTTGTACTCTAATACGTAAGCTACAGTGTTGGGTTCTAACCACTGACTGCTTAAGGGAAAGAACTCTTGTGCAAAATGCTGCATTTCTGTATCTCCATATAAAAACAAGCCTGAAATAAAGAAATATGGTTCTGGCTGAAAAGGAAACAGTTATAGAATTGCTTCACTTTTGTAAGATCTCAACACTGCACTCGGAAGTGGTTTCACAGTCGCAGTGCATGATTGAAAGACTGCGTGATAACATCCACAGGAGCAGACGTTTTGCAACGACCGTAGTTACAGTCGTATCAGATGTATTAGTAACCGCAACTCTCATGAGCAGCATGTTAACAACAGCACCAAGGCAGGCAGCAATAAAGCACAGGTGTACTAAAGCTGCTCATATAAAATCTGTGCCATCAACATCAAAAAACGTTCCCAAGAATTAGATCAGATTTAACAATTGTTTATTCAATACAGCATCTTGAGTAAATGGATAGATTAGTATTTTTATCCCCCTTCAGTCACATACTTTCTGTTGTAAATCCATGGCTGAGCAACCATTTGAATATTCCTATTCAGACATTGATTTGAATAACAGTAAGTATCTAAACCAAAGTTTTATACAGTTGCAACATGATTTTCCAACTTTTATTTTCAATGCCCCAACTGGTGAAGGCAAGCATGCCGTGCACCTTGTGTGACAGCAGGGTCTCAATAGACAAACTACTAAGAAGGACAAAGGCTTTAGGTGGATGGGAACACCAGAGCCTGCAGTTTGCCCGCTACTCTAATTTGCAAGTTAATTAGTATTAATGTATCGTCACTGGGACTAATGCTAGAAGTCCTTCCCCCCAAATTACTGTGGAAGTAATTTCACAAGAAGTGCAGTAGTAGTTTAAGAAGAAGGCCACTTTATCAAGGACGGTTAAAAAAAATGTTAGCCTTGCCTGCAATAATCAGATTCTGAAAAATAGGTAAATAAAAAATGAAAGTGCTTTTTGCATTTATAGAGATGTGCATATTGAATATGCAGTTTCGAAATTGTAATGCCTGAATAATGACAAAGCACTCCAAATCTCACATCATCGTTTTTTCTGAGGAGAGTACTTGATATTCATACATAACTGAAATACAACTCTCATAGGATCTAATGGCCTATTCCTGTGGCACTTCTTTCATATACCTGAACTGAAATTACATGGTGTACAGCAACACCAGATACTTATTAACAATTCCATAATCATATTTCTAAAGCAGTCTAACTTGAACTATAACCACACAGATAATAGAACTACCTTTGAAAGGAGTTGTAATTGTTACAATCCAGAAAATGTAGTGCTGTTAATAACAATGGAACTTCAAACCTTAGAAGCCAATTATTAAGAACATTTTGAAAAGATTTAAGCCCCTTGGTTTGTTAATGTTAAAAGCAATTATCTGAATTTCCTATTTTCCTTGGAGTTTCAATGTAATTAATTGTCAGAGGCTGCACATTCAAGGCAGTATTAATACGATTCTGATGTCAATTAAGTCAGTTGTAGTTGGCAAACTTTGTCAATGTATCAGAAATGTATTTGTGAATGGAAATGTTAACTCAGTATTCTTGACAGCCTCCCGATGCAATGGAATCCTGTTTCAAATTCTAAGTGAATTCTACTTCTCATGTATTCTCTTTTCCCTTTCTACATATCATTAAGCTGGCAGAGCAACGTAAATGTTTCAACATTAAAGCTTGCCAAGTCCTCATCATGCATTTTGATGTAAACATGATAAGATGGTTGAACATATTTATTCCATCGGTGCACTCACATATTGTAGCAATGTTACAAAATTTTGAGATTTAAAAAATAAAGTCTGCAATTTATCCCATCAGATAAAGCATAAAAAGAAGTTTAATTTGACACCTAATTCACTTTCATATCTTCAGTATTAAAGAAGTTATGGCCATTTTCATACTCTGAAGTTAGCATCTTGTTCCCTATTGCTTTTCCATTGACTTAACACAAAAGCTGTGATCGAGGACAGTCAAAAGCCCATAACTTTCTTAAAAATTAAGATAACTGAAAGAAATTTTCAGTTATTATAGATTGAAGCATTCTGAAACAAATATGAAACAATCTTACTTAGAAGACATGAAAGTAAAGCATATAATTAGTTAGTTACCTAATTGTAGCTAATTACAAAATTCAATTACTAGATCTAAACATCTATCAATTTCTTAAGAATAGATTAACATTTTTAAATAGCCTAAGTGTCCAAATAACATTCACACAATAATTCACAATATAACATAATTTTTAAATCTCATTTTCATGAATTCACAGGCCAAATGGAAGGAATTGAATGTTTAATACCTGTAAATTAATGGGCATTTAATTCATCTTGTGAGTGAGGATTTCTGGAACGCGATCTTTTGGAACGTTCATTTGCGGTGAATTTAACCCTGTATTGGCATGAAAAATACTGCCGTTAATTCGGGGAATAAAATCACCGTGTCGCATGAAAAAATGTGAATTAAAGGCTTCTTAAGAAGCACTTTTATATATTTAAAGAAACCACTTTCGTTTACCTGTCCCGTGTGTGAAATCCGTCCCCGTTATCGGCGTTGACGCTTCAGGAGCTGCTTTTAAAATTACTCTAGCGCTGACATTGACGATTTAATAAAAATAAAAAACACACAAATCGCCACTAGGAACGATTTTTCAGCCAACGCTTGTACTCCAACGAAATATTAACCAGGACAAGGGAGGAGAAACCCGCGTTTTAACCCCGCCCCCCCCTTAAAGGCGCCAAAATCACGCACACGGCCAGTGGCAGAATTACAGCGCGACTGAAGGTAAGTTTTGTAACATACCTACATATTGGGTTGCCAACATTAAATTAATCTTGTAATGTTGTAGTGTTATGGCAAATTGCCCCAGAGTCAATTATGTTTCATTCAAACTATAAATTGAGAGAAGTTTGTATCTTCAGAAGGGTGCTGGGAGTACTGAGTTGCTTATTGGAATTGATTGAATTTTGAATTAGTCCTGCCCCACCCACTCAGTGGTTTTGTTCAAGTTCCTGTAATGGGCAGCTGCCACTTCCAACTCACGAGGGCCACATATGTTTTATCTTTGTGGTTTACAGTTAATCATCTAGGAAATGGATCTGTATTACACACTGTTCTAAAAAAAAACGCCATAGAACGATGTCCGTTTACATACTTGGCGCTTTCCTTTTGCTCAGCTCTTACGAATAATTATTCTCCATGTTTTTAACTAGCCTAGTGGAATAAAACAGTTCAAGCTATTCAACACTGAGAGAATATAACCATTTTGCAGTACAACATCCTGCCCTTATGTAGCTTCTTCCCACAAGTATGATGTCCTGAGATGCTTTTGACGCTGAGTTACAGATATTAGGATGAGCATCCAAAGCCTTGGTCAGAGTTGTTCTTATAGAAGTAGAACGAAAGGAAGTGGAGAAGTTTATGAAAGGAATTTCAGAGCTTAGAGCCACGACAGCTGAGAGCACAGTTGCCAGTGATAGAGTGATGAAAATTGAGAATGTGCAGGAGCATTGGAGAATGCAGGATTAGGGAATGCATCCCTCAGAGAGCGCAGACAGATTGCTGACTCAAACCCAGTGAACAATATCACTTTCACAGGAGACAGTGAACGGTTGATGGAGGCCAATCATTTTAACCCCAAGGGTATGATGATGGTGCAGTGACTAAGTTAGTAATCCTGATGACCAGTCTATCATTTCACATGCATGAGTTCAAATCCCACTATGTCAGATGTGGAATTTAAATTTGGTTGAAATTTTTTATTTTTTTAAAAATAGTCTTAGTAATGATGATCGTGAAATGCCAGATTGTTTTAACAATCCATCTGATTCACACACGACTTTAAGCAAAGGAAATCTATCATCCTTACCCAGTCTTTGCCTATGTGTAATTTCAGACCCGCAGTAATGTTGGCTCCTAACTGCTTTCTGAAATGGGAACTCACTCAGTTGCATAATAACCACTATTTGGAAACAACAAAAAGAATAACTGGACAGATTACGTGGCATTGACCTAGACATCAAACTTTTAAATTCAAGTTTAGAGATATAGAATGGAAACAGGCCCACCAAGTCCACACTGACCATCGGTCACCCATTCACATAAGTTCAATGTTATCTCACTTTCGCTTTCACTTCCTGCACATGGTGCAATTTACAGGTTCCAGTTGACCTACAAACACGCACAGCTTTAGGATGTGGGAGGAAACTGGTGCATGTGGAGGAAACAGGGAGAATGTGCAAACTCCACACAGATAGCACCCAAGGTCAGGATCGAACCTGGGCCTCTGGCACTGTGAGGAAGCAGCTCTCCAGCTGCACCTCTGCAGTGGGATTTCGATGCAGTTAAACCAGACTTCTGAAGTCCCCCTTACAAACATCTGCCTAAATTGGGAGCATGTCCCACAGTCTAGTCAAATAATAGTCTGACAGATACTCTTCCATCACAATCCTTGGATGTGTCCTTTATCACCAGCTGGACAAATGTAGCAAAGGTAATGGCTCATAGTAGGAGCCATAGTAGGAGACTGGAAGGACTAGCCTTGTGAATCTACATCCTCCAGAACCTATGAAATCTTATAACATTGCTCACTCCTTTAGCTGATGAATCAGTGTTTCATCATGTCGTACAATACTTGGCAGAAATTAGCAAAGGGATGGAATATACCGTGGATGGGAGATTTCATTGTCAATTGCCAAGGGTGCCTGGTATCACCGGCACTAATTGAGCGGGACAAGCCATGAAGGTCATGGCTGTAGATTGAATTAATGGCAGGTAGACTGAACGTAAGGTTAAACCAAATTGGCCATGTCCTTGCTAGTTTATATATAGCACATGCATTTATCTGTGTTAGCATCGGGAGAAGTGACTACTGCACTGTCCTTGTGGAAATAAAGCCCCAGCTATATACTGTAGATATTCAGCAACGTGTTATGTTGTACTATATTCTTGCTCTGAACAGATCTGGCAGGCATGTGGTGCCATGGACCTTCAGCAGCAGTAGCAATGACCCCTCCACGGTTTTGTGGTTCAGCATAACCTCGGATCAACCATTACAATCAAGTCAAAGGTTCAATGAGGAGTGCAAAAGGGCAAACAGGGTTTAGCTTCAGCTATACCTAAAAATGAGATGAATCTGTAACACAGGATTAAACTCAGGTTAAATAGCAAAAATAAGGTGCAATAGACAGAGCTAACGGATCCCATGGATTAGATCAAAACGTTTCAGTTCTACCAAAACCTAATCGTAAATGGTGATGGATAATTGATCAGTTAACAGGACAGCAAGACTCAATAGTGCACTGGCACTATTCAATCAGATTATTCAATCTCCCTCCTACAATCATGATCACTATCATCATTATCCGTTATACATCCAACAATTGTATCATCGACAAATTTAAAGATGGCATAGAAAATGTGTTTGGTTATATAGTCATTGGTCTAGAGAGGGTAGAGCAGAGGCTATCGAGGAGGAAGTGGTGTTGGCAAGTCGTAGCGATTGTGGCCGATATGCTAGTTACCACCAGTTATCATCAGAATGATGGAATAGTTCTTTAAAGTGTACTTTACTAATAAGCTGCTTACCAATGCTATTTTGGATTTCGGCTCGACCATCTGTCTCCAAAACGCCTCAAGAGTTTTGCACTAAAAAGTTGAATTCCAGATGTGCAGTGAGATTAACTGACATGAAGAGTGCATTTGATAGTGTGTGGCATTGAAATATTCCAGTGAAACCAAAGTTAAGGAGCATTGAAGGGGAAGTATTGCAATATCTGGAGGCATAACTCAAATCAAACAAAATATTTGTGTTGCTGGTTATTGGAGTCATTCATCCCAGCCCCAGGACATCACTGCAAGAGTTCCTAAGAACAATATCCTTACCCTGACCATTATCAGCTGCTTCATCAATGACCTTCTCACCCATAACGAAGCAGGAATGTTTGTTGATGATAGCACTGCGTGCAATGCCACTAACAACTCCTCAACAAATAAAGCTCTTCATGTCTGTATGCAACAGGACCTTGACGACATTCATAGTTGGTCTGATAAGTGACAAATAATATTATTTCCAGGCAGTTGTTATCTCCAGCCACCCACCCTTGATATTCAATAGCATTGCCATGACCGAATAACCAAAGAGCTATGTTCGACCAGAAACCCAACTGGACCACCGTACAAAATACCGTGATTACATGACCAGATCAATAGTTGGGCATTCTGCAGCAAGTGACATAGCTCCAGATGTCTAAATCCTTTCAACCATCTGCAAGACTAAAGTCAAAAGTGTGTAGGAACACTCTTTTCTCTCCCTTACCAGCTTCAGTAGCACACAAAAAGACTGTCATTATCCATGCAAAAGAAACTTCATTGATTGCCACCCATTATCCATACCAAACATTTATATATCTGGTTTATAAACTGCTTTATTTTCAAGGTTTATGCCTTCTTGACTTGGACATTTATCATCATTTGTTCGATGTCACTGGTATGAATCTTTATACTCCATTGTCAATAGCATTATGGAAATACTTTCACCAGAAGAACTGTAGTTCAGGAATGTGGTTCACCATCACAAAAACAATTATGCATGGTCAGCAAGTACTGGCCAAGTTAGCAAATCAGAAAATGAATGAATAAGACACACCACCATGGTTGAAATGGGCAGTTTGTAGTTGCAATATCTAAATGGCGTCAAGTTGGGAAAAGGGGAAGTACAACGGGATCTGGGGGTCCTTGTTCATCAGTCTATGAAAGTAAGCATGCAGGTACAACAGGCAGTGAAGAAAGCGAATGGCATGTTGGCCTTTATAACAAGAGGAGTCGAATATAGGAGCAAAGAGGTCCTTCTGCAGTTGAACAGAGCCCTAGTGAGACCGCACCTGGAGTATTGTGTGCAGTTTTGGTCCCCTAATTTGAGGAAGGGCATTCTTGCTATTGAGGGAGTGCAGCGTAGGTTTACAAGGTTAATTCCCGGGATGGCGGGACTGTCAAATGCTGAGAGACTGGAGCGGCTGGGCTTGTACACTCTGGAGTTTAGAAGGATGAGAGGGAATCTCATTGAAACATATAAGATTGTTAAGGGTTTGGACACGCTAGAGGCAGGAAACATGTTCCCGATGTTGGGGGAGTCCAGAACCAGGGGCCACAGTTTAAGA
Source organism: Malacoraja senta (assembly GCA_038087875.1). Lineage (NCBI taxonomy): Eukaryota > Metazoa > Chordata > Chondrichthyes > Rajiformes > Rajidae > Malacoraja > Malacoraja senta. Next base: position 13,193,678 of record CM075986.1, read on the forward strand.
ATAAGGAATAAGCCATTTAGAACGGAGACGAGGAAACACTTTTTCTCACAGAGAGTTGTGAGTCTGTGGAATTCTCTGCCTCAGATGGCAGTGGAGGCAGGTTCTCTGGATGCTTTCAAGAGAGAGCTAGATAGGGCTGTTAAAAATAGCAGAGTCAGGGGATATGGGGAGAAGGCAGGAACGGGGTACTGATTGGGGATGAGCAGCCATGATCATATTAAATGGCGGTGCTGGCTCGAAGGGCCGAATGGCCTACCCCTGCACCTATTGTCTATTGTCTAATAGTGTCATGACTGTGTATGAGAAGATCATCTTGACAGTTGAGCAAGAATTCCAAAGTTGTTACAGAGCCAAATTGAAAATTAAATCTTAAATTCTCCATGGAAAGGAGATTCAGAGAAAAGTCAGTGAAGAATATCTAGCTGCAATTTTTGTGGAAACTACCATATGTTCATCACTGACCAACTCAATGCTATCACGGGCAGAACCAATGAATGTGATGCTGGCTGCATCGAGAATGAAATAGTGCAGGGTAGCAGGTAGGAGAATACTTGCAGAAGGAAGGTAACGTCAGAGGACGAGGCTCAAAAGTGAACTTGTGAAAGGGCTGCATTTATTAAAAATGTATTACTATTTAGTATTGGGAAGCAGTTTCACAATCTATGCAGACTGCTGACCGACCAAGATTTTACACTGTTCTGCTGTGAAGTCAGTGCAGAATTTGTGCTTTTGGCTTTCTGAATTCCACTTTGGTTCAGTTGCCAAGCCTCAGAGAGATTCACCCCTGGCAAAAACAAATTGCTTGGGACTGGACTGGCTTTGGATGAGCTTAATTTAACAGCTGAGGTCCAATGCATGGAACTGCAAAGAAAACATTTAATTACACCCATTGCTGCTTCGTAATGTGTGTCCCGTCACTTGCTGCCTCTCAGCCTCTTAAAATAAAATCAGCTTTAGTGAATACAAAAGTGGTTACGCATTCCCATACACAAATGGTGCTCGTTTTATTGAAGAAAGCAGAATATATGACCTCCAACTACTGAAACCTGAACAACATGAGTATTTAAACCACTTCCCTCCAGCTGACCTGCAGCATGAAGCAAGCATCCTGTTGATCACATGCACTAAAAGGTCCTGGCTCTCATTGTGTCTGGCGTAGTTTGCCATATGTTGCACAATCCTTCAGGTTAAGTGGGCAATAAATCCACCTAGAGGCAGCTGTTTTGTGATCCTGTGGAATTTTTCAGGATTCAAAACCCTGGGCTGCTGTATTCTAAGTAATGTAGAGTACAGATGTTAACAGCAGCTGAGGAACAGATTCCCTGCAAAAGAATTAGAGCAGTTAATTAACTAGCCAATTTTGTGCAAAGCTCCCACTGCTTAAACTGACACGGATCTAAGAAGGTTTTCAGGATATTGCATAGAATGGGAAAAAAATCCCACCTGCTTGAATATGCACCTCAACTGTGGAGGTGCATTATACAACCAGGGGTAAAAATCCTATTTAGTTTAACAGATGCATTGTAAGGCTTCAATAACTGTAGAGTAATTGCATTAGAAACATAGAAATTAGAAGCAGGCCATTCATTATGATTATGGCTGATCATCCTAGTTCAATAAACTATTTCTGTTTTTATCCCATATCCCTAGATCTCATTAAAGCCATGTTTAACGCTTGAATTTATTAAATGTTTCTACTGTATTTTATAGTAAAGAATTCCACTGGTTCAATACTGTGTGGTGCAAGAAGACTGGAGGCTGGCTAACGGGCTTCTGTTTAAGACTGCAGGGAAAAGCCTGTGAGCTACAGACCATTAAGCCTTACATCTGTGGTAGGCAAGTTACAAGAGAGGATTCTGAGGGATAAGATATATGTGCCTATGGATAGACAGGGGCTCATTAGGGATAGCATGGGTTTGTATGTGAAAGATCGTGTCTTACGAATCTTACTGAATTTTTTGAAGAAATAACGAAAAAGGTTGGTGAAGGCAAAGCCATAGCTGTTGTCTGTATGGACCAGCAGGGCATTTAATAAAGTTATGAGTGGTGGGCTACTCTGGAAGGTTAGATCGCATGGGATCCAAGCAGAGCTATTCGACTGGATAGAGAATTGGCTTCATGGAAGGAAGCAGAGGTGCCGATGGAAGGTTGTTCTTTGAACTGGAAGCCTGTGACTATTGGTGTACCTCGGTGATCAGTTTTATCAACAATTTAGATGAGAATGTAGATGGCATGATTAGCAATTTGCCGATGACATTAAAGTGGGTGGTATCACAGGTAGTAAAGATGATTATCAAAGATTACAACACGACCTTGTCCAGTTGGGCAAACGGGCTGAGGAATGGTAATGGATTTTAATGCAGATAAGTGCGAGGTGTTACATTTTGGGAAGTCAAATCAATGCAGGACCTTCACAGCACTGAGGAGTTTTGTAGAATGGAGAGATCTACAAGTACAGGTACACGGCTCCCTAAAAGTGGCATCACAGTAGATAGGGTGGTCAAAAAGGCTTTCAGTATAGGCCTGCATTAGTCAGGGTATTGAGTAGAGAAGTTGGAAAGTTATTTCACAGTTGTACTAGACATTAGTGAGGCCACATTTAGAGTATTGTGTTCAGTTTTGGCCAACCTGCTATAGGAAGGATATCATTAAACTGGAGAGAGTGCAGAGAAGATCTACAAGGATATTGTCAGGATTTGAGGGCCTGAGCTGTAAGGAGAGGTTGGGCAGGCTAGGACTTTATTCCTTGGAGTTCAGGAGGCTGAGGGGTGATCTTATAGAGGTGGATAAGATCATAAGGCTAATAGATAGGGTGAGTGCAGTCTTTTACAGGAAGTTGGGGTATCATGAACCAGAGGACAAAGGTTTAAGGTTAGAGGGGAAAGATGTAATAAAAACCTTAGGGGCAACTTTTTCACAAAAAATATGATTGGTATGTGGAACGAGCTGCCAGAGGAGGTTAAAGGGCCTGTCCTACTTTCACGACCTAATTCACGACCTCTGCCGAGTTTGCCCTTGACTCATACTCGCAGCATGGTCGTCACGAGGTTGTAGGTAGGTGGTGATGCTAGTCGTAGGTACTCGTGCCATCAAGTAGGCCGCTGCGTTTTTCTAGCCTGATGAAAAATGTGCACGAGTAAAAAAGGTCGTGAATTAGGTCGTGAAAGTGGGACAGGCCCTTAATGAGGCAAGTACTATCACAACATTTAAAAGACATTTGGACAGTTACATGGATAGGAAATATTTAGACGGATATGGGCCAAACATAGACACATGAGACAAGCGTAGATGGGGCATCTTGGTCAGCATGAATGTTGGTCCTCAGTCTTTGCAGGTTGTTTTTTTAACTTCAAGGATGAAATTCGTGGGGGTATTAAGGCATATATGTTACTGAGATATACTTCCAAGAACATCTGGATTAATTTTATAAAATTTGTGAATAAATTATAATTCACATGTTACTGCTGTGAGGATGTGGAAAATGTAGAGGAAGAAGATTATGAAATTAATATTTTCATATTCTTGAAATCTTGTTTTGGATTGAAGTGAAGGAATGACTTGAATAATACACTGTACAATCCACTTGACCATCAGTGCCTTTCATTTTACAATGTTGAGGTACAACAGGAAGATTTTTTGAAGCAGAGGAAAAATAGGGACAGGAATAAAATGCATTGTGTTAGGGAAGTGAGATGAAAAGAAAATCCCACTGAGTTGAGAGGTCTATGTATGTAAAATCCCTTGGAGCAGAACACTCTCCATTTGGAATTGCAGCTTTCACTCATTCTCAAAATTTCACATTCAAATTATTTTCCTTTCAAGTTTTGTGTTGGCAATTGTTGCAAGCTCAAAACTTCTTCATAGATAGGGTCATGGGATGAGTCTGGAAATAATTACGAAATCTGAAGTACTTAATGGAAAGTTCAAGTACAGCTGTACTGTGTTAGTAAAGAAAAGCTTATTATCCAAGTTAATGCACCGTATATCAGCAACAATGTGGCTTTTTATTTAATAAAATACCCAAGATGGGAGACAGGAACCTTATCAGATCAGATTTGAACAAGGCACTGTCATTGCCCATGTAAAAATAAGAAACTGGTGGTATTTATTTTCTATTTTGTAATGTTTTGTTAAATATTGAAAGACTCATACTGAAAGAAACATGGCCAAGAATATGATAGGTGAATTAAAATCATCAGAGAATATTAATTCCAAGAAGCAAGAAAGCAGGCATTTCATTCCCCAACACATTATCATTGTTTATTTCTGACAAATTATGCACAAGAGGTTATAATTGTGCTAACATTTGTTCACTGAATTTGTGCTACCTACATTTTATTTAACAAAGAAAGATGAATTCTTGCCTTGTCTTCATTCTGCCCCAATCCTAGAATCACTGAAATCCCTTCCATTACGGACACTACTGAATATACTTGTAGTTCTGGCTGCAACTATATAGCAAAGTGTAAGAAAATGAAGGTCCGGATATCTTTGAATGCATGGATTAAGTGACTCTACATGTATTTCCAATAGGCAAATTGAAGATTATAATGGAAATTGTTCTAATTTACAATGGCTACATGCCCATTATTCAATAATGTTCATTTGGCAATCATTTTGAAACTTCGAACCCATTGTCCTTTAATGCTGAATGAAGGTGAATGTTGTGAATTTTAAGGCTGAAACAATGGTATTTTCAATGGCAAGTTTTTGTTTATCATTTTAGCTTGGTGAACATTCAGATGTATATATATATATATATATATGGAACTGTTTAGTTCTAGATATATGGAGGGTAAAGGGTTATGCAGATTGTTGATAATTTTGTGGTTTTATGCTTGCTTATTGTAATTTTCTAAATGTTATCGATAGTGCTTTTAAAGTGATTCCATGCAGGGGAAATGTGTATATCATTTGAGCATTAAATCATGAGGTACATATTTTGTATTGTCATTGTTCTAATCTGCATGAGGGAGGGATTTATGAACGCATCGATTGCATGATCTGCTGATAACTCATGTTTAATGGTGAAATACACTAGCAATGACAGACCAAGGAGGAAAAAAAAGATGGTTTGCAGTCTTGTTTACTTGGGTCCAATGGATTGTTTATGGTCTGAGTATTGGTTTGAATTTTTGAAGAAGGTGGGACAAATTATGCAAGGAGAGCTTCAAAAGGAAAACTTTCAAGATATCACAGAGTGTTAAAGAAAGAACTGCAGATGCTGGAAAATCGAAGGTAGACAAAAATGCTGGAAAAACAGCGGGTGAGGCAGCATCTATGGAGCGAAAGAAATAGGCAATGTTTCGGGTCGAGACCTTTCTTCACTCCATAGATGCTACCTCACCCGCTGAGTTTCTCCAAGATATCACAGAGAGTAAGTCTGTCATGGTCCAGCACTGATGGGAAGCACAGTCACACTGGATCGTGGTGTTATCAAGATCCTGTAGAATATGAGTTATTAGCAGTTGGACGTTTTTCTAACTTTTATCTTGTAGCCTTGTTTTGCTTTGAATATGAAGCCACAAATGCTCTTTACAATATTCAAATAAACTGATATTTAACTGATTGATTTGTTTTCTGCATGTTCTAAAACTCTGAAGGATAAATATTAAATGTTTTCAATGCTAAGTAACAAGGAATGTGCCTACAAGTATCTGATATACCCAGGCAATGCTGTCCTAATCCTGTCGCAAATCAGCAATGGAAATCAATCTTTTTTTTGCTCTGAGATGTTCAAACTCCGACAGTGCCTTTGTGAGGTGCCATTTCATAACACGATTTCAACCTTTTTACTTCAAGATATGCCTAATTAATTAATCCCTGGGGGCCTATCTTGCACAGTTTTGCAAGGCTGCAATCAAGCAAGCCTCTTTCCATTTGTTCATTACTGATTTTAATTTTAAATAAAATGTGCTCATCTCTTTGTCCTAATGTTATTGCAATTAAGAAAAAAGCTCAAAAGACAATACATTAAAGCTTGATCATCCTTGACCTTGCATCTATCTGTTGTAGAAAGGTTGCTGGAAATTTTTATGTTGCGATCCATTTTAATAAAAATCTGATCTACAGACTTTAAAAATATTTTGAGTGTTGAGAACAACGAACAACTAAGCAGCTTTAGCTTGACAGCCCTGAAAACTTGCCAAATTGTTTAGCTGATTTTAAGAGTGAATATCTATCTCTAAGATGTTGTCATTAAGAACTTATTGCTAAAAAGTGTCATTGTCACATTCAATAGGATTGAATGAGTATTGGTTCTGACTCAGTTTATTATAATGGTGCAAGTTTTTCCTTTGCATGCTCATTATATGTTTCATAAAATGTAACTGTTTTAATATTAATGATATTCATTTAATATTCAAACATTTCTTGAAAATACCTAAAACAGACATTTTGATTAAATGTTTTTATCTCCTGTTTCCAGTGAGAAAAGGAACTTCCATGTGAAGGCCAGTGATCCAGTTCAGTGTACTATGCATGGCAAGAAGTACACCATCATTGTGGAGACCAAGATCAACCAGTCGCAGCCTGACTTCACCAAGACACGATCAGGATTTGTTCTTTCCTGGCCTGGAAACTAACAAACGCCTCTTATTGTGGCTTAAGGCCAGAATGCCCTTCAAATTCACCATGAAAAATTCAACATTAATGATGGGAAAAGGGGCATGCATAGTTCACGTTTAGCAATATAAACATTCATGCTGCAGACATGTTTTCTAGTAGACATGCCTCTTCTGACTGATCTGCTTTATCCTCTTTGCATTTGATCTGCATTGTCTTCTTCGACACTCTTTCTCCTGCTACCAGCTGAAGTTGGCTTTCTCTCTTTTGTCTATCATGATTTCTCAATCTCCTTAACATAATGATCATGCACAGCAGGCTCTGGTGTAGATTGTAAGGGTTGTGGACTCTTGCCCTCGCTATTTATTTTTTTATTTAAAGTTTTAACTCAATTTTAATAATGCAGAAAGAGAGAGAACAAATCGTCTCATATGAAAATCCATAATTATCTTCAGTCTGTAAACTCTCACAGACCATTATGAAATGAACTGTACTTGAGGTAATCGAGTATCTTATGATGTCCATTCAATTAATCTATTTAGCTTCAGATTCGTGCTTATTTTAACTCGTATCTGAATTTATGTCAGACTGGAACTGTTGCAATTCTGATATGATCTCTGCAAAACTCCAGGCCACAGTACATTTTGATTCCATGCCAGGTGGCCGACCTACTCTTGTCTAAATGAGTAAAAAGCTTGAACTTGCAATGTTTTTCATTTGTTAATCTAGCTTGAAAGAGGTTATATGATGTCAGCCACACTGTATAACTTTCAATCAAACTTAGAACAGATCTTGGTTTTATTGAATGTCAGATTTGCGCTTTTGCACCCCTACCCCAACACTTCAATGTACACAAAGTTATTAACACATTTTCTAACCATTCTGTTGGCTTTTATAATTCAGATGCTTGTGAATGTGCTGCCCTCACCACAACATCTGCTAACCATAGCACATCTTGCTTACTGTTGAAGTGAAACTTTCAGTTATTCATACATTAACCTATATTCATAACCAGAATTCATTTTATCACAAGGTTTGACATTATCTTATTGTAATCCTATTATGGCAGACTCTTATAGGGACAGTTTATTTCTCTGTTTTAATTCCCCTTTCCTTTAACTCTGTAGACCAATGCCTCTGCTGATATAGAGCCATAGAGTCATACAGCACAGAAACAGGCCCTTCGGTCCAACTTGTCCATGCCGACCAAGTTGGCATGCTGGGCTAGTCCAATTTGTCTGCATTTGACTCATAGCATTCTAAACCTGTGTGTCCAAATGTATTTTTAAAAGTTGTCATAGTATCCACTTCTATAACTTCCTCTGGCAACCTATTCCTGATACGGAATACCTTCTGAGTGAAAATGTTGCCCCTGAAGTCCTCCTTAAATCACTTTCCTTTCACCTTAAGTCTATGCCCTTTAAAGCAGAACAAGTCAGTCGGGGATGGAAAGTTTAAAAAAAAATCTGGTCTTATAGCAGATAATGTCCATGTATGTTGTGTTGCATCCCCTCAAATGATGCTTAACATGGCCAGCAGCATAATGAAATCTGCTTATAAGTTCCTACATAACCAACTTTAGCTGCAGTAAATATCCCTTCCAGAGCGAAAATTATGACTTCAATTTCTACTCCAGCATTCAAATACTTTAAAGGAGTTGGCAGTGAAAAATTAAATCAAGGTTCTTTCTACATCAGGTTGAGAATGGAGGAGATTAAATGAAGAGCAGATTGTGGTTCTCGCATTTCCTGTCTGACATAATTCCTCAATTAACAGCATCTTAAACTGATCTTATTATGTATGTTGGGCGTTGCTGTACAAAAATTAGGGTTTTCATTTGCTTGGAAAAGGATACACATCATTGGCTATAAAAAACTCTGGTCTATCCCAGGAAGTGGAAGACTGTACAGTAATGCAAATTATTCATTCGTGTCTTTTGAAATCCTGCGGTCTAGGAAATGTATTCCTTTAAAAATGATAACAGCTGATGTATAAAGAACCGTATGCACAGCTTAAGCTTAACTGGAAATGCAATTGCCGTTGAAATTTCACAAGTACATTCAAATCACTTCCCTGCTGCATGTCAGGGCCGTCAATGAGATCATTTTCTCTCATTGCTATTTTTTACAACAATTTTCAATTTATTATGAAACTGGGCAGTTTTAAGCTGTGAGTACCCATTCACTGATCCTTGACCTTGTGTTTGCTGAAAAGACTATTCTTTTGAGCATAACTGTAGACTCAACTGCACCATCTAAGACTTTTTAATAACAGAAAGATTAATATAATTTAAATGTCTGAATCTCTAGCATTTTGTTATGTAGTTTGGGATTTGTTATCCTGTATGATCAGAGAGTCATTTTATCTCTCATGAAGTGGATAGTCCTGAAGATTCACACTGATCGATAACGTTTCTTTAAATGTATCATTTTTGGAAAGATTGGGTCAAGGAACTGGATAGAAAGGTGATCATGAGTTTTAATTTTTGTTTTTCCACAGACCAATCATGTTAATGATTAATGTTCAGCTATGCACCAATGAAAGAAATAATGCCAAAGATGTGGGTGCATATTGCACACATTCCTGCTTATCATCAGGCAATCCTTGATTATTATTTATTTAGCTTGCACTACAAATGCTTGGTCCATCTTCAATAATCAGCTATGTTGTGTGGAATAGTCAAGGACTTTTCAACTTCTGAAGGATGCCTTGTTGTTTTGACTTGCAGAGTTCATTGTAAAAATGGCCTCTGCTGGATGTTGAATGGGTGGTTTAAAAAAATAATTCTTGATAACAATGAACTGTTGCCATATTCTGATTAGATTTTATGTTTTATATCAACTCCAATAATTGACTTGAATCAAACTCTGCTATTTCCATTTCTGCAACCTGGTTACAAAGATTGTAAACAATTTAATTCCAAACATTTTAACCATCCAAAGACTGTAAAGGTGTCAGACAATGCAAGAGCTGAGGAGGTTGCATGGGACCATTGCATGTGTTATGATGGAGAGGAGTAGCAGTGTCACTGGCTGCAGAGAAAAATAGCTTATTTCATATTCTCCCTTCACTCTCCATCACAGCCAGGTGCCAACATATCAGGTTTGGTGATGGGCAAATGTCTATGCATGTTGGTTTTGTACTTAATATCGGATTTTCCCTTCACAGATCTAGTCACGAGATCAGGTGCGTTAGTTTAAAAATATGCAATCAAATGTGCCAGCAACATACGCAATTGTTCAAGTGCCTTTATATTGAAAATGCAGGTCATTGGAACATGCACCTGAAATCTTTTGGTATTGGTGTGTTAGATATTACCAGTTGTAATAAAATGGTGTATTTAATCACTGATGAATCATGTATAAATCAGCTTTATATTTAGAAATATAATATTCAGAATTCAGATTAGTTATAAGTATGAATACTTACAAATATCAGGAGAATAATAGTTGGTAATCAAAGTTTTTTGTGATGTTTTCCTTAAATCAAATTTTATAGTGCAATTTTATTTGATATACATTTTTTGATTTGTAAATTAGTATTTCTGAAAAGTTTTGTCCCATTGTAGCCTTGACTGGCTATTCAATAAATTACTTTATTTTCATAAATGCTTGATATGTTCCACACTACAATAAAATAGTGTTTTCATTAATAAAAGCATTCCTTGAAACTCTGCCAAGTGATGATTATTTTAAAAGTACATTTGTAATGAAAATTAATTCATAGCCTTCCAAGCAGACTGAAACATAGATCAAGTGAGTGCTTCCCTGCATTCTCCATGTCGGAAGTCTGAAACTATGGGGAATAAACAACCAGCTGTGTTTGGGATTAGAGTCTGTTTAAAGTGGAAAACCAATACAAGGACGCCACCAATGTTGGGTGGGGACAGAGAAGCTGTTGAAAGGAAAGAAAACAATAAACATAAAAATCAGAGGAAGAAATAGTGGATAAGATTAAGCCAACCAATCTGTGTGAAAACATAATATTAATCCTGGAGGCATCCCATAAATCACATCCCATAAGATCGGACCACCCAACCTGACTTGCTGCTGTTCTGCCCAACCACTCACCACACTCCTACCTGGCTCACAAGTTGCCTACAATCATGTATCTCAAAAGAAAGTAGAAACAAATGATGGAAGCACTGTGCAGGTCCAGCAGCATTACTGGAAAGAGCACCGGCAATAATATTTCAGGTCCGACGGAAGGTCCTCAGCCTGAAACATGTTTATCTCCAGAGATGCTACATCTCTATATATCTATCTCCAGAGACGCTATTCCACCAACTGAGACATTCCAGTACTTGATTTTATTTCAGATTTTCAACGCCTGCAGTTTTTAATTACCTAAAAGGGAAATGGGTAATCCATGTAATTGAAGGTCAATTTTTCCATAAAACCAACAGAAGCCATGGATGGGGCTGAAATCGCCAGAGCACTGGCAACTCCTTCAAAGGATTAGTCTTTGATGTAAACGGTCAGGGACACATTGGACTTGGGAAAGTGCTGTGGGGCACGCCTGGAGTAGGACTCCAGTCTGCTCTCTGCTAGGTCTCCGGGTGCCAAGCCATTACACTGACCCAACTGGGCTGATAAGGGGCATGAGATGGCTCAAGAGTATCTCTGGCCCAGCCAGATCTTCTGGCTGCACCAGCATCTAACACTTTTCTTATATTTTTGCCACAAAACTGCACCTTGGTTCCAATAATCTTTCAAATAGATTGGAGCTGATCTGTAGGAATATTATGAGACTGGTCAACCTCCACACCAGAACCAAGTCATCCCAAGTAGAGTCATCACACTGCAACATGCAAACTAAAGGAGTAAGGGAATAGGCTTTACATTCACCTGCCTCCACTGCACACCATCATTCAGGCAGGGGTACTTGACCTGGAGGAAAAGCCACGGATAGTGTGTGGAACAATGAAGATCATTGAAATGGTCATGAATGGAGCAGTGAGGTGACAGTGAGAACATCCTTTAATGGGTTCCTTGGTCTGCTAGGGAATCTCTTGCTATGATGGAGCTCCAGACTGGACCAAGCTTGTCAACCAAGTAGCCTGCCCATCAGAACTGACTGAGTAGAACTAGGCTGGAGGCCAGACCTTAAGCTGGACATGTTAGTCAGGGAGATGGCCCTCGTTCCTTTATCCTGCCCGTGCATTTGCCCAATTTAGCAGAGGGCATTGATGGTATCTCGCCAGTGTTTTGGGGTACCTGTAGTCAAAAGTCCACAATAGGGTAGGTTCGCTGCTGCCCAGATGACCATGCATTTTGAGATGGATTTGAGGCTTAATCTAACTACCTTTTCCTCAGTCGGACAAAGGTTGTGTTGGTGCACTGAGGACCAAGATGAATTTCCTCATCAGTGACTGCCTTTGCTGATAGATGGCTGCCAAGAAAGGGGAAGTGGTCTTGTTTCCCACCGTAGTTAAGTACCGTGTTATTGAGGTCAGATGACTTGCTGGACCTCTGAGCAGGATTATTATTTGAGAGGGAAGTCTGAGAAAGGAGGAGCCAAGAAAACACTGAAGCAGAGATTCACCACATTTTGGATTTATCACACGCAAAATCTGAGCATTTCAACATTTGTCAACAACAGAATTGTCTTTATTTAATTCACAACCAATTTTTTTTTAAACATTGCATTGTGTCAGTATGCCCTGTAGCCTATAAAAGTTATTGTCAGTTTCAAAGATTCAGGATAATCAGTACAAGGCAACTAATGTACCCCCAATATTTTAAAAAAGGAGCTAAAACGGAAAAAAATATTGTGATGATTAGTCATATATTAGTGGCAAGGAAAGAATTAATGAAAAAATGTTGTCCGCAGAACATCTGCAGAAGAGGAATACAATGTCAGCCAGGATTTGTGAAAGAGAAATCATGCTTGACAAACCTACTAGACCATTTTGAGGAAGCATCTGGTAGATTAGATGATGGAGATCCAGTGGATGTAGATGCTTTCAATAAGGTCCCACATAAGAAATTAGCAGGTAAAATTAAATCATATGAGTTTGGTAGTAAGGAGCTGATATGGATGGCCAATGGTAAATAAGGGGTAGGAATAAACAGTTTTCCAAAGCAGTTACTACAGAGGTCTACAGGTATCAATATGGGAACATCAGTTCCTCACAATATATACAGTATTAATATCAACATTTCACATAATATTCCAAATACTGGCCTCACCAAACCCTTGTATTATTTTTGAAAGACTTCCTTACACTCATATTCAAAACTTCTTACAATAAGGCCAACATATCATTTGCATTAAATGCTTGTTGCACCTGCGTGCTTGCTTTCAGTAACTGATGTACAAGGACACTCGATCTCTCCACGTACCAATATTTTTCAGTCCATCGGCATTTAAATAATGCTGCCTTTCTGTTTCTTCTACCAAAGCAGATAATTTAATCTGTATTACCTTTATCTGTCATGTATTGCCCATGCTCTCAAATTTCTAACATGCCTTGAAGCATCTGCATCCCCCTCACAACATGCAATCCCACCCAGTTTTGTTTCATCAGCAAATTTAGAAATGTGCACTTGGGTCATTCGAAGTTGTAGAAATTTACCTCCATATATTATTCATTTAAATTGTTTTGTTTTAAGATATCTTCTTGTGAATACATCTCTTCTTCAATTCCACAATGATATTTTATAAACTGATATGATGTTACTATGCACTCCTGTATCAGTTTTAGTTTTTTTTCTAAACTTTTCTCTGATCCTTTTGTTGATGTGAATTCCATTTCTCTGTTAACTGCCACATCACTCTAGAGATATGTGTTCCATAATTTAATATATCCCTGAACACCATGGTATGATCGATGGCCAGCGTGGATTTGATGGGCTGAAGGGCCTGTTTCCATGATGTATCCTTCAATCAATTGATCAATCAATATTCCCATTATATGGAAGTTCTGGTTTGGATTATTTTGGGTTGGTTTTCACACTCTTGCTGCACCATTTTCTTGATATATTCTCTCTCAATCTGCACACCTTCTTCCAGTGGTTAAACTTGCAGATTGACTTCATTGAATCGTCTGTGTTTGCTAAGTAATCTTATTCTTAGTCTGACTCTCTCCCTCTGTTTCTGTTGTTTCACTTCATCAACCCTCTTCCCTTGCCCGGGGTTGATCTGGAGACTGGCTCTTTGATTATTCAACGTTTTAATTTGTCTAACTGCGTGGGCAATCGTCTTAGCCATCCTTCACATTTGCCGGAAATCACAAGTTTGTGTTACTTTCTTTTTCAAGTCAGCGCTTATACAGCTCATAGACTTTTCTTTCTTTCACTTACTTAATTACTCATGCCATGCCACATCTTGTTTTCCAGAAAACAATTCATTTCAGTAACATCTATGGCTCACAATATTATTTATTAATCCAGACTTTGAGGCATGTGCTGCTGAGTTGTATAGTGCATAATCAAAGTATATATTATAGTACATCAGTGGGTGGTGCAGTACATCTCCTAAAAAATAGAACACATAGTTAATATCCTTGGTCTTCCAATAATACTTGTTATGCTCAGAAACCTCCTTGATCTAACCCCTGCCTTTATAATCTTCTCCAGTTGTACAATGGTCTGATATCTTTATAGACCTCCAGTTCTTGCCTCTTGTTTTATCAGCACAAACTTCATTCCATGACTGATGTAATCTTCAGCTGTCGAGGCCTTAAATCTCTCAGCTCCTTTCTCTTTCTCCGAATGTCCACACAAGACTTAACTTTTTGACCACATGTTAATCCTATGTCTTAATTTGTCTTTCTTTGACTGTGTATGGATTTTTTTCTTCTGAAATACCTCATGACATTTTACTGAATCAAAATTGTTCAGAGATCAGCAGGATACAGGTGCATTAGGAAAAACGAAAGAAAGAAACAATTGCAAGCTGCCCGAAAACATTACTGGGTACCTGTTTCCATGATATTCAATCGTGTTCAAATATATTTTTGGAGCTACTTTTTCCATTGTGTTGTGTTTTATGAGGAATATCATAAAACCCAACACAGGGTTCAGAAATGTAGAGAGAAACAACAAAAAAATAAATGAATATTCTTTAAATTAACAGGCCTTGTCTGTAGGAGTAGGTAAAAGCATTAAATATAACTGGATCTTTAAACCAAATTAGTTCTCAACCTGCGTCATGCAGTACAGGGGTCACGTCATCAGACCGCAAGGAGGTGGAGAAATGCATGGTGGGCCAAGATTATCTCTGGCAATCAGTTCAATTTAGTTCATTGTCACGTGTCCTGAGGTACAGTGAAAAGCTTTTGTTGCGTGCTATCCAGTCAGCAGAAAGACAATAGATGATTACAATCGAGCTATTTACAGTGTACAGATACATGATAAGAGAATAACGTTTAGTGCAAGGTAAAGCCAGCAAAGTCCGATCAAGGATAGTCCGTGAGTCACCAAAGAGGCAGATAGTAGTTCGGCAGTGTTCTTTGGTTGTGGTAGAATGATTCAGTTCCCTGATAATAGTCGGGAAGAAACTGTCCCTGAATCTGGTGGTGTATGTTTTCACATTTCTATACCTTTTGCCTGATGGGAGAGGAGAGAAGAGGAAGTGGCCAGGGTGCGACTCATCCTTGATTATGCTGCTGGCCTTGCCGAGGCAGCGTGAGATATAAATGGAGTCAATAGAAGGGAGGTTGGTTCGTGTGATGGTCTGGGCTACGTCCACAATTCGCTGCACTGAATGAAAAGAGACATTATGCTTACACTGCCAAGCCAAATGAACAAAAAACAGAGGATGTAAAATACAAAAAAAGGAACTTATTAGCATATCTCCATAGCAACATTGAAGCAAATACATTGGTTCTTCTATCATGTTATTCCTTTCATTATTCTACATCAACAGCTCGCAGGGGAGATTTCAGACGGCTGCTGGAAGGGCCAGGGACATCCTGTTAGGATATCACCACCACCATATTAACAGCCGCAAGTAGTCACAAACACTGGCATAAAGATTGTGTGTCACCACACGCACCAGAGCACCTTCCTCTCCTCACACGTGACGAGATCGCTTGGCAACATTTATCTTCCTAATTAGTTTGTTTCACTTCCCAAAATTTGACTGGAGGCTCAGCTTTCCGAAACTAGTTACCAAACTCTGTCTCTCCACTGACACCCCCTCAGTAATCATGTCACCTCTGTGCAGACTTTCACCCAGTTATTATAAATTCACCCCCAAAATATTGCCAGGTTCTCCTTCAATATTAAAGAAATGTTTGGGGCAGCACGGTGGCGCAGTGGTAGGGTTGCTGCCTTAAAGGCCTGTCTCACGGGTTTGCGGTCATTGGCGGTGAAACAGGAAGTTTCTACCGCTCGTGGACCGCCAGAGACCGCGGGGTCGGTCCAACGCACACCGCCGGGGCCGTGCGGTGTTGTTCCCAACACCGCACGGTGCTCACAAAAAAACGACAATGTCGAAAAAACTTTTCCTAACGCACAGCCGCCGCCAGTGAGGCACGAGTGTGGCACGGGCACCGCCACAGCCGCCGCCAGTGCGGCACGAGCGCTGTGAGTCCAACTTTCACCGCCACAGCCGCCACCAGTGAGGCACGTGAGCGGCACGGGCACCGCCACAGCCGCCGCCACAGCGCCGCGATCACCACTACCGCCGCCACAGCCCCGCGATCCGAAATGACGTCATCGCGTAGCGCGTCGCGTTGCGCGATGTCGTCATCACCCGACGCCGCAAGCTCGTGGAACCGGCCGTACGGAGATCACTCGGCCCCCGCGCAGCATCCGTGCGGCGCTCTCGCGGTTGCCGTGCGGTCCCCTCTTCAGGCGACGCCGCGCTTCACCGCCAATGACCGCAAACCCGTGAGACAGAGCCTTTACAGCGCCAGAGACCCGGGTTCGATTCTGACTACGGGTGCTGTCTGTACAGAGCTGGTATTTTCTCGCCGTGATCGCGTAGGTTTTCTCCGGGTGCTCCGGTTTCCCCCCCCCCACACTGCAAAGACGCACAGGTTTGTAGGTTAATTGGCATTGATAAAAATTATAAATTGTCTCTAGTGTGTAGGATAGTGCTAGTGTAAGGGATCGCTGGTTAGCATGGACTCGGTGGGCATAAGGGCCTTTTTCTGTGCTGTATCTCTTTAAAAAAGTTATGTGCCTCAAAGTTAATTTTAGTTTTACTTTCTTCCATTTTATTTACTCAATAGGAATCTTGCTGCTATCAGAAGCCAGAGGTGCAAATCTACTCCACAGTTTACATCTGAAAATCAAGACAAAACAGAGTGGTACTCTGCATTATCAGGTGTTTGAGTGGATGAATAATGAATTATTCAACAATAAATAGGTTTTCGTGCTACACTGACCGCATCCTACTTATGGCATCAGGCACAAATCCCCAGGTTGTTTGTCTCATTATCTGTTTATGAGAACTTACTGTGCACCTTCCTCAGTCCAAAGCTGCCCATGATTACTTTCAAAGAGTAACAGCTGCTGTAGGGCGTGAATCACAACAACCAGTTTCCATGCAGCAAGTTCTCCCAACAGCATTGTCCAGATCAAAGCACAAAGCGCTGGAGAAACTCACTAGGTCAGGCAGCACCTGTGGAGGGAATGGAAAGTTGCCATTTTGGATCTGGAACCGAGATTCTGAAGATAGGTCCTGACATAAAATCCTGCCTGTTCATTCCATTCACAAATGTTGCCTGAGTCTCTATCTTCCTCCAGGACTTTGTGTTTTGCTCATGATTCCAGAGACTTCAGTTCCTTGGATCAGCGTTGTCTAAATACTCTGTGTTAATCATGTTTAGTAATGCTTCTTTGAAATGATGACTAAATGAGGGAAGAGATACAAACTAGGATTTTTTTTCATCCAGAGAGCAAACCTTCCATGTGCATCTCTACCTCAGTCCCAACTTAAAGTGTCAGTGACAACTTTTACTCTCAGGCCTCTGGAAGTGAGTTTCAACCTCCAGGCTTGTGACTGGAAGTGAATAATGTAACCAACTGAACCACAACTGAAACTAGTACTGGCTGCTACATTTGTCTAAATGACAATGATGTCTCGAAAGCGAATATACTTCAATGGCTGTGAAGCATTTTGAGACTTCCTGAGGACACTGTAGATTCCCTTGGTGACCTTTGTGTGAAGATATGCTTCCTGGTTTGACTCCTCAATGGCCCACTTCCAACCTTCATTCTTGTTCCCTCTTTGAGGACATAATTTCTGTTTAGCTGCTCCTGCAAATCCCTTTATCATTCCAAACACCTTGAAGGGATCAAACTCAAGAGATTATAGGGCAACGCTTGCAGGCTATCCTTGTACTGTAACCCTTTGAGTTTGATATAATTGCCTCTAAGCCAAAAGTTCTTTCCTGAGATTTTATGCTAAAGTTTGAATGCCCATCTGAACGGTCTAAACAAATAGTCTGTATAAGATTAGCACGTCTTCTTCACATATGAATTCCAATAATCAAATGATAAACTAGTAGCTAAATAAAAGTTCTTTTGTTTTATTCTTGTGCCACCTGGTGCACTAATTTTCCAACCAGATCTCTACCACACAGACTGGAAGCACCATCCCAAGTTTTCCCATGTTCAAACTGGTCTCTTCTATCAGGTTGAAGGAGCTAAATACCAAACTTGAATTCCAGGGTCTTCGACAAGCCACCTGGTCTGATTCATAACTCAAGAAAGGGGAAATTATGATTATTTTCAAAACTTGCTTCTATTGGTGTTTCTCCTTCATCTTTCATCAGAATGCCAATAACTGAGAAAGAATGGCTTTCAGGCAAAACTCTTTCAATGTGTGATATCTGTCCAATAAAGCAAGCTATAGAAAATGCAATAAAATATGTGCTTAACCTGTGACTCATGCCGGTCATAAGATGCTGAATGTCTGCCATCACCTGGTCGACATTAAAACCGAAAGACGGAAGATATTTAAGAGGAATCCCAACTTTTGCAAGTCTCCAAAATCATTGCATTTCTTTCCATTCGTCTACAAATGGTTCTGCTTTTCTGTATTCACAGAGAAACCAAACAGATTATTTGATAATGCTAATGCCATTGTAGCATGTTCCCTTTGAATATCTAACACTGTCCTTTCTGAAACAGAGATGGAGAATCTCTGGGAACATTTTGGTTATTATGTGAATCCTAGAAGAGTGTCCTCACATATAAGGGATCTCTGGAAGGGAGCCAAAATTATAGAAGCTCTCTGAAATGTGGCAATACTTGGAAGTTACTGGGTGTGTGTTTCAATAATTCAAGATCCCTGGAAGAGTAGCATAATTTATTGAGGATTCCTGGGAGTGTACCAGTCATTAATGCAGCTCCCTATAGTGTAGGCATACTTGCAGGATGTCCTTGGATATGTGCCAATAATTCCTTCAGCTCCCTGGGAGAGTGTCTGGATTATAGGGCAGGGGTCTATTGTTCATCAGAGATCCAATTAAGCTCCCAATTAGGGCTTCACTGAATCCTACAGAGGCAAGAATCACCAAGAATTTATCAGGATCATGACATTGTAATTGTGACATTCTCTCTGTATTACGCCATTGTGATCACCAATGTGACATTGCAGTCTCGATGGATATGTTGTTATCTTACGACCTGATTGTTGCCAACTGTGGCCTTTCCAAAGTTCATTGGTGAATTATGAGCAATTTGTCTCCAAATGTGTGGCTCTGCAGATGGATGGGCTGTTTTCAAACTCTGCAAATTAGACAAAAATAATTATGGCCGTATGCTTCTTAGGATATGGGGAGATATTGAAAAAGTGACTTAATTTCAAATATCCATCCCAAATAGCAATTCCCAATGAATATCTCACCACTAAGTATCCATAAGAGACTGACAAAGTTTGCCCTAAAACTTGGATGTTTCTCAGATGATTGTAGCCTGCTGGCTACAATATGGCAGCCAGGAAGTGTATGTCCCAACCCCCCCTTACAGTAGTAAGGACTAGAGAGTCTCACTCACTGCCTATACCCAAAACAGGCCTTTGTGCACAAGACGTCAATCACTGCTCCTCCAATTGACACCCATCCTTCACTACCGATCAACAACCACCCAACCCCACTCTTCCCACAACACCCAAATTCCCAATCATTTCTTTCCCAAACCCTTGCTACCCAGTTATCTGCCTTCCTAATCAGCCACACCCTATACCTTCTTGGTCAAACTTTTTCAGTCACCAATCCTCCTTTCCTGTTGCAGCCACTTCCAAACTCTCTACCTTCTCGTGCCCCCTTCCAAGTCACCAAATCCCATTCCCAATTGGCCTCTTCCCAACCAATCCCTCTTTCTAGTCACACCCAAGCAGTCCCAATTGCTCCTTTTACCTGGTTGCCTCTTCGCTTCCTTGTTGCCCCTCACTGTCACTTGCCAGAGGACATATGCTGGCATTAAATGCCCCAATCTGATTCTGCTTTCCCAGAGTGGTTGCCCACAGCTCACCAGATCCAAGCCAGTGAGGCTCAATTTTAGATGCACTTCTCGGTACAACATTGTTGTGGAATTCTCTGCCTCAGAAGGCAGTGGAGGCCAATTCTCTTGGATGCTTTCAAGAGAGAGTTAGATAGAGCTCTTAAAGATCGCGGAGCCAGGGAATATGGGGAGAAGGCAGGAACGGAGTACTGAATGTGGATGATCAGCCATGATCACAGTGAATGGCGGTGCTGACTCGAAGGGCCGAATCGCCTACTCCTAGACCTATTGTCTATTTAGTCTACCCAGAACCACCATACTCATCCACCCACCCTGATATGTTTTATTTAATCTGAATCGCACTTTCTTTCTAAACAGGGCTTTTACGTGAAGCCCTCAGTATTTTGGTTGCCGACCTTGATGGAACATCAATTGGTTAACACTTAACCTGACTAGCACTTCAGAAAACCTCAGCAGAGCTTTTAGAATCAATTTAACTGTATTTTTCTCACATTAATGGGGAACTCAAGGAGCTGCACCAGCTGTAGCAAGAGGCAGCTGTTAGTGATTTCAGACAAAGGGTCTAATGATCCAGATGTTGTCACCATCTTGTTGCAAAATGGTGCAGAATGGAATTATGTATTGGTATGTTGAGCAATGTTAGTATAGACATACAGAACCAGATCTTTTACCACATATAATCTAAACAGAAATGTTTATGTTACAATTAATTCAAAAAAACATTCCTACTCTTCCATTGTAATCTGCAGAGAACCACCTTGCTTTATTTGTTGTACAAAACACTTCTGCAATGTTAAGTGTGCCCAACATTGGCTAAATTTGAGAGTCTCTGAAGAAAGGGTACAGGTATCAGAGTGAGTGATTAACCTGAGTCCATGGACTGTATTGCAGGCAGTCTGGTCTTTATATGGACTGCTCCTGCACACGATGGCTGCATGTTGCCAGCAGCAGATTTATGTCTGGCTGGAAGCCTCAGATCGGGGGTCAACGTTGGTGGCATCTCCTTTACCTTGCTGCCCTTCAACTTTGAGGTAATAGAGACGGCTGTTTTCAGGGGTGCTCTTGAGGCAGCCTTGTCTGGGTCAGAGAGTATCTGCAGTGCACACTGTTCTCACAGTGCGCTGCAGGTAGAGGAAGTGCAGATTTTTGTGTGATGGAGTCAGAATGGGCTCTGGTGACCTGAGCAAGGGTTGAAGCTGTCCTCACCTAGCCTTCACTTGTGATCTGTAAGTGCCAGAAATGCATTGGGTTGTTGGTGAATTGTCACTGGCCAAAGAATAACCAGCCTCACAGCAATAGTACTTACGTGGCCAGTCCGTGTTCATTTCTGGTCAATGATGACACTCAGGATCTCAATAATAGTGGACCAGCGTCGATAATGGCACTTAATATCAAGTTGAAGAGATTACCTCTACTTAGTCAGAACTGGTTACTCATTTATCAATTTCCTCCCAAATATTATTTGTGTTCAAATCTTGTCTGGATCTGACGGCACACAGGCAGAAACCATTTCATTATCTGGGGAATGATATGTGGAATCGATTGTGCACTCATTAATGAACATGATTTTGGATGATTCTTGATATAGTCGTTGAGGAGGGTGGCTGCTGATGCAGCTGCCTCTAGCCCCAGTGACGTGGATTTAATCGTGACCTCAAGCGCTATCTGTGTGGAGTTTGCATGTTTTCCCTGTGACTGTGCTGGTTTTAGCCAGATGCTTTTCCAATTAACAGACCAATCCCAAAGACATGTGGATTATTAGGTTAATTGTCCAAAGTAAATTGCCCCCTAATGAGTAGCTGACTGCTGGAATCCAGGAGGAATTGTTGGGAATGTGGGGAAATAAAATGGAATTAGTGGCAGTAGGTGCTTCATAGTTTGTGCAGACTTAGTGGGCTGAAGGAGTTTTTCCATGCTGTGATTCTATGATTATGACTATGATTTGGGGGTCTTTTTTGTGGAACACAATGGCCTTGGTTGGGATGATTGATCACAACTTTATGTGAGGAATGACTACAAACAATGAAGTGTGGTCCCCTGTGTCCCATTGATGGCAACTTTACCAACACGTGGAGTCATCCCTAACATAACGTTGCAATCAATCATCTCAGCCAAGGCAATTGTGCTCCATGGAAACACTCCCCAAAGTCATTGTACTCACCTTGCCTCTGGAAGTCAGCTCCTAGGTCCATGTTTGGACCATGTTTGTGACAAGGTCTGCAATTGAGAGGTCCTGACTAAACACAGAATATTGATTTCTCTAACTTCAAGTAACTCCTGCATTCCCCCTCTCTCCATCTCTCCCCCACCAAGACGCACCAGCTTTTTGTTCTCACCTAGCAAACTATCTTTCATTCATTTGTTCTATATCTCTCTACATCCCCATCTATATCTCTTGTTTCCTTTTCCCGCCAACTCTTAGTCTGAAGAAATGTCTCGACCCAAAACATCACCCATTCCTTCTATCTAGAGATACTGCCTGTCCTGCTGAGTTACTCCAGCATTTTGTGTCTATAAACATAGAACGAACATAGTGGGCAGGCTATTAGTGACATGTTGCTTCTAAATCACTTTACTAATGGTGTAGAGTGGACTGAAGGAGCAGTAATTACCTGTTTGGATTTTCTTGCTTTTTGTTGACAGTACATCCCTGGGCAACTTTCCAAATGTTTGCGGATGTCAGAATTTAACTATGCAGGAACAGCTTGGCAAGAAGCATATTCGTTCTGGAAAGCTGCAGCTGAAATATTGTCAGTCCCAATTGTACTTGCTAAAACTGCTTGTTTTTTTCATGGGTCAATTACCCCTGGCCTCATCTCCACATCTCTGCCAGTTCCCCATAGCCCTCAATTCCCATGATCTTTCAAACATTTACTTCCATATCTACTTAATTACTACATATTTACTCCCAAACACTCCTTCCATATCTACTTGCCTGAGATTGGGTAGACAGTGAGGACCTTTTTCTCGAGATGGAAAATTCAAATACTAGAGCGCAGACCTTTAAGGTGAGAGGGGCAAAGTTTAAAGGAGATGTGTGGGGCAATTTTTTATGCCCAAAGGGTGGTGAATGCCTAAACCAAATTGCCATGGTTGGTGTTTGAGGCAGATACGATCGTGGCATTTGAGAGATTTTTGGATAGGTAAAAAGATTTTCAGGGAATGGGAGGGATATGGATTATGCACAGGTAAAGAGTTGGTCTTTGCATCATGTTCGGCGCAGACATTGTGGGCTGTAGGGCCTGTTCTTGTGCTATACTATGCTCTATGTTCCAAATGATCCAGCCTCCACAACCCTCTGGGGTAGCGAATTCCAGATAATCACCAACCTCTGCAAGAAGTTCCTACGCACCTTAATTTTAAATGACCCCCCCACCCCCCCTCCCCAATCCCCTCATAAAGATTCTCCCACAGTATACTTGTGTACACTTTGGCAATGTATTTCAGTTTCACCTGGGTTCATTGATGTTATATAATGACTTGATGACCAAGTCAATGGATATTTTTAAGGCAGAGATAGATAGATTCTTGATTAGTGTGGGTGTCAGGGGTTATGGGGGAGTAGGCAAGAGAATGGGGTTTGGATTGAATGGTGGAGTAGACTTAATGGGCCGAAAGGCCTAATTCTGCTCCTATCACTTATGAACATGAATTTATGATGCTATGGGCAGTCACCACTGCCTTGTCTCTGGGTTTTATCTCTTCAAGGCTCTGATGGGGCTTTGAGCTAAATGATCCGAGTGAAACCATTTTATCACCCATTGTGTCAACAAAACATACATCAATGAGCTGAAACTCGTCACCAACCACATCCTATATTTTTCATGTCCTTATCAAGTAAAAATCTGATCTGCCCTTTTTACTGGTAAAAGCAGCATATACAAAATCAGCAAATTCCATACAGTGGAGCAGCTTGATGCTAAAATTGTCATTTTTAATCTTTTAATACAAGCATTTCTAATTTTAAAAAAGGTTTGTTCAAAATAGTATTCTGTTAATACACCCCACACGTCTGGACAATGGACATTTTGCAATCTCCAGTGAAAGTCCCACCACGCACTATGAGGCATTCAGACCATGCTGGTTCGCTCAAGAAGTCCACATTCCCACTTGCTCTCTCTCACCCCAGCCTCCAAAAATCTATTGGTTTCAAATGTAAATATACACAGAGGCTGCTTATCCTCTTGCCATCTGGGCTAAAGAATTCTAAGTATTCCTAGCACATGAAAAGAAGATAACTCCATTATCTCAGTACAAAATGGCTGATCCATTATCTTTGAAGTATAGTCCCTCGTACTGCACTCAGCTGGCAGCGGAAACATTACAATATCCCCGGTCAATCTCTCTCAGAATATGATATATTTTTGTGAGATCACCTCTCATTCTCCCAAACTGTGGTGGGTATGAGCTAATGTAACCACAGAGATCAACCCCTTCATTTGAAGATTCAATCCAGTGACTCCATGCTCATTTCCTTTATTATCTGTATACATTAGCAATTCATTGATATAAAAATACCAGTCTCTATACAACTCCAGTAAAAAATTCCTTACAATGCCACCATCATTTCCCCCACTTTACAATGATGCCAGTGTAGACCTGACTCCTAACTACATGCCCTTGTGCCTGCTTCCAGATTCTGTAAGACCAGGGCTGATCTGACCTGGCCTGACACCACTCTTCTGCCTATGCTCTTGCTCTGACAATGCAGAAATCTGCCTGCCTCAGCTGTGAATCCACTCAGTGAGTCAACCTCCACAATTCTCAGGGCTGGTTCATGAATTAACACACCTTGATCTATCCCAGTAGCTCACATGTTTTCAAGAAAATCACATTTCTATCCTTCTTACCCAAATGAATAACATCACTTTCATTCTTTCCATTTGCTTAACTCAATCTTGTTGTGTTCTCCTCACAACTGACCTTTCCTGGCTAGGTATCAGGAAACATGGAAGGTAGACAAAAGTGCTGGAGAAACTCAGCGGGTGCAGCAGCATCTATGGAGCGAAGGAAATAGGCAACGTTTCGGCCCGAAACGTTGCCTATTTCCTTCGCTCCATAGATGCTGCTGCACCCGCTGAGTTTCTCCAGCACTTTTGTCTACCTTCAATTTTCCAGCAATTGCAGTTCCTTCTTAATCAGGAAACATGGATACATTACAACCCATCCACTCACACAAGTCACTAGTATGAATCGCTAATCGTCATGGGGACCCAGTATTGTTTCCTGGAGCAGTGATAGTCTGAAGAAGAGTCTCAACCCGAAAAGTCACCCCTTCCTTCTCTGCAGAGATGCTGCCTGTCCCGCTGAGTTACTCCAGCATTTTGTGTTGACCTACTGTTTCCTAACATACCAGTCAACCTAAAATTATCTTATTCCAACTCTCATTTACAGAATCCTCTTACTCCACGCCCTCATTCAATTGAGGGATCGTTGGAGAGATCGCAGAGGGAGGAGCTACACCCGAGCGGTAGGACTTAAAAAGGAGCGCGGGGTTTGTTCCTTACAGAGGCCCAAGAGCCGTTGGAGAGATCGCAGAGGGAGGAGCTACACCCGAGCGGTAGGACTTATAAAGGAGGAACCCAAATCTGTAACGTTCCAAGTTCCACTTCAAAAACAAGTGGGTTTGAGGAAGCCGCTGATTGGTGGACGCAGACAAGAGGGAGCAGCTGATTGGGAGTCAGATCCCTGCTGATTGTATTGTATTGTAGCAGTTTGTTTTGTATTCTATCCAGGGTAAGGGGAGTATGAGGGCCAGGGCAGTTTACTGTTCTGGATGTCAGATGTGGGAAGTCATGGAGTCTGATAGCCCTCCAGACGTCCACATCTGCGCCAGGTGTATCGAGATGGGGCTCCTAATGGACCGTATTAGGAACCTGGAGCAGCAGCTCGATGACCTCCGTCTGGTCAGGGAGAGCGAGGAAGTCATTGAAAGGAGTTACAGGGATGTGGTCACTCCAACACCACAGGAGGCAGGCAAGTGGATCACGGTTGGGAGAGGCAAGGGGCACAGGCAGGGACTAGAGAGTACCCCGGTGGCTGTACACCTTGACAATAAGTACTCCTGTTTGAGCACTGTTGGGGTGGACAGCCTACCTGGGGGTAGCGACAGCGGCCGGGCCTCCGGTATAGAGACCGGTCCTGTTGCTCGGAAGGGTAAGGAAAAGAAGAGAAGGGCAATATTAATAGGGGACTCTATAGTTAGGGGGTCAGACAGGCGATTCTGTGGACGCAGTCGGGAGACCCGGATGGTAGTTTGCCTCCCTGGTGCCAGGGTCTGTGATGTGTCTCAACGTGTCCAAGACATCCTGAAAGGGCAGGGAGAGGAGCCCGAGGTCGTGATACATATAGGTACCAATGACATAGGTAAAAAAAGAGAAGAGGTCCTGAAAGGAGAATTTAGGGAGTTAGGAGGGGAGTTAAAGAGAAGGACAGCAAAGGTAACAATCTCGGGATTACTGCCTGTGCCACGCGACAGTGAGAGTAGGAATGGAGCGAGGTGGAGGATAAATGCGTGGCTGAAGGACTGGTGCAGAAGGCAGGGATTCAAATTTCTGGATCATTGGGACCTCTTTTGTGGAAGGTTCGACCTGTACAAAAAGGATGGGTTGCACTTGAACCTGAGGGGGACCGATATCCTGGCAGGGAGATCTGCAAAGGCTACTGGGGAGACTTTAAACTAGAATGGTTGGGGGGAGGGACTCAAATAGAGAATGCTATTAGACAGTGTGTGAGGCAGGAGGCAGAGAAGGAAAGACCCAACATGTAGGGGGGGAAGAAGAAAACAATAATAAACAGAGAATAAGAGGTGGTGGGGTTCTTAAATGGGTGAGCAGAGAAACAGAGGGGTGTAAAATGCGGGCGGAAGCAATAGGTAGCAAGGTGAAAAGTAAAAGTGGCAGGCAGACAAATCTAGGGCAAAAATCAAAAAGAGCCACTTTTCAACATAATTGTATAAGGGGTAAGAGCATTGTAAAAACAAGCCTGAAGGCTTTGTGTCTCAATGCAAGGAGCATTCGTAATAAGGTGGATGAGTCGAACGTGCAGAGAGCAATTAATGATTATGATATAGTTGGGATCACGGAGACATGGCTCCAGGGTGACCAAGGCTGGGAGCTGAACATCCAGGGATATTCAATATTCAGGAGGGATAGAGAGAAAGGAAAAGGAGGTGGGGTAGCGTTGCTGGTTAGAGAGGAGATTAACGCAGTGGAAAGGAAGGACATTAGCTTGGAGGATGTGGAATCGGTATGGGTAGAGCTGCGAAACACTAAGGGGCAGAAAACGCTGGTGGGTGTTGTGTACAGGCCACCTAGCAGTAGTAGTGAAGTTGGGGATGGCATCAAACAGGAAATTAGAAATGCGTGCAACAAAGGCAAAATAGTTATAATGGGTGACTTCAATCTACATATAGATTGGGTGAATCAAATTGGCAGGGGTGCTGAGGAAGAGGATTTCTTGGAATGTATGAGGGATAGTTATCTAAACCAACATGTAGAGGAACCAACGAGAGAGCAGGCTATTCTAGACTGGGTATTGAGTAATGAGGAAGGGTTAGTTAGCAGACTTGTTGTGCGTGCCCCCTTGGGCAAGAGTGACCATAATATGGTTGAGTTCTTCATTAGGATGGAGAGTGACATTGTTAATTCAGAAACAAAGGTTCTGAACTTAAAGAAAGGTAACTTTGAGGGTATGAGACGTGAATTGTCCAAGATTGACTGGCAATTAGTTCTAAAAGGGTTGACGGTGGATATGCAATGGAAGGCATTTAAAGACTGCATGGATGAACTACAAAAATTGTTCATCCCAGTTTGGCAAAAGAATAAATCAGGGAAGGTAGTGCATCCGTGGATAACAAGGGAAATCAGGGATAGTATCAAAGCAAAAGATGATGCGTACAAATTAGCCAGAAAAAGCAGCATACCAGAGGACTGGGAGAAATTCAGAGACCAGCAGAGGAGGACAAAGGGCTTAATTAGGAAAGGGAAAATAGATTATGAAAGGAAACTGGCAGGGAACATAAAAACTGACTGCAAAAGTTTTTATAGATATGTGAAGAGAAAGAGATTAGTTAAAACAAATGTAGGTCCCTTGCAGTCAGAAACAGGTGAATTGATCATGGGGAACAAGGATATGGCGGACCAATTGAATAACTACTTTGGTTCCGTCTTCACTAAGGAAGACATAAATAATCTGCCGGAAATAGCAGGGGGCCGCGGGTCAAAGGAGATGGAGGAACTGAGTGAAATCCAGGTTAGTCGGGAAGTGGTGTTGGGTAAATTGAATGGATTAAAGGCCGATAAATCACCAGGGCCAGATAGGCTGCATCCCAGAGTACTTAAGGAAGTAGCTCCAGAAATAGTGGATGCATTAGTGCTAATTTTTCAAAACTCTTTAGATTCTGGAGTAGTTCCTGAGGATTGGAGGGTAGCAAACGTAACCCCACTTTTTAAGAAGGGAGGGAGAGAGAAAACGGGGAATTACAGACCAGTTAGTCTAACATCGGTAGTGGGGAAACTGCTAGAGTCAGTTATTAAAGATGGGATAGCAGCACATTTGGAAAGTGGTGAAATCATTGGACAAAGTCAGCATGGATTTACGAAAGGTAAATCGTGTCTGACGAATCTTATAGAATTTTTCGAGGATGTAACTAGTAGAGTGGATAGGGGAGAACCAGTGGATGTGTTGTATCTGGACTTTCAGAAGGCTTTCGACAAGGTACCACATAAGAGATTAGGATACAAACTTAAATCACACGGTATTGGGGGTTCAGTATTGATGTGGATAGAGAACTGGCTGGCAAACAGGAAGCAAAGAGTAGGAGTAAACGGGTCCTTTTCACAATGGCAGGCAGTGACTAGTGGGGTACCGCAAGGCTCAGTGCTGGGACCCTAGCTATTTACAATTTATATTAATGATCTGGACGAGGGAATTGAAAGCAACATCTCCAAGTTTGCGGATGACACTAAGCTGGGGGGCAGTGTTAGCTGTGAGGAGGATGCTAGGAGACTGCAAGGTGACTTGGATAGGCTGGGTGAGTGGGCAAATGTTTGGCAGATGCAGTATAATGTGGATAAATGTGAGGTTATCCACTTTGGTGGCAAGAACGGGAAGGCAGACTATTATCTAAATGGTGGCCGATTAGGAAATGGGGAGATGCAGCGAGACCTGGGTGTCATGGTACACCAGTCATTGAAAGTAGGCATGCAGGTGCAGCAGGCAGTGAAGAAAGCGAATGGTATGTTGGCCTTCATAGCAAGAGGATTTGAGTATAGGAGCAGGGAGGTTCTACTGCAGTTGTACAGGGTCTTGGTGAGACCACACCTGGAGTATTGCGTACAGTTTTGGTCTCCAAATCTGAGGAAGGACATTATAGCCATAGAGGGAGTGCAGAGAAGGTTCACCAGACTGATTCCTGGGATGTCAGGACTTTCATATGAAGAAAGACTGGATAGACTTGGCTTATACTCCCTAGAATTTAGGAGATTGAGAGGGGATCTTATAGAAACGTACAAAATTCTTATGGGGTTGGACAGGCGAGATGCAGGAAGATTGTTCCCGATGGTGGGGAAGTCCAGGGCAAGGGGTCACAGCTTAAGGATAAGGGGGAAATCCTTTAAGACCGAGATGAGGAAAAACTTTTTCACACAGAGAGTGGTGAATCTCTGGAACTCTCTGCCAGAGAGGGTAGTTGAGGCCAGTTCATTGGCTATATTTAAGAGGGAGTTAGATGTGGCCCTTGTGGCTAAGGGGATCAGGGGGTATGGAGAGAAGGCCGGTACGGGATACTGAGTTGGATGATCAGCCATGATCATATTGAATGGCGGTGCAGGCTCGAAGGGCCGAATGGCCTACTCCTGCACCTATTTTCTATGTTTCTATGTTTCTATGAGCTCTTACATTAAAATCTTTCCCAGGAAGAAAATACAAGCTCCGCACAGGCAGCAGATGGAGTCAGGGATGAACCAGGTCATAAGAGCTGTGGGAGAGTGGCTCTACTAGCTGCATCTCTGTGCTGTACTTTGTACTCTGTGATTTGTCCAAACTACAGGAAACCCATCTTTGATCTCCCCAGCAGTTTCTGCTCTTCCGATCTAATCTTTAGCTCCGATCGCCAGAATCCTTTATCCTCCATCTGGTGACGACTACGGATTGGAATAATGTTAAAATTCTGATAATATTTCACCCAACATATATCAGCACTATTTAACATAATTAAAGGTGAAGCAGGGCTATTCAGCAATGTGGCTCTCCAGTGTCTGCCAGTCAGTGATAGGGATGGGCAATAAATGCAAGCTTAACCAGTGATGCACCTACCCTGAAAAAAATAATAAATCAAAATAGGTCAATGTTAACATTGAAATGGTTCCAGTACAAGGGATTAAATATCACATTTCAAAACAAAAAAATATTTAAAATTGACATCACTGCCAAATTAAATCAACCATATCATACAACATTGTGTATGCAAGCAAAGAATCTCACTGTGCATAGTCACATGTGACAATAAAGTATTCCTATTCCTAACTGTCACCCAGCACCACACCCCAACTTCATACAAAAGGAATCTCCTGGGGAAACTGGGAACCCAATCAAAGCTATATAAATAACTCTTATTTATGTCACTATAATAAAGAGTGACGTTAAAAGTCACTGTTGTTGGTAGAAGTTCCACATGACACATTGGACATTGTGTCCTAATCTCGCAATACTTCAAAACCTATGAAATAATAACTCTTAAATATCATGTTTGATAGGAGTGGTTTGGATATGATGTGATTAGGATATGAATATGAGCTTTGTGAGCTTTTGCTCTACTCAGTGTTTCTATTAAATGCTTAACCATGTTAAGAAATATTTGACTATCTTTGAATGTTATCCGTATGTGGTGCTCTCTCTCCACAGAATCACCTACAAATAAATCAAACATTTGGTGGAGGATAACACCAGGAATACGATGCTAAAGTGGCACCTGCAGAAGTTGCCTGAGAAATTCACAAATGCCGTGTCTTTTCTGTGATGTTCCGTAGAAAGGTCCCGACCTGAAACATCACCTATCCATGTTCTCCAGAGATGCTGCTTGATCCGCAGTGTTCCTCCAGCACTTTATATTCTACCTGTGGGTTGCCATGCAGACAAGGGTAAGCTCAACAACATTCGTGCTAACTCCGCAAGCTAATCTGCCATGATTGAGTCTTGCCTTGACTGGCTGCACTGTGCAGTGATCAATGAAGCAGGGATTGAAGCGTGCATTTCTTGGTGTATCAAACAAAAGAGCTGCAATCAATGCTGAAAAATCCAGTGATGAGCTTTCAAATATCAAGACCTGACATGGCAGATGCTGAAAGACATTATTGTCAGAATGGAGTCCCTTTAATTGACATCTCATTGATCATTGCACTCCTAATTCTTTCAGTGACAGCCCGTCAAAGGTCAGAGGTTGCAGCCAGAAGCTCCAGTTAATGTCACTTAGGGAGGGAATGTCTAGAGCATGACCTGGGATATAATTTGGTGCATGACTGATGCTGCGAAATTGTCAGGTTGAAGATGAATTTTCCAATGGGCATGATTTTACCCCAGAGATGATTGCTAGTGTAATCTAACTAGAGTTACATTGTTATTTGGCTAATATGTATTATTGACATGGTCACATATTAAAATATGATTCCACCATAGTACCAAACTATTTAAATAATATATTTTTCTTACAAGCACTTTAAACAGTAATTGACCATGTGATAATCAATGTGTCTCCTTTCTCTTCTCATTCCCCATTCCCACCTACACCTTTCTCACATTGACATGGAATATCGATTATCCTATATTGTTATATAGAACAATGGCATTGGGTTTTAGTAGGTAAGGCTACCTTGGTCAGAAGTCAATTAGCATTTTCTTAAACAATAATGACCCTGTAGTATACCCTTTGTTTTTGACTCCATTTATTGCCTCCTCAATTGCAGACAGGATCTCAGGCAGAATGTTTTGATCTTTCTGTGAGAATGGACTGAATGGCAGTAATCTACACAATTAGTGGAATGTCGAAAAACATACTAGTTGTAATGACAGGGAAAGTACCTTTGTTTGTACTTTGCCTTTACAAAGTTGACAGCATTTGACAGCATTTTCTGATCCAAATGTCACAAACACAATCAATACAGAATCAGAGATTTGAACTTTTTACATGTTATTCCTGTTAAAAAAAAAACACCAACAAATATATTAACATGAGCTGTAACTGAGTTTCCAATGACATAGTATTATTGTTGAACAATCCTT
Source organism: Malacoraja senta (assembly GCA_038087875.1). Lineage (NCBI taxonomy): Eukaryota > Metazoa > Chordata > Chondrichthyes > Rajiformes > Rajidae > Malacoraja > Malacoraja senta. Next base: position 13,225,945 of record CM075986.1, read on the forward strand.
CCAGAAAAATATGCAGAATGAGTTGAGTTTATTGTCACGTGTATTGAGGTATAGTGAAAGGCTTTTGTTGTGTGCTAACCAGTCAGTGGCAAGCAGCACATGATTACAATCGAGCCATGCACAGTGGACAGATACATGATAAAGGGAATAATATGAATTGAAGTAGAGGTTTACAGAGTGAAGCCATTGTAATGCATGATTGTAGATCCACTTCTGTGACTAGCATACAAACAATCACCTGGGGTTGGGGCCATTCGCAACAGGTTTTATTTGTGAATGTTATAAACCTGAATCTGGTGGTGTGTGCGTTTTCACACTTCTATACCTATTGCCTGATGGGAGAGAGGAGAAGAGGAGAGGGGAGAAGGGGCTAGGGTGCCGTCCCATCAGGGACATATGACAATAAATTCTCTCGTGACTCGTCCTTGATTTTGCTGCTGGCCTTGCCGATGCAGCATGAGGTATAAATTGAATCAATGGAAGGGAGGTTGGATGGTGTGATGGCCTGGGCTGTGTCCACAATTCACTGCAATTTCTTACGGTCCTGGATGGAGTTGTTCGCAAACCAAATTGGCATAAAACACATATGGGGGAGTGTGAAGGGTTGGTTGAAATATTGATGAGTTAATTGGATGTTAGGATGTCAGGCAATCCTAGTGGTTAAATATAAAAATAAATCTGACTGCTGTGACTGTTGTTCCCATTCTTTCACTTATTTCCCTGTCATCCATTCTGACTCTTGCCTATCACGCCCCTCCCATTGCCCTGACACCTCCCTCTACTAGGGGTCATTTACAGTAGCCAATATAGGTAGTGACCCAAGCAAGCAGAGGAAACCCAAACGGCCAGAGAGGGGACGTGCAAACTTCATAAACGGCAGTGGAACAGTCAAAATGCATAGGAACCTGTAATTTCCCTCTCCCCTGAGTCAGTCTGAAGAAGGGTCTCGACTCGAAACGTCACCTATCCTTCTCTCCAGAGATGCTGCCTGTACCATCTTCAGTGGAACAGTCAAAACTGGGTCGCTGGTGCTGTGAAGCAGTGGCTATACCCTGGTGTGCCACTGTGTCACCAAGAGCACTTGTTATTTGTTTGTGGCCACCACTCACATTTACTTTCATTCCTAAACAGAGGAACGATGATTCACATGTAGGCCCCCACTAGATAATGACAAACCTATTTCACCTCCAGAAGATAATTTGCAAACAGACCACCTTTCAGTGCAAACCGATATAGATTGATTCATAACATTACTGAAACTAGATTTTGTAAAAACAAGATCCAGCAGTACTAAATTGACCAGCTGCCGAGGGTGGACTAGAACTCGTGTCTGGATCAATGGTCCAGAACTGGTCATGCCCCAGTAACTGACCATCACGGTACGTGCCTCTGGTAAGGAGCTGTTAGTCACCTTAAAAAAACTCGCAGTCTCAATCGGTCATGAATGATCAGTGCATTTTATTAATCACAGTACAAAAATAAATAAAAATTAAAAAAATTTCAACGTAAAATACAGCCGCCGCTGTTTACAGCATCGTGACACCAATATCCTTAACTTCACCCATACATACATACACACACACATACACACACACACACACACACCCTATACACATACAACAAATAACACCGTTTGGTCAACAGAGATTTTCACTTGTTTTTAAATAACAAATTGCACTGGGGAAACATCTTCATATATTAGCACTTCTAGAATGTACAGCTGAAGTCTATCTGACAGACTACCCGTGACAATGGCACATCCTTGCAATGGCACATCCTTGCAGGCTCCGCAGTCACCTGGTTCAGAGAGAAACACGGACACGTGCGTCCGAGAACGACAAAAAAAAACTCCCCACCCTCAAGTCTTCGTGTTGATAAATACTTATTTGAAACGGTTACCCCCCCCGCCCCCCCACCCAAAAATACTCGATATTTTCCTTAGGGATTTTTTTTTTCTTGCCATGTGGCTTTCTAGCTGCGAGAGTCAGTTTTACTAAGATGATGTCAGGGACACGAGATACTTAGCATGCACAATACCACTGGAGCGAGTTAGAGAAAGAAATAGAGAGAGAGAGAGAGAGAGAGAGAGAGAGAGAGAGAGAGAGAGGAAAACGTGCCGTTTTTGCAGGACCGGTTTAAAAAAAAATTTGTTCTAAAACACTTTTAGCAGCATGGAAATAAATCTCTTTTGAACTAGACCCCAATGGAACAAAGGAACATAAAGGGTGCGCACTCAAGTGCATCGAGCTGTCTCGATAGATGTATCGTTTTGAGGGCCCCGGCGAACAATCACCGGTCTAATCCTATCAGTATCCGACCTCGCTCCTCCTGGCCACTTTCGTTCTTTAAGTCGGCGAAGACTTGCGTGAAGAAGTGAGGATCCGCGTTAATTTGCAACATTTTCGCACTCATGGCGTTGATTATACTGAGACAGCGGTCCCAGAAAGCCTCTTTACAGCTCTCCACGAGAAAAGGTTTGAGCGGGTAAGAGATCTCGTTGCCCATGTACGAGTAGGACAGGTAGAGGCAGGTCAAGAGGGTAGCTTGCAGTTCGTGAGCTGTGGCCAGCTCCGACGAAATCACGTCCCGGCACAGCATGTAAACAAAGACCACGTTAGCCGGCGTGACAAAGCCTTGGTCCTGCCACCCCTGGAGCAGGAGAGAGCGGTCCACACTCCGGAGCCACAGCACCGGGTCGGTGGGCGACAGGTGTTTGAGACGGTAGCATCTACGACAGAGAAACTCGCTCAGACACTTGAGCAGCTCGCTGGTGGAAGCTTGGACGATGACCCTCTTGGGGGAGCTGGAGCCGCCGGTGGTGCCGTGGGGGGTTTTCTTCACCGAGGAAGCGGCGTTCTTGTTCCCGGGCAGCTGGTTGACTCGCTGGGCCGGCGGTTGGGTCTGGGCGAAGGTGGAGAGGTTGGCGCAGGAAAGGGACTTCTTCAAGTTCTCGTTGTTGAGGTGGGTGACGTTGTTCTGGTAGTTGTTGGGGTTGACCTTCTTGGAGTTCTTCTTCTTGGCGGAGACGGCCACGATGCGTTTCCAGGGCAGCACGGAGATGATGGAGTGACGCTTGAGGTTCTTGTCCTTGGAGTTCTTGCTGTTCTGCACGGCCGTGTACTGGCCCACTGTGGCCGAGCCATCTTCGAAGAGAGCCGCCTTCCTGTAGCTGGGCGACAGAGAGAGCACGGTGCCCATGGCTGAGCTAGCGGCCCGGAGATGGGGCTGGCGGGGCTGAGCGGGGGGAGGGAAGGGATAGCCGTGTCTCAGTCGATGGCGCCGAGCCGCGGTTCACTCTGTTTGGGCGACGGGAGACGGAGACCCCCTTCTCTGGTCCTTGCAGATGTACACGGCGTGTTCGGTCTCAGTGCAAAAGGCAAACATCTGGATTAATCCAGACCTTCTCCAGCTTCTGGGAAGAGCAGGCGTCTGTTTAGTTGAAGGCACCGCGCTTGGTCTCTCGCTGCACTGCGTTTAAATGGCGATGTGTCTGTGTCTGTGTCTGTGTTGGTGGAGGCGGTCTCCGCTGCGGTAAAACGGCGGGGTCCCTTGATGTGACCCGGAGTCAGGCGAACATCGGCTCTCTGCCCTCGTTTTTTTTTAAAGTAGGGAGATAGATGGAGGAGGGAAGCACAGCCCCGTCTCCACAACCCTTCAGCCCAGCTGCGCTTCTCCGCCCTGATCTCCCCGTTGGACCGGTATCTGCCCGAGGGTGATGGAGAGATCTCCGTGATCCGCGTTCCCTCTAAGCGGGCGGCTGCATCATGTCGACGGAGAAGCAGGCAATACTTGCTCCCGAGATCGGCGAGCTCTCTCTCCCCCTCTCTCCCCCTCTCCCCCTCTCCCCCGCTTCACTCCCACCTCTCTCCGCTCTCTTGTCCAGGAAACTGCTATTTCCGAACTGACAACTGATTTTTTTTCGCCCCCTCTCGCACTGACTCTCCGCCTCCCTTCTCCCCCGCCAGTCACAACACCCAACGCCTCCCAAGCAGGAGGAGTTATGGTGATTTGTTTTAACCCCTTCGCCGCTTCTCCGGCCGCGACCCATTAACGGGAATACAGAAGACTGCAGATGCTGGTCTTGAGCAAAATACAAGTTGCTGGAGGAACTCAGCGGGTCAAGCGGCATCTGTGGAGGGAATGTGGACAGGCGATGGATGTTTCGGGTTACAACACATCTTCAAAGTCTGTCCCGTTGAGTTCTTCCAGAACTTTTGTGTTTTGCACATGACCCAATTAATGCCTCTGAGGTTGGAGATTCTGCGTCAAATGTAGACGGAGGAGATGGTGCAATGCCACGGAGATACCCCTGTCGGATTTCACTGCGGAGATGAGCAGCGTGGCCGCACAGCAGAGCAGCCAGTTTGTGCGTGGTTCGGCCCGGTATTTATACGCTACTCAGAATCTGATGTGTTGCAAGGAACTGCAGATGCTGGTTTAAACCGAAGTTAGACACAAAAAGCTGGAGTAACTCAGTGGGTCAGACAGCATCTCTGGAGAAAAAGAATAGGCGACGCTTTCTCACTTTTTCTCCAGAGATGCTGTCTGTCCCGCTGAGTTGCTCCAGCTTTTTGTGTCTACCCAGAATCTAATACTGGGTTGGTTTTCGTGGGCCGAGCGTGAAGAGTCTGTCACGCTGCCTACAACGCGAGAGGTGCTCACCATTCGAAAGAGCATCTTTGATTGGGAGCATTTTGGGATCACATTGACATTGTGAAAGGCATTGTACACAAATACGAGAAAAACAAGACTGATGTTTTTGTCTTTGATTGAATGCGTTCGCCGAAGGCATCCAAGTGAGAAAAATGCCAATGTATCATAAAGCTCGTTTTATGGGGTATGAATAATGCTACATCTTCACGCGATTGGATAAACTTCTCACGTCAATTCAGTTCCAAATATTCCCCAGTAATTTAGTCAAGTTTCCACTTGCATAGCTCAGCATAAAATGCAGGCGCCCAGAGAAGACAGAGGAAGTGTAGCTCCATTAGAGATACCGACTCTGGTTGGTTGTCAGGCAATTATTTCCGACATTAGCGTATTTTAGGATAGCATCACTGACGCTGTATCTAATAGAACATTACACGGAGAGATGAAGAGAGTCAAGCTTGTTTAATTGCCATATGTACCGGGTAGGGAGCAATACGATTCATATTTGCTGCAGTTTTACAGGCCCGTTAATACGATAACACAACAAATAAATATGTAATAATCGATGATACAAGAGAATAATAGTCGTTAATACTTGACAACCAGACCATAATAGTCCAACACGGAAGTACGAAGTACGTAGTGCGAGCAAACAAAAAAGTTGGTGATGTCGGGTTGTGGTTAGCTGTGTTGTGGAGGAAGCTGATGTCTGCTGGTGAGAAGCTGTTCTGGAACCTGGAGATCACTGTCCTCAGACTCCTACACTTCTTCATTGGATCAGCAACATGTTTTTCTCACGGGTCATTGATGATATTAGCTGCCTTTTTGAGGTCAATACCCGCGATGGACGGGCAACACACACCCCCCTTCTTCAGCCTCCTTCGTTCCTGGGCGTTCGTGTTACCGTGCCAGGTCATTTCACAATCAGTCAGTTTGCTCTGTACTACACTACTTCAGTCTAAAGAAGGGTCTCCACCCGAAACGTCACCCATTCCTCCTCTCCAGAGATGCTGCCTGTCCCGCTGAGTTATTCCAGCATTTTGTGTCTATCCTCGGTGTAAACCAGCATTTGCAGTTCCTTGCTCCATTACTGATCTACTGGTCAAGTGCCAATCCTAAGCTCCCTTTTGGGTTATTTTGTGTGTGACACAATTTTCCAGCCACACACAGGCCTTCTCCCCACCCTCATATCATTTCCAATTTTCAGACCGAGCCCCACATTAGTGCATTATCCTTAGTGTTCTGATTAGTAAGGCTGATAAATTCAATGCAACATAAGGCAGGTGCTGGAAATCTCAAATAAAACAGAAAGTAGCGAAAATAAAGTCAATAGGTTGGGTAACATTTATGGGAGAGAGAAAGGGTGAATGGTGCAGTTTGGATCATCAGAAACAGGAAGAGTTAAAATGAAGAACATTGTTTGCAATAAGGGGTGGAGCAAAGATAAGAATGGGAGAGGTCAAAATAGGACGGAGATCAGCAAAGGCTGAAGGAGCAGGTGGTACTGGCAGGGAGCAGGTGTTAAATGTAGGTCTGGTGGACAAGTACAGTATGTAGGGCAAGATGAAAGAATCTGAAATACCTGAAGAGCAATGAGAAAACAAAATGAATGGTGGAAATATAAGGTAGAAAACTGGAATGGCTGGTTATTTATTTTCCTTTAGAGATACAGCGTGGAAACAGGCCCTTCAGCCCACTGAGTCCATGATGACCATTCATCACCCATACACTTGTTCCATGTTGTCCCACTTTCACATCCAGCACACCAGGGGCAATTTACAGAAAACAATGAACCCGCAAACCTGCACGTCTTTGGAATATGAGAGGAAACCCAAGCACCCGGACGAAACCTCAAGTGGTCACAGGGAGAACGTACAAACTACACACAGACAACAACCGAGGTCAGGATATAACCCAGCTCTCTGGCACTGTGAGGCAGCAGTTCTACAGCTGCGCCACTGCACCACCCCATAATATTATTGAATGCAATTTGTCATTGGTACGGTAATGATGGGCACAGGTCTATCACTGTACAATATTGTGTTAGTGTTGGTGGGCACAGGAGCCTGTGTAACACTGGGTACAGTACTAATGGCCATGGATCTGTCTCTACATAACACCAGGAGTCTGTCGTTATACATTTTCCTGAATAGTTTGAACAAAATGAAATGCATTTCTCCTGAGGGACCCATAGATGTGGTTTGGATTGATAATCTGTCCATCTCTGTGAATGTTGTGTGCAGTACCGCATTGCAGCAGACACAGTTCCTTTCTTTTAGTGTTGTTGGTGACATGGACGAGGTAGATTGTCCTGTTGGAGCCAAGGGCCATTCTTCCCTCTCCTAGCTGCTAGCCCCATCTCCTGCTTTTAACCTTGCATGATTTCTCCACACATGACTCTTTTAGATTTACAACTGGATCAGTAGTTAAGTCAAGAGTTTATAGTCACGTGTCCCAGATAGGACAATGAAATTCTTGCTTGCTGCAGCACAACAGAATATTGTAAGCAAAAATACAGTACGTAACAGTTCTAATATAATATTTTTGGTTTGAAACATGAACACCCATTTGTTTCTTCACAGCTGCTGCCTGACACACTGGGTGTTTGCAGCAATCTCTGCATTATGAGAGAATTTCATTGGTGTGTGAATTGTACCACAGAACACGAACAAGTGCTTGATCCTAAACTACCATCTGTTGAATGATGGCGGGGAGGGAGATGGGGCTAGAGGAACAACACCTCGCCATCTACTACCCGATGGCATGAACGATAAATTCTCTAAGTTCAGGTAACCGGCTTCCTCCAATCCGTCTCTCTATCTACTGGGATCCTCTGACTTTATTTTTATTGCCCACAACATGCCACCTCTCCCACACTGCTTCTTTCTCACCCACTCCATATGTTCGTCGGCCGGACACTCCTTCCACTGGCTCCCCTCATCCCACTGTTCCTCTGCCCATCCAACCTCCCTTATCTGGTTCTCATTCCCACCTCCCTTTCCCATCAGATTCCATCATCTGCAGCTCCTGGTCACCTCCACCCATCATGTCCCAACCTCTGGTTTTCTCCACCCCTTTCTCCATCACCTGACTCCATCAAACCAATCCACCCCTCCTCACCTAGATTGCATTTGGAAACGTAGAAACAAAGAACTGCAGATACTGGTTTCTACCACAGATATACTGTATACAAAGTGCTGAGGACCTCAGTGGAGTAACTCAGTGGGTCAGGTAGCATCTTGGAGAAAAAGGATGGGTTATGTTTTGGATCGGGACCCGTCTTTGATAATTGCTAGTTTCTGAGCTTCCCCCCAGTCTAGTTTCAGTAAAAACACTGAATTAAGCACTTGAAATAACTAAAGTTTATTTTACCAAAAGCGTGTTACAGATCAAACACTGTACCTATCCCCACCGCGGGTTCGATCCCTGCGTCTGTCTGTTCAAGCCCTCTAGGCCTTGTGCAGACAGAGACACTCCAGAAGTTCTCCAGAAGATCGACCTTGAGCCTCGTGATAACGGCCTTTTATATGCCCCGCGAACCGAACCACACAGAAGGTTGTCTTACAATGACCCAATAACAGATATCGATTAACCCCATACATAACAGATGTTTTCCTAACCCAATAATACAACAGGTCAATATGTTGTATTCACAACGGACTTCGAGATGAAGTCGACTATTGAAACATTTACCCTGATTTACAGAGCTTTCAGACAAGGCTTAACATCCCATCCAATAAACATCCAGCAGAGTCAGATTCTGTAACATTACTTACAAACTATTTACAAAATGTATATCTAGTTTGCAACCACCCAATCCATTCTATGCATTAGGTATTAGATTGACAAGGCTTGCAGGTTCCCTGCCCTTTTCCATATGAATTGTATCTAAGTTCCAGACTTTCTGCCACCTCTCGCAGCCTGTCCCAGCTCTGCAGAGAGCATTCCCAATTTGACCAAGTCTCCCAGCAAGCCCTGAAACTTAACCCCATTTTGAAGTCCTGACGGGTCCAATTTAGCCAGGATTAACATTCCTTCCTTTTATCATTATGATAATCCATCATAAATGATAACTAAAGTAGCTTAGTCATCAGCTAACCAGATATACATATGTGTGCTTTACATTTCCCTTCTATCAGCAACACAAGATGACGCTGTCTCTGCTCAGGATCTTGTAAAGCGTCCTGAGTTTGCATGGGCATGACTTCACAAGTCCTGTCTGAGGAATCTTCACCTCCCGAGTTTTCGTGGGCGCGAACTCCCTTCATCCGTGTTCCTGCCCAGTCTTCCATCACCTTCCAGTTGAACCTAGATCCTAGAAAAACCTCAAAGAAACTATGGACCAAGCAAGTTACCATTATACCACACCCTTGCTATTTCCCATTCCACTGAAAGCCTAGCTAGCCCTATTCTAATGTCTATTGGCTCTAATGGCTCGTACTCCCTAACCTACACTACTTCTCTAGGATCGCTCTGGAATCTCTCTCCTTCACACAATATGTATATCTGATGACAGAAAATCATATAAATTTCAGCTGGGGTTGGACCAGATTCCCCTAAAGGCGCGACTTTAATTTAACGCAAAGCATAATAAATGTTCCAATTAAACCAAATTCAGTCTCAGCCTTAAATTTACCATTTTGAATTTCAATGCCCATCTTCTTCTTCATTCCACAGCATTGTAGCCGATATTACAATTTCTTTCCAATTCCTGTGGAATTCCCAGCTGTTCAAATTTAAACAATCAATTTCTATACCACTAATTTCATACAAAGTCCAATCAAAATGCCAAATCCAGGGACAATCTCTCTCCACCTTGATAATATAAGCCTCTTTACCATCAAGGGTTCAACAATTCAAAGCTATCGGGCAAATACACATCGGCTCTGCTATTCCAATACAATCCAAGTTTCCTCCCTGCAGTTAACCAAGTCTGTCCTCTACGTTCCCTTAACTTATCAGAGCACTTACTATGATAATGCTAACTCTCCACTCTAATGGTTCTTTATTATCTCCACTCCTATTATGTCAGCTCTTACTATAATTCTAACTCTTACTGGGTTGGCTTCGTTCCCTTCTAGGGGTTCTCGCTTTTATTCTATTGGCTCCTTCCTTTTATTAGATTCGTTTTCCCTGGCCTCGTTGTCTTTTACTCCATTACTCCATCACTATATTGGCTTCATTGTCTAGGGGTTCTTGTTCTTATAATTTCCAACCACTGGATGATATCCTGATCCGGTCTCCTAAAGGGAAGTCCTGTTGCTCACAGTTCCTCTTTTGACCATATCCAATCATATTACAATTTCACCTCTTATTTTAAATCCCAATGTTTATTTCAATTTCCACTCCTAATTTCAATTGAACTCACATATTCCCTCATTAACTCCATATTACCAGATTTCTTCCAATTCCATCCTTCTTGGATCCCTTTGAACAATCCTTTCCATCCTTGTCTGCCTTTCTGAGGACGAGATAATAACAAAGTCAATTAACTATCAAAATTCCAATTAGTCCTGTCAGATTCCCCAAGTCCATTCCAAATTCAAAATGTTTTAAAGTCTCCCCAAGTCACCACCACCCAATTTCGAGACCAAATTCAGAATTTATAAATTTAGTTCTAAACCCCATAATTTAAATGCAATTCAGGTGTTCTGCCCCAAACCACAGAGAATTAATTTCTTCAAAAACAATTCTTCAGACTAAAGTCTGTCCCAAAAGTCATTGCAGGGCATTGATGTTATTCTCCTTCACACTCTGAGTTCCTCCAGCACTTTGATTTTTACTCCAGATTCCAGGCTCTTGGAATTTGCTGGATGCTGGACATCTTTTGAGCCTTCAATTTGATGCTGCATTTTTCAAGGGTAGGTTAAAAAGAATAAGAAGCAATAATGCAATCAGGTCTTGAGATGCATTAATATTTACCAATGTAAAAATTAACCTATTAACATAAAGTAACTAATTTGCAGGATTTTTGTGAAGTTCTAACATTAGGAAGCTTACATAGGTTTATCTGCTTGGCCTAATTTAAGACTTTCATTAAACAAAACATTATAATTGATACTTTACCCAAATTTTATTTCAGAAATGTAGTGCAAGATGCTACAAAACACTTCAGGCTGATGTCTTATCCTGATCCTAACCAGCTCTGTGGCTACATCATGCATTAGAATATCCAATGCCACTGGGAGTGAAAGGGTACAAGACCTTTTTCCTACTCATTTGTAGAGTTCAGCACATTTGGCCACGGTCTTGTGAGATGCTGTTCCAAACACCGATATCACCATAACATAATTTTAATAACAGTGGCATCTGCATCCATTGACACACATATCCCAACAATTGAAATAGCTTTAGGTTTATTGTCAGGTATGCGGAGGTAAAGTGAAAAACTTAGTTTTGCATGCTATACCAACTTAGTTTTGCATGCTATACCAACAGATCGGATATTCCTCACATAGATGCAATCCTTTCAAAAATCAAGTACTGTAGATAGAGCAAAGGGAAGATTCAGAGTGCAGAATATAGTTCTTAGCATTGTAGAGCCATTGTAGCATTCCATAGATAAAGCCCAATGAGCTCAATGGAGTTGAGGTGAATCTGATAGTACCCTAGATTGTGGAAAGACCATTCAGGATCCTGATAACAGAGGGGAAGAAACTGTTTCTGAGTCTGGTGGTGTGTGCTTCCAAGCTTTTGTACCTTGCGATATGATAGATCTTTATTTATCCCAGGAGGGAAATTGATCTGCCAACAGTCATAAATCGACTGTTGGCTGGTTGCCGTGTGGAACCGGAAACCGTGCTGGAATAACTGGTTATTCCTTCTGTCGAACTGGAGCAGGGAGAAGGAATAACCAGGGTGGGACAAGTCTTTGATTATGTTGGCTGCTCTTCTAAGGCAGCGTGAAGTGGAGATGGACTGTGCTATAACTTTCTGCAATTACTTGTGGTATGCAACAGTCTAATCAAGCCTAATGAACCCATTCTCTCTCTCTCTCGTAACAGCTCAGTCCTGCCACCCCAAGAAATTTGGCAAAGATTCATGTTGCCTGAAATCAGTGTTTCACACCATCCGATGTTCTTGGAATTTGTATTGTGCCACTGTACCAGCTGCATAATTCAGTTTTTATTGGAAAAAAAACTAGCTGAGATATCATGTCTTTTAATTTGAATGTCAGAGTGAGATGCTCTTAGTTTAGTCTCCTGGACTGTTTACATAAACTTGGATTAAAACATAACAAAAACCATCCGTTAGTTTTACGCTGCCGTTAAACATCCTCAAGCGGATTAATGATTTCCCCTGAATGTTAGTCATTCCTTGTTGGGTAGTACTCTCCCTTCCAAACACAGTAGATACGTTCTGCTCCAGAGACTTGCACACAAAATATAGCCTGGTGCTTCATTCCAACCTATGAAGTGGGTTATTAACAGAGCTACTATTTGCCCATGGGATCGATGCTATGACATTATATAGAAGGGGGAAATGCAGCATTCTTCCAGTGTCCTGGTCAATATTTATCTTTTAGCCAACATTATTAAAATAACATTCCAGACCATGATCTTAATATTCATTGATTGAAAGATACAGCATGGAGACAGGCTCTTTGGCCCATCAAGTCCACACCGACCATCGATCATTCGTTCACACTAGTTCCGTTATCCCAATGTCGCATCCGCTCCCTACACACAAACGGCAATGTATAGAGGCCAATTAACCTATAAACCCATACATCCTTAGGATGTGGGAGTTAACTGAAGCACCCGGAGCAAACCCACAGTCACAGGGAGAACGTGCAAATTCCACACAAACAGCACCCAAGGTCAGGATTGAACCCAGGTTAGGCAGCAGCTCAAAATTGTTTATATGGCCTCACAATAAAAATTAGGCCTCCATTTCTACATTCCGATAGCCTCCAAGGATCCTGAAAGGTTCTATAAAAATACAAAGCTCTGGCTTTTTATTGCATACACATAGGACCAACTCTCACAGTACGTCTCATTTCCTGGCAGACATAAAATCCTCCACAAATGAAAGTTTCCTAAATATTACGTTTAAAATCATTTAACATACTCATGTGTGGCAAAAATATTTCATGCTGGAGGTTAAACTGACAGTGATTATATGAAAAGGATTCATGTTTTATTATTTTATCTGTACTCTATTGTAACACACAATGGCCAAATTCTAATCCAGCATATAATTATTTCAAAATATTATAATTCATTTTACATAATTCTCCAGTCACTTGTCATCCTACAATGTTAAAAGTATAAGTGGCACAACTGGTAGAGCTACTGCCTCACAGCGACAGCGCCCCGGGTTGGATCCTGACATCGGGTGCTGTCTGTGTGGAGTTTACACGGTTTCCCTGTGACGATGTGGGTGTCCTCCTACTTCCCAAAGACTTGCGGGTTTGTAGGCAATTGGCCTCTAGATTGCTGCTAGTGTGTAGGTGGAAAATGGGATAACATGGAATAAATGTGAATGGATGATCGATGGTCGGAGTGGACCCAGTGGGCTGAAGGGCCTGCTTCTGAGCTTATCTTTCAATGTATCAATGTGGCAAATATGTCTTGGTTCTTACCTGTCCTATTGTGATTATAATCTTAACTATAGACAAAATGCAATTAGCCGTTTAACTGATTTTGAACAGCATTTGGATGAATTCTATATACTTGGGGAAGGAACGTGTTTTTTTCTTGTCTGAGCTTTATACGAATAACCGAAAATAATTAATCATTGATATGAACAATAATTTAAAAAATGATATTTTAAATCTGTGCAAACCACATTAATAAATTTGAAGAAGGGTTTCGGCCCGAAACGTTACCTATTTCCTTCGCTCCATAGATGCTGCTGCACCCGCTGAGTTTCTCCAGCATTTTTGTGTCCCTTTAATAAATTTAATGTTCCGTACACGCTATTTAAACGAATTTATAGTCTGGGGCTTTTTAATTACATTTCTGCCAACTGCTAATTTTAGTAATTTAATATCAGATATCGTTTTAAAGAGGAACAGCTCGGGGTTAATCCAGGCACATTATGGGTTAATAATTGGCTCCGCCTCATGCCCGCTCAGCACATATTTCGTCCAGTATGGAGATGAGCCAGCGAATATAATCAACGAAATTATAATTCCCTCTGCAGCCTCCCCGACAGCTTGAGGGACAATGTAGCCACTGACAGTCGGCCCATTTTGTCAGAGGAAAACAAAGGAGTCAGTGAAAACATAACATAATTTGCATTTTTAAATAAATAAATGAAATTCGCCGCTTTCGTGGTACAAAAATTCCCGGGAGTTAATTCCCCTCTCCAGATTTTAGGCGATAATGAGGAAGTATTACCCATCTGGTTGCTTTAAGAGGGGGGAAAAAAGGTTTTTGCTGGTTTCCGCTAAAACCGGAGCCTTTTATAAAATAATTAATTTGCTGGCAGCCTTATGTCTTTGTAGAGTTTTAATCCATTTAGTGCCATGGATTTTTATAATTGGGTTTGGTTGGTTTAATTGTCTTATCTTGAACTCGCGGATTTGGTACATCCCTGGTCTCAAAATAAATAGTGATTTAAATTCTAACCAGGAATCCAGTGAGAGTAATTTTCATCTGAAATTTCCAGATTGAGCCTGGGTCACATTTTGTGGGGTGAGTGTTTTGTGTGGAAATTCATGCAAGGGGGCCGCCCGCTGGCCACTGAAGGAACAGCAACTCAATCTTCCCCTATCAAAGCAAAACACAGAAGTGCTGGAGGAACTCGGCATCTAGCAGGATCAGTTAAAAGGGGGTGAGGACTTTGGTACGGAAATGAAGAAAAGCAGGGAAGGTTTAAGGTATCAAGGATTAATGTCTTTTGTTTCGGAAGCAAAATACCACATACCCTCGTCTGGAAAAGAAAGTGATATTGTCCTGCATCACTTTACTGACTATTTGGAGCAACCTTATTAACCTCAGCAACTGCAGAACAAATGGGGAGAAGGGCACCTGGTCACCACGCGTTTTTTTCTGGACTTACCGTACTACAGCCCTCCACGGCTGAACTCCTTCCAAACCATTTAAAGAAAATCTATTTGCCATCTTGTTAAAAAGTGATTGAAGGTAGTTGAGGCCAGTTCATTGGCTATATTTAAGAGGGAGTTAGATGTGGCCCTTGTGGCTAAAGGGATCAGGGGGTATGGAGAGAAGGCAGGTACAGGATACTGATTTGGATGATCAGCCATGATCATATTGAATGGCGGTGCAGGCTCGAAGGGGTGAATGGCCTACTCCTGCACCTATTTTCTATGTTTCTATGATTATACTACCCCGTTTTCATGTGCCATATCTCAGGAAAGCAAAATGATGATCCCAGTGCCAAAAACCGCAGCCCGAAAATGTAATCTGTAGCCCTGTTCCATATCGTCAGCCTTCACTGACGTAAATTGGAAGGTTCTGCTAAATTGTTACTAAAATACCAAGTTTGAGAGAGACAGCAAGGCGTATAATTCAACCATTGTGTTATTTATTCCGTTACACTACAATGAGATTCACTTTAACCGAATTTGGTAAAAAGGATTGGCATTCTGCTGCAGCACTGAAGAGGGAGGGAAAAGCAGGAATAAGACCAAAGCAAACAATGGTATGTATGGTGTTAGTATACTCTTTTCCAAGAATGCACAAGGTCTGACAGGTTTATGCATCATGTAAACAGAAAATGAAACTCGGGTTGGATACCCACGGGTGCAATTGGTCAGAGGATTAAAGTTGCTGCCCCAGCAACACCTGCTTACAAGTCGTGTAGCACCGAAACAGGCCTTTCGGTCTAACTCATCCATGCCAACCAAGATACCCCATCTAAGCTAGTCCCATTTGGTCCTTATCCCTCCACCCCTTTCCTATTTGTACCTGTCTAAATGTCTTTTAAATGTTCTTTATAATACAAGCCTTAACTACTTCCTATGGCAACATTGAACATATACCTACCCCCTGTACACAAAGTAGTGGGATATGCTGAGATTATAGAGAGATCTGTTAAATATGGATAAATGAGCAAGTTCAAAAAGTTTTTTTTTTTAAAGCTATAGCTTTTATTTACAAACCAGAGTACACAAAAGTACATGTTGAACAATTATAATGAGCAGCCTTGGTTAAAAAAACAGAAATTGGTGGAAACATTCAGCAGATCAATCAGCATCTGTGGAAAGATAAATGGTAGTACGAGGTGAAGGCCCACCAACACAGATGGTGGATGTAGTAGTTGGGCAGCACAGAAGTGTTCATACAGTAAGTGTTCATCAGTAGATGCTGTCTCATAAATCCAGTGACAAGTACAATTCTGAGCTTGTTCTGTCTATGGAGTGTGGATATTCCTCAAGACTGCAATCCTCCAGATGTTCCAATGTCCTTCCACATCCCAAAATGTGCATGTTGGCACCCTGCTTGGCCAATATAAATTGCCCCTCATGCAGGATCCAAGGCAGATGGAGTTGATGGGAATGTGGGGAGTGTGAAAGGATTAGGGGAAATGGGTGGTTGGTCACCATGGGCTTGGTGAGCTGAAAGGCCCATTTCCTTGCGGCATTTCACTAAGACTTAATGACCCTTTGTCATATTTGGCCACAACAGTATTAGTGTCCAGATCCGAGTAGCACATACTGTAAACTGATTTTACAGAGGGATACCAGAGAATACAGAATTATATAAGACAGTCCTATTATTTTCCTTGAGCAGCTCAAAATCCATTAGTATTCTTTCCTAGTGTTTTTTTAAACCATCTATGCAATTTCCATTTTAAGAGACATCTTGGTCATTTTGCCCAACTATTTCCTGCAGCAAATATACTTCACACTAATTTTACCTAATTTGTCTCTGCATATTCTGTGATCATTTTAGATCAATATTCTATATCACAATCACCAACCAAAGAGGTACATACGCAGTACATATGAAAACTCTATTTAATCTTGCCTGCTTGGCTGGCTGTCAAATAGCTGAAAGACTTTTATATGGGAGCAAGGAGTTTGTATTTAGGTTCTTCTGTGTGCTGTTATACACCCTGTTAGGGCACCGCCATTTCAGTAGCGATTCTGTGCATCTGGGCAGGTAACTGAAGGGGTAATATCTGTCAAGCATCCAATTAGTCCCGCACCACTCAATTTCTAAGTGTTTGTTGATTTCATCTCAAATCACAGAACGGACACATTTTCTCAAACTAAACATAATATTTAACCTCAAGTCAATTTGATAAGATTACGATATTTTGAATGGAGGTTACAACCCTTCTCTGCCCCGAGTTAAAAGGCCCATTGCAAATATAAATTCATTATTAATACGATTGTTAGTGCTGCAAAAAAAATCCAAAAATTGAATGGGATGGACTACTAATTTTTGAACATGTGCAAGTAGCATTTTGACGCAACCTTGCTAAACAGCTGAGCTAGTGAGGAAAATCAAGAATTCTGGAAACAAAAGCAATGGCTTATTGAATCCTTCTGTGTTGCAGCTTGCCGCCACAACTCTATTGCTGGTTACTTCCTCAAGTTTGCTTTGTGAATCTTTCCAAGGTTTCAAACAGGGTTTATCAGTTTAATTTCCAAGAAAAAAAATCCAACACTCAACCATTCACGACCTGAGGCTTAGGGAAGATAGGGTGGGGTTGTGAAATGTCCATGTCCTGACATGTTGTAAAAAGATAACTGAATGCATGCATCAGTTTACCATCCACTGTAAACAATGGAATTATTAATGGAACAGATATGTCTTGAGCTCCAATGGGTCAATGGTAAGAGATACTAAACAACTATTCTTTTGAACAGGCCTGCAATACGAGTCCCATCTTCTCTACCCCCCCATCCCCCCAAACCCCATCTAACCAATTAAATTTGTTTATTATGGTTCTTACCGCAAAGGACTTGAGCAATACTCTGGTCATTAAAACTCTGCTAGTGGAAACTTGCATGCAAATTGGCTGCTAAAGTTCCTACATTACAATACTTCACCACATTTCAATAGCTGTTGAATGCAAAGGATGTCAGGATCTTGGAAGGTTTAAGTCTCTGTGCTGTGCCCAAAAAGGCAATGTTGATTTTGTTTTATAGGCAATGTTACAATGTGTAAAGGAGACACAGTTTAAATAGTTAAACATTTAACCAAAGGTTGTTTTCTTTTTCAAAAAGATTATGGTAATGCAAATTTATATATAAGGATTCAAAAGGGACGAACGGGAGATTATTTTAACCAGAAATTTTATCAAAGCTAAAGAAACAAATGATGGTTATCAAATCATAGAATTACAGAAACATGCAGCACAGAAACAGGCCCATCTCTTTCACGCTAAACGTGATTTCCATCTACACTAATCTCATAGTATACTTATATTCCTTTATGCATTTTCAATCCAAGTACCTGTCCATATACTTTCAAACATTGTATTCGTATCTGCTTCACCGCCTCTTCTGGCAGTACATTCATGATATTCACCAACTCCCTGTGGAAAAACTTACCCATGAAATGTCTTACATTTTTCACCTTAAATTTGTCCGAGTCTCTAGAGAAAATACTTTGATCATGTACTCTGTCTCATTTTTATCAACGTCTAAGGTCACCCATCAGCCTCCAACATTCCCCTTTGGAATGACTCTTCTCCTCCCCCCCCATCAGACCGCTGAAGATTCCCAACCCGAAATGTTGATGCCCATCTTGCAATTCAGAAGTGTCAACAAAAAGTAAAGCACCTATCACCAATCTACAATTAAAGTAATCAGTTAATCTATCAGCCTATTGTAATGTGGGAGGAAGGTGGAGCATCAGAGCAACACCCAATCACAGGAGGATGTTGAGGCTTTGGTCAGGGTGCAGAAGAGGTTCATCAGGATGCTGCCTTGAAAAGAGGGCATTAGGTACAAGAGGTTGGACAAACCTGGATGGCATTCATTTGGCAGACTTCCAGTCAGAATAACACCACTCTACTTCCGGTCTTCTGTACTCAGGCCAATTTTGAATCCATTCTACCAAGTCTCCATTAATCCCAGAATGAGTCTCCATGAATGAGCAAAGCCAAAGTAATCCTTAAGATTCATCTACATACAATGGGCCTCAAATGCCAAATCAAATGAACGTACTTAACATACCAGTCATTTATTCAAAGAGTTAAGCATTACTTAACATTAGATGCAGAGGCTAGCTCGAGTGGACTAAATGGAGATTCACCAGCATATTGACTGGAATGGAGCAGTTCAGTTATGAGAAGAGATTAGCGAAACAAGATCTGTCCTCCCTGGAGCAGAGATAATTAATAGGTGACTTGGTCAAGGTATATAAAAATCATAACTCATAAGTATAGACACAATAGTCTGCAGGAAGCTTTCCCTCCCAGTTAAATAAAATTGAAGATATGGATTTATAGTAAGGAAGGGATTTAGTGGGGACACGAGGGGGATCATCCAGAGTGGCCAAATAGCTAGAATGTATTGCTTGAGTGAGTGATTGAAGCTCGGTCTGTGACAGCAACTAAGTATCAAGATGAGCACTTGAATTGCTTTGGCATAGGTTTTAGATCAAGTGCTGTGAGATGAGATTAATACGGGAGGGCGTTAATAGGGAGTGTCCACTGGTCGATATGGATGAGTTTGGTTGAATGGCCTGTATGCTGTACGATTCTCCGATTCCAAATTTACCTCGGATGAAGGCAAATCATGTGATAAAGACCTATGAATTTTACTAACACTTGAAAAGACGACATTGGAACTGTGAAGAACAATGGTTAGGATTTATAAACACAAAGATGGCCCATTGAAGGCTCTCTTAAAAATAATACTAGTTTCAATCACCAAGAGTAGCATGCACATGACAACTTTTTAGAAAAAAAACATAAAACATTCAATCATCACCCTGTCCAACTCTCACCAAAACAAGCGAAAATAAAATGAATACTACAATACAACTTAAAGGCAACTTAAGACAGAACTATTTAGTAGAATGGTAGAGGAAAGTCAACTGCCATCCCAAAAGAGAAAAATGGACCACCTCTGCAGAATGGAAACAGAAGAACTGTTTGGTCAAGAGTACAAGCGCGGCATGCTCTCACTTCTGGTTCATATCTGAAGAAGAAACTATTATTTAGTAATGAGTATACCAACAACTCAATATGAACATCATACAAGTTGCTAGGCATTCAGATAATTAAAAACTCTTAAAATGCACCAGATCAAAGATGGAGTTTATTAATTGTGGAAATGTCAACATGTCCTCAACATCATCCAATATTTCAGATATAATAAATATATTAAAAGAGGTGCAGTTAATGGAAGAGATCATGCACAAAAATCCACACATTCTAAGTCAGATCAATCAAATGTAGCACCATGAAAACTGCATTCAAGCTTAAAAACCCTCCCAATAATATATACAAGATACACCTGCACCAAACTATAAATTACTTGGTGATCACTACAAACAGCAAATCATTGAAGCAGCTTTAGCAAACAAAAATCTTTAAAAGTCTACTTAATCTTGATTTGTTATATAACAAATCATGAATCAATTGGATTGGATTATTAAAGAATCAGATACTAGAGTACAAAATTAGCTGTGAAGTAACAATAATTTTTCTTTGGGATAATGAAGCTTCTCAAGACGTACACATCTTACCTCTCCTAACATTATCAATTCATACAATTCCTGGTTATGGTGTGTAAATCTGGAAGCAAGCAAGAGCATTGTGTTTGAGGCACTGAAGTTCAATGTACTTGCTCCTGGTAGTTTTTGACTAAATATCCTACTATTCCATTGCGCACTGAGGCGAGGGTCCCAAAACCAGTAACCACACCGCATGCTGCAAGTGATAATATGGTAGAACTGAATGCCACTCTTGGGAAGGTGCGGAAATGCAGTTCTCTTTATATCCCGTCATTCAGTCAGGAACGCTATAAAGGATTAGAATCAGTTAAAGTTATTGCTGATTTTGCAGATTCATTTTTGAAACGTGGAGCAATCATTGTCACACAAGTGTGCTCCAAAAAGTAAACTGATCATACTGGCAGTAGTTTGCGTGAATTAAAGCAGTTTACATCAAAACATCAAAAATTACTTATCTCACAGTGGGAAGCAAATCACTTACTGC
The DNA here is from genome assembly GCA_038087875.1 of Malacoraja senta. NCBI lineage: Eukaryota > Metazoa > Chordata > Chondrichthyes > Rajiformes > Rajidae > Malacoraja > Malacoraja senta. Next base: position 13,246,687 of record CM075986.1, read on the forward strand.
AATAAAATTACCGAGAGAGAAAAAAAACAAGACCATGTTGACGTAACCTTCAGTCATTCAGTGTAACTAGCTGGAAACAATTTATCTTTTGCTTTTGACATTATAAAAGCAACCAACACTTTGTGATATTAACATAATCCAATTGCATTCCACATCTACAGTTAAGACTGCAGATAGAACATTGTGTTCTGAATCAATCCAGCAGCTTATAAATGAAATCTAGAAATTAATTTCCAGAATCTTATGCAACTGAATACATTTTGTGCTACTATAAATAATTATGGACGGAAGGTCCAGTTGCAACTGAGTAACATGCAGGTTCTATCCTAGCTAATTCCAAAAGGAGCCTAGTGACCCTGCACAATGTCACTAAGTATGTGTCATACTCTAGTGACCATGAAAACTAGGTTTAAATCTACTTCAAATTACTAGCCTTTTAAAAACTTCTGGATCCTTCTTTGAAAATATTTCCTTTCCCCATTTACGAATTTTACTGGCCGAAAGTGGTAGTGAATTCAAAAAGGCGACTCCAGCAGGTTTTTGTGCAAATCTCCTCCTTTAAGATACTGATTTAACATTTGTAACTTAGTTTTATCCAACTCCACACACATTTCAGCAAATAAATTTACAGTGCCAATACTGATGTTCGAAAAGAAATATTCTTTCTCCTCTTCCCCACCCACCCATCTCCCCAAGAAATTCAGATGCTGAAAATATGTATGCTACCAACAACTCATCTGTAACATTTCTAGTTAAAATATTTAAACATCTGTGGAAAAGCAAAGATAATATTCTTTAGTATCCAGGAGTTCCAGTAATTAAATTAGGTTTTGTACTTTTTCTCCTTGCTAACTTAGAAATTTTTTAAAAAAGCACACACACTTTGAAAAAAAAGTTTTCTTCTTTATTTATGAACTCATCTGAACATCAGATATACCTGATAATTGTTGGTTAGCGAGAACCTTTTGTACATTTGATATTGATGGCAAGAACCAAAACAGTGACGGCATGTTTAGGAAACTGTTGGAAAACAAGTCAGGTCAAAAGCAGTATGATGTCAGCCAGGTCCATAGAGACAGTGTGGGTCAATGGTCAACCAAAAACCTCCGGGTCTAACAAAGCAAGGGTTTAGTTGAATCCCCAAGAGAATGACGAGTAGGACAAAATTTGACAAAAGGATTTTTTAAAAATGTCATGCCACCCCCTGACAATCTGCTGGGCAAAGGCTACATCAAACTGGAACAAACTTGTTCTGAACAGAATGAGTTTGACAAGGGATTTAAAAACTTTCAGATTGAAAGTAGGACACACTGAAAAAATCCTAGCATTTCTCCAAGCTCCACTCTCTTCTGTCACACACTCCAACTCTCCGGATCAAAGTCGTTCTCTGTTGAAGGAAAACAAATATCTGAACATATTTTGCTAAAACTGAAGAATAGCTAGTCTGACAATGAAAGCAAATGTTTATAAGTTTGCATAGATTTTAAAAATCTATGCAATCTTCTACAAAGTACTGAAGAAGAGCTCTATATCATGGTGGACCCAGAACTTGAGGTAGAGGGGTGTAAAGGCAAAGCCTGTTAAGACTGATTGTTGTCAGAATAGAGGTGGGGGGGTAAAAACACAAGATGGAAGAACTCTATGCCATGGCATTACATTGTGGCGTCTGAAGAGTCTTGGCCTGAAACGTCAACTATCCATTTTCTCCATGGATGCTGCCTGACCTGCTGAGTTACTCCAGCACTTTGTGTCCTTTTAACCATTACAGGTTTTAACCATTACAGGCATGCCTTACAGGTTTTGACGGGAATTTTTTTTTTTTAATTGAAAATTGGTACTGTTAATGCCTATTTGAAATAATACTACGTATCAATGTAAAACTATGCAAGCCAAGTAACCGTCAAATTCAACCGTTGACCAGAAGATTTTAAAAATGTTATACGAAACTGAATGTCCAGTACAGCAGGTAAGTGACAGACTAAAATATAAATGCATGGATTGATTTAGAATAATTTGTGAGCAGGGAGTCTTGAGCTGGAATCTTGTAGGTGTATTATGCATGTGTGCACATACAAGATACTAACTCAAGACTCCCTGCTCAAAAATTCTGCTTAAGATTTGACGGTGGCCTGTGTACATGCTCAAATTCAGTTTGAAATGAAACAAGCAGGCCCCTGGATCTTGGCAAATGTAATTGTGCATAAAATTGGAATGCTAGACAAAGTGAACAGGAAGGAGGCCGTTAACGTGTATATAGATTTAGGTTTATAGAAAGTATTAAAGGCGAAATGAGGAAGTTTATTTTCTAGATGGCAGTGGAGGCCAAGTCAATGGATATTTTTATGGCGGAGATTACCATATTTTTGATTAGTAACGGTGTCAGGGGTTATAGGGCAAAGGCAGGAGAATGGGGTTGAGAAGGAAAGATTAGATCATCCATGATTGAATAGCGGTGGACTTGATGGGCCGAATGGCCTTATCGTGCTCCTATAACTTATGAACTTATTTTCACTCAGAATGGTTTAACCCTGCGGGCTGGATGATAGAGACACAATTAAAAAGTAATGGATAGACAACTGAAGAGCCAGAAACCACAAGACTGCTGACAAAGCCAGAAAGCAGGATTAGCAGAAAAACCTATTGGCTAGTTTGGACATTGGTCTTTCTCTGCTGTAAAAACCAAGGTTGAGCAGTATTCTTTCACTTACCGATAGTTATGAATGGAAATGTCACAGTAGAAATTTGACAGGATAATTACATTTATTTCCAAGGTTTAAAACTATGGATGAGAATCAATGGGCTTTATCACAAAAATAATAATGTTGATAGTGGTCCACAATAGCTTTTACAGCTGTCTACGTAAAGACTATACAATCTTGCTACTGAGTAATTTTTTTAAGTAAAAAATATTTCTTTGTCAGCCAACCCCTACTACAAATGTTGCTGTGGACAATTTCAAAGAGTGACAGTCATCCAACAACCCACACTCGAAGTTCACAGTTAGTTTTAGTTGAAAACGTCTCCAATTTTAATCTAAATCTGTAGCGTGTCTTCAAAGTCAGAAAACCCCCACATTATCCACTGTCACTTAGTACTAATATAAAATTAATATTTTCAATTTACTGCTATAATTCTAGGAAAAATTTACGTACTGCAATGCAGTTAAAATGATCATTGGAATGCTTGAAAAGGTACTCCATCATATCAGTTTATGCAAAACATTGGTTCAAAATACAAGCTTGGTATAGAATCCGAGCTCAAAAATAAGTTGGGTCACAGAACTTTAAATTAAAAACTGATAACTGTATTAGTTCCAATCTTCTGCTACATGCAACAGTGAGAATAAATACTGCAAATGAGGTTTTTCCCCAATATAACATTACAAGAGTAATTAGTTCCTGGGCAATAAAACTTAACGATTGGCAGAATTCTGGCAAGCATTTTTCCAGAAGCTTTCAACCAAAGAGTAGCAATCAACTAAGATCAAGTGATTGGATGGCAGAATGGCGCAGCTAGCTGAGCTGTTGTGTGGCATTTGCATGATCTCTCTGTGAATGCATGGGTTTCCCCCACATCCTAAAGACTTGCAGTTTCCCCCACATCCTAAAGACTTACAATTGACCACTGTAAATTGTCCCATGTATAGCGAGGTGTAGAATCTGGGGGACGATGAAAATGTGGGAAGTATTTAAAAAAATGGGATTAATGTATGATTAGTTTAAGTGGACAGTTGATGGCCAGTGTGGATTTGATAGGTCAAAGTGCCCCTTTTCATGCTTTAACTCTGGCAAGGACAAATTTTTAGGATGGAATAATTTCACAAAAAAAGTTTTGATAAAAAGTTCATTCATAAATCTACAAATAATGGCCATTTTTCTTGATATTATCATCAAAGAGGTCAGTTGAGAAACAGAGGGGAAAAAAAACAAATACAATTGGGTTTTAATACATAGAGGTTGTTACTTCAAAAAGGAAAAATGTATTCTGCACTACCAAGTAACAATTATTTACATAAATCTTTTTCATGGCCATGAAAATTTAAGTTGGTGGAAAATGGTCATATCATGTTTCCATCTTCGTAATGCAAACAGAAAATGCCGGAACGCTCAAAAGACCAGGCAGAATCTGCGAAAAGAGACATTTGACGTTTCATTCCAGGTTCCTTCAGAACCTCTGCAGCTTTTTAATTTCCATTTTGGGATTTTGTTTGATCTGTGGAAAAAATGACTGATCTACACTAACCAAAAACATTACAACAGTTGACAAAAATATTCTATTGAACATAAAGAAGTGGAAAAAAAATCATCCCTACATAACAAGTAAATTAGGTTCTATTTCAGTCAGAATAGGAAAATATACAAGGATTGTGAATGATTTTAATCACCGATTTCTTCAATCTTCACTAAAGGGGGATATTTTGGAAAAAGGTCAGCAATCATATAAAGCAATAAAATTAATTTACTTTAATGAGCTGTGCATGAACAATGGTCTCCCTTACAAACAAAGTAAGCCACCATGAAAGTATGGTTTAAAAAGTGTTCCAATAAATCAGCCATGGGAACATTTTGTTTGAAAATATTTCAGACTTTGAACTGGCCAGGTGATCCAAAGGGGCCCAAAACATTTTAAAAAAAGGATCACGATGGAGTGTTTTTACAATTCCTAATGAATCTAGAATTAAGTATTTTGCATTCACTATGTGCATAACTTCATTTAAAAAAACTAGCAATTCAAATAGAAAAGTGATCTTTGCAATGTTCATTTCATTCAGTACTAATATGAATAATTTTGCCAGTAAAGGGCCAAATAATTTTGCCAGTAAAGGGCCAACTACATTGTGTCTTAAAAATGTTAAATAATTCTTGAAAGCTACACAAGGATCCATCATTAATGGATCTTGATGCTCATCAATTACTTCTCAGAAGACTCCCTTGCTGGACATAGACAATTGAAAGGGAGATAAAGAAGCAAATACCACTCCATGAATTGCAGCTCAGCACCTTTTTTGAGAAGCAAGAAATCTATTGATCATCCAAAACAAGTAGTCATGAAGTGAAAATTAAAAGTAATCGCAACAAGGCAAGAGCAAGCTTTAAATTGACAAAAGGCAAGAACATAGGCTTTAATTTGATTAAGGCAAACAGACATAAATGTTCTTTATTTTAAAGATTTGAGTTCTGTCTCCATGAAATATAAATCAACGAAACACCAAATGTGCAGCAATTTGAGAAGTAAAGACCCAAGGTTGGCTTTGATTAGATTTCCTGTGACACAGATCATAGAGGTTGAGACATTAACCTCGGGCACTGCAGTTATTGTTAGTCAAATGCACATTTACATAGAGACAAGTTTGCAAATAATTTCCAAAATAAATGCAAGTACACAAATTTATAATTGGTGTCCATACTAATGTATTGTCTTGAGTATCAAAGGCTACGGATATTGTCACATGAATGTTGTTTATATCAACTGTCCCCAAAATTTTTTGTTTAGGTACTCTGTTCCTTTCATTACATTACACCTACCTATGTCAGTTTTTTTGCCTTGTTGTAGAGAGAGTCCACTACTTTACTCATATTCTGGATTGTTTCAAGCGCAGTTTCATATGTTTTGTCTACTGGAGGCTCATCAAACACAATGAGGACTCCCTCGCCTTGGTCTAGAATACCTGAAATAAGCATAAGGAAAAGATGCAAGCATAAACCCAGTATGACTAGTTAAACATATTTTAATTTATCATATTTTAATTCTACTGCCTAAATGCAGGTTTTTTTCTACATCTAAGCAAGCATCAAATAAAATCACAAAAAAAATCTGTTTGACCATGACGTTTACCCACAAGGAAATATACTGCTTCATCAAGATATCCAATTTTAAATGGCTAGTGTGGTTAGACTAAGTTGTATCAATTCTATGGAAAATATGTTTGGTTACTGATTGATTCAATATGATGTGCAGAAACAACGATGATTTTTATAAGCACACATAGAACTGTTATAAACTACGATTTAACTTCTCATTTGCTTAGCACTGACACTGCTCTACACTTACCATGAAACTTCTTATCCAAGATCATTTGGGAGAGTTTTCTTTCCACGTCACCCTAAAATAACAGTATCAAGTCAAGTCACATTTATTTATATAGCACATTTAAAAAACAACTCTCGTTGGCCAAAGTGCTTTACATTTGTTATAAGAATAGCACAAACAAAACAAACTACATACATATATACATGTAGCCCTCACTCAGAGGACGTCAGGAAAGGCTTGGGAGTATAGATAAGTTTTTAGTCTTGACTTAAAAGAGTCGATTGAGGGGGAAGTTCTGATGGGAAAGGGGATGCTGTTCCACAGTCTAGGAGCTGCAGCCGCAAAGGCGCAGTCGCCCCTGAGCTTATGCCCAGACCACGGGATATTCAGCAACCCCAAGTCGGCCGATCTGAGGGACCTGGAGGTGGAGTGGTGGTTGAGAAGACTTTTAATGTAGGTGGGGGCAAGCCCATTGAGGGCTTTGTAGACAGAGGAGGATCTTGAAATTTATACGGAACCGCACAGGGAGCCAGTGGAGAGAGGCGAGGATCGGGGTGATGTGGTCCCTTTTTCAGGTGCCCGTCAGGAGTCTTGCTGCGGCGTTTTGGACCAGTTGCAGGCGGGACAGGGAAGATTGGCTGATGCCAGAGTAAAGGGAGTTGCAGTAATCTAGGCGGGAGGAGATAAATGTGTGGATGATCTTTTCGAGGTCATCAAACTGGAGGAATTGTTTAACACCAGTATGGTGTTATAATCTAGTTCAATATTAAACGTATCCAGCGACAACCATGATACTTTAGCAACATTTTCAGGGGTTAAAATAAATCCCACAATTCTGTTCTGCATTCCATAATTGATCTTTTACGATTCCACTTTCTTCTAGCCTCACATCCTTCAGTTCCCTTAATATCCAACAAGTTTTTCGATCTGCGTTTGAATATACTCAGCGATTGAGCCAACACAGTTCGGTTTTCTTTACTTCTAGGTTTAACTGAAACTGAAATGGAATTTTAAATTCAGTCAATAAATCTGTCAATGACAGATTGGGAAGATCAGTAGCTTGACGATAATACTTTTGTTAACTTCATGGGCGGTCAAGTTTTGCAAATAGGACAGAAGTTATTTTCGACCATCAATCCGAAGGATAAATAGCCTTTAAATTATTCAAGGTATCCCTGAATTAAACGTGTATCAGAAGAATTTATTCAATTACGGGCTAATAATGGGAAAAAAGCTCATACTTAAATTCTGGAAAAATGCGCCCACACCAACAATAAAAATGTGGACATCAAATATGTTTGAAACATTACATCTGGAAGAGATGAGATTCCTCTTAGCAGGTAAAGCAGACCAATTCCAAAAGACGTGGTCTACGTTTCTAGACCTATTACAAGCATGAGGTGCAATAGTAATTTTAAAAATAAATAAATAAATAAATGGTATCAGGACCTGGTAATGGGAGGTAAAGCAACAAAAACAGACTTGGTTGGTAGTCCCCTTTCTGCGGAGTATAATGTCATAATAGAGCGATTGTTCCTACTTTCTTTTTCTTTCTTTTCTAGGGTCTACTTTCTTACTTTACTTCCTTCTCTAACTTCTTTTCTAAGGGGCTTTCTTTTCCCAACACTCTCTTGCACTTCACGACTCTTGCGCACTTTCTTTACTTTCCTTACTTCTATCTTTTTCTTAAAGCTCAAAAAAATGAAGCGGTACAAAAAATGTATTAAGATATATGTGTTGTGTATTACTGTAATTTACCGTACTTCTAATAAAAATAATTAAAAAATAAAAATAAAAATAAAAATTCAAAAGATTTCTCCATTATTAAACCCCGGGGTCTCAACTATATTATCAAAAACCTGTTAATTTTGATTAATTTTATGAACTAGCATAAATCGAACAGGTAAATACAGCACAGGAGCAGGTCCATAATGCTTGTGCTGAAGGATACAGTGCTGTTAATACTCTTTCCTAAAATAAACATCCAGCTCCTAATATATTTAGGCAAAAATGGAAAACGGATCTGCAAGTGGCTCTATCAAACTTGTGAGCCAAGGCAATAACTGGACCACCAGTTACAAATGACACAAACGGTATACAGGTTATACACACTCCCTTGAGTTGCAAGGAAATTAATCGTTAATTTGTTATTGAAGCGTTTTCCTATCGATTTCTGACGCAGGGCACCTTTATCTCTTTCGAAAGAGTATAGCAGCAAGGAGAGGAAGACAAAGGCATATCTCATTTGATTTGTTTAAAAATAAAGTGAAAAGCAATTATGAAGTACGCTGCCACACTATAAAAAATACATGGGCCAATCTTGCCAAAATTATTATTTTTTTCAGCATAATAAATAACAAGACCTTCAGTTCTAGAACAAGAGATAACAATTTTATTTTTGAAAGTTGTGCTCACAGGATAAAGGATGTCAGTTAATGCTGAAACTTACTTGTTTTATTGTATCCTTCAGAAAACATTGACAACAGATTAAAATAGAGATCCTAAGATACTGCAAATAATTCTCTTTATTTAATGGTTTTATTAAATCATCTGTGTCCCTCGTGATTTATTCCCCTCTATAATATCAACCCTCATATCTTCAATGCTGCAAGGAATAACGTTCTGACTTGCCCATTCTCTCCCCGTAACTGAAGGTGTTTGTCCTTAGCCACATATTTACTCTTAACATATCTGCAAACTCTTGGGATTTACTTTTACCTTGCCTGCCAGATCCACCTCATGCCCTTTGTTGACCATCTGATTTTTCTTAAGAATAGTGCTACAATGCTTATGAGGGATTTACTTGATCCTGATGCACGTCTCCTTTTTCCTGACCAGAGCCTGAATATCTCATCAATCATAGTCCTCTACAATTGCCAGCCTTGTCCTTCACCCCAACAGGACTACACTGCCCCTAGCTATTGCACTTTTAAAATCATTCCATCTAGCCTCGCTGAGTCCCCCGACCAGTCCACTTCTTGAGTTTATCTGCCATTCCTGTTAGCCTCTTGCATCAAAATAAATGCAACTTAAACCATTGCCCTTCCCTCTCTCTTTGCCATGTTCCTGAGGGCCAGTCTACTAAATTTGCTCTCGTTCCCCACAATATTTGTACCCGGAGACAGATATCACCCAAAGCAGTCAACTGAAAATTTTACCAGGATTATGAATGCAGACCTGGATTGGAACTGGAGTGCTTATTCTTGCAAAGAATGATCCCAAGTAAAGACAAATTGCATTTTTAAAAATTAGTGTCAGATGAACAACAACATGCATAGCTTTCTCTGCAATGTTTAAGTATTGGTTATCACTTACCTTGGATAATTTTATAATGCTTGCTATGTGCTCTATCTGTAAGATAAAGAAATAACATTTTCTCAGGTCGTCATTCGAAAGACAGGGCGAGGAAAAAACCCCAGTTCGTAGCCATTTCACTAATTAGCACAATTTTATCTGCACAGTATAATCAAGTGTATCTTTTCAATGAACATTGATGACATTGCCATACAGTTTTAATAGTCAGCAGATATAATCAAAGACAATTCAAATATTTTAATTGCTAAAAAAAACTTTATTCTTGAGTAACACTTCATATGTGAATTTATACACTAGATAGGAAATCCTCCTGCTAATAATCATTTTTATGATGACCAGGTGGGTTCATCTGTCTCTTCACAATTTGGGCATACCAAAATATTTCCTCTCCAAGCTGTCCAGTCAATAAGAAGTTGCCATTATTAGTACTTAATGCTGATGATATTTAATGGGTGGAACACTTCAGGATTTTTATTTTTGTTTTACGTAAATTTATTCATGCAGAAGTAGTAGAATGTTCTATTTTGCATTTAAAAAGCATAAACATTGTTGGGGGGGAGGGGGGTGGTTGGCCTTTACTGAACATATATTTCAATAGAATAGCAATATCTTGCCCAAATTATATATGGTACTTCAGAGACCACAATCTGACATACGACATACATATCAAGTCTCCCTACCCGAGAACAAAACAATTAGCAATTAGGTGCAGCAAGAGTTCACCAGACTCATTTTTGGAATGGAATGGTATTAAGATATTAAGGTAGAGGTTATCTCACTAAAGTGTACACAATATTTATGACCTGAAGAATTGAAGGTCCTAACCTGAAATGTCACCTATCCATGTTTTCTAGAGATGATGGCAGACCCACTGAGTTACTCCAGTATGGCATTTGACATTTCATTCAATAGGATGTCTAGAGCTAGGGGGTTCTAGTCTAAAGATAAAGGTTGTATATTCAGGACAAAAATCAGAAGAAATTTCTTCATCAAGAAGGTGGTTAACTATGAAATTCTCATCCCATGAGGGCTATGGACGCTCAGCTTAAGACTATACTTAAGACAAAGATCAACAGCTTTTATTAAGATATTAAGCAAACAATAAGTTTGTCCAAGAAAATAATGTCAAGGTAAAAGATTAGCCATGATTTAAATGAATGACAAAGCAGGCCGTCTCCTATTTCTACTACTTATGCTCTTATTCAAGTCACTACCTCAAATTGCTGAAAGAATTTCAAAAATTGGCAGTCGAGTTGCAGGCAGACAGGCAAAATTACCTACTGCGAAAACTTACATCAGTCACTGGACATACTTGTTCCCAGGATGGTGGGAAAACTTAATCTACCAAAATATCCTGTAAATTTCCAAAGAGATCAACATGATTCCAAATTGTGTCTGTGGAGTTTTTAATCTGAGTAATTAATGAACAATTTGTTAGATCCCTTGGTACACTGCAGTTTATTGGTCCAAGCCAAGGCATGATTGGTTTGGCTTGTGAAATCTGTTGTGGAAATAGGGAGGCATAAGGTCTGGAATTTATTGGGCAGAGTGCATATGCTGGGAAAGGCTAAGAGGCTGGCCAGAGACCATGGGAGTGGGAGTAAATTAGATGATCCAGCCCCATGCACTGGAGACCAGAGATGTAAACAGTGCTATGAGCAACTAACTCAAAACAAGACCCGGGCAGGCAAAACCAAACTGGCACACAAAAATGGTACTTGTGACTATATAGTATATGTGATGCCGTGCTGGCACAAGCAGAAAATTTAGCATTTAGTTTGTGAAGAACAAAATCTCTGCTGCCAAAGAGAAGATTGCTGAAATCTATGGAATAAGTGGAATACTTCCTCTCGTACCAATATAAGTTTCATATTTTAAGACAATGTAAAGGCCTAGGTAAAAGATTTACTATGGAAATAATTGCCTCACAACACATTTGTTCTTGGGTATGATGCAATCAAATTATTTTGCAAATTAGCTGATGCCCAACGGACTGATGGAAAACAAAAAGTCCTTATAACGGAAAGGTTTAACAAGTGGTTGCAAAACTTTAATTGGCAGAAAAGATTGACAGTAGGAGATCTAAACAAAATACCACCTTTGATATATACTTACACACCACATACACTATTAATAGTTAGTCTTACATCATAGAAACAGGCCCTTCGGCCCACCACGTCCATGGCAACCGTGTACTATTATAATCCCATTTTACCCAAATTTATAATGAAGTGTCTTTGAAGTTGAGAACATACAACTGTCTTAATGAAAAAACGGACACAACCCCTCGGTACTTTCGCTACTCGTTACAAACCAAACACTATATTTTTAAGTTTTCAATATCAGTCCACTGCAAAATAAACCATAAATATCAACTTGTGCAACACTGACGAGTCAATATTGCAGTGCCTCAAAAGAGAATTAAAATTGATTTCAGGAGGGATTCTAAACCTGATATGCACACAATACTATGGAATCTGTATTTCATTCACACTTCTTACACCTCTACCTGAACTCTGGAGAAAGGCTCAATCACTCTGATAAGATTCTGCTCCAGTAAGTTATCATATAGTTTTGCCAAATGCGTGGTTATAATTGGATCATCTCGCAGTTCTGCTTGGAAATCTGTTAAAGCCTGCAAATCAAAAAGATACTTAGTAGTCATAGTCAGTACACGCCAAGAACTGTCAAATTAACATTCACAACTCTCAAGCAAATTTGAAGTTCCTACTTTTCTTTTGCAAGATAGCATTTAAAGAATGGATGACAAAATCCTTTAAGTTAGAACAAAACATTTTCTTTTTACCCTATTATTTTACAGATGCTTCTTATCTGTGGGGAAAGAGTCATTATTGTGTAGTTTGGATGGATATTCTCTACATCGCGAATGCTTCAAAGCATGTGTGGATCTAGTGAATCCACACATGCTCTTTGCCCATATTTAAATGCAAAACCATTTGACATATTTACCCAATCCCACCACAGTACACACATTTCCAACCCACAACCACCGGATGATGGGACAATCAACTGATTAATGAAAGCAGTAATATTTTAAACAAAATATGACATATTTCACATTGTGATTGAAAAAAAGAACCAAAAATGAAAGAAGAATTTTACAAGGAAAACATTGGTGTTCATGGTCACAAATGTACTGCCAGGGGTAGAAGTGCAGGCAAATTTAATTGTAGCATTTGGTAAGGCAGTGACAAGTATCAAAATGTGAAAATATGCAGGGCTATGACTTAAGGGTGGGGGAATGGAGACTGGTCTTGCATATTATTGGTATGTTAATGATCACAGAATGACTTTTATTGATCATCTCAGAGACCATGTAGTAGATAAACCTTCTGCACTCTGTCCAAACCATCACTACCATAGAATGGTATTCAGCTGCGGTCAAACTAGTGATTAGTACATGTCTATTGCAAGTTTCTGCACTTTGTAATCCACCTCTCCATTTTTAGGAACTGCATTTTAGTTCATCCTATCCTGTGTTATTGTGAGTAGTTTTGGGCCCCATATTTGAGGAAAGATGTGCTAAGGAGTGTTTGATGGCCCTGTGCCTGTACTTGCTGGAGTTTAGAAGGTTGAGGGCGATCTCATTGAAACCTACCAAATAATGAAAGGATAGAGTAGATGCAAAGAGGATGTCTAGGACCAGAGGGCACAGCCTCAGAATAAAAGGGCGTACCTTTAAAAAGGAGATGAGGAGGAATTTCTTTGGTGACGAAGGGTGGTGAATCTGTGGAATTCATTGCCACAGACAGTGGGGGCCAAGCCATTGCTTATTTTTAAAACAGAGATTTAAAGATTCTTGATTAGTAAGGGTGTCAAAAGTTTACAGGGAGAAGGCAGGAGAATAGGATCAAGGTGGAAAAATTGTTCAGCCATGAACGAATGGTGGAGCAGACTCGATGGGCTGAACGGTTAAATCTGTTCCTATGTCTTATGGTTAATACTGATAGTGTAATATCTTTTTACCCATATATATCTTTTAGTCAGCTTACCTTTTCAAAATCAGCCAGTGACCGATTTTTGCTTGCTCGAGCTACACATTTTAGTGAATCAGTCTGAAAATAAATTAAAAGATAATCATTAGTCAAAGCAAAATAAATAAAATATGGGGATATAAAAAACTATATTTTATGACCATCCATGTGCATTTTTATACAAAATACTAACTATATCAAGCTTGTTCTGCATCTAAACTGTGTTTGAAGACCAAGAACGTACTCTTTCTCTGTTCAATATCCCGAATATTCAATCTACACATTGGCATCATTTTACTCTTTCTTGTCGTTATTTGTTAATTGAGAAACCATTCAAACTTTTGAAAATCAAGTTGTGTAAATTGTTTCTCAGTCTCCAATTACATCTAAATAGTTAAACATGCTTTATGCTGGAAAAGGAAATAGCCAGAAAACAGTTCATTTTTAAAGGCAGCTAACTAACCTATGAATAATTTGATCATTTTACTTCATATTCAACACCCCTAACATGCTGAAACCCATAAAATTAGTCGGACAAGCCACCTAGCAAATATTTGTAGAGCATGCAAATATAATAAGCCATGGATACCCATTAAAGTTGATCCTCAAATATTCTAACCATTTTTTCCCGGCTCATTGGAAACGGAGACAGGATACTAATGTATGTGAGAAACACACAAAATCTACACAGAGAATCCATCCTTTCCTCTCATTCACTGCCTTGAATTAAACCAAATAATAATTATATTACCTGTCGTCCAGCATATCGGAGAGCAAGCTTCCCACTCACTAATGTATGCACATCCTCTGGCCTGAAAGGAAAACAAATGTACTTATTATAAACTGCCTTGTAATTTATCCCATTACAACACTCAAACGAATACGCAAGTCCCACAATAAAACTCTCCATCGTTTCTGCAGATTCTTATGCAATTTATTTTAATTAAATGTGATCAAACACACGTTTTCTTCATAACCTTGAATATTTCTGTGGAAAGAAAGTCCACAGCTGAAGTTTGTAGATCTATTCAAGATCACAAAATTTGTTTGAATCATAGATGATTAAAATTAATTGAACAAGAATATGCACCTCCTAGACAAAAATTAATCACTAAAATTATCCTCCAAGTCAGTTTTTCTCTCCTCGAGGCATTTTGAGTTTAGAGATACAGCATGGAAACGGGCCCTTCGACCCACCGAGTCCACACCGGCCTGCCATCACCCATACACTAGTTCTATCCTACACACTAGGGACAATTTCCAGAAGCCAACCTACAAACTTGCACATCTTTGGAATGTGGGGGGGAACTGGAGCATACGGAGGAAACCCAGAGTCATAGGGAGGACATGCAAATTCCGTACAAACAGCTTCTGTAGTCAGGATCGAACGTGAGTCTCTGGCGCTGTAAGGTAGCAATTCTACCACTGCTCCACTGTATCGACACTGCGCCTCCCCTATTTTCCCAACAAAGTTTTAGATTTTTAAATATGGAATTTGGTCCTACCTGTGATTTGGGTATAATAAAATCGGATATATTCATTAATTAGGTTGCCATTAATTTGATCAACTTTCTTCTTTCATAATACTATAACACCATTAAGTATCATGGTGCTTTTAATGGAGTGGCTTCAGCTATGGCATTTGCTGCAAATGAACATGCCTAATAACAAAATGGTTAGGACTTATGGCCACTTCAAAGAGAATGGATTAGAATTAAATTACAGAAATTGTTTTTTTTTTTAATCACAAGAGATCATATTTTATACATTCAACTTAAGACATCAACCTGTTAGGGTTTGAGCCTAACTAAGCCCATAGCTACCTTATTAAAAAGAGACCATTAAAATTCAATTGACAGTATTGTTCTCCAAGATACATTACTACTTCTGCACAATCAACGGAGCAGACCGTTCAAACTTACGTATTTAACATGATTTTGCAGAGTAGCATATATTTCAATGCGGTAATAGCTTTAGGGCTATCAATAGAGTCATAGCCTTCGAATGCCTCGTAAAAGTAAGAATATGCAGTCTTCCAATCCTTCTCTTCAGCAGCATGGATAATACCTATATGTAGAAGCAGCACACATTAAAGGAAAATTTTAAAAAGGTAATTTTAAGTCATAATTATTTTCTTGGCAGGATCGACACATTTCCTA
Source organism: Malacoraja senta (assembly GCA_038087875.1). Classification (NCBI taxonomy): domain Eukaryota; kingdom Metazoa; phylum Chordata; class Chondrichthyes; order Rajiformes; family Rajidae; genus Malacoraja; species Malacoraja senta. Next base: position 13,262,186 of record CM075986.1, read on the forward strand.
TCGTTCAAATATGTACAAAAGGAATAGGCGTAGGGAACCCTAACCAGAATTACTCCAAGTTGTAACAAATTTAACCAAATTCGAAATCAATCATGATCACTCAAATTGCTTCATGACTTATCTGGCTAACAATGAACAGGTGAGCCAAACATTTAATACTTTATTTCTAAAATTGCTGCGGTTATGAGGTCTCAGCTAGCACAGCAATTCTAAACAGTGAAAAATATGAAGAACAAATGGATGCAGTTGATAGTTCTTAATGTATTTGGTTTCCAAACCCCAACTACAGCTGCAAAGGGGGCAGTAGATAAGGTTCACAGGTAAAGGTCAAGTAGTTGGCGAGATACAAGTAATTCCCCCCTTCGCCCATGAACTGCAAAGGTTCACCAGCTTCAGAAAGTGGAAAGAAAGCATGCAGGCACAAAATGTTGAAAATGGTGATGCGGCAATCTAAAATTTACTTTCAACATCAGGCCAAATTAAAAATTTATAAACAGGTGTAAAATGCAAGTCTCTAATGTTGTTTCATCTACATGGAAGTACCAACATCATTTTAATATAATTACTTTCACTGATGCCTTGGCACTTATCTGATGTCCTTTATATCTTCAGAGCATCTCAAAAACATTTTAGCACATTATGCACTTCTACCAAATGATCATTATGTATTGAAACGAGGCAACCAATTTTTCTACAGCAAAGTCCCAAAAGCAGTAGATTGATGACCTTTGGCTATTTAGGTTATTAATTTTGATTTGTAGGGAAAACTTAAATCAGAACAAAGAAAAACTTTAATGCGCTTCTCTGCTTGGTGGTTTAGAATTATTGACATCTAACCAAGGAAGACATGTCCTGGGTTTAGGGTCTCATCAACAGCATCTGATAGTTCAGCCAGTATTCCTTAGTATTAAATTGTGTCAGTTTAGATTTTGTCCTCCAGTCTCTGGAATCAAATCCAAACGTGTGCCCTGACTCAAGAGACTAATATTCAGAAGCAATGCATAAAAATCTACTGCAGCTTACTCCAGTTCTCTCAGTTGCCTTATTAGAAAGTAGAATACAGAACGGTACATCACAGGAGTAGGTCCTTCAGCCCATAATGTCTCTGCTGAACATGATGCAAAGCACACATCTTGTCTGACTGCACATAATCCATATCCCTCCACTCCCATGTGTTTGTCCACGATTCTTTTAAATACCACTACCATATCAGCCTCCACCAGCAAACCCTGCAGTGTGTTCCAGACACTCACCACTATGTGTGTAAATAAACCTGCCCCGCACATCTCCTCTAAACTCTGCCCCTCACACCTCAAACTATTTGATTTTTCCACCTGGGGGAAAAGGTTGCGTCTCCCCTATCAATGCCTCTCATCATTTTACAAACTTTTATCAGGTCACCCCCAAACCTCTGGAGCATTTGAGAAAACAATCCAAGTTTATCCAACCTCTCCTTGTAGGTCATACCCTCTAATCCAGGCATCATTCTGTTAAACCTCTTCTGCACCCCTTCCATAGCCTTAATATCCTTCCTGTATTAGGGCGTCCAGAATTCCCCTCCTCCACCATAGATGAGGCTCGCACCAGGGTCTCTTCCATACCCCGCAACACTGCTCTCTCTCCCCATCCCCCCAATCACAAGGGCAGAGTCCCCCTAGTCCTCACCTTTCACCCCACCAGCCGTCACATACAACAAGTAATCCTCCGTCAGTTTCGCCACTTCCAACGTGACCCCACCACTCGCCACATCTTCCCATATCCCCCATGTCTGCCTTCCGCAAAGACCGCTCCCTCCGTAACTCCCTTGTCAATTCTTCCCTTCCCTCCCATACTACCCCCTCCCCGGGCACTTTCCCTTGCAACCGCAAGAGATGCTACACTTGTCCCTTTACCTCCCCCCTCGACTCTTCAAGGACCTAAGCAGTCGTTCCAGGTGCGACAGAGGTTCACCTGCATCTCCTCCAACCTCATCTATTGCATCCGCTGCTCTAGATGTCAGCTGATCTACATCGGTGAGACCAAGCGGAGGCTTGGCGATCATTTCGCCGAACACCTCCGCTCGGTCCTCAAAAAACAACCTGACCTCCCGGTGGCTCAGCACTTCAACTCCCCCTCCCATTCCGTATCCGACCTCTCTGTCCTGGGTCTCCTCCATGGCCAGAACGAGCAACACTGGAAATTGGAGGAACAGCACCTCATAGGTGGGGAGTCTGCATCCTGGGGGCATGAACATTGAATTCTCCCTATTTTGTTAGCCCCTGCTGTCTCCTCCCCATCCCTCCCTCAGCCCTCAGGCTCCTCCTCCTCCTTTTTCCTTTTTTCTCCCCGCCCCCCACCCTCCATCAGTCTGAAGAAGGGTTTCAGCCCGAAACGTTGCCTATTTCCTTCGCTCCATAGATGCTGCTGCACCCGCTGAGTTTCTCCAGCATTTTTGTGTACCTGCAGTAATCCAAAGGCAGCCAAACTAAAATCCTATAAAGCTGCTCACTCACACTTAATATATTTACATTTGTTTATTTAGAACTTGAAAATAATCTTATTCTCAACATCTCAACATGCAAAAGCTACTAAATGTGAGACAATCTATACCTGACTGCATATCGAGTGCGGCCTGTAGTTTTGGTGGACAATAGATGGCATTTGCAGTTGTTCGTGCTGAGGTCAGAGCAGCTCGTGCCTTTGGCAAATTACTCAGTGCATGATATGTCTTGCTCTCTAACAGTTGAACTTCCACCAAAAGTGCCTTATCATCCATCTTCTTCAGTTCGCGAAGCAACTGTGATCCTGAAAAATATTAGAATTTTGGTTTTAAAAAAAGAGCTCCAAAAACGTATGCTGAACTTTCTTGATGGTCAGCTAATCCACTTAAGAATCATTACCACCGATTTCTATTCTGCTTAACATGCACAGGATATACCAGTTTCAATGGGTATTAATCCTGGAGATGATTACATTAAGGTTTCTTTTATTAGAAATACTAGTTCAGATAGATTTATTGTAAAATTATTTCCTAGTCACCTGCCCAAATTTCACAAATGTATTACCTTCTATAGCAGGGTGATCAAAAGAGGGAAGGACATTAACAACTCGTGGTTACTTGCACCAATTACTGGGGAAAATGGTCAGCCGTACTTCATGTGGGAAGAGGAAGAAACTGAGCCTTTTTTTGGAAAAAGTGTTGTGGTTTCTAAAGAATGACCAAAGAAAATACTTAAATATATCTGACCACAAGGTTCCAATCTTCCTTATTTTTCAATTGTTACATTCGTCAAATGGGGTGAATGGATAGCACCCAAAGATCAGACTCAAGCACAAAAAAAATAAGCCGACATCAGTGCACTGTACTCTTTCATTTGAGAAGCTAAATGAAAATTCCGAAAACTCTTGCAGGTAAACCAAAGAGATCCCAAAACATTATGTTAAAAGTACAGCAGAGGAGTTATTATTCCCAGTATGGTGGCCAAATTTATCCAAACAACATTTGTCACCATCACATTGCTGTTTATGGATCCTTGTTGTTTGCACACAGACTTCCGTACATTCAACCACATTAACTACAAAAGGCTTGAGTGGCTAAAAGGCCCACATGACATCCAAAAACGATAAAAGCCACAACACCAATACTGGAATTTTTTTGCCTGATTTAAAAAAAAACTTGTTGAGCTGGTAGATTGAAATAAATAGAGATTTTTCAGCAACGACGGGTCAGCTTTTCAAAAATGTCAGGTTCAAAATTAAAGAGATCACAAAGGAAAAAAGCTAAAATAAACAAGTAACAATGTAATAAAAAGTCAATCCTCTGCATCAATCCTATTAACAAGAAACCATGAAGGATTACTGAATTTAAAAGTAAATCAATAGATAGTACACTTGATAGTTTGCTACATGGTTTACTGTATCTGAAGATGCTAAAGGTGTTCAATTCCTGGACTAAATTGGCAAGTTAAATGAATGCTAAACTAAAACTAAACTAAGTCACTACACATAACTTAATAAACTCTTGAATTTAGTGTTATGAATTTACAGATTTTCAAACTGACTAATGGTTCAACAGACTAAGTGAGGAAAGTTAATCAAAGTAGTACAAATATATTATAATATTTGGCAGGAGGAGATGAAAATAGACCATTCAGTATTTCAAGATGTTCTGGCATTCTTGTAAATCATGAACACCCAGATCTCCATTTATTGTACTTTTATTCAACATTTCATTGCTCAACACTAAATTAAGCAAAATACATTAAAGTTCTCAAAGAACAAGCATCGACTCATACGGTGGCATTTTCTACATTTCCATCATACCCTACATAAATATGCAATTAGATATAATATAACAAGAAAACTGCCAAGCTGGAGGACTGAGACAAGTATGGAAACAGGGCCGATAAGTCATTTGGAATGACACCTTTTGAATCTTTCATAATCACCATTTAAATCAACACAAAACCAAATGTTGATACCCAGACTAGACACAAAGTGCTGAAGTAACTTAGCAGGTCAAGCAGCATCTCTGGAGAAAAAGAATGGGTGATGGTTCGGGTCAGAACCCTTCTTCACACTACTTGAGTCTGAAGAATGGTTCCAACCCGAAACATCACCCGTCATTTTTCTCCAGAGATGCTGCCTGACCCACTGGGTTACTCGAACATTTTGTGTCTGTCTTCAGTACAAAACAGCATCTGCAGTTACTTTCTACACATCACACTCTACCAAGACTTTCAGGCTGAGATCTACAATGCAATCAAGAACAAAAGATCTGTACAATAAGCAGATTATTCATAGTATGATAATTCTATGACATTGTATCACTGGATTGTCAGTCAAGGTGTGTCATGTTCTATTCTCCAATTTCACATTTTTTGAATATGCAAGCCTCTCCCGTTATTATGTGGGGCACAGGAGGAATTGTAAAATATATATCCAACAGCAATTACTTTAATTCTTGAAGTTTATGAATGGCATAATCAACTTCTAATCCACCATAAATGTTATTACCCAATATCCACACACCTACTACGGCAAAAACAATTAATTCAGTAGACATGACACCTGTCCAATTTATCTTTTAGAACACAAGGACACCAAGGACAGTTGTATTTTCCAAAATATAACTTCAAAATTGTGAGATAAATCTTGTGGTTCCTCCAGACCATATTTCCACAGTCACTGATTAAATCTACTGATTAAAATACTGAGGAACTTGAAATATTTCTATTTAGATAAAAATAATTTGCTGTTCCAAAGGCATGCTTATTAGACTTCAGTCTGTGCTGCCCTAGGTATTGCAGCGAGAAAGTGGGGGGGGGGGGGGAAATACACCTGATCAATAGCTAGCCACCTTTTTCTCACGATGAAGACTCCAACAGGACTTTATACCTCTAACATAACAGCACATATTTCAAGATACGAGGGAAACAAGAACACATTTATGCAGCTCAAATTATACAGCAAGCTGCAAGCTTCAACATTCTGACCTTAGCAGAGAAAAGAAAATTATTCTGAACTATTTAGCAAAGACCAATTGGTTGCAGAACACAGTTTAGTTGAAAATAATTGCACAAAGGAAGATGCACAAAACTCGAAGCAGCTCCATTATTTACTGGCAACAACTTGTATTTATACGACACCTTTAATGCAGCAAATTTACCCAGGCATACCCGAACAGAATTTGACAAGTTACTTCAAGGGTTATGGAAATGATTCAAGAGTTTAATCAAATAATTGGATTCTAAGCAGCAGTTTAGAGAAAAGTGGAGAAATCTGACGTAAAACACGTTATTAAGAAACAAATTAAAAGAATAAATGATCAAAACCAGAATTAGCAGGGAACAGATTTGTGATTAGCTAATAGGACTGGAAGAGATTATAGAGCTGAATGGAAGATGGCATGAAGATTAGAATTTCTAAGGTGAGGCAGTTCAACATGGAGTCACGGTAGGTCATCAATTCTAAGACAAATGGATCAATGGGATACATGGAAACAAGTAGTAGAGTTTTAGAAGAACTCAATACTAAAGTTAGATTGGGGACGATTACCAGGAACAAGCACATCTAAAAGGTCACAACTGTTTGGGACATGAAAATAGCAATGGAGCAGGTTTGCGGGTTGAAATTTAATTCAGAGTCTGATATTCACCAGGATTTTGGATTTTAGGACTTCAGTTGTAAGGAGACTGGATAGACTGGGTTTGTTTTCCCTGAAGCAAAGCAGGCTGTGGGTGACCAGATAGATATAAAAGTATGAAAGGATTAGCTGGGGTAAATAAAATCTTTTTCCTGTGACAGGGGTGTTAAAAAAGAGGGAATATATTTAAGGTGAAAGGGAGGAGATTTAAAGCATAAAGGGAAAGGAAAAATAAAAAAATAAACAGAGAGCAATTGATATCTAGAATGTGCTGCAGGAGGAGGAGGCAGATCCAATTAGAATGTTTACAAGGCATTGAGACAGGCAAGAAAAAGTTTGGTTAAGTGTCAGACACATACCAGGTAAAGAAATTAAGTTGGTGGCCAGGGCATTGAGTGTATGACATTAACCAAAAATAGTTTGGATCCTTCCAAGTCTAGTGAAAATCTCTGTTAATCTAATATTGGATGCCAGACAAACACTGACAGTGTAGAGAAAATGGAGAGATTGAGAGAGGTAGCTAAGGAGTACCAAATGCATGGAAAATATGGGTTTAGATAATCTTGTTGAGAATTGGCATGTAGATGACAAACATTTAACATCGGAACAAAATTGTTCAATATGTGGGTACAAAGAAATTAAAATGTGGTATTAAAAATGTATGAGGAACAGTGGACAAATGCAAATATACTGTAATTGCAGAAATGGAAATAAAAACAGCAAATGTTGAAAATACTCAAAAAGTCAGGAAGCATTTAGAAGGATAACAGTTAGTTTCTTTTCAATGCTCTTTCATTAGAATGTTCTGATGAAAAGTAATTGCCCTGAAACATTAACTATTTTCTCCCCATGGATGTGCCCGACTTGCTGCGCATTTTCAGTATTCACTGACTTTATTTCTAGGTAACTTCATATCTCAGGTAGGTGTTATTATTATTTTTATACTCCTGAAAATGTATCCAGTAACAATTCATTGGATTATTTAATTTATTTACTTTATGCATCTTTTAGTATGCAAAGTACTTTGACGTTCTTCATGTTCAAAGAATCATATAACCTTTTCAAACTAATATGAAATATAAATTAAAAAACAATGAAAATTCAGCTTTCCTGGACTGAGAGAAATTCTGCAAATAATGCCGCTATAATATACTGGCCCCTACTGGATGGTTGTGGATAAAGAAACCATGGTATTAAGTAACAGCAATTTATGAAAGTTTAGAGTCCTGCCCTCTGGTGGATTATTTATGTACTATGCCAAAAACTGCACAATGGTGCTTCACCCACCTTGAAAATAACGTGGTCAAGAAATATTTTTGTGATATACCTTACAAGTCATTACATATTGCATAAGGTCAGAAAAAAAAGTTGAAATCTAGACTGTTCAGAGTTTTACCAGATTATCTGCACTTAAACACAGATGCTCATCTGATTACTGCATTCGCGAATTATGCGTTCTCAAGGATCATGAGTCTTACACAAGATTCATCCCAATAAACAAGTTCGGTATTCAGACTGCGCATGCCCAGGTCATCTGTCACTGGAGATAAACATTCTCCGCAGCTGAGCTGCTGCGTATATACAGACCCGCGTTTCATCCGTAATCAGGATTGTACCGGGTCTCCGGCGCTGTGGAATTGCTATTGGAGTTAGCGACACTAGTTCTCCCTTCTCCACTGGTTCATGCAGAAATCTCAGCAGTGATAATCTAATGAATCGCGGTCCAGTCTCCATCAGTCTGGGTGTATAGGTTCCGTTCTCACTCGGGCTGCCCTCCCGGGTTATACAGGGTTATTATACAGGGGCAATTCACGCACCCCTCTCCAACATAATCCCAGGAGGCAGATTTGTGAGCAGAGTCTCACTACCGTCCCCTCCCCTCCCGAGTGTCCCATCCCTGTCCGGGGTGGCCGGAGATGTCCGAGGTGACCCTGGACTGACGGGACACCGGCCCGGAGCAGTGGCGGCCCCAGGCTTACAGCCAGCGCAGAGAAGAAGCACCAACTCCAGCTCAACTCTGCTCCAACTCCCAAGGAACCCGTTCCCCGACGGGCCAGGGACCGTCAGCTGCACCTACCGCCTTATCCAGTGGCTGTCGGTTAACCCCCTCGGTACCGGCGAAAGCTGAGCACCAGTCATCAACGGGGATACACACAAAATTCTGCAGTAACTCAGTGGGTCGTGGAGAAGGGTCGACACGAAACACCACCTATTCCTTTTCTCCAAAGATGCTGCCTGTCCCCGCTGAGTTACACCAGCACGTTTTGTCTACCTTCGGTGTAACCCAGCATCTGCAGTTCTTTCCTACAGAGCGACGCCAGTTTGTGGGTAAAGTCGAGGCGGCGGGGAGAGGGATGAGAGATGGAGAGAGAGGAACTCGCTTTCGCGGCTTCACTGCAGATCTCGGACATCCCATCTCCGCAAGAACTCCCTGGTGCTAGGACAATCCCTCCACCCCCCCCCCCATCCCGGACTGGAGGGAGGGACTGGGGGACATTACACGCCTCGGCAGCCAACGTGCAAACCCCAGCACTCTCTGCGGAATGTTAACCTAAACACATCTGTGAGTAAAACACAAACATGCACGTCTATCAGCCCCCTTCACTCTCCTCCACCTCTCATCTTCTCCCCGCTGGTCCAGTCTCTCCCCGTCTCCCACTCGCATCTGTCCCCCCTCTCTCTCTCTCTCTCTCTCTCTCTTGCTGTTACACCCCGCTCTCCCGCTACCTGGCACCCCCATTCGCTTTTTTCCCCCGCTCGAATGACCTTTGACAAATCCCATGATTTTTCAGAATACCAAACACGCTTACACAACTGAAAAATTATTTCTCAAGAACATACATAGCTTAACCCAGTCACTAAGATTTCTGCCTAACAATAAAAAGCACTTTTTGTTGACAAACTAGTGATTACCATGACGTTGAACAATTTTGGGAAATTCTTGGGTTCTAATTTACCTAACAGGAGTTTTGAATTGAAGTTACGTCTCTTCCCGACATCACCAACCCCCACCACTGTTGCCGCAGTGATCACAGCTCCCATTGTTATCTACCCAAGAGATGAAAGGCAGTATTTTGGCATTAATTCCAGCGACATCAACCGACTCCAACTGGTCCAGAATGCAGCCGCCCGACTCATCACCCACACCAAATCCTGGCACCACATCACCCCAGTTCTCAAAGAACTTCACTGGCTTCCCATTTCCCACCGGATCATCAACAAAATCCTGGTGCTCACCTACAAAGCCCTCAACCACTTGGCCCCCCCTTATCTCACTGACCTCCTCTCCCCCTACCAACCCTCACGGTCCCTCAGATCCACATCAGCCGGTCTCCTCTCCATTCCGAAATCCAACCTCTGCACTTTTGGAAACAGAGCCTTCTCCAGGGCAGCTCCCAGGCTCTGGAACTCCCTCCCACAATTGATTCGAAATTCTGAGTCCCTCACCATCTTCCAGTCCCGCCTCAAGACCCATCTCTTCACCTCTGCATACCCTTAGTCCCATGTCTCCTTCCCCTTTGCATCTCTGTCTTACTGCTCTATTTTGTTTTGTTCTTGACTCTCCATGTAAAGTGACTTTGAGTCCTTGAAAAGCGCTATACAAATAAAATGTATTATTATTATTATTAGTATCAATAGTTACCTAATTGCAATGCCTCCTGGTACCTCTTAGTGTCAAAGTACAGGGAAACCAAGCGAGCCTGTATAGGAAATATTAAGATGGTTAAAATGTGTCTGTTTCAGCTGAGTTTGAATGCAAGTCAAAGTGTAACACTTCTGGAAGTACAGTAAAAATGCAAAAAGTATTTTAATTCTGCTGATGAAAATCCATTACAATGCACCTTCAGCATACTTTCAGATGTAAGTGACTATCTTACAGCCATTCTAAAATGGCTAAGCCACCACTACTGCAGAATAAAACCCCATTTTTTCTGAGGTATGGTTACATTGTAAAAATAAATAATATATTTTAATTATACTCTAATAAATGAGGGTAAATGTGAATGTTAGACGCTTTTTTGGAGTAAAGTGAATGAAATACTTGCTGTAACTCAAGCTGGCATTGCAACTGTTCCATTGCCTTTGCTCTCAAAAACTCAATGCTTCCAATGTTGACCAAGTTCTGAATAGATGGTCTTCAATAGTAAATGTGAACTCTGTTTCACTTTTCACAGATGCAGAATGTTTCCAGCATTTTCTGCTTGCGTTTTAAGTACTGTATTAAAATCTCTTTTTGAAACACTGAATTCATCGACCTCGAGGTCAATATAGATAAATAATCACACAAAATGTACCCAAAATTTATGGAAGCATCGTGAGTGCAAGTGAAATAAAATTAATGAATAAAAATGCTGATATGTTCAAAAGTGCATAATAGTCAACAAATGGAAGAATTTTCTAATTTTTAAAAAATACCTTCAAGGTATTTAAGCAGCTGAAGTGCAGAGGTGCAACACAAAGGTTACCAAAGTAAATCAAATAAGGCTGGTCTCCTTGTGTAAAGTTTCAGTTGAGGCATCTCAAAAGTGCATGCAAACATTGTAAAACTTTTTTATAGCACTAGTTTTACACTTATTTACAAGTCAGAAGCTCGATGATCATCAAACATTGTGTGAACTGGATGCATTTGCCAAACTAATCAGAAGACACTGCAGATCTCCGCCAAATTGGATTTGAAATTAGTTCCATTTTTCTTTTAAATACAATTCAGATTCCTCAGCCTCATTACTAATAATTAACCCAGGAAGTGAGCTCACGCTCACATAAAAGTGAACTTGCACATTTTCAGGCGTCAAACTGAAAGCTTATTTATTACATTCAGCCTAAACTAGGACATAAATTCTTCTCAAATTACCTTCAGAAGTTGACAAATGGCATTACTATTTATCATTCTTTAAACTATTGGAAGCAAGGTTCATTAACATTTAATGAATGATAAAGCTCATTGAGCAGATAACAATATTTCACAAAATATTCAGACAGACTCTGCTTAAAATGGAAATATTAAATGCACACTTCACTAACTACTGATGATAAATCTGTAAGATATCAAAGTGATAAATCAAAGCCAGATTTGCCACACTATGCGATTGCTTGTTTCCTTTAATACCCTTGGAAAATGTTTGAGGAAAGTTTTTATTCTAATCCAGTGCCTTAGTTCAAGTAACTAAAGTACAGAAAGTTATCTAGAATAAATTGGTTGATTCTTATGTCTGCTTTGCTAAAGAAACAATAATGCCTGGGTTTGTGAGATTTGTTGTATTTACATGTACTATTGTCAAGGACGCAGCTAGATACAAACAAAACAAAATCTACAATCTTTACTCATCTGGCACACAAGGAAATACATCACAATACTAACAATTGAAGTATCCATCTAATGTAGACTACATTCAATATGCGATTTTCACTATCTTCTGATAAAATCAACATACTCTAACCCAAAATAATTAAAGTGCATGTTTTGAAAAGAACACAGCTTCACAAATCAATGAAGGGTGCTACCCGAGTTGAGCCATGCAACACATCAAAATATTACACTGGGAAGATTTCAGATCCTCTTCCACCAAAGCAGTACCTAGCGTTAACATTATCCTGCTGCATCGTACAATGAGGTGAGAGGATGATTATATGGTTGATTGTCCTCACAGGATCTAGCAATGGATTAGATAATATATGTAATCCACTGAACTACAATACATCAGCACAACTCTACAGATTACCTATTACATTGCAGCAAAGTGCAACTTTACAATATTAGCCATGTCAGGTTCACCACTGCATCTTATTGAAACATAAGATTATTAAGGGATTGGACACGCTAGAGGCAGGAAACATGTTCCCGATGTTGGGGGGGGGGGGGGGGGCACAGTTTAAGAACTTTTTCACCCAGAGAGTTGTGAATCTGTGGAATTCACTGCCTCAGAAGGCAGTGGATGCCAATTCTCCAGATGCTTTCAAGAGAGAGTTAGATAGAGCTCTTAAAGATAGCGGAGTCAGGGGATATGGTGAGAAGGCAGGAACGGGGTACTGAATGTGGATGATCAGCCATGATCACAGTGAATGGCGGTGCTGGCTCGAAGGGCCAAATGACCTACTCCTGCACCTATTGTCTATAACTCTCCAGACTCAATGCTTGAAAGTATCACAAACGGGTTCCCGAAGCCTTAATTAAATCTCACTGAAAGACACCTTCACTTTGGATGTCAAATGGCAGTTAAATCCTGCACCCTTTTCATTTCGCCTCAGGTTAATAATATATTTGACACAGAAAGGAGGAAATTATAAATCTGTATTGCCATCCTTCTGTATTTAAAATCCTTTGGAAAGATAACAATTACAAAGGAAGTATATACCTCAAATTTCCTCCAATACAGCCTCAAATTGGCTTCTAGAAGATATGCACATATTACTAATCTCATACAAATATCTCTAACTTAGAGGTACTTCTGGACATTACCATATTATTCATCATTATGGATCATGGTGTTCACTCACCTTCAGGATAATAGCTGATTGTCCTAACTTCCTTATTTAAAAGAAAACTTTCCATCAACCTCCTTCCCCACCCCCCTGAATTAGAAATGTTCAAATGATTCTTTAGAAATCCAGACATTGTGCTTGCTAAATAGCATCAGACTTGGAACTTACTAGGACTAACCAAGATTAACCTTTCGAATGATTTTAAAGTAATTAAAATATACTTTTTTTTTTTAATGTGATGTTTTGATGATCAATACATTGTACCAATCACACACAATATACTGAATCATTGTGACTTCATAATATGCAGAGTCCATTATTTTCACATCAGTTGTGAACTAACTGAACAAGTGCAAGACGTCAATTCCATATAAAGGTACAAATGCAACAGCTATTTCCAGAACTTAAGCCAACAATTTGGTTTATAATTTTAGTTATTCATTTTAAAATTTCAGATTGTAAAATTTTGCAGATTAATTTTAACAGAAAGTAACACCATACTGAATTTATATAAAGTTGAAACAAAGTTCGACCATGAAAGCGTCCGAATTAAGCAGTTGTCAATCTGGAAAATTTTGTCCCTCGCCATTAAATTCCTTGGTTAAAACAGCAGGATAACGTCAAGCCCAAAGCATTCTGGCTTATGCAGAAATGGAAGAAAAGGCATAAGAGTTACGTCCAAGTTAATTCAATTTCATTCACTTTCACAGAAAAGCAGAGTACTTCTCATTCTAAGGATCCGAAATTCAGATTCTAACAGTCTCAACAATCAATTGCCCTTAATGTCAGGGAAAAATATTGGTAATTTGCAAAAAAAGGGTTTAGTTAACTTCATAAAATTATTCATGATTAAAGAATTCATATAATCCTGATGAGTTAGCTATGAAAAGTCCCTCAAAATCCCTAAAAAACATTACTTTTGGTTACCGGTTTGACTAATTTGGTAAAGAATGTACTAAATTAACATTTATGGATACAGTAAAATTAATTCACCATACTAATTATATTGGAAGACAACTGTTGTTTTGAAAAACTCAGTAATCTTGGGTGAATTGGAGACTTAAATTAGATGTTATTCCAATTTTAATTTCCTCAAAGATCAATGTTGAAATTGAAAACATACCTCCAAAGCCTGTCGCAGGAACGTCCTCTTCTCAGATTTCGCCCACTCAATGCATTCTAAACATAATTCAACCTGTGAGCGCCAAGATAGCCAAGTACAAAGGAAAATGCAAGTTAAATAATCCTTGACTGTAGCAAAAACTGTAAAAAAGCTAAATGCAAAGAAAAACAGTGCCAATTATTCTTTGATGTGCGGGTCAGCATTTTGCAAAAATCAAGCAAAAAAAAACCCCATCCATCAATATCATAATTCACATTTTGCAGGAATGGATGTCTCAAAGCACTTCAGAGCCAAATTTCAAGGAGGATGGCAGCCAATCTGCTCACAGCAAGGCCCCATAAACAGCAATGAAATTGGTGATCTCTTTCATTGATGTTGGGCGAGGGATTCTTCCCGTCGGAAACCAGCACCACTGTGTTGCTAACATTTTCAACGATGATGAATTATTACCAGCTGGAATTACATTTGTTTCCTGCCACCAACCTCACTCCCATCTATGCGAGTGCAAGCTGCAGCAAGATTCATGAATTTAGACTTATGCATGAAATGCCAGTGACCAACAATTTTTGGACATGACATTAATCCGGCAGTAATTAGACACCAATTTTACTGAATCAAAACATCAATTAAATAAATATTGCTTAACTATATCCCAGTTTAGTTAGTTCTTACCTCCTGACCAGTAGCTGCTTCCATATCCAGAAACATGTCGAGCAGCGATCGAACCAACCGAGCAGCCTTAGCTTTACTGATTGAATTCAGGAATGGTCTAACATATTTCAGCAAACCCCCGAGTTCTTAGGATATGAAAAAGATTTCACACAATTAGATTTTACATTTTACTACTGTAGTTTTCAAACCTTCATAAAAATCTCAGAATGTTGTTTCCTAGTACAATTGCAACTTAATGATCACTTTCACAAAATAATTTTCTGACATTGCGCACCTCCTTAGCTTATATCACCTGATTACCAGTAAAAATTTCAATTATTGGAGTAAGAGAGAAGAATCAAAGTTTCAATTACTTCGATGCATAATTAATTCCAGAGCTTAACAAAATAAAACTGAATTGGGTGACATGGTTAAAAAGTTTGAGGTGATACTTTTTGGAGAGGGTAGCGATAGATTTATGCAGCGTTTAAGAACTGGCAGAGCATTAAGAACAGAGCCTTTTGGAAGTTGGTTAGCTACGTTGCAGTCCAAGAGATAAATCAGCAGAAGAACATAGTGGAACTAGAGTGGCAAGATATCAAACAAATGAAAGGAGAGGTTCAAAATAGTGATTTCAAATATGTGCACCTTAGATAGGTCATAAATAACTAGGTAGGCAATTTACTGCTTTTAGTGATCATTGCAAGTGGTTAGAGGTTTTAATTAGTTGCACATAATTACAATGAACAAAATAATGCCTCTCTTTTATACACATCAATTGTGCACACTAACAGCATAGAAAACGACAATAATTGAAACTCAACAGAAATACTTCCTCTTAATAAAACCATCTTGCATGGTGGAGTCGGTGAAGCAAATGCAGACCTACAGCAAAATTGTGCGTGATCTCAGAGATACGCAATGCTCTTATTCCAATGATTCATTCAGTTTGTACCAAAACTATTTGCAATTAAGGAAAAGCAGACTAGAGTATAGCAGTGTTATACACTTGTTCTTTCATCGGCCCAGACTACTGACTCCCTTATTGCAGGACAAGCCAATCCCAGGAATCATTTTGATGAACCTTCAATGCACTCCTTCGATTGCACCTTCAGAGAAAACGTCTTTAAACTTGGTTTTGTCTTGAACCAGTGGATAAGGAATTAAACCTAGCCTTGGCTTTCATCTGAAAATGCACCCAAGAATAAGATTTACCCAGGCATAGTCCAGAATAAATACTCAGCCTCAGCTCTGTAGCATGAACGCTACAGCTAGGTTTAATTCCCCACACATTCGATCAAGATAAAACCAGGTTTTATGACATTCTCCACAAAGTTGCACCAATGAAAAATCATTTATGTAGTCAGTCTATGTAGGCCACTCTTTTAAAATTCAATCCTGTGTCGACTCATATCCTTTGCATTGCCCTGCAATACAATTGCTCTAAATCTGGGTTATTTTAATTGTTTTCTCATAGCCATTAGCGGGTAGCTTAAATGGCCTTAAAAGATAAAAAGGCATAAGCTTTAGGTATGATAGGTGGGGTGGCAGTATGTGAACGTTTATGGACAGGCAGGCTGCTTTGAACAAACATATTCTTGTTTAAAGCTTAGGTAGACACAAAATGCTGAAGTAACTCAGCGGGACAAGCAGCATCTCTGAAGAGAAGAAATGGACGATGTTTCGGGTCGAGACCCTTCTTCAGACTCTTGTTTAAAGCTTACCGTCAATAAATAGGAGTGCAAATTGAAAATATTCTGATACAGAGAAGGGGATGATATCCAGATAATAACAGATGATCCCTAAATAGCGAAGGGTACAGGATGAGATCAGCAATGCAGTGTCTGAGGTTGTACAAAACAGCAGGAACTCAACTAGACAATGAAAATCTGTATGAACTAATACTATCCAATAGTTACAAGGTATTTTTTTAAATCGGACAGAAGGACAGACAAATGGAAGGGCATCCAGTATGCTGACCATATTACTTTGCAGTGGAAGGCTACTCAAAAGTAGAGGAAACAAAATGCAGTAGTTGTGGAGGATTTAACAAATTAGGAGACATTAATGCTAAAAATATGGTATACTTTACAACCAGAATTCAGAATGTCACATGTTACCTACCAGGACACAGTCAGGTTTATATTAATTGACTTGAATCAGTATTAGATAGGGTGGATCCAGTTGTATGCCTCAATAAAACCACCACAAAAAAAGGCAAGAAAGCATATTCAGCAAGTGCTCCGAGCCAAATCCAAGAAAATGACCCCAAAGACAATATTCCTGAATTATCTAAGCCTCATACAATAAAATGATTGGAGTGATTCAGTGGCTTGACCTTTCACTGAGTCCCTCATGTAGGTTTTACCTAGAAAGCATACTTGCAGATACAATTGTTTGGGGCACACTTTCTAGAGTAGTTCTCTTGATAGTTTAGTTACAATAATCAAGAATGAATGATAAACAAGAGGCAGAGTACAATTCCCATTTAAACAATCTGAAAAATAATGCAACTAAGCAGAATTTAACCTCAGTGAACCTGCAAAATCATGATTTATTATCACTAAATAGAACATATAGTCGGGCCATGCAGTTAATATTTAATAATGCTGTCAGACATAATGTGATTGCCATTCCTATTGAAATACTAATGATGATCAGTGCCATATTTACCTGCTGCCTGCCCTGTTTTGGCTAGGAGCCCCCCAAGCACCAGAATGCTCTGCTCTTTAACACGAACAGCTTCTTCATCTTCTTGCTGGATATCTCGTTTCACTGGGGGGGAAAAAATCCAGTTTAGTACAATTGGAAAATGTGATAACTCAGGCATTCATCACTGCAAGGTTTTTCTGCATTAGAAAGATTATTTTTGAGAAATTTCCTTGATGCTTTTGTTAACAGGAGAGCCTCAATAACACAGTGCCCTCCATAATGTTAGGGACAAAGACCCATCATTTATTTATTTGCCTCTGTACTCCACAATTTCAGATTTGTAATTGAAAAAGGTCACATACGGTTAAAGTGCACATTGTCAGGTTTTAATAAAGGCCATTTTTATACATTTTGGTTTCACCATGTAGAAATTACAGCAGTGTTTATACTTAGTCCCCCATTTCAGGGCACCATAATGTTCGCGACACATGGCTTCATGGGTGTTTGTAATTGCTCAGCTGTGTTTAAATGCCTCCTTAATGCAGGTATAAGAGAGCTCTCAGCACCTAGTCTTTCCTCCAGTCTTTCCATCACCTTTGGAAACTTTTACTGCTGTTTCTCAACACGAGGACCAAAGTTGTGCCAATGAAAGTCAAAGAAGCCATTATGAGACTGAGAAACAAGAATAAAACGTTAGAGACATCAGCCAAACCTTAGGCTTACCCAAATCAACTGTTTGGAACATAATTAAGAAGAAAGAGAACACCGGTGAGCTTACTAATCGCAAAGGGACTGGCAGGCCAAGGAAGACCCCCACAGCGGATGACAGAAGAATTCTCTCTATAATAAAGAAAAATACCCAAACACCTGTCCGACAGATCAGAAACACTCTTCAGGAGTCAGGTGTGGATTTGTCAATGACCACTGTCCGCATAAGACTTCATGAACAGAAATACAGAGGCTACACTGCAAGATGCAAACCACGGATTAGCACAAAAATAGGACGGCCAGGTTACAGTTTGCCAAGTAGCACTTAAAAGAGCAAACACAGTTCTGGAAAAAGGTCTTGTGAACAGATGAGATGAAGATTAACTTATATCAGAGTGATGGCAAGAGCAAAGTATGGAGGAGAGAAGGAACTGCGCAAGATCCAAAGCATACCACCTCATCTGTGAAACACGTTGGTGGGGGTGTTATGGCCTGGGCATGTACGGCTGCTGAAGGTACTGGCTCACTTATCTTCATTGATGATACAACTGCTGATGGTAGCAGCATGATTAATTCTGAAGTGTATAGACACATCCTATCTGCTCAAGTTCAAACAAATGCCTCAAAACTCATTGGCCGGCAGCTCATTCTACAGCAAGACAATGATCCCAAACATACTGCTAAAGCAACAAAGGAGTTTTTCAAAGCTAAAAAAATGGTCATTTCTTGAGTGGCTGTCAATCCGCTGATCTGAACCCAATGGAGCATGCCTTTTATATGCTGAAGAGAAAAATGAAGGGGACCAGCCCCCAAAACAAGCATAAGCTAAAGATGGCTGCAATACAGGCCTGGCAGAGCATCACCGGAGATCACCAGCAACTGGTGATGTCCATGAATAGCAAGACTTCAAGCAGTTTTCTTCTTGCGTATGGCGTGCACAGCCTAAAGTTGTTGGATAACTTGTTCTATTTGATCTTATTTAATTGTGCACGGCGGGTTGATTGCATTCGTTGAAACAGGGCGCACCACGTGAAGGTTGCAATCTTCCACCCCATTGCATGCAAAGGATATGCAACAAAATACCAAACATGACTACTTTCATTTACATGACATTGCTGTGTCCCAAACATTATGGTGCCCTGAAATGGGGAGGACTAAGAATAAACACAGCTGTAATTTCTACATGGTGAAACCAAAATGTATAAAAATGGCCTTTATTAAAATCTGACAATGTGCACTTTAACCACATGTGATTTTTTCTATTACAAATCTCAAATTGTGGAGTACAAAGGCAAATAAATAAATAAATGATGGGCCAAACATTATGGAGGGCACTGTACATTTGACTGTTTTCCTTTTTATTATGCTGGAATATAAGATATTATCTTTAAAAGAATAAGTTAATAAAACATGTTTCTTTATGGTCCAGCTTCAAAAATGCACTCAGTGTGCAAACACTCAAGTACTCTTCATCCGTTAAACATCAAATAGTAAACAGTACTTTTTCCATGTTTTAATCCGTGATTTTTTTTTAAAATGATAAAAATCTGCGTTCAAACAATTTACATAAATTGATGGAAAGATCTCACAGGATGGCATTTACAAGTATTGGTATCAATTGTTGAGGACTATCTGCTCAGTATTGGAGGCTCATATGTTAAGGTCACCAATAAACTTCACAAAAGATGACAAACGATGAATGACAGTGATGGAGCTAGTAGAGCTGCTGCTAGAAATGTGCTACAGACTCTGGTTTAATCATGGCCTTGGATGCTGCCAATATGCAGTTTGTATGTTCTCCATGTGACCACGCAAGTTTATTCTGTGTTTTTTTTTAGGTTAATTAGCCATTGCAAATTGACAATAATGGTATAGTCAGGGGTAGGGGTGGAGAGGGGGAGAGTAAAAATGGGATTAGTAAATGGGTGGTTGATGGTCAGTGTGAATTTAATGGGTCAAAGGGCCCATTTACATGCTATATCTCCCAATGGCTCCAAGACACTTTTGATGGGAGCAGCAAACTCTCCTTTCCGTTCCCATAATGACCTTTCTATTCTTGATTCCCCAAACATTACAAAGTGTTATATAAAAGGAACAATGACATTATGTCTAAATGATATGTTCCACTGAACTTGTACTTGACAAAGTGACACATTAATACTTCAATTCCATAAAAGTTTGTCTTGATTAAGTAATAAACTGCTGGTAATAATTAGTTTAACATGTACCTGTCAGAAAAGGACAATGGATATTACAAAAGCAAATGTTAAAAGTTTACATGCATAATATGCTTCAGCTAAATTGTCACTAATCATGTGGTGGGGTACAAGAGTGGAAAATTTGGAATAATTCCATCCTGATCACTGTTGAGAAACTCGAGCATTTTCCCCATCTACATACAGCATGTTTAAATTTTCCCCATCTATAGCATGTTTAAAATTTCAACATCCACATATGTATGGACCTTTTGAATTATCAGTGAAAGGGACCAAATTTTAATAGCATTTATTAGAACGTAAAGCATGCCTTGGAAAACAAATTGCCTTTCAAATAACTGAAATAGTTGATAGGCCTGTTAAATAACCTATAAGATTGAACTGCTAAAATGAAAAATTAAAACTCAGCTTTAAAAATTAAGTTACATGCTGCTGAAATCTGTACTGTAAACACACTTTGCCTTCCCAGGAGAGGTTTTGGTAGTTGTACGTGATACACGCAGAGGATTCAGCTGTGGAACCCCTGAAAAAGTGAGAAAATGCTGCGCAGAATAGCTTACATAATTTTAGTGACAGCTATCTTGAGATTTTGATATATTGTATTGGAGATTAGTGTAATTCTGATTGGGCCAAGCTGCCAACAAAACAATTCAGCAAACAATTTGAAAAATAGGATTAGGATCACAGGAAGCAACAATGTCACTTTAATAACACAACTAAGTTTGTGTAGCAGTTTGTACACAAGAACCATGGCCATATATGCCATTATTTTTCCTCTGGTGCCACCTAGTGACCACAGCCTACAACCACACTGTTGTAGGTGACAGCAAAATAGATTTGAAAGCATTAATATCAGGGCTCTCACTTAACCTTTTTTCTCTGTTGTCAGCCGGGCAACCTTGGCAGCTTTTTAGGTTGCCAAATGAGAGTTTTTCATTGTTCTAACTGGGACGTGAGAGAATAAAACACTCTTGACTTACGTCGCTAATGTGTGGGATAGAACTAGTGTATGGGTGATCAGTGGTCAGCGTGGACTCGGTGGGCCGAAGGGCCTGTTTCCACGTTGTATCTTTAAATTAAACTAAAATCACTAAGACCAGAGGGAGTCTAAAGAAGGGTCTCTACCCAAAACGTCACCCAATTTCTTCTATCTAGAGATGCTGGCTGCTCCATGGAGATCCCTCACACAATTAAAGCATGGAATAGTCTTCACCCTACTATAGTTACCCAACCAGACAACTAAATTCAAGGTAGCTCTTTTTTCCCCCAAGAACCATTTTTTGCTTAAGTCCAAGTCAAGAGTCAAGAGAGTTTTATTGTCATTTGTCCCAGACAGGACAATGAAATTCTTGCTTGCTGCAGCACAACAGAATATGTAAACATAATACAGAACAGGAGATAAAAGTTCAGTGTGTTTATATACCATGGACCATATATCTACACAATAAATAAACAGATAAAGTGCAATATGCTGTTATTTTTCAGAGTTTGGAGTTTGGTGATGGACCCTCCACCACCTTCAGTATAAATTCCATTTAGAATATTTTTGGAAGACCAGGAAACCAGAAGCAAGAGTTACTCCAGGGAGTTACTCCAGCTCCAGGGAGTGATTCTGCGTTGGTTTTCAGCGGTCGTGGTGAGGCGGCGACCGGACAGCAATGGCAGCCAGATCTGGCTGCCATTGCTGGGGAGACTTTAAACTAGAACGGTTGGGGGGAGGGACTCAAATAGAGAAAGCTAGTGGAAAATGTGGGAGGCAGGAGGCAGAGAAGGGAAGCACTCGGACCCAAAATGTAGGGGAGAAAGAAGAAAAAGATAATAAACAGAATAAGTGGTGGTGGGTTTCTTAAATGTGTATATTTTAATGCTAGGAGCATTGTAAGAAAGGTGGATGAGCTTAGAGCCTGCATTGACACCTGGAAGTATGATGTTGTGGCGATCAGTGAAACATGGTTGCAGGAGGGCTGTGATTAGAAACTAAATATTCCAGGATTTCGTTGCTTCAGGGGTGATAGAATTGGAGGGGCAAGAGGTGGGGGTGTTGCATTGCTTGTCAAGGAAGATATTACAGCAGTGCTTTGGCAGGATAGATTAGAGGGCTCGTCTAGGGAGGCTATTTGGGTGGAACTGAGAAATGGGAAAGGTGTAGCAACACTTATAGGGGTGTATTATAGACCGCCAAATGGGGAGCGAGAATTGGAAGAGCAAATATGTAAGGAGATAGCAGATATTAGTAGTAAGCACAAGGTAGTGATTGTGGGAGATTTCAATTTTCCACACATAGACTGGGAAACACATTCTGTAAAAGGGCTGGATGGTTTGGAGTTTGTAAAATGTGTGCAAGATAGTTTTTTTGCAGCAATACATAGAGGTACCTACTAGAGAAGGGGCAGTGCTGGACCTCCTGTTAGGAAATGAGACAGGGCAGGTGGCAGAGGTATGCGTCGGGGAGCACTTCGGGTCCAGTGATCACAATACCATTAGTTTCAATATAATTATGGAGAGGGTCAGAACTGGACCTAGGGTTGAGATTTTTGTTTGGAGAAAGGCTAACTTTGAGGAGATGCGAAAGGATTTAAAAGGAGTGAATTGGGACATGTTGTTTTATGGGAAGGATGTAGAAGAAAAATGGAGGACATTTAAGGGTGAAATTTTAAGAGTACAGAATCTTTATGTCCCTGTTCGGTTGAAAGGAAATAGTAAAAAATGGAAAGAGCCATGGTTTTCAAGGGAAATTGGACACTTGGTTCGGAAAAAGAGAGAGATCTACAATAATTATAGGCAGCATGGAGTAAATGAGGTGCTTGAGGAGTATAAAGAATGTAAAACGAATATTAAGAAAGAAATTAGAAAAGCTAAAAGAAAATATGAGGTTGCTTTGGCAAGTAAGGTGAAAGTAAATCCAAAGGGTTTCTACAGCTATATTAATAGCAAAAGGATAACAAGGAATAAAATTGATCCATTAGAGAGTCAGAGTGGACAGTTATCTGCAGAGCCAAAAGAGATGGGGGAGATATTGAACAATTTCTTTTCTTCGGTATTCATGAAGGAGAAGGATATGGAATTATGTGAGGTAAGGGAAACAAGCAGAGTAGCAATGGAAACTGTGAGATTCAAAGAAGAGGAGGTGCAGACACTTTTGAAAAATATGAAAACGGATAAGTCTCCAGGTCCTGACAGGATATTCCCTAGGACATTGAGGGAAGTTAGTGTAGAAATAGCAGGGGCTATGACAGAAATATTTCAAATGTCATTAGAAACGGGAATAGTGCCGGAGGATTGGCGTACTGCGCATGTTGTTCCGTTGTTTAAAAAATGTTCAAAGAGTAAACCTAGCAATTATAGACCTGTTAGTTTGACGTCAGTGGTGGGCAAATTAATGGAAAGGATACTTAAAGATAATATATATAAGCATCTGGATAAGCAGGGTCTGATTAGGAACAGTCAACATGGATTTGTGCCTGGAAGGTCATGCTTGACTAACCTTCTTGAATTTTTCGAAGAGGTTACTAGGGAAATTGATGAAGGTAAAGCAGTGGATGTTGTCTATATGGACTTCAGTAAGGCCTTTGACAAGGTTCCTCATGGAAGGTTGGTTAAGAAGATTCAATTGTTGGGTATTAATGGTGGAGTAGCAAGATGGATTCAACAGTGGCTGAATGGGAGATGCCAGAGAGTAATGGTGGATGGCTGTTTGTCAGGTTGGAGGCCGGTGACTAGTGGGGTGCCTCAGGGGTCTGTGTTGGGTCCACTGTTGTTTGTCATGTACATCAATGATCTGGATGATGGTGTGGAAAATTGGATTAGTAAGTATGCAGATGATACTAAGATAGGTGGTGTGGTGGATAATGAAATAGATTTTCAAAGTCTACAGAGAGATTTAGGCCATTTGGAAGAGTGGGCTGAAAGATGGCAGATGGAATTTAATGCTGATAAATGTGAGGTACTACATCTCGGCAGGACAAATCAAAATAGGACGTACATGGTAAACGGTAGAGAATTGAGTATTGCAGTTGAACAGAGGGATCTAGGAATAACTGTGCATAGTTCCCTGAAGGTGGAATCTCATGTAGATAGGGTGGTAAAGAAAGCTTTTGGGGTGCTGGCCTTTATAAATCAGAGCATTGAATATAGAAGTTGGGATGTAATGTTAAAATTGTACAAGGCATTGGTGAGGCCAATTCTGGAGTATGGAGTACAATTTTGGTCGCCTAATTATAGGAAGGATGTCAACAAAATATAGAGAGTACAGAGGAGATTTACTAGAATGTTGCCTGGGTTTCAGCAACTAAGTTACAGAGAAAGGTTGAACAAGTTAGGTCTTTATTCTTTGGAGCGCAGAAGGTTAAGAAGGGACTTGATAGAGGTCTTTAAAATTATGAGCGGGTTAGACAGAGTGGACGTGGATAAGCTTTTCCCATTGAGAGTAGGGAAGATTCAAACAAGGGGACATGACTTGAGAATTAAGGGACAGAAGTTTAGGGGGAACATTAGGGGGAACATCTTTACTCAGAGAGTGGTAGCTGTGTGGAATGAGCTTCCAGTGGAAGTGGTGGAGGCAGGTTCGATGTTATCCTTTAAAAATAGATTGGATGGGTATATGGACGGGAAAGGAATGGAGGGTTATGGTCTGAGTGCAGGTAGATGGGACTAGGGGGAAGTATTTATTTTTAATTTAATTTAAAAAAAAATGTTCTGCACGGACTTGAAGGGCCGAGATGGCCTGTTTCCGTGCTGTTATGGTTATATGGTTATATGGTTATCTCCCACAATGCAAAGGGAGGGAGAAAGTGCCCGGCGCCGACCAGTTGCCGTGGCAGCACGCATCTGCAGGGCGGCCGATGATGTGCTGGCCGTGGTTGTGCGCATGTGCGGATGAGGAGCGGCCGGAGAACGGAGAGCGGAGACCCGGACACGGATGGCGGGCGGAGACGGAGAGTGACAGAGGGAGAGGGGGCTACGCTCAGAGTTGAACGGCAGGTGTCCCGGGTGCTTGCCAAGCCGGGCAAAATGACACAACTTTTAGGTTGCCCGGCGGGACATTAGGTGGCCAATGACACCCGGGCAACCGTTAATTTCGAGCCCTTAATATGCTCATAGACATGGTCAAAAAATGTTGCTAGACAGAGAAAATGGTTACCAAAAATTACAGCAGGATTGGTCAGTTGGGTAAATGGGCTGAAGAATGGCTAATAAAGTTTAATGTTGGCAAGTGTGAGATGCTACACTTTGGGAGGTCAAACCAGGGCAGGACTTTCTCAGTGAATGGTAGAGGCTGGGGGAGTTTTATAGAGCAGAGGCAGGGCTCGAAATTAACGGTTGCCCAGGTGCCAATGGCCACCTAAAGTCCCGCCGGGCAACCTAAAAGCTGTACAATTTTGCCCGGCTTGGCAAGCACTCGGGACATCTTTTGTTCAACTCTGAGCGGGCCCCCTCTCTATCTCTCTCCGTCTCCGCCTACCATCCGTAAGTGTCCAGGCCGCCAGGACTCCGCTCTCCGCCCGCTCATCCGCCAGCACAGCAGGCCGCCTTGCACATCCTCCCCCTGCACATGCGCACAACCATGGCCAGCACATCATCGGCCGTCCTTCACATGCGCACTGCAACGGCAACTGGTCGGCACCGGGCACTTTCTCCCTCCCTTTGCATTGTGGGAGATCTGGCCGCCATTGCTGTCCGGTCGCCGCCTCGCCGCCACCACTGAAAACGAACGCAGAATCACTCCCTGGAGCTGGAGTAACTCTTGCTGGTCCTCCAAAAATATTCCGATGGAATTTAAACTGGAGTGGATCCTCCACCGCCAAACTCCAAACTCTGAAAAATAACAGCCTATTGCACTTTATCTGTTTATTTATTGTGTATATAAATGGTCTATGGTATATAGACACACTGAACTTGTATCTCCTGTTCTGTTTTTTTGTTTACATATTCTATTGTGCTGCAGCAAGCAAGAATTTCATTGTCCTATCAGGGACACATGACAACAAAACTCACTTGACTCTTGACTTGGACTTAAGCAAAAAAAGGGTTCTTGGGGAAAAAAGAGGTACCTTAAATTTAGTTGCGTCTGGTTGTGTAACTATGGTAGGGTGAAGACTATTCCATGCTTTAATTGTGTGGGGGAACTCCATGGAGCAGCCAGCATCTCTGGATAGAAGAAATTGGGTGATGTTTCGGGTAGACCCTTCTTTAGATTTCTGGTTTTAGTGTTTTTAGTTTAATTTAAAGATACAGCGTGGAAACAGGCCCTTCGGCCCACCGAGTCCACGCCGACCACCCATACACTAGTTCTATTCCACACATTAGCGACGTAAGTCAAGAGTGTTTTATTCTCTCGCGTCCCAGTTAGAACAATGAAATCCTTACTTGCAGCAGCACAACAGAATATGTAAACATAGTACTCAGTAAACAATGTTATAAACGAGAAAATAACAGTGTATATTTATATATGAATATATAACTATTGGAAAATAAAATATATATTTTACATGTATGTATGTATATATGTATGTATGTATAATCCACACACACACAATTTCCCTCCTGGGATTAATAAAATTCGATCGTATAGTATCGTGTGTGTAGGAAGGAACTAGAGATGGCTGGTTTAAACTAAAGATAGATTACAAAAAGCTGGAGCAACTCAACAGGTCTGACAGAATCTCTGGACAAAAGGAAAATATTACGCTTTGGGTTGGGTCTGCACACCTTTGGAATGTGGAAGGAAACAAGAGCACCTGGAGAAAACCCATGCAATCGAAGTGAAAAGGAGCAAACTCCATACAGACAGCACCCATATTCAGGATCAATTCCGGGTCTCTGGCACTTTTAGGCAGCAACTTTATGGCCAATGTACTGCCCCATAGTCTTGAACTGAATTAAAACATACAGTAGCTGTAAAAGGGGACATAGCGTCACTTAGAGATTTAAGACTGAAAATGGATAATTTTTTTTAATTTTTTTTAAGTATCCAAAGTTATCAACGTATAATTTTTTGTGTGTTGGAAAACAAAATATAGTGGCACAGCTGGTGGACCTGCTGCCTCACACGCAGAGATCTGTGTTCGATCCTGTCCTCGGGCACTGTGTGTTGAATTTGCACATTCTCCCTGCAAGCTTGTGGTTTCCTCCCACATCCCAAAGAAGCATTGGCTTTGTAGGTTAACTTGTCTCTGTACAATTGCCCCTAATGTGTAGGGAGTGGGTGAGGAAAGTGGGATAACAGAACTTGTGTGAATGGGTAGACAAAAATGCTGGAGAAACTCAGCGGGTGAGGCAGCATCTATGGAGCGAAGCAAATAGACGACGTTTCGGGTCGAGACAGAAAGGTCGGATTCGGAATGAGAGGGGGAGTTGCAGTGCTGAGCCACCGGGAGATCAGGTTGGTTATTGCGACCGAGCGGAGATGTTGGGCGAAGCAATCGCCAGCCTACGCTTGGTCTCACCGATGTAGAGCAGCTGACACCTAGAGCATCAGATGCAATAGATGAGGTTGGGAGGAGGTGCAGGTGAACCTCTGCCGCACCTGGAAAGACTGCTTGGGTCCTCGAATGGAGTCAAGGGGGGATGTAAAGCGACAAGTGTAGCATTTCCTGCGGTTGCAAGGGAAAATGCCAGGAGAGGGGGGTGGTTTGGATGGGAAGGGACGAATTGACCAGGGAGTTACGGAGGGAGCTGTCTCTGCGGAAAGCAGACGGAGAGGAGATGAGAAGATGTGGCCAGTGGTGGGATCCCTTTGGTAGACATAAAAGCTGGAGAAAATCAGCAGGTGAGGCAGCATCTATGGAGCGAAGGAATAGGCGACGTTTCGGGTCGAGACCCTTCTTCAGACTGATGTCGGGGGGGGGGGCGGGAAAAAGGAAGAGGTGGAGACAGTAGGCTGTGGAGAGCTGGGAATGGGAGGGGGAGAAAGCAAGGACTACCTGAAATTGGCCTCGCCAACATTTGTACAATTGTAACATAACATCCCAACTTCTATACTCAATGCCCTGACTGAAAGCCAATATACAGAAGCCTTCCTGAACACCGAGCTGTTTACATGTGAAGACAGTGTCCAGTGAACCCGCGTACGATCTGTGTTCTTAGATCCTCTCAGGGTGCTCTCACTTAACTTTTTTTCTCTGTTTTCCAGCCGGGGCAAACCTAGGCAGGCTGTTTAGGTTGCCATATGACAGTTTAGTGTGTCATTTAATACGGCTTGCATGATGCGTGCTATAATGTGCTCGGGCCGAAGTGCGTAGTTACTAGACGGAATTATGCTCAATGAAGCATTCACATATTTCTGCTTCAAATAGAAGTAACAAACAACATATTCACGCAATCAAGACATGGTTTGTTACTTTATTTGAAGCAGAAATATGTGAATGCTTCATTGAGCATAATTCCGTCTAGTAACTACGCACTTCGGCCGAGCACATTATAGCACGCATCATGCAAGCCGTCTTAAATGACCACCTAAACTGTCATTTGGCAACCTAAACAGCTGCCTAGGTTGCCCGGCTGGAAACAGAGAAAAAAAGTTAAGTGAGAGCCCTGAGAGGGATCTAAGAACACAGATGTACGGGTTACTGGAAACTGTCTTCACATGTAAACAGTGGTGTTCAGGAAGGCTTCTGGTATATTGGCTTTCAGTCAGGGCATTGAGTATAGAAGTTGGGATGTTATGTTACAATTGTACAAATGTTGGCGAGGCCACATTTGGATTATTCTGTACAATTTTGGTCACCCTGCTATAGGAAGTATGTCATTAGCTGAGAAAACAGTGCAGAGAAGATTTACAATGATGTTAGAACCAAAATGCTGAGTAACTCAGCGGGACAGGCAGCATCTCTGGAGAGAATGAATAGGCGACGTTTCGGGTCGAAACCTTTCTTCAGACTGATGTCAGGGGAGTGGGCGGTATAGAGATAAAATGCACTCGGAGACAGTAAGACTGGTGGGAGAACTGGGAAGTTGGAGGGGATGGAGGGAGAGGGAAAGCAAGGGCTACTTGAAGTTAGAGAAGTCAATGGAGAAGGTCCAGGACAGAAAGGTCAGATTGGAAATGGGAGAGGGAGTTAAAGTGCTGAGCAACCAGGAGATCAGGTGGGTTTAGGCGGACTGAGCAGAGGTGTTCAGCGAAACGATCGCCGAGCCTGCATTTGGAGTCACTCCTGTATATCGGCGAGACCAAGCGCAGTGGTGGGTATATGGAATGAGCTGCCAGAGGAGGTCGTTGAGGCAGTACAATAAAAACATTTAAAAGACACTTGGATAGGTACATGCATAAGAAAGGTTTAGAAGGATGGGTTAGATGGGACATCTTGATCGGCAGGGACGAGTTAGACTGAAAGGCATATTTTCCATGCTGTATGACTAACCAATTGTGTTACAATGACAAATTTCAGACTAACTGCTTCTTGCTGATGTTCCCCAAGAGCCTCTTCCAATCTTTTTTTCCCTCAGTGGGAAACGTTGATTCCGCTGTGGGGTGATGTTCATGTTAAATTCTAAAGTGTGGTGTTTATCTTATTTGTGTGCTGCATGGTAACTCAAATTTCACTGCACCAATTGGTGTATGTGACAATAAATGTCCTTTGTCCTTTATTTGTCCATACTATGGATACTTCTGATTTGACTCCCAAAGTCCATTCCAGCCAAATACCAATATCCAGCTTCTGATGAAATAACAACAAAGTAAAAATGCACTTGTAGCATCCAAAGGTGCCTGGTTTACAGAATGCCTCAAGAAGAAATTCACAGAACTTGATACAAAACCATTTAAGGAACTAGAAGAGCCTGGAGAAGTGGGAAGTGCTTAAGGAGTTATGTTTAAAAATGAAATGCAAAGTTCAAGATTCAAGAAAATCAAGATTCAAGAGAGTTCATTGTCATGCGT
Source organism: Malacoraja senta (assembly GCA_038087875.1). Lineage (NCBI taxonomy): Eukaryota > Metazoa > Chordata > Chondrichthyes > Rajiformes > Rajidae > Malacoraja > Malacoraja senta. The sequence continues at coordinate 13,292,020 of CM075986.1, forward strand.
CTCAGATAGGAGAATGAAATTCTTGTTTTGCTTCAGCACAACAGAATATAGTAGGCATAAATAAATACAGAACAGAACTGATCAGTGTGACCATATACCAATGAGTATATATATATATATATATTCATTGTATATATACACACACACACATAAATAAACAGATAAAGTGCAATGGGCTATTAATGATCAGAGTTTTGTTTGAGTTGGGTTTAATAGCCTGATGGCTGTGGTGAAGCAGCTATTCCTGAACCAGGATGTTGTAGATTTCAGGCTCCTGTACCTTCTACCTGAAGGCAGTGGGGAGATGAGTGAGTGGCCAGGATGGTGTGGGTCCTTGCTGATGCTGGCAGTCTTTTTGAGGCAGTGACTGCAATAGATCCCCTCGAGCAGAAATCCCGTTTGGCCTATTTGATGGCCTTCCCAAGAGGTTTTCAGAAATCTTGATCTGCTAGATCATTTGTGGTATTGTGGACAGTGAGGAAGGTTATGCAAGATCATAACAGAATGTATATCACTGGGCCAACAGACCAAGGAATGGCAGATGGAGTTTAATTCAGATAAATGTGACACGTTGCATTTTGATAAGATCAGGGGTCTGAGAGTGTTGGAGAACAAAGAACCAAGAGTACAGGGCCTCTCCCACTTGGCTGTCATTTGCGCCTCATTTACGCGTCATATGTAAAATAGGTCGACGCATCGATACGCGCAACATCGCACGCAAATCACGTGTTATCATGCCGTCTGGTGCGCGTGACACCATTAAAATACCCTGCGGCGCGTGGCGACGCATGGTTACGCACGGTGACATAACCATGCGTCACCACGCGATACACGTGAGACATCGGGACGCCAGCGTGCGACGCCAATGCGGCAGCTTGCATACGCGATATGTCACACAGGTGGCGTGCGAGGATTTTGTGCAGCACGAAATCATGGAGCGCCACACGATAACGTGTGTAACTCCACACTCCTCCACGTCTCTCCATGCGCCCGTCCCGCGTTACCCACACACTACTCGTAAGGTCGCGTAAATGGCGCGCAAACGACGGCCAAGTGGGACAGGCCCTGTACTCTTGGTTCTTTGCTCTCCAACACTCTCAACCTTGAAAATGGCAACACAGCTGGACAAGGTGGTGATGGTGGTGTGTGGCATACTTGCCGTCATGTCAGGGCATGAGTACATCATGTTGCAACTATACAAACTGATGACGAGACTATACGTGGGAGTATTGTGTGCATTCTGGTCGCTCAACTTTCGGAAGGATGTCATTAAGCTGGGAAAGGTGCAGAATTAAGTTGTAAGGGTGTTACTGAGAATGTAGGTTTGTGTTATCAGGAAATGCAGGGACTTTTAGCCATAGACGCCAAGGGGTAACATTTAAAAAAGCCTATAAAAAATCATGAGGGGATAAAAATCATCAACAACAAAAAATTTAAGGTGAATGGCCAAAGTCTTTTTCCCAGTGTAGGGAGGCTAAATTTAGAGACCATGGAGTCAAGTTGAAATGGGAAAGATTTGAAAGGACCCACGGAGCAACATTTTTACACAAGGGTATATGGAACACTCTGCCAGAAGAAGTGGTAGAGGCAGCACAGTTACAATGTTTAAAATACATTCGGACAGGTAGTAAATAGAATAGGTTTGGAGAGATGTGGCCAAACACAGACAAATAGAGGTAACATATAGAAATCTTGGTTTGCACAGACTAGTTGAGCCACAGGACCTGTTTCTATGCTGGATGACTCTATAACTCTAATTATCAGCAGCATATCAATTAAGACAATATTTTGAATTATATACACATTACAAAAGTAATAAAACATCTGCTTCCCCCACTCTTTACTTAAACATTCACATTTTGTCAACATGACCCTGCCTTCAATAAACTCAGGTCACCAGCAGCCACATGGGACAGTCACTTGCTGGAAATTTACTTCTGCAGCAAAAATACTTTAACAATGACTTCAAATGCACTTTTTTTTTAAATGAAAAAAATACTCTGGTTCTTTGCACCTGCTATCAATGGTACAGATGTAGACAAGGAACTGCAGATGCTGGCTTACAAAAAAGACAAAGTGCTGGAGCAACTCAGCGGGTCAGGCATTTCTGGAGTACATGGATAGGTGACTATTTAGGTCAGTACGCTTCTTCAGACAGACTGCATGGAGCAAGCAGAATACAATATGGCTAACTGCAATCACAGTTTACTCTCAATTACTAAAGAGATAGTTGTAGTCATAGTTATACAGCAGGGAAACAGGCCCTTAGGCGTGACTCATCCATGCCAACCAAGGTATCTAGCGGAGCTTGTACCATTAATCCGCATTTGACTTGTATCCCTCTAAACATTTTCTATCAATGTACAAGTCCAAATGTGTTTTAAACTTTGAAAATATACCAACTTCCCCTGGCAGTCTGTTCCAGGTACCCACCATAAACGTTTACCATATGCCTTCTAGTTTTAGACTTTTCAGCACTATGACACCAACTGGTACTTAATCACAACCAGGCTTAAAAAGTCACTGTATCAATAAGCACACAATCAAACCTACCATAGGCTACCTCAAATACGACATCCAAACAACTAATCGTGATGCTTCACTCCGCAAAAGGCAAGCAAAACTGTATTAAAGTGTTATATTGAGTGAATATGACATTCATGGGGTCAGAACTATATAGCAAGGCCAACCGAATTGCCTAATCGAGCTAGTCCCTCAGGCTTGCGCTTAGCCCATTTCATGCCAAATCTTTCCTATCCATGTAGCTGTCCAAGTGTCACAATTGTATCTACCTCGTTCGATGTATGTACAATGTGGAAACATTGCCTTTTAAATCGTCCACCCTTTACGTTAAACTCATGCCTTCTAGTTTTAGATTCTCGTACCCTAGGGGGAGGGGGGGGGGGGGGGCAACAAAAATAATTGGCTATTCAACTTATCTATGGCCCTCATGACTTCATAAACCTTCATAAGGTCACCCCTTCTCTCCCTACATTCTAGGGGGAAAGAAAAAAGTCCCACCTTTCCAGTCTCACCTTATAAGTCAAACCTGCAGCCCTAGCAACATCCTCGTAAATCTCTTCTAGACCCTTTCTAGTTTAGGGACATTTGGCTCCTGCGGGAAGTAGAACCGGTGTTACAGGGCCGTTGGCATCAATCTGAAGGCAGCACTGCTTGTTGCACTATCTTCATCCTCAAGCAGATGTCTCCTCTTGGCTCCTGCAAGCTGTTGGGCCAGTGGTGGTTTTAGGTTTAGCCATGTCTGGATATAAAAGTATTACAATTCTGGATAAAGCATTTATCCCACATAACTCACAATGCTGCAAGCCTTCTTTCATTTATGTAATAAACAGTATATTGGGCCATTTTTCAGGCAAATCACAAGTGACTGACAATAAATTTTGAGTGTATTATAGTTAAACCAAATGGATAGATAAATCATGTGTAGGAAAGAACTGCAGATGCTGGTTTAAATCAAAAATAGACACAAAATGCTAGAGTGACTCAGCAGGACAGGCAGCATCTCTGGAGAGAAGAAATGGGTGGCGTTTTGGGTCGAGACCTTTCTTCAGACCTTTGTGTCTTAGAAAAGATAAATCACCTGGTCCTTCGCTTATTTTTATTCATAGTGGCTAAAAGCACTTTTAAAACAGATTTTAAAGCAGGTTAAAGGAACAATCTGAAGTACTGTGAATCTTGGGTGACTGCCAAACAGGTGTAATATTTTGTTTGGGTTACTAACATGAGTTTCACAAAAAGTTATTGAATCAAATTCCATTCATAACTCAAAACTAAACAAAACTGAGTAACTGCGGATATACACAAGTGCTGAAGTAATAAATGTGCTACATATATGGAAAACTGATAAAATTAAAACTTTTAGAGATTCTCTCTAAAATACATTAGCTTTCTTTGTTCAACTAATGTCAATATATATGGGGAAATAAAGGAATTAGGAAATGGTCAAACACAAATAACCTTACACACCTTTTAGTATTGAACAGCAAGGACTTAGTCCAAAATGTTTTACCACACCCTCATTAGGAACGTTCAAAATATAGACTGGAGTTTAATCCCTAGACCACAAAGGAACCATCCAAACGGTTACATATTAGCATTAAACCTACGACTAAATTTCGCAAACTAACTTTTGCTTCTAAATGCCGTGTGAACATGTACGAAAAATTGGTGCCACAGTAAACTTGAGGATTAACTGTTTTAAATCTTGAAAATAAAATATCTCCACTCTGGGCTCATCTGGGCTGCCAGGCCATCTGAAGCACATCCTTGCAAGACCCAGTGCTTTCAGCATTGTGCAAGGGAAATCTTGCATCAATGTTTTTTCTTCCAATTGGAATGCTTAAGTGCCGAGTTCAAATGATATTCCAGGAGAATGGTTTAGAGAAGTGAAAGAAGTCTACAATTAAATTGTAGCAGATATACCAAAGAGCATTTCAATTAACTACTCAGTAAAATTAGGAACTTCTTAACGTCTCCCAACATTACTTGTTATCATCAGAAGTAAACGGATACAAAGAACGCTGATTTATCTCAAAGGTAGACACAAAATGTTGGAGTAACTTGCAGGACAGGCAGCATCTCTGGAGAGAAGGAATGGGTGACGTTTCAGGTTGAGACCCTTCTTCAGACTCTGATTTATCTGAGACACTTCTTCAGACTCACGTTGACAACATGACCATGGGGCACATTTCTCTGGCTACTTTGAGCAGCTCTAAATAGGACCAGTCTTTAGTCAAGTCAAGTTTACTGCCATATGCACGTATGATGAGGTATAGGTGGAAAGAATTCTTGCTTAGAAAATGTTCCTTGACATGCAAGATATGATCTGTAGTGTTCCATTATGGAAGTAGGTTTAGTATTGTGCAAGTCAATTCAAGAACCTAAAGGTTATGAACCCGAAAGGAAGCAATTCCTAGACCCGATGGCATGGGTCATCAGGCTTCATACCTCCTGCCTGACAGTAGCAAGAAGCAGGGCATGGCCTAGATGTTAGGGATGTTTGATAATCGATGCCACCTTCTTGAGTCTGTGCCGCATGTAGATACTTCCAATGGAGGCAGTCATGGTGGTGCAGCGGTAGAGTTGCTGCCTTACAGCAAAATGCAGCGCCAGAGATCTGGGGTTCGATCCCGACTACAGGTGCTGTCTGTATGGAGTTTGTACGTTCTCCCCGTGATCTGCGTGGGTTTTCTCCGAGATCTTCAGTTTCCTCCCACACTCCAAAGACGTACAGGTTTGTAGGTTAATTGGCTTGATTTAATTGGCTTGATAAAAAAAAAGTAAAATTGTCCAGTGCTGAGTGATGCTCTACCTAGAGCTTTTTCAGCATACTGCATCCAGATCCAGAGGCAGTGCCCGTGATGGACTGGGCTGAGTCCATCTCTCTCTGCAGTCTCATGTTCTTCTGCTTCATAAATGCCGTACCAGGCCACGATACTTTCTTCAGTGCATCTGTATAGCTTTGTTAGTGTTGAATCTCTTTAAACTAAGAAAGTAGAGATATGATGACAGCCTCAGATACTAAGATCAGAGTTGTCAGGGGCTGAGTAGGTGCATCATGGTTCTTCCTTTCAATGCATGCACAAAAGGCATTTAACTTATTTGGAAGTGATCCTTCATTGCCACTTACATTATCAGGTTTCACTTTGTCGGTGGTGATAGTATGCAAACCCCACCACAGCTGTCAAACTTCCATCTGTGACTTCAGCCTAGTCTGGAATGGTCTGTTCACGTATGTGGCGGCCTTTAGAAGATCGTACCTGGACTTCTTGTATGACTCTGGATCGTCAATCCTAAACACGACAGTTCTAGTCCTTAGTGGATTACAAATCTCCTGGTTTATCCGGGGCTTCTGAAATAATTTTTGTAGGTGCACACTCTTTCATGCATTTCTTCGTGAAGTTAGTGACAATTGTGACATACTCAATCATGTCTGCTGACAAATCCGGACAGTCCCATAAGGGGTTTTCTGCCTTCCTATGACTTGCTTTCTCAGTCTTTGTTGTTTGCTTTGTTGTTTGGAAGAAGAAACAGCAAAGCCAAATGGTCATGGTTTCTGAAGTGTGGGCGAGAATTGGAGCAGTAGTCATCCCTGATAGTGGTATAGCAGTGGTTATCTGTGGGTAGGGACTTGGTACCTGCTGGCCATGCCCAAGTTGCTGCTTATGTACCAGTTCACTTTGCAGAATGATGGCAACAGCAAAGCCATAAAGACTTTGGAAGCAATTCAGCCACAAGAGCTAAGTGCATCTGCATACAATCTGCAAGAGGTGCAGCCAGGTCCAGAGCTATCTAACCAATAACCAAATTCGATTTTTTACAGACTAGCAAACATGCGTTTGAAACAAATTGCCTCATAAATTCTGAATATAGAGAAACTATTTTGAATTCGCTAATACAAAGATGCTGGTGATGGGATGGTGGGAATGTATGGAAATAATGGTATTACAGAATGATTACAAAAGGAGGTGGCTGTTCGGGTTGCCAAATCCATATTGTTTTGTGCAAGAGAGGTCAAGCTCTTCTCACTCCCCCTTCCTCTCCTGGTAAAATCTTTCCTTTCAAAATTTATCAAGCTCCCTTTTAAATGTTACAATTGAATCTATCTCTACTACCAAAAGCTTGGCAGTGCACGAGAGACCAGAGCACTTGCTGTGCAAATGCTTTTTCTCGTGTCACTTTTGACAATCTTCATTCTATGTCCCCTAGTTCATGGCCATCCTGGTGACATTGGAATGGTCTCCCTCCATTCATTCTGTGATGCCCTTGCAATTGCTTTGTTTCACAGGTAACCATCCCTTATTCTCCACTATATTTACATAATTAGAATTCCTCAACCTTGTAATAACTTTAATAAATCGCATTCATATCTATAAAATCAGCAGGTCTTTTCTGCAGCATATGACATGGCACTGAAAACAAATTATTCCAACTGTAGCTGAACCAGCCTCTCCAAAGTCCATTATAATTTATTTGTTCTTGTAATCTATGTCTCGGTAAATAAAGACTATCCCACTTGTTTTTAAACCACTTTCTCAACCTGTTCTTTCATTTCCAAGAAGTTGTGCACATATGCATCCAGATCAATATCCCTCCAAGTTCTATCGTATACCCCTTGATTTTGCATCTATTTAAAATTGGGTGCTCTACTTTATGTGACATCCTTTCATTCTTTCCGACCAAAGTATAACACTTCACTTTTCTTGGCTTCAAATTTAATTTACCATCTATCTGCCCGTTTTAACTCTGTCAGTTTTAAATCTCCTTGAAGATACAAGAAACTGCAGATCCAGAAATCTTCAGCAGAATGAGCTTGCAAGCTTGTCATTGACTCCACCCCATCCGCCAATCCAACCCTCTTCACCTGTATCCACCTAACAATTGCCAGGCTTTTTCCTGACCTCACCATGTTTTACCAACTTTTTCCCCTACTCCAATCAGTCTGAAGAAGAGCCTCAACCCGAAACATCACCTATTCCTTTTCTCCAGAGATGCTGCCTGACCCACCGAGTTAATCCAGCACTTTGTGTCTATCTTCCATGCTGCCTGACCCGCTGAGTTCCTCCAGTGCTTTGCATCTCCTTGAAGTGTGCTATCATCCTCTTTTCTGTTCACAACACTTCCAACTTGAATCATGTTTAATTTTGGAAATCACTGCTCAAATCAATAATGTATGTCAAAGTATAACAAACAATGGTGTTTATTCCAAGACCCAGGCAACTCCAATGTACACTTCCCACCAGTCCAAAGAACAGCCTTTAAGTTCCAGAAAATGTGCTGGTCTGTTTGCACCAAAGTCTGAGCTGGCATTTTAATCTCTCCTCTTTATCTCTAATATCTCTTCCTTATCAATGATTTATGTTTAAATCATTCACAATCATAAATGATTCTTTCTCTACTGAGACTCCAAAAGTATTTAAGTTAATGAGAGTTACTGGCAGGACATTTACACTAGTTATTATAATCTACCAATTGTAACACAGGTTTGGATTGGTAGTAATTCATGAGAATAAATTAACCAAATGGTTATCATGACAAAACAACTTAACTCTATAGACGTGCAAATTTATTCTGCTGCATCAAAAAGACAATTTGGGGAAAAACTAGCGTACTCAACAAGTATGACACCAAACCTTGTGCAACGCAATGTCATTTCAAGCAATGTACTGGAGTAGTAACTGCTTAATTTATAACAACGAATAATAGTACAAAAAACATGATTGTCATTGGTGAATTAACATGCCTTGATTAAATTGCCTTAAATCAAACCTGAAATCAGCCAGCATTATTGATTTTGCAGGTGTTTCACAAAAGGGTATTGCAAATTGAGATGCACAAGATTCTTAAAGGTGCATTTTAAAATAAAAAAGGAAAGACGAGTTTTCAAATATCAAGATAAACATGCGTGACTGAATTTTATATTACACTAATGGAATCAGGTTCATCCAAATAATCCAGATGAAGCTTGTGTTAAATCATGTGCTGTATTGTGATATATTTTAAAAGGGATATGGGCCAAATGTGGGCAGGCAGGATTGGTGTAGAAGGGGCAGTTTGGTCAGTTGGGCCAAAGGACATGTTTCTGTGCTGTATGACTATGTCTGTAGATGAGTCAATAACAAACAGATCATCAAGATAAAAACGTATAAAATTAGATTATGTATGGAAATATTTCAGGGATAACATAGTTCAATTCTATGCTATTTTCTGGACTATTAACCAATTTAGAAGTAAATTGAAAGCTTAATTCTCAAACTCTACTGCAAATCAGAACATTTTTCTGATTTATATAGTCCATCTCCAAATAATTCTGCGAATTATTTTTGTGATAATATGGGTGTCCAATTCCAAAAGGCATATGTTTCTGAATGATTGGAAAATTGTTGGAATAGGACACATCATAATTCATGAATTATTCACTTACATTAAAACTTAAGGACACTTTATATCACAATTTACATCACATTCTGTATGGACACCACCTAACACCCGGTTTCAAAACATTTGCAGATCAAATTATAACAATTATGAACCCTAAAGTAGGTTAGCATGCTACCTAAAACTATAAATAATTGCTGTTAAGGTTATTATTTTATGAATTTCCATATGCACGGTAAAGACTGTATTCAATTCCCACTTAAGTTAATGGTGCCACAGGACGATCAACGTATCTGATTCAAGTAAAAATTTAAGCCCTATTCCAACCTCCATATCACATTAAAGAAATTAAATTTGAAAACAGGTTGAAAGTTCTTGTCTCCCCCTTGACAAATCAACAATCCAAAAGGCACAGAACATATTCTGCTCAAGTGTCAAACTTCAATCATTCATCTTTCCCTTATTTACAAATGTTTCATTTCACAATGGTTCTCTTCTGCATTATATGTGTTTCATTTCAAAGGTACTAAGCTTATGAATGATGGGAAAATCAGGTACTGACTGGATATGATTCCTTTAGCATCCCCATAGACAATGTACATTCACTCTATCATACACAAATTATTTTACATGTATCAGTTGATTTGGGCAAACACATGGTAAACACACCAAGGGTATCTATAGAGGTTATGGGGCAAAGGCTGGAGAATAGGGTCGAGAGGGGATAGATCAGCCATGATTGAATGGCAGAGTGGACTTCATGGGCCAAATGGCCTTTTTTCTGCTGTTATGATTGTTAGAAAAAGCAAAATAAGGTAAAGTACTGGAATAAGTCAGCGGGTCAGGAAGCATCTCTGGAGAACATGGACAGGCACATTTCAGGCCACGACCCTTCAGAGTTAAGGTTCCCTACCCAAAACATCACCTATCCATGTTCTCCAGAGATGCTTCCTTACTTGCCGAGTTACTCCAGCACTTTGTCTCTTTTTATGTAAACAAGCATCGCAGTTTCTGTCTACTTAGAAAAAGCAAGTTTTATTTAGTATTTCATTATTCTTTTTTGCAGTATCAAAAATGTCAAGGATGTACTGCAGTCACACAATTATATCATTCCAGATTGGAAAATTATTACAAATCAGGAAATTATACTGCCTTATAATTATAAGTCAGTTCAGAATATTCAGTTACACTTCGATTCACACAATGTTGTTCTTTCATACGCCTTCCAATGTTACGTTGTTTTTAATTCCACTGACTGATCATAAATGACATGTCAGCACATTGTTACTATGATTCAGTACATTATCTATCCAGTTTCTCGGCAACTATTCTTGGACTACTTTCTCACTTCTAAGTATTGCATTTTGATTAATAATTTGCACCCCGCTCATGTTAAAACGAATTTTGGGACATCTCTGCTAGTTGCTTATCAACCAGTGCTTTGTTATTTTGAAGTTACTGTAGTAGTAACAGGAGAATCATGTGCGAAACCTCGTTGAATTGCGAGCCATGCTCTGGGCAGCTGAGCAGTTTCAAACCTCTGCCTGTCAGACTTTCCATTCATCCGCCTGCGGCTGCTACTTCCCAACTCGCACTCACGCCGCTCTGCTCCACTTTATCGGATGTCCTGCTGGTGAGTCCGAGTTGTGGGCCAGCTCGATGTACCTGCCACCCCGGTGCCCGGGTAGTGAGAGAATGACTGTGTGTGTGTGTGTGTGTGTGTGTGTGTGTGTGCCGACTAGGCCCAGCCCGCACTCACAGTGAGTCAGCAGCGTTAGACGCACGGCCCGGCGCCTCACGCCTTGCCCCACGGCATCTGTCCCCCGCACCCCTCCGCTGACCGCGGCCCCCCACCGCTCTCGCTTACCGATACTATGCAGGATGTCTATAGACGCGTTCCGATCGGTGCTGACTAAGGACTGAGCCCGCTGGAACTCCACTACTGCCGCCGCCGCCATCTTTGTCCTCACCGACAATCACATCAACTCCCTCCCATCCGCCGCGCACCCTAACCTGCTAATCCCGCTCTGCGGAACGTTCCCTGACTGACAGTCCCGCGGCCTATCACACTCATCACTGGTGACATCATTGCACCCACAGGTCCAATGATCGTCTGCTGTGGGCGGGTCTAAGCACCATTAAGGTTGCATGTGCACGGGGCGGAGCAAATGCCATCGGCGTTCCCGAGCATGCGCAGTCTTCGTCTGTTGCGTTTTGGGTAATGTAGTTTTATTCCTCCCACATCTGACAGAGGCACAGAGATGCTGCCTGTCCCACAGAGTTACTGTTGGAATTTCATAAACACTGATCTACAGTGACTCCAGCATTTCGTGTCTATCCTCGGTGTAAACCAGCATCTGCAGTTCCTTCCTACACACAGGGGCATAGAGATGGCGAGAAACGAGGAAAAAAAGGGGTGCTTGTTATATCTGTACATCTAGACAGTAAAACATCTTCCATCTAAAACTGGCCCTCATCTGAAGAGCCAAGTATAACTAAAATGAATAAAAGAATAGCTCAAGTGATATTTTTAACTCTTTGAAAGTTTGTGGTAGAACCAAGAAAAGTTCAAAATGTCAGTTGGAGGGACCACATCACCAGCGCCCTGTTCTATGGGGAGAATCGACCTTTGACCTAGAAGATCAGGTCGTGAAGGATGAGGCTCACTGGTCACTGCCACGGCCACCCAGAGTTGCCAGGTTGTGCTGTGGGAACCCACCCATGGAAGACGTGACCCGGGACGGCCAATCAAGACGATGCTGAAGATGTTGATGGAAGATGCATGTGTAGAGAAAAAAGAGGAGCTCGCCAGCTGCATGGAGGACAGAGATGTGTGGTGCGTCCATCACCGTGCCTAACGGAAACCAACACCACTGCGTCGTTAATGTTTTCAACGATGATGAATGAATGGTAGAACCAAAAGATGAACTACTTTCTCATGGTTACCTGTATATTGCAACTACCGACTCAACAGGAATTTGAGACCCAAGGAACTTCAGATGCTGGTTTACAAATAAAGACACAAAGCACTGGAGTAATTCACGAGAGTCTCTAGAAAGAACAAAATAACTTTTTGGATGCTGCTCTGAATGGCACGGTAAGGAAAACCTATGGTAATTAAAATGTTTCTGATTTTTTTTAATTTCCTTTGAGTGTTTTTATATTTCAAAGTATTCCAAGCAAAATGCGACATCTGCAGAGTAGCACCTGTGACTCTGAACCCTTGACTCATCAGTCACTGACATGTGGAACAACAACCATGGAGACAACTATACCAACAGACACCTCCAGTTCAGGTCAATCATATTTCATGATGAAAGTCATGATCAAATCAGGAACTGTCAGAAAAATGTTTCACAATGTGAACTAATTTCTCGCCCTCTGTAATTATAACCTGCATGCTGCCTGTATTCTTCACAATTTGTCTGATACGAGGGTGAACCTTTGCTGCAGTAGTTGGAGAAAGAAGATTGAAAAGGAGTAAGAAGAATAAGACATGAGGCAAAGGCAAGATGACCTACCAGGCTGTATTTATTTGGAGATCTGCGCAGTATAACTAACAGTATTCCTGTTCAAAAAGCCAGGACAAACCTTATCATTTGGACTACATCGCGCAACATGTGTCAAGGGATGATAATTTCCAACAAGAGTATTACAATCATTTCTCTCTAACAATTAATAGCATCACTGGTGTCCAGTCCTTAGCAAGTAACTGACATGGAACTGGCACCTAGTTACTGTGGCTGTAATTAAGAGCACTTTGTAGGTTATGCAGTAAATGGCTCAGCTGCTAACCTTACAATACTTTACCACAACTTGTCAGCATTTGCAAGGCAACATTCAGGATTATAAAGGCATTTCCAGTGCTTGCCTTGAAGAATGTTGCTCCAACCATATTAAAGAAGCTCTTCGACATTTCTTTCAGGCTTTAGTGCCTTCATGAGTAGAGTACTCTTTGAGCTCTCTTCGGCAGAAGTTTTATAAGAACTTGCCTTACAAAAAGCTGGTACATGATCTACCTCCCCACTTCCAGGCAGATGGGTGGAGATAGTGAAAAGGGGTGGAGAAGAAAATGAGACAAGCTTTGCATTTTACTCCTCCTTTCCATATCACAGGCCCTTTTGTCCTCTTTTCACCTCTAGCCTATATCACCCCTCTCACATAAGTATCACTTGGCAGGCTTTGCCTCTCCCCCACACCTCCTCGCTTTTCCAGCTTTCTCCCCCTTAAACCATCAGTCTGAAGGACCTGATTTTTTCAAGCTTCCACCCACACATTGAACAAAAACAAGGCACAGACAATCATTATATACCAACCATATGTACATATGATGTGCCAAGCAAAGTAATAGAAAAGAGTTATCACAAATATATTTATTTTTAAAAAGGTAAAATTCTCAGGAGATTATCTGAATATTTTTCCAAACGCGTCATGTAATCACATGCAAAAAAAAGATGTTGGGGGAACTCAAGAGCGTCAAGTTGCATCTGTGGAAGGAAATTGACGAGAAACGTTTTCCTCACCATCGCTCCACCAGCTATCTCCCGTCTAAACCATCAGTCTGAAGAATGGTTGAGTTTAGTTTTTTAGTTTAGAGATACAGCGCGAAAACAGGCCCTTCGGCTCACCAAGTCTGCACCGACCAGCGATTCCCCGCACATTAACACTACCCTATGCACATTAGGGACAGTTTTACATTTATACCAAACCAATTAACCTACAAACCTGTACGTCTTTGGAGTGTGGGAGGAAACTGAAGAACTCGGAGAAAACCCACTCAGGTCTCGGGGAGAACGTACAAACTTTGTACAGACAAGCATCCGTAGTCAGGATCGAACCTGGGTCTCTGGCGCTGTAAGGCAGTTGCTCTACCACTACGCCACCGTGCCGCTTTCCAACCAAAAACGTTGTTCATCCATTTTCTTCTATAAATGCTGTCAAGCCCACTGAGTTCATCCAGCAGTTTGTTTTATGCTCAAGATTCCAGCACTTGTAATCTCTTGTCTCCAAATATAATTTCTTCTTCATATAGTTACGCAAGAAGCATCTAAACATTTTCTATATTTTTCCAAGTCATAAACCAAAAATTACCTTTTTCCATCATCATTCTAATTGGTTTCTCAATAAGAAAGAATAAACTTGTATAGCTCTAGATACAACCGAAAGGACCTAACAGTCACTATTGTTACACAATAAAACATTGATATCTATTTTCATTCAGCAACATCCCATAAATTTGATAATTATCTGTTAATGTATTTAAGCTGAGGAAGAATTTCACCTGCACTACATAAACACAAAGGCTGGTGATAAGGCGGGTTTGAAGAAGGGCCTCGACCCACAAAGTCACCCATTCCTTCTCTCCAGAGATGCTGCCTGTCCCGCTGAGTTACTCCAGCATTTTGTGTCTACCAGGTGATAAGAGATATTTTGATTATGTTTTGACTTCTACAACCACGACAATCTGTTAAATGAACGTAGAACTTTTGAGATGAGGAAACACATATCAGTTTTTATTATTCTGTGCATCAAGACAGCTGTGACATCAGATGTGATATTTCGTAGCCAACTAGAAATAATTAATAGCTTGGCGATGATGCAACATATTGCCGAAATATGAGAAGAAATTATACCAATGCAACAGCATAACAAATTAAAACAAATTTTAATGCCAAGACTAAGAACATAGGGAATGCGAATTGCAATGCAGCATTTCAAGATAAGGTAGTACATTATGGGTAGTATTATCCTTTATTTTTGGTTGGCAAAACAAAGTGAATAATGTTTATTTCTGTGTAGGAAGGAACTGCAGATGCCAGTACACACCGAAGATAGACACAAGATGCTGGAGTAACCCAGCGGTTCAGGCAGTATCTCTGGAGTAAAGGAATAGGTGACATTTCGGGTCGAGATCCTTCATCAGACTCGGGGAGAGAGAAACTAAAGGTAATGGAAGGTACGGAGCAGTGCAGAATGTTTATTTCTAGCTATGAATGCATGGATAAAAGATACACTTTGCACCTTTTATTCATATTAGGAGAGACTTTCATACATAGGACTTCTTATTAACGGATTTATATTGTATCTTTAATAAACATAAATAACAAGGAGCAACTTAGCGAAAAACAATATCAGATCTATCTTGTTTTCAAAGCATTATATTTTATTTTTAAAGTGTTTTTAGTCAAGATGCGAGAATGCTATTTATATTTGCTTTGCATCAAAAGGTGGCTTACCTGATTTAAATGGTTTCATGATAGGCCAATATATAAATGGGTTTATCTTAAGGTTGAAAGATGATAGAGAATAGATAAGTAGAGATGTCATTATCAGCAGAGAACCAAGCTTTGGACAGACATTAAAGATAAAATTATATGAATTGGGAAGGAGTATTTATTTCACAATTCAAACATCAGAAATTCACATAAATACAGACATAGGTTAAGAATGATGGAAATGACTGTGAGCAACACTGTGCATATATCAAGCTGACAAGTATGATTAAACTAAAAAAGGTATATAAATGCAGGTCTCAAGCTGACAGTAACGTGAACATTGGACCAACCTGTGAGAGAGAAGACCCTGAATTCATAACACAGCATGATCAACTGATGGCAGTAAGGAAGGGATAGAAAAAAGTTTGTAAGTGTTACTCTATCTGTTGTTCTGTAGATAAATATTACTGTCCACACCACTTTTCATTTTACCAATATCACCATTTAATATACTGAGGTTTCAGTAACAGCATGGTGATAATCTTTTGTTTGAAGGATAACTCCAATATTGGTGTGTTTATATTCCAGCCCAATCACCTGCAAATTCACTTACAGTCCATTGCCTAGTCCATTGCCCCTCATTTGTCAACAGCTTTTAATCCCTTATATCTTTGGTGCTCTCTTGTCCTGACAATGTCCAATTGTCCACAAGACCACAAGTCCACAATAAGTCCACAAGAGAGCACAGCCTCAAGTGCAACTGGTGTACAATTTGTTTATCATTCATCATTAAATGTGGCTTGGACATATGAGGTCTCCTCCTTTGCTGCTAAAGTACCTTAATAAATCACAGAAGAATCAGTTGCAACACATAATCAAAAAAGAGAATACTGTCCTGTAGGTAACCGACGGATTTTGGTAGGGAATTGTTTGCAATAATGATGCACATGATTTTCTGAGGTGAATGTAGCAATTTAGGTACAAAGTTAAAAAGCATGACCTCAAGGGTAGTGCATTCTGGATTACACCCGGTGCCTTGTGCAAGGGTAAGAATAGGAAGATAGTGTGGCGTCAGCTGATACACAGACCACTTATGGTCGAACCCTCGTCAGCAGATCAGAAGGCTGCGTGTTCGGATCATGTCGGGGTCACCAATGTAGCGGCACCAAACGTGGTCAGGAAAAGGCCAGGCATCAGGCAGGTTCAAACAGTAGTTTTTATTCAGGTGTTACATGTAAGTTTGGTCCACTAACATAATTGTCATTGCTGCTGTAGCTGAGTGACAATAGGACAGATAAATGAAAGGCAGAGGAGTTGGTGCATGGGGCAGATTTTTCGCCCATTAGGATCTCTTCTGAGGTAGGGCTGACCTGTACAAGAGAAACGGGTTGCACCTGAACTGAGGGGACCAATATCCTTGCAGGGAGATTCACTAAGACTGGCAGGGGGTGGGAACCAGAGTAAAATGTTAGCAAATTAAAGTACTGATGGGAAGGTAGAGATTATAACCAGTCTGTCTCAAAAAAGGAGAGACAAAGGGAGGTTAAGAAAAGTGGTGAAACTGGAGGGCTGATGTATGTTTTTTTCAATGCAAGGATTATCAGGTGTAAAGAAACTGAACTTGAATCTACAGTTAGAGAAAGCAGGAAGTACTTATCAAATCTCCGAGAATCTGTCATGTACCAATGAGAATCCCAGTCATCAATGAATACAGCAGAAACCTAGTGATCCCGTTCCTCCTGAAAATTCTGAATCTGGGTTGTATTTAATTGACAATTTATTTGAGAACCACCACCAATTGATGCAACAGTGACTGGTATAACAATGTATAAAAGTCATACTACTGTATATGGTGCATTTATTTCTTAAAGATACATTCATCCTCATATATACGAGTGCTTCCAATTAGAAAATGTAGCGAATGCATACAAACTATCAACGATTTACATCAAAAGATCTAATCAGTAAACTTTACAGAGATGAAATTATGCAATGTAGAAAGTTTTACACAAAAAATGTACAGGCTTGTAAGTCTAACCAAACAAACATTATCTCCATCTCATAGCCTTCTCAACTGCAAACTCTTCAATCGAGATTCCATTTAAATTGAAATTATCAGCTTCAGGCACCAATGATTCTAATAGATCATATTTCCAGCAAAGTTTCATATACTAATCTGATCTCATATCTTAAAATACAATTATAGGCTTGATCTTCTTCTTATCGAGTCCACATCGCAAGATTAGAAATAGTTCAGTCAGAGCTGACCACACTTCTCGGCATCTGCATAAAATGGTGTCTTGCGCTTCTTGTGCTTCTTGAGCGTAGTGGTGGAAAGATTGGTGGAAACAGGCCCGCGACGTGAATGCTCTTTCATTGACACCTTAGGCTTGACAACAATCATTATGTCTTATTATGTCTCCATAATTATATTATAATGAGAAGTACATTGAATTACAAATATCTAAATATAATCTCTCAAGTTTAAACTCAATGCAGGCTACTAACATTTATCTGCTATCGTAGGGTTGCAATTATATATTGAAATTGGAATGTTTTGAGATATCACAAATTCAATAAAAGAAACTTATACTTTACAATTTATGTTTGTGCATTCTTTCACTCACTTTCTAACTTCCACTCTGACATCTAGTGGGCACTGGTCTGGTCCTCTTCCCGCAGCCCCTTTTGAAGTTACGAAGTTGTCTTCTCTAACTTTCCCCAGTAACTATTCCAACTGTCACAATTCTGCCATGATTATTTTCAGCCTCTCTTGTCACATTCTGCCCGTACTGTTTGATTTGACATTTTCAAGTCCATGTCTATTGTGACAGCTCTCAGAAGGTCTTTGGAGATCACAAAACAGTCTTCTCTTAAATAACCAGCGCAGTCCACACTGGACTCCAGTTATTCATTAACTTCTTAAAAAATATAAAGGGTACGTGGTATATGGAACGAGCTGCCAGAGGAGGTGGTTGTGGCAGGTACAG
>CM075986.1:13315122-13361055 GCA_038087875.1 Malacoraja senta
TAGATCTCCCTGCATCCCAGAATTCTACAATTTCTCACCATTTAAGGAATATACTTTATTTTTCTTCCCAAAATGACAAAGTTTACATTTTCCCATATTTTACATTATTTGCCAAATCTTTGCCCACTTGCTTAACCTATTCATATCCCGTTGCAGCCTCCACATGTCTTTTTCATAACCTGTTTTATTACTATCTTTATATCAGCACCAACTTTAGCTACCTTACCTTCAGTGCCTTCATCCAAATCATTTAGTAAAAGACAAATCAGAAAATAAACTGAATGGGAATGGAACAGGGTTTTGAAGTTAACTTCTAAATAATGTTAATATATTAAAATAAAATGTTACATCTTTGTAAATATTTTCATAACAATAAATAAGTTTTGGTATGGTGAAAGATAACAGCTAAAAAATCGATACTGAGTAATCCCGGGCACTTAATGGTAACAAGATTCAAGACAGGATAGTTATAAATAGTTTGGAGCACATCCCTTCATATATTCTAACTGATCTCTGTTCCAATATTTTCTGCTTTTATTTAAGAATTCACATTTTGTTTCTACTTTTCCATAAACTGAGTGGCTGGGTTCTGCTGTTGAAAGGGTTAAACGTCACTCGTGTTCTTGTGCAGGGTGATTAGTTCTGACTTACTCAGACACGGGGATGAGGGGAGCGGGCAGGGGGTAGCAGCTCAGCTGGATTCCAATAAACCTCTCCTTTTCTCCTAATGACACTGACGGATGTGCCACCCTCGGTGTTCCTCACACTGGACCTGGTATTGGCAAGATCTTCATAAAAGCAAGATTAATGGTTAAAATGGGTCTTCAGGAGACTAATCCCAGCAGATTGCATGTCTGGGACAATTCACGTCAAACTGCTGGGCAGATATCATTTATTCTGCCCATGAAAAGGGGAATGGAATAGACTGACAGCTACTGACAGAAGGGTCAGAGCTTCAATCCTCCGTGACTGTTGAGAGATGTTAGACAGAAAATAAAAGTGGGATGAGAGTCTAGTTTGATTACAGATATCCTGTTGTCAGGATCCATTTTAGTATAAGAAAGCAGCTTGAAGACGATGAATCCGATTCGATTTGGCTTGCGGGTTTGAATGACACTCTGTTTCCTGGTTATTGTCTGTGACTCTGTGTCGTATCAACAGACATTGGGAAAAACACTGATGGTTTTATAACAGCCTTCTTTAAACCAATTGGACTGAATAGCTGTCTAAATTATTCTCCACTGTCCGACTCTTTGATCTATCAGACTATCAGGCAGGGCTTGGGGTCTGCGGGCAGCCTGACAGGCAGTCATGAGGAGATGGGAGTAGGTAATAACCAGCGCATTCAGCTCGAAAGGCGGTGGGAACTCTGTAAAATGGGTAACTCTGAAAAGCACCTAATTATTATTGACCCTGACTTAACCCAATTAACCACTTTAACCTGCACATAGTATTGGATCCAAATAGTTTAGAGCAGCCATTTGTGCTAATGTAAAGTGTTTAATTTACTGATTTGACATCAAAAGCTCCTTTCAATGCCAAAGCATTTTTTTGCCAAATAAATTTGTTTTTACGTTATCATTCTTACCACCTTGGTCTTCCCACTAATATTACCCATCACCATCTTTCACCTTTCAGTCGGATGGTGCCTTACCAGGATTCCTCCTGATGTCAGTATCAGATAGGCCCCACCACATCTCTAAACCAGGTGGCAGGAGTAGCAGCTTTCCAGTATATATGGCAGGTTCCAAAAACCTGTCCCTTTTTTCCCCCCGAAAATGAGAGTTTTGTATCTGTTGCCAACACCTGGTTAAGACTTACAGAAGGTCATCATTTAAGGACTTGCTGAGAGTCTTAATGAGAAAGAAGACAGTGCAGCTAGTGGGAACGTGCTGACCAATGGACTGAATAATGTTGGCCAACTCCTTGCCAAGGTAAATCCATTAAGCACTGAAGAGATGTATCTGGGCTGTCTGTTCTGTCCATGGTGAATAACCCCAGAAGAGTTGCTGGCATTTCCCCTGATGTGTTGGAGTACGGGACTTGCTGCAGTTTGTAGCTTGAAGCGCAATAGTTGTTCAAAACAGCCAGCATTTTCAACAATAACACAGGTTAACACGGAAAAGTACGTTTCAAGTCTCAATTATTGTCTTAAGCATGAGTGCAGTGAAGCACAGTTACACAGAAATGTCTTGCATGTTGCAGTATCACCACACAGAATCAAACACACAAAAGGCAAACTACATGAAAATTGTACATAAATTTACACATCAAATTCTAAAAGAAAGAAAATGCTGCAAAACTAGACATTAATGTAAAACCATAATTAAAAAAGAAAAAAACAAGTCATATTACTGTGGGCTGTAGTGTTCTGGTGTCAAGGTAGGGTTAGGGTTGTGCAGGCTGCTTCAAGAACCTGATAGTTGCAGGAAAGTAGCTGTTCCTGAACCTGGTAGTGTGGGACTCCAAACTTCTGTACCTCCTGCCTGATGGTAGCAGTGAGAAGAGGGCATGGTCCTGATGCTGCCTGACCCGCTGAGTTACTCCAGCATTTTATTTCTACCTTTTCGATTTAAACCAACATCTGCAGTTCTTTCCTACACGTCCTACACGTGACGTTCCTTGGTGATAGATGCCACACCCTTGAGGCCGTGCTTCATGTAGAAGCTTTCAATGGAGGAAAGGGCTGTGTCCATGATAGACGGGTTGAGTCCACCACTCTCTGCAGCCTCTTGAGTTCCTATGCATTGGAATTGCCATGTCAGGCCATGATGCAACTAGTCAGGATACATTCTACGGTACAT
Organism: Malacoraja senta; assembly: GCA_038087875.1. NCBI lineage: Eukaryota > Metazoa > Chordata > Chondrichthyes > Rajiformes > Rajidae > Malacoraja > Malacoraja senta. The sequence goes on from CM075986.1 coordinate 13,317,927, forward strand.
TTGTCAAAGATTGTTAGAGTATTCGGAGACATACTGAATCTCTACATTTCTAAGAAAGTGGATACAATTTCAGACTAAGTCCTGGAATAAATTTAAATGTTTTTAATCTAATATTCCATGCACCGCAGAATTCATATTCACAAATGTTGTCACAAAACCTTTGAGTACAATTGCTGATGTCCACATTTTTCTTGGCATATTAAGGTGTGAAAGTTATTCTGCTTATTTTGTAACTATTTGTCAAGCTAACAATTGCTTGGGAGGATTACAATTTGATTTAGGCAAGAAGAGCTATGTTCATCATATATCAGCGATCTGGTTGATTTGGAGATTTGGATGATGTGACTCAGAAATAAGAAAGTATTTTATTACCTGACACTAACACAGTGGAGGAAAGCTAAAAAATCCATCTCATAGTGCTTGATGCTTAACAACAATAGTTATTCACATTGACATTAGTAGCTATTAAGAACATATTTTGCTGTCTTGCGATAAGGGGGTTTATTTTATTCATTGGTTACAAAATGTAATATTTCAAGTTTAGTAGTTTCAGTGGAATAAATAATGTGAAGGTATTTTACTGGCATTAGGGTCAATAACCAGATAATACAGAATTAAGGGAATTGCTAAAAGGACTAAAAGGAAGATGAGGACTTATTTACTCTATGAGTTGTTATAATCTCAAATGCACAGTCTGATCATTTGTTTACTGTAATGTACCACCAATGGCTAATGTAATAGGGTCATTGTTACTGTAATAGAGCTACCATTGATAACGACAAAGGGGGCTCTGTTGGTTATTGTCATAGGGCCATGCTTGAAGGAGTAAAAGAGGCATGGCTGTTACACCAGGGCCACTGGTGGTAATTGTAAAAGAGCTTTCCTTTCTTAATGATGATGCATTTGTTGGCTTCCAATGTTTAATTGTAGATACGGTTTGATTATAATTTAGTTTTACTCTGGTTCCATGCACTTTTAAATATTGTCAAGCTACGAACTCCAGAAACTTTAGGAGCATAAGTTTTAAAAAGTAGGCAAAAATTGATAAATGTCAAAAAAACTGCAGCTCAGAACGGTTTGCCTTTCAGAATATTCAGGTATTCAAATATTCTGAAATCCATTCAAATCAGACCGCCATCCATTCTTCTTCATTTGATTCTTAAATATGTGGTTGGTCATCGTATATTGTAACAAATGTAAAGTAAACCTCAACATGTCAGAATGGAAACATTTGAAGGTTCATTTGCAAACTTGTGAAAATCAAACTCCTAACTACCAAAACGAGCCATTAAATGAGACCTAAAGCACAACAGTTGTCTGCCAATGAAATAGTAGCCAACTGTCCATGACAAAAGCAATCATAGAACAGTGTTTGACCAAAGTGAGCCTGAGAACTCATTCTTTTGGGCCATTAAGCTTGTAATATCACTTGCCATTTTTTTTGTAATAAACAGCTCTTTGGATCTTGACAGATCTGGGGGGTTATGTTACAAAATAAAAGTTCTGAGCTTTGTGGGGAATGCTGTTACAGTGGATCATTGTTGTTAATTTCTGCAATGTAAGAGTGATTATAATAAGAATTGAATTAGAGCTGATTGCCAGCGTTTAAACGGAAGGGCACATTTTAATATTGTGTTTGTTGTCATGATGTGATTTAATGTTGTCTTCCTCTTGTGCCTCATCCAATGTATTGATATTGGATCTGATTGTTTGCAGTCAGCAGATAAAGGCAAGGGAATTCTAGTTTGCCAAAGGATGCAATTGATGGTTTTTTACAGCAGGACACTACCAAATGTTTCCTTGGCCAGGCCTTGGACACACCCTGTGCCACCCATTACTATGTTCCCAGGCCTGATTAATGACAAGAGTGTAGTTGTGACCAGAGATCTGATTGGATCTGTAATGTTGCCAAGGGAGGTATCAGACCATCAGTGGGTGAAGCATCAAAATCCAGCAGTGATGGATGGATGGTAGAGGATGAGTGGGAGCATCAGAGCCTGGTGCTAATAGATGACTGATGGTAGTATTGAAGTTCAAAATAGATTGATATTTGGGGATAGGGCATCAAAACCCAACACATGATTTGGTGTGGGAGCATCAGAACCCTTCGCTGATGGGAGTTTGGTTGAGAAATATGGTGGATGGAATATTAGGATCTGCTATGAGGCTTCAGTGGCTGGGCAGCAGAACCTGGGACTTAACTGCAGGAGAGCAGCATGGAGATTGTGTGGTTGTGGCTGCACTGTGACAGAGGATGGGCAATAGTTAAAGGAAAGGTTAATTCACTCTTTTAGTGACCACTCCTTCACAGTTTCATGTTTTTATTCCCCGAACCCTGCTTTCCATGTACTGCAAAGATCAGCTAAATTTAGAATTTATTTCTGCCTTCTGCTACTCCAGTACTAACATTTTCAACAGTTTCATTAATTTCCTTGTGGCAAATTAGAACATAAATTCATATATCATGTTATATCCATGATTAACCTACTTCTAATGAAGGACTAGTTGTGTTTTTTTTTAAATGGTTAGGGTTCAATATGATTTTTTTTCTGGCCACCACATGCTAAATTGTGCACATTATCACCCAAAGTGATTCTTGAAGCTGGATCCTCCAAAGGATGATGTCCAAAGACTCAGTAGATTGCTTAATAGCCACTGGGTGGAGGATTGTAGGTATAGGGCTATTGAGGTGAATATATGCACCAAAGATTCCAGCTGCTTTGACAACTGTGCCCCATTTAATTGGATTACATTCCAAAAGCCCATCATGTCACTCTCCATTTGGCTGATACTGTGCTGCGGAGCTTCACAGACTATTTAAATGGACTGAGGAAGAAGTTGAACGTGCTCTTTCATTATAATGTGAGTATGAATAAGTGTATAAAAGAACTAATAGAAGTCAATCTTGTCCGATGTATCCACTGTCCTTTGCATCATAACTCCTTTCCCCAGTCACCAAGATATTGTTACCTTGTTAATCATCTCAATCAAAGGTTGATGCTTTGGTCCATACTTGGGGGAGTGCTGAAATGTTGCATTAGAGTCTGAGAAGTTGCTGTTTAGAAGAGGAATGTCTTTAGCCAGAATACAATACAATACAATACAATACCATTTATTGTCATTTGAACCTCAAATGAAGTTCAAACGAAATTTGGTTTCTGCAGTCAAACAAAACAAAACAGTTCCTACACGACACACAAACAATTCAATCCACAGAAAAACATCCATCACAGTGAATCTCTTCCTCACTGTGATGGAAGGCAAAGTCTTTTCTCTCCCCTGCACCGTCCTTCTCCCGATGTTGAAGCCCCAGGCGGGCAATGTTAAGTCCCACGGGCGGTAAACGGCCTCGCTCCAGGCCCAAAAGTCACCAAGTTGGAGCCCCCGGCGGGCGCTGGAATGTCCCGTGGCCATTAAACCGCGCCGGGCGATTTACGGCCCAGCTCCGGGTCGTTCCAACCCCGCGACACGGGCGGGAGAAGTTGCGTTGCGGGAGCTCCGGAAAGCGGGCTCTCACCCGGACCCGCGAGCTCCCGATATCACAGTCCACAGGTCTGCAGCTTGAGCTCCAGAGTCGGGCCGCAGCAGCGAGCCACCACCGCTCCTCACGCTCCGAGGCCGGCCAGCCCCACGATGGTAAGTCCGCAGCTCCGCGACTGGACCCCCCAGGTCGTCCCGGTCGGAGGCCGCTCCACGGAGCTTGGCCCCAACGACAACGGAGACCCGACAGGGAAAAGGTCGGGTCTCCCGTACAGGGAAGAGATTTTTAAAGTTTCCCCCCCACCCCCCACCCCCCCCCCACATATACACAATTAAAAAGTACAAAAAAACACAAACAACTACATTTAACTAGACAAAAATAAAAAATAAAAATTAAAAAAATAAAAAAAATAGAAAAAAAGACAGACGGACTGCAGTCGAGCCGCTGCCGTTAGGTGCCGCCACTTCCGGTTCCAAGGTGGTGAATCTGAGGAATTCACTGCCACAGACGACTGTGGAGGCCAATTCATTGGATATTTTTAAAGCGGAGATTGGTAGGTTCTTGATTAGTAAAGGTGCCAAAGGTTACAGGGAGAAGGCAGGAGAATGGGGCTGAGATGGAAAATCGATGGAGCAGATGATGGGTCAAATGGCCTAATTCTGCTCCTGTGTCTTATAGTCTGATGGACTTGAATGAGATATTAAACTAGAACACCTGATTACCTTGATAGAATGATGTAACATGGTGGAAATACTCAACAGGTCAAGCAGCATTGATCATTAGAAGTCATGGTCATCCTTTCCAATAAAAGGCCCCATGACATTTTTTAACAAGCAGCATGCTCTCCCCATGGCTCTGCCATCCTTTAACCCTCACCCAGACCCACTAAACTAGGTCATTTATCATTTGCTTCATTTGTCTCATTGTTATTTGAGGGATGTTGCTGTTCACAATTAATATACATCAGCTCCTATCTTAGAGGAGGCAGCAGCTCAAAGACGTTCAGTTGGCTTTGTAGAACTTTGGCACATCCTGAGCTAGATAATTTTAACAACTCCAACACATAGTATCTCCCATAGAAGAATTGCATCCTCACTGAGCCTCCCCTGCCTGCGAGTTGAATGTGATCTGTCCTGGTCGATCCATTTCATGAGATGATGCTTGGTCTTTACAGAACTATGTTTACCCTTTGAACTCATGGGCAGGTACTGCAGGAGTTTTCTGTTGATTTTGTTTGTTTTTAATTTCATTTATATTTGCACCAAGAAAGCTTCATTCAGTCCTCAACTACTAAATACTAAGCTGAATGTCTCAATCATAATTTGGCATCACAATAACCAACAATTAAATGTTTTTCTGTGTTTGCAGTAGCATTCCAGTTTTTCTTCCTGTCACCAATTATTAGCGTTGCTATTTCTCTGTCTCCAGATTGATCTTTTTTTCCCCATTTTTAAAAGCTTTTTCTTGTCTTTATTCTTTGCCTCGGGCACAAAACTGGTGTGGGAAAGGAACCTGTCACTGATGCAGTAGGGGTTCCTTCTCGAGGTGGGATTAAGGCGCTTGGGGCATGAATTCCTCTGGTTGCTATGTGTAACAACATTGTCTATTCTTTCAGGGAGATTACGTCTGCTACTTTTGAAAAAAATTGTCAACTTGTTTTTTGAAAGAATGTGAGTACGATTTTGCTACAAATGCGCCAACAAAGGAAGTTTGTTGCTGAAGCGAGGAACCTTTTGGCAGTGTAAAGGGAACCTTATTCACCATCTAACGGTATTGCACCAAGCCTGGGAATGCTTGTTGCAATGGTGCAAACAATGCTTGAGTCTGCGTCAAATGAACATTTTACCTGACCTGCTTTTTTTTTTTTGCACAATCCGCAGGCATTGCCACTTTCATTTCACTGCACATCTTGTATGTGTATGTGACAAATAAACTTGACTTGACTTAATGGGACATTGGAGTAGTTTTATTTTGTGGTTAATAATTATGTTACCTCCCCTGGTAGTGGTTGAATAGATGGTACAGAAGGTAGAATGCTGGGACATTAGTTGACATTTTACAGTATCCACTATGTGTAGGAAGGAACTGCAGATTCTGGTTTAAACCGAAGATAAACACAAAATGCTGGAGTAACTCAGTGGGACAGGCAGCATCTCTGGAGATTCCTGTCCTGCTGAGTTACTCCAGCATTTTGTGTCTATTTACAGTATTCACTGCCTACCTCGGGTGGAAGCACTGCATTGAAGATAGAACATAGAACACCAGTATAGGAACAGGACCACAATGTCTTCCCCAAACATGATACCATGTCAAACTAATCTCCTCTGCCTGTATGTGACCTATATCCCTCCATTTCCTGCATATTCACGTGCTTATCTAAAAGTCTCTTAAACACCATTATCAAATCTGCTTCCACCACTATTCCTTGCAGCACATACCAGATACCATCCCTCTCTGTATAAAATACTTGCTTCACATTTCTCCTTTAAACTTTCCACCCCTAACTTTAAATCTATGTCCTCCAGTCTTTGACATTTTCATGCTGGGAAAAAATGCTTTGAGAGTCTACATTATCTAGCCTCTTATAATTTTATATACTTCTATCAGGTCTCCCCTCAACCTCGAATGCTCCAGAGAAAACAATTCAAGTTTGTCCAACCTCATAGCTAGTACCCTTGAATCTAGGCAGCATCTTAGTAAACCTCTTCTGCAACCTCTCCACAGCCTTGACATCCTTCCTGCAACTGGCCCACCAGAACTGCACGCATTACTCCAAATGCAGCCAATCCAACGTTTTATAAAGCTGCAACATGATTTCCTGACTCTTATGCTCTATGGCCTGACAGATGAATGCAAGCACATTCTTGCCTTCTTTACCACTCTAACTACTAGTGTTGCTATTTGGAGGAACCTATGGACTTGAGCCTCAAAATCCCTCTGCACATCGATGTATATAGGGTCTTGCCATTAACAGTAAGCTTTCTCTTTACATTAGACCTCCAAATGGCAACACCTCACACATTCCTGAATTAAACCATTGGCTGAAGGACTGTTTGTAAAGATGGAAGTTGCTTTTCATAGGTTCTCCACAGTGAACATGTTCAAAATTCACATGAAAGAGAATTATCTCAAGAGTGATGTTCAACAGGATTATCCAGCGTAATTTTTATCCTATTGCATATACATTTTATATATAGTTTGGCCATTTCACTATGAGACGTAACACTGTTAGACTTAATGTCATGATCGCATTCTGACAGAAGTCTCCATTGCATCTCTCTTTAGCTTAGAGTATTAAGATCAGGTACAGCCAGAACTTCACCAAGTATGGTATTTATACTTACATGTTCGGTATCTGTGGTGGCTTGGAGAATAACTGCGCTATCTGTTGAACCATACTTAAAGAGATACTTGGTTTGATCTCCAGTCTAAATTCAGTTAACAAAATCCAGCCTGACAATGATCGGGGCAACTCCATTTGACCTGGGGTTCCATGGTTCACAAGTATTAGCTTTTTGGTGCTGATCATTATCCAGCACCCTTTGCCAACCAGATACAAGTAATTGATGTTGAATGAAGTCAGATCACATCGTACTCTCAATACAAATCGGAACTGTACACAGGTAAGAAACCCCTTCATGTTTTTATTATATCCTTTGAATGGGTATCAAATTTATCTGACACTAGGGGCGACACAATGGCGTGGCGGTTAAGTTGCTATCTTGCAGCGCTAGAGACCCGGGTTCATTCCTGACTATGGGTGCTATCTGAATGGAGTATGTATGCTCTCCCTGTGACCACATGGATTTGTTCTGGGTGCTCTCCGGTTTCCTCTCACACTCCAAAGACATTCAGGTTTGTAGGTTAATTGGCTTTGGTAAAAATTGTTAATTATCTCTAGTGTGTAGAATAGTGCTAATGTACAGGGTGATCACTGGTCGACGTCGGTGGTCTGAAGGGCCTGTTTCTGCTCTGTATCTCTAAAGTCTAAAGGCAATTAATGAATTGGAATGTATTATGAGTGCCAAACCTGCTTTCTTAAGGTAGGTTTTCATAGTTGTTGGAATCAATGCTTTTGGGAGAAAAGAAAGAGGCATTTAGAGATCATCATTCACTTACCGTAGGACCTCCAAAGTGCCATTCGTCAAACTAAAAACAGTTGGAATTACGGTTTTTTTTGTAATGTAGGAAAACGCTTTAGGCAAATTACCCACAGCAACCTGCAAGTAGTATTGCAAGTTGCCTAACTGAGCTAGGTCTAACTGAGCTAGTCCCACTTACCTGTGCCTTGCCCCTGTCCCTCCAAACCTTCCCTTTCCATGAACCCAACCAAGTGACTTTTGAACCTCATAATTGTACCCAATTCTGGCAGCTCATTCCATGTAAGCGCTACCCTCTGTCTGGAAAAAAGTTGCCTCTCAGGTCCTTTTTAAATTCCCACCCCTCACCTGAAACCTGTGCCCTCTCGTTTTAGATGCCTACTCCAGGGAAAATACTGGGGCTGTTCGCCTTATCTTTGTCCCTCAGAAACCTATAACCCTTTATAAGGTCACCTCTCTGCCCCCTATACTCCAGGGGAAAAAAGACCCAGCTTATCCAGCCTCTCCTTATAACTCTAACCTTCCAGACCCAGCAACATCCTTGTAAACCTCCTTTGTAACTTTCCAGTTGAATGACATCTTTCTTGTATCAAGGCAACCAATACTCCAAATGTGGCCATACCAATATCTTGTACAGCTGTGACATGACGTCCCAACTCCTGTACTCATCCATGGACTGATGAAGGCAAGCATGCCAAACATCTTCACCACCCTTCTAGTCTACATTTGTCACCACTTTCATGGAACTCAGCACCTGCACCCTTGGGTATCCCTATTCTACAGCATTATATAGGTCCCGACCGTTTACTGTGTAAGTCTCCAGTGTACTTCACATTTATCTGAATTAAACTCCATCTGCCAATCCTTGGCCCATTAATCCAGTTCATCAGAATCCCATTGTAATTATAGATGACCTTCTTCACTTCTAACAATACCAAAGATTTTAGTGTTTCTGAAAAGTTACTAACCATGACGCCTGCATAGATAACTTCATATAATTATATTGCGTCACACATAAAATACTCCCCTGAGAGATCGCATTTTGAGGTGTTTGTGTATTCTGTCCTCAGGATGCTTTTCGACCAGTTCAGAATTTTTCATCATTTTCTGTTTCAGGCACAAGATAATTCAGACACAAGGAACGGCAGATGCTGATATACAAAAAATTCAGTGGAAACCGGCGCAGTTAGAAAATGAGGCAGTGGATGGCGCCAGAGGTCCACCCAATCATTGCCAACATTTTTCATCTTTAATTTATGGAAGGCTGTTAGAATCTTGTTAACAAAAGAAAGTAAAACCGGATTCCTTACTTCACCATTTTGAGAAATGTTTCCAAATGTTGTTGAGACTGTGCCTCAGCTATCTTTCCATTTGTTAGAGTTGATTGTTTTTAAACCATTTGAACATTTTAAATAGAACATTTTCCTGGGACCGATTTCCATTGTTTCACATTTGGGTGGTTCAAAGATTGTGGTGGTAGTTCAATGGTTATTCCATGAACACAGTCTCCAGTTCTTCTGCCTCAGGTCACCATGGTACAAAAGCTAAAATTGCTGGAAATATACAAAAGGCTAACAAAAAGAGGAAAAGCTTTCATTGTGTGGGAGCGGTTTCTTGGCTCCCATTTTAGTGGCCCAGAATATGCCAGTGTACAATTTGCACGTTCTCCCTGTGACCATGTGGGTTTCCTCCCACATATCAAAAGATGTACTGGTGTGCTGATTAGGTGGTGTTAATTGTCCTTTAGTGCAAGGCAAAGTGAATCAAAAACAGGATTGGTGGGCGTATGCGAGAAAGAATACATTTCCGGGGATACAGAGGGAGAAAACGGGGACTAATGCGATTGTTCTCCTGGAATCTGGCACGGAACCTATGGGATAAATGACTTCCTTCTATGTCACGATATGTATCAGAAATATGAAGAGAGTCTGTGAATGTGATGCCGGAGTCAGAAATCATAAAAGTCTCCTTGTGCTACGACATTTTTCTTCCTGTTTCATACAGAATACAATGCCCTGTACACTGGAAAAAGCAAAAGTTCACTAGTTGTAGAATATTTCCATTTGGTTTTCAGTTCGTCATTTCATTTCGCTATCCTGCTCGCACTCCAACTTCTAAGTGGAAGATTCATTTTCATTTTGTCATTCCAACATCTACAGAATTTGTAGTATACACAAGGTACTAGGGATAGGCAGAGACTTGTTGGTCTGTATCGGCATTATAGATTCTATTTAGTTCCCTGGGCAAATTCCACTACACGGGTAAAGTTTTGTTAAGCTGGACACTAATGCTAGAAGCAATCAGAACTTCCTAAAGAACTCTGGGAAATTGCATTCAGAACAAGGGTCCCGACCCGCTGAGTTACTCCAACACCTTGTGTCTATCTTTGGTATAAACCAGCATCTGCAGTTCTTTGTTTCTACAGGGAAATTGTTCACATGTTGTGCTTAAGCACACAGGCCACTGTGGGGTAATTGTGAAATCAATCTGTAAGGCTTGGGTAGTACATGGATAGGTAAGGTTTAGAGGATTATGGGCCAAATGGGACTAGCTTAGATGGGGCATCTTGGAGTTGGGCCAAAGGGTCTGTTTCAGTGCTGTTTAACTCTATGACTATTAGATTGTAATGCGGAAGTAACCATAAATATTTAACCAAACCCTTGCTATTAACAACAGGGGAGAAAGTCCCGCCAGACACAAGAGAGTCCCTAAACTCAAGGGTCTCTAAGAGAGTCATTTGCTGTTTAATTTGACCAGGAACTATAGGAAGTGACTGGGAGCGGACAAATAGGCTCTTTCTTATTGAGGAGAATTGCGCACTTTTTTCAGTCTTTCACGTGGGAAAAGCTGCAGGTAGAGGCAGGGCCCACCTCATCCATCAGGCTCACTGCCAGAATAATGCACCGCTTGAGTCAGTTCATCAGTGACTCACAATGCCCTCGACCATTCACATGGGCAGCCCCAAGACCCAGATACTCCATTGAGCAGAAGGGGGCCTGGAGTCTGACTACCACTCCTGTCAACGTGGCAGAGCAATGACCTTAAAGCATTGTTAGAGCAGGAACTCTCGACAGCAGCTCATTAACCCTTAAAGCACGAATCACTTGGCCTGTGCTGACCATATGGAGTCAGTGCTCATTGTGCAGGGTATACGTTGAAACAGAAGCGAAGGGGTTGGAGGTGGACTGAGTGGGTGCGGTTCTAATTTTGAGTGGTGCAACGTTTCTTTTTTAGGGTACAGCTGTTTTTTGGGGGGGTGGGGTGACTCATCATTGTGGCTCTGATTTTGGGGTTCAACATTGTATGGGGGTGCAGCTGTGTGTTCTCTGTTTTGGGAGTATAACTGATTTTAGAGGGGCAGCTAAGATTTATCTGCTTATGGGTTTTGATCTACTTTGGGGAAACAGCTCATCTTTTGAGGCTGGTTTGTTGGTCTTGTTTCAGCAGGTTTGCTCTGTTTGGTGGTGCAGTGGGTTTTTTGAGGGATGATGCTCAGTGTTTTGGGAGAGCCAATGCTGATATTGAGTGATATCCCCAACAGAATATCGACAGAGCAATGCAATGCTATCATTTATTTCAAGAGGACAAGAATACAAAAACAGGGATGTAATGCTGAGGCTCTACAAGGCGCTGGTCAGGCTGCATTTGGAGTATTGTGAGCAATCTTGGGTCCCATATCTGAGGAAGAACGTGCTGGTTCTGGAGAGGGTCCAGAGGAGGTTTACGAGAATGATCCCCGGAATGAGTGGGTTAACATATGATGAGTGTTTGACGACACTGGGCCTCTACTCACTGGAGGTTAGAAGGATGAGGGGGCACCTCATTGAAAATTACTGAACGGTGAAAGGCCTGGATAGAGTGGATGTGGAGAGGATGTTTCCACTAGTGAGAGAGTCTAGGACCAAAGCTCATAACCTCGGAATGAAAGGAAGTTCCTTTAGGAAGGAGATGATGAGGAATTTCTTTAGTCAGAAGGTGGTGAATCTGTGGAATTCATTGACACAAGGCTGTGGAGGCCAAGACAATGGATATTTTTAAGGCAGAGATCGATAGATTTTTGATTACTACAGGTGTCAGGGGTTATGGAGAGAAGGCAGGAGAATCGGGTTGAGAGAGAAAGAGAGATCAGCCATGATTGAATGGTGGAGTAGACTTGATGGGCCGAATGGCCTAATTCCGCTCCCATCACTTGCGAATTTATGAACGCATGGCAGAAGAACTTCTGATGGGCCGTGGCCAAATCTGATTCTTCAGTGGGTCATTGTAATGTCAAACAAAGTACCTACTTACCAGACTTGAGTCCAGTTTGATCACACATCAAATGAACAAATAAATTATTGTCACTTTGTCAAGCCAAAAAGGAATCAAGAAGGAATCAGAAAGAAGTCCGCTAAAATTAACTGGATTAGGTGACCATTTCGCTGAACACCTGTTATCGGTGTAACAAGGCCTGCTGGAACTCCTGGTTGCTAACCATTTTAACTTGTCTTTCCATTCCCATACTGATTTTTCTGTCCTGGGCTTCCTCCATTGCCAGAGTGGTCACATGCAGACTGGAGGAACAGCACCCCTTGCTCCACATGGTTAGGGTTCAACCCAACAGTATGAACATTGAATTCTAGGTAACTAACCAACAAACAAACATGGTTAATGATACGATACGATAGAACTTTATTTATCCCAGGAGGGAAATTGATCTGCCAACAGTCATAAAACACAAGATACGAGAAACATGAAATTAAAGTGACGAGTGGAAAGGATTGGGGATGTGCAAAGATTGGGAAAGGGGTCGGGGGGGGGGGGGGGTCAGTCTACCCCACGACAGAAGAAGGGGAGGGAGTTGTACAGTTTGTACTGCTCAGGTTGACTAGTGTGTCATGGAGAGGGGTGAGCTGTATTGTCCAAGATGCCCCGCAGTTTGAGGAGCATCCTCCTCTCCAAGACCACCTCCCATGAATCCAACTCTGCCGCCAGGACAGAGTCAGCCTTCCTGATAATGGTCAGCATTTCCTTCTCAATATGCATGTAATTATGTCTGCCAAGCAAATATCACAGGTTTTCCAGGTATTGCAGGCTTTTCATAATGTGGCTGGTAATAGTGCCTAGGCTGCAATTTGACAGTAGCTTTAAGGTTATATTGTATTGTGTAACACACAAACAGGACATACCACCCAACTGAACCATGCTAACTTTATGATCCTCTTGAACTTCTTCCTATCTTTAGTCATCTCAATATATCAGCTTAACCGTCTATTCTCCTCTCCATCATTTGATCTCTTAAATGTATCCACATCATTTGCTTTAACTGCTCTCCGTTTTTGGTTAGATGATAATGAACGAGTAGAGATTTGGTACTCAGATGTTGGCTGCTACAGATCAGTGTAATATCTTATTATTCTTAAGACATTGGTGCAATTCATATGTTCAATAATTCCCAGAAAGGAGAGGAGATTAGTGATACCCTTTGATGCATGTCTTTCATGGTGGGATCAACCTTTTCTTTAACAATTTCAATCCATTGGCTTCTAACTTCAGGCTGAAATGCACACAACTCAGGCTGTATTGTGGAAGTTGCAGTATTGACGAAGGTTAAGATAGCTGTACAGCACAATGTGGAAACTGCAACTATGACAAAGGTTAGGGTAGCTGTGCAACACAACAACCTTTAGGCATTTATTGACGCACATCAATGTTCCTGATAGGTATTCGATAGAACTTTATTTATTCCAGGAGGGAAATTGATCTGCCACAGTCATAAAAACACACAATACATGAAACATGAAATTAAAGTGATGAGTGGAAAGGATTGGGGATTCACCTTTCCATTTAATTTGGGCAGACATTTTGGGAAATTCCAGCATCCTGGAATTAGATGACATAATACTCCAATGCCTGCAACTTGCACTAAGATTAAGCTGAAAAATTACACTCATTGTGCAGGCTAAAGGTGTACCATAACTGTTGAAGAGTCACAAATCCCAAATGTAGTTCTTTGTGTTAAGTGGTGCATTAATCGCCTGAGTTCAAAATAATACCCAATGACTGCATTTCGCTTGTTTTTTTTTAACAGAAACAGAATGATCTCATTAGCAATGGCATGTAACCAAAGTTAAAGATGAGCAAAGGAATATAATTTGGGCACTCCGGCCAATTTACCTGGGAATTGCATACATTTCACAATTAGATGAATGCATTAAATCTGCATGCAGCTGAGCAAATGCTTGTTAAAGCTGAGCCTCTCATTTCCCCAGGGCTGAGCACCCCCTGTGCATGCACTGATCATTTTCTACAGCTAATGCCAAGATATTATAAAACCTGGCCATAGGTGGACTGGACTGAAGGCAATAGGAATGATAGACTTTATTTTAAATAGCACCTGTCATAATCTTACTGATTTACATTCAATGACAGTTCAGTTTTGGTATTTTTTCATTTTAAGGACATTTAAGGCTGAACCTTGACCCAGAGACCAGGGAGAAATCCTCTGCATTTCTCCAAATAATAGTTTAGAATCATTCACTGCAAGCTCTCTCTCTTTCAAATGACTGTGGAACAGTCTCTCTCCAGAGACTGTTCCACAAGAAGGGTTTCGGCCCGAAACGTTGCCTATTTCCTTCGCTCCATAGATGTTGCTGCACCCGCTGAGTTTCTCCAGCATTTTTGTGTACCACCGACTACATTTAAATGACTGATTGTGCAGCATTTCCTCAGCTTTAGATGTAAAAGATTCCAGTGACCAATTTCAAGGAAGAACATTGGAAATGTCCCCTCCTCCTTCACCTCCATCAAACTGATTTTCTGTTCAAGTCACTGATATGGAACTTGGGCGCACATACCCTGACTGTTCCGGGAATAGATCCACAGAGCCACAGCTGGAAAAAAAGTAGCCTCTCAAGTGGGCCTACAATTAAGGTGACGCCCACTGTGATGGGCTTTGGGGAGGGAATCAGGAACTGGATCCAACTGCTCTACACTGATATCTGTAGTGCAGTGCAAATCAATGGGTGGGAAACGTATAGCTTCCCACAATCAGGTCTGGAGTCTGGCAGGATTGTCCACTCCCCTCTTGTTTGTGTGCTGTGTAAGAACCCAGCTGTAAAGGCATTCTCTGATCCCAAACCACTCCCCATCAGTTTGTTTGTACTTGTTGACATTATCACAATCGGACATGTAGGTCTAATTTCTGACATGAATGTCAATTGTGCCTGACATTGCACTAGCCATCAATTATATAAAACCAATTTGTCAAGAGGAATGGGGAGAAGGCAGGAGAATGGGGTTAGGAGGGAGAGATAGATCAGCCATGATTGAATGGCAGAGTAGATTTGATGGGCCAAATGGCCTAATCCTGCTCCTATCCCATGATAACTTCAATGAAAAGGAAAATTGGATATGATATTAAATGAATGGCTGAATTCTATACAAATCACTCAAAGTTAAAATTATACCAAATCTTTTCAGTCTACAATTCTGATTCGTAATATTGACCCACACTATCCTAGCCATGTTCTGTTTTCACTCCTACCATCAGGAATAAGGTGCAGGAGCCTCAAAACCATCCCCTGCAGAAGGGTTTCGGCCCAAAACGTTGCCTATTTCCTTCGCTCCATAAATGCTGCTGCACCCGCTGAGTTTCTCCAGCATTTTGTGTACCTCAAAACCATCCCCACCAGGTTCAACAAGAATCAAGTCAAGAGTGTTTTATTGTCATATGTCCCAAAACAGAACAATGAAATTCTTACTTGCAGCAGCGCAACATATACATAGTACTCTGTAAACATCATAATAAACCAAAAAGAATTTCAGTATATATAAATATTTAAAAAAAAACAATAATAGCTTCTTGTGTAAGAAGGAACTGCAGATGCTGGTTTAAACTGAAGATCGACACAAAAAGCTGGACAGGTAGCATCTCTGGAGAGAAGGAATGGGTGACATTTCGGGTCGAGACCCTTCTTCAGACTGGTTAGGGATAAGTGAAACGAGAGATATAGATGGTGATGTGCAGAGATAAAGAACAATGAATGAAAGATATGCAAAAAAGTCACAATGATAAATAGCTTCTTCCCAACAACCATCAGGTTTTTGAACACCACATAACAATAACCTAAGGACTTCTATGGACTGTCTTTGGTTGCCCTTAGGCTTCTTTTTTTTTTGCACTAGTATTAGGATTATTAACTTATTGAATTTTGAAAAATTATATATTATCTGTGTGTATTGCAATTAAGGGCCTGTCAAGCTGTTGCAAGTAAAGGGCCTGTCCCACTTACGTGTCCTTGGCACGCAAATTACGCGACCTCGTGGTCGCGTTGAGGCGCACGGGCATCCTATGGCCGTGCGGGGCCGGTCCCACTGAGAAGCGCGGATGGGTATGTAGTTGTGCGCGATATCGCGCGGGGCTCCGAAATTTTTGTAGCAAACGAAATCTTCGCGTGCCAACGGCCTGTCGCGGAACTGACGGCCAAAGTGGGACAGGCTCAAGACCCTGGCGCGACTGAACGTCTCACTCCCATCAGCAGCAGAAACAGGCAAACGATCGCCGAACTCGGCCTGGGGCTCACGGCCGTTGCGGTCCGGATCCGCCCCCACTTCTACTCCCAGAGCGGGGCCAAGAAAATTGAAGATAGACACAAAATGCAGGAGTAACTCAGCGGCACCGGCAGCATCTCTGGAGAGAAGGAATGGGTGACGTTTTGAGTCAAGACCCTTCTTTTAAGGCTGAAGAAGTCTCGACACGAAACGTCACCCATTGGTTCCCTCCAGAGATGATGCCGGTCCCGCTGTGTTACTCCGGCATTTTGTGTCCGTCTTCAAATGACGTCACGCGCTCCAGACAGCTGTGCGGTCGAATGAAGTCGCGTGCGACCTTCGCGGCTCAACGCGACTGCGAGGTCGCGTAATTTGCGTGTCAAGGACACGTAAGTGGGACAGGCCCTTAAGAATTTCATTGTTCTATTGACAGTATACCTGTATATAACAAAGACTCTTAACTCTTGACTCTTAAATGAACCCCAATTACTTTGAGTGTGCTGAATCTTTATGTGATTGTGTAATGGTGTGTGCGAATGGGGGTGCGAGAATTGTTTTGTCATTTCATTGCACCCAAATAGACAATTTTATTTTTATTGGCAAAACAAAGGGAATCCCAGAGGTCTACAATTCAGGACACATTAAAGCTAGCATTTGAGCGTTTTCAAGCATAAATTTCAGCTCTGGTAGTTTGCTTTATGCGAATGAGACATTCTACATGTTTAAGGTTGTAGCAAACACTCAACATAAGAACAATCCCATATTTTTCTGAAGATTTTGCTGCGTATCTTTGAGTAGAAAACATTTCCCTCAGTGAAAGAGCCCACAAGTGACTTGAAGTTCAGTTTGCAATCCGGCGAGGGTTCTCTTTGGTCAGGACACTCACGTACCAACACACCCTGTCGGGAATCCAGGGAGCTGCCAGCCGTGTGTAATCATCTAATATGATTAGCAATTGGAAAATGGTGGGGAGCAGGAAATGTTTGATTTACGCCGATGGCAGGCATGTCCCATTCTCCCCACAACAGGAGTACAGACTGGGAAAACGATTCCCGAATCTGCTGAAAGGGCTCAGAAGCACCAAGGCTAATCCCATTACCATTTCGCTTATTGTGTTAAACAATCTCAGGTGGCACAGACCCTTTAAGATTCTGAATTAAAGGAGATGATGTTGAGTTCGGCAGCACCACGGCTGGTCCAGGGTGGCTGGAGCCCGAGCCTTTTTCTGTGTGTAGCTGCGATTTTCTCCGCTATCAATCAGCCCTGTGCCAGAATTCTGACCTATTGCCAATTACACATTCTTCCCCCATTGTAGTCGCTTTTTTATTTGTCTTGTTTCTCAATCAGTAATCGGCCTGGAAGTGTTTTCCCAGCCCTAGTGGCGCATGCCTTAGCCAGTTGCTATGCATCTGTAAGAGTTTAATTGTTTTTCTTTTATTCTTTGATTAAAAGTGAGGAGGGTGAGGTCAGGGAGTGGAACAGCGAGAGAGAGGAGACATGACTGAACAATAAGTGAGAGAAAGGCAGGGAGGAGTTGGTGACTGATGGTGACAGATATTAGAGAGGGGTTAAATGTGCCCTATCACCCATCCATTGAAGCCTATTTAACAGCCTCCTCCCAACAGACTGCAGTCTTGATCCCAGGCTGTCATTCTGACATATAAGAAACCTAATGGGATTTTGCAAAAACAAACTCAAAATTATCCGGAATTGTTTGGTGTTTTCTTTCTACCATTCTTTAAACCTATTTTTAAAATTAATTTTCTCCTTTTGTTTCCTACTCCTGTTTGACTATTTCCACAAGACGCAGCAGGTCAAAGCTGCAAAACTCCCTTCGGGAATGGACAGGAACAGTGAGCAACAGAAGTCTGCTTCTTGCCTGATGTTCAGAAATTCGTCAGCTACGGTCAGAACGGGGAACTCCAGCAATGTTAGGGACATCAGCTCCTGTGTCGCTGTGTCTACTTAGGTTATCAGTACCTCCACATTCACTTACCTCCCATTACTTTGTCTGCAGGCTGGTCTAACACAATAAAATTAAACAGATATACTGTATCACAATGAAGTACCCAAAATTTACAAAATGGCATTCTGCTGAACATTCATCGACCTGTAGTATTAACACTGCTTCTCGTTCCCCTAGATGCTATCTGATCTTATCAGGAGTTGCACCATTTTCTGTTTTTTATTACTGAAGCAGGACAGTAATGTTCAGCAGTTCATGTCACCGGATCTTCCTCTAATGCTACTTTCTCTAACTCACCATCTTTTCCATTCTAGTTCATGCACTGTAACATCCCTTGGAACGTATCTATGCAATTTATCTCAGCTGTACCATTTGTTGGCAAGTCCTGCAACCTAACCATTCTCTGGGTAAAGAAGCATTTCCTGAATTTCTTTTAGATGTATTCATAACTTCTCTTTTGCTATCCTGACTCTTACTTTTCAATTGTGTAATGGAAAACATCTTCTCTACATCTGCCTTTTGAACTACCTTTCACAAAGTCAACCTTCAACCTACAATGAACACCTCTGGCATGTTCCGTCTTTGCTAATAGTTACTACTTCACGTCCTTGCAAATTTTTCTTTGCCTTTTTCACATCTAATTTTTTATATGTGTATCTCAAAAATCAACCGAATTCATAAAAACTACATGCAAGAAATATAACACACTACACGGCTTTCTATGCATTTTTGGTGTCATGAATTTCATACAATGCAAGTACAAAAATGCCAATGCGTTCATGGCTTCTTTGAAAAATATACCCTTCAAATATTTGCGGGACTGTTACACTGGACCCAGCTCCCCAGTGTTCAGCGGCAGCAGGATCTTAGACTGCAGTCCTTTCTCACAGAGCTTTTACTTTGGCTGCTTCAAGCTTCAGTGCATCCCCCAGCACATACATCTGCAGACAGGAATCATTCGGCAATATTCACTTACGGACATCTCGTTGGACTGAAAGACCTAATTTTGGACAGACCAAAGTTTGCTTTTCACGGGGACGATGATCTTCCAGCAGCACTTGATATCTGTCTCGGTGTGAATCCATGGGAACAGCACATAGATCAGATAGTCTTTGTAACACAAATGCTCAGAAGGAACTTCGATAAGGACTATTGCATACTTTTCCAGACCGTGTTCTCTATCCACAAAGAGGTGGGCCATTACACTATTGACATTGCAGCCGCTCTTAGGATTGCAAACTTTAGGAGTGTGACTCTGGCTGTGCAGGAAGGATCTGTTGGGGAGGGTCCCTTTCATTACAAGCCAAGTGCGGTCTTGGTGATTGTTGGTGAGTTCTGGTGATATGTAGTTTTGACAGGTTGCTTGGGAAACCATCCCACAGCATTCATCGGCTCCTTCCACAGGACCTGCAGGAGGTTCTGTGCTGAACACTGCCTGATGGACTTGTGCTCAAAGATGACTTTCTGTGGAAACACTTTCAAGAAAGACAGAGAGTGTAGCAAAGTCTAACTGGATGGAACATTGTGTGACAACCAGGTCAGGCCCATCCTTCACAACATTGGGGACAGGGAGAACCTCTTCTGCACACAACACCATCTGTTGTATGTGTGTATTTTGGTTCAGAAGACAGCTTGATGCAGCTGCACACAAAAGTGTAGTCAGGATTAAGGTAATGTTGGGTAAGCTTTTTCCCGGGATTCTCTGAATACGTGCGTCATGACCCATTGGATGCATTCCATGTTGGATCCCCAGATGAAATGGAAGATGGCTCAGGTGTTAGTCCATTTAAGGGGGTCCAGGGCCTGTAAGGTCTTCAGCACCTTTACCTGGTGCAATGCTATGCTATGCATCCTTTTTATGAGAGTACCAGGCCTCCTAATAACCCACCACTTCCATAGCAATGTTCTATTTTGCTCAAGGCCAAAATAATTGACCACACACAAGACCTCATACAAACCGACACAGAGAAAACTCTTCAAATTCTGCTGGGTTGGGGATTGTGGTGGAGTGGGCTTTTACTGTATGTGAAGCATTTCAAAGGCTCAAGGAAGGTATGGCTGGGTAGGGGTGATTATTGACTCTGGGAGGCAGAGAGGCCAGGATCAAGGTGTAGCATAGGAAAATTAAAGAGACACCAAAATTATACCAGCAGTGAGAGTGGAGATGGAGATGGTCACGGTAAAGTGAGAATAACAGTTACAAAAATCTTAAAGGCTTACCCCCTATGCTCACTGGTCTCCAGGCAGCTGTTGTGAGGTTGAAACAATTGTCCATATGTTTGTGGACTGGGCGTTTGCAAAGAAGGTCAAGAAAAAGATACAAGGTTCCTTGTTGAGGTTCATCCTGAGCAACTCTGTGTAACTCTGATCTATGGGCTGTTTCCGGGGACATAGATCAGAGTCCTTCGTTAGGCAGTGCTCAGGATCAACCTCGACAAGGAGCCTTGTATGCAGATCCTGACTATCTTTGCAAACACACAATCCACAAACAGGTGGACAAATGCTTCATCCTCAGCACAGCTGCCTGGAGAACAGTATGCATAGGGAGTGAGCCTTTAAGGTTTTTTCTAACTGTTCATCCCACTACTAGCAGAAGATCATGAACTCAATCAAAGACAGACAGTACAACGAGATATCCATAAGGGAATGCTGCCACCCAGTACATACCATTCTGCAGGAGCATGTGCTGAGGGATGCACTGACGGTCACTGCAGCCATAGGCTTCATGGGGAAGGACTGTAATACAAGGTGCTGCAGTGTCGAGGGCACTGAGAGACTGGGTCCAGTATAGTGGACCTGCAAACACTGGAAGGGTGCATTGTTCAAAGAGACCACATGAGTGGCAATGCCATTTGAATGGGTGATCGATGGTTGGTGTAGACTCGGTGGGCTGTTTTTGTGCTGTATTTCCAAAACTGAACGAAACAATACTGTGCTTTTGCTCTTTTTGACACATTTACTGAGAACATTGTTGTCTTGTTATTTCTCTTCCCAAAATTCATCCTCACACTTCCCTGCTGTCAAGTTCCTGTGCCATTTTCATCGTCCTGAGCCACTGGCAGAATCATGTTGATAAACACTACCTGACAGCTCAGCTGCTGGGTACGTCTGACTGTGACCATTCGGGGGTTAAGCTTGATGCATCTGTGGGTGAAAACATCATCTCTTGTTTCAATTAATTCTGTCCTCGCTGAGTGGATTGGGCTGAGCCAAAACACCAGTTTAATCTCAGCAATCCCAGTGTCAAATAAAATTGCAGTTCAGAATGATCTCAGGTTTAGAAGTCAATTTATAAGGACACATTTCTTGGATTCTCTTGAATACAAAGTATCAGTGATAGTTTCTGAGATGGTAAAAGGGTTTGATCAGATCCATAGAAGGAAACTATTCCCTCTGGTGGCCAAGTGAAAGAAAATTATAACTGAGCCATTGGGAATGAATGCTCGTAGGACACTCGAAATCTTGGAGCTGCTCCCTCAGAAAGATTTTTTTTTTTAAATGGAGCTTTCAAGAGTAAGAGACATAGATTTTGTTCTGGAAAGATATCAAAGGATATGAAGCAAGCATGAGATGCAGATCAGACAAAATCATATTGAATGTTATTTGAATCTCCTTACAGAATGTAAGGATCTGGCAAGGTTGGTAGTGATTGTCCATCCTGAATTACATTTGATCTGAATGACCCAAGGAAATAAACTGCCTTCTTCTGCTCTTGATGTTGCTAAGAGTTGATACTTGTCTGCGAATGATGATGAAAGTAGCATGAATAGCATGCCACTGATAATAGACATGGCCAGTGGAGCTAAATGTCTCACGATGAAAGACCTCTTTTCCGGAATGTGTCCAGCAAGTCTCCTCCTACTGAGGCATTGAATAATTGAACTGAAATAATTTTACTCCTTTCGGATGGAATCAATATTAAGTATGGTGCAAAATTATTGGGAGATAGAGAGCACACTATAGACTTTCACTGAGAGGAGCCCAAGAGCAAAATACACGGGGCAGGTCTACAGTGCATGCAGTAAGAGTTAATAAAACTGGAATGAACTGGGACCAAAGGCTGGTTAGAAACAGCTCTGTCAAGGGAAGAGTGAAAAGGAAAAGATTCAAGGATGTGCTCAAAGCATCATTGAATAAATGGAATACCCACACTGAATTTTGGGAACCTCTGAGTAATAACTGCAGAAAATGGAGAAGGTGCATTTGAGGTGGTATTGAGAACCTCAATGCATTGGTAACACTGCATTGGTGGTGGAAGGAATGCACCACCCCCAAAATACCCCCAAACCCACCCACCCCATCAGCCAGCATGTATCCCATGAATAGATTTCAAGGTTTCAAGAGTGTTTATAGAAAAAAAGAACTGCAGATGCTGGTCTTTTTTCAAGAGTGTTTGTTTGTCCTATGCACTGGATGTGAAGTGGAATGTATACATTTTTACCTTCTGCAGTAAAGCTGCAGTTCTCACATTCGCTTTGTGAGCCACCTCAGAACCCCTTACACCAAAGTGGAAGCGAGCCATCCTCGATGTCAAGGGGATGCCTAATAAAAAGAAAGAAAATATACAGCTACACCAACGGATCTGAGAACCTAAAGGACTCAGCTTACTCCACATTCCTGGCTAGTTCAGGCATATTCACCAAGGTCTGTGAATAAAGCCCATCATCTCTGTGGCTCAAGAAACAACTGGGGCATTTTTTTTGTGTCAAGTCTATTATGTTGATGGCACATGGCACATCAAGGATTGTTTCCACGAGAATTTATGCTACTTGGTCCTCAGATCAAATGGTGTTGCATTGGTAAGATATTGGCTGATCTGATTGTAATGTCACCTCCACTTTCCCATCTACATATAATAATTTTTCACCCTTTTACTCATCAACGATCTCACTATCCCTTCTCTAAATATATTCCAAATTCCACTTCTGCTGACCTGGGGCAAACCAGTTTCCCAGAAGTAGATCACGATTTAATGTTAGGAAGTGACAAATGCAATAGATGAAATAAATCAATACATATTGCATATGTGTAGGAAGGAACTGCAGATGCTGCTTTACACCAAAGATAGACACAAAATGCTGGAGTAACTCAGCAGGACAGGCAGCATCTCTGGATGGAAGAAATAGGTTTCGTGTCGAGACCCTTCTTCAGACTTTTGAAGAATCTGACAATGACAGAAGAAGGGTCTCGACCCGTAACATCACCCATTCTGTCTCTCCAGAGATGCTGCTTGTCCCGCTGATTTTGTGTCATATTTCATATTCACTGCATGGCCTTTGTCAAATTGAGTCAAATTGAGTTTGAAGTGCAGGATCTTGCTAGGAACCTTCTCAGCCACATCCACCAGTACAGAAGTGGTTCTCACAGATTTGCAGTGCAGATTCCATCCAACAAATAAAAAAAGCTTCCATCCAACGAGAGGCACTGTGTGACAATTGCAGCAGACTGCTGGAAGATTCCTTGCAATCCTCAAGAAAATCTTCCTTTTTTGAGGACAGTTATAGTAATGGTATATCTCAGATCTTTGGTACCAGATGAAAGAGAGAAAATAGACACAAAATGCTGGAGTAACTCAGCGGGTCAGGCAACATCTCTGGAGAAAAGGAATCGGTGACCTTTTAGGTCGGAACCCTTCTAATATATGATTTGACTACATACAGTCAAGGTTTTTCACTGTATCTTGGTACACATGATAATAATAAAAAAACAACAAACCATTAAAATATCATTACTTTAACAACTCTTTATTCTTCCAGAACACATTTGCCCTCAATAAAACTCTTCCATATAATTTATCTGCCGTGTAATTCCCTTTGCATTTCTCATAGGATCCATGTCAATGACTTGTGAGATCCTAGTAATTTATTCTCCTTTAGGTTAAATAGTTCTCCAATTGCCTATTATTGTTTATAATATTGTTCTAACAATAAGAATTTAAAAAAGAACTAGGCTTACAACTAAACTATGCCTTAAAGAGAGACAAACATGCCACATGATCTACAGCACAACTTCATTGTGGAGTATGATGAAAATAAACACATGAAGGATCATAACTAATCAATTTGTCCATGTCAAGATTTCAAAAATCCTTTGCAATAAATCAGCAAATAACTTACTTTTGTGATGCTGGTACATGATAAATATGGGACTATATCAGGAGATTTCATCACCTCTTTCAATAATGCCTCCAAAATTATTAACAGCAATTACTGCGCCATGCTGTTATTATTCCCCCAGGTTCTGTTGTGCAGTATTTGTGCTCCCAACTCTCCCAACTCTCCATTCAATAACAGCTAGCAGATAGGATTGGGTGCAGGAACTCATTCCGTGTTCTTGTGAACCTTCCATTCTTCACACTACCTCCGCACTCTCATTCTGTTAAGTCACTCCCTCAGCCCATACGGATTGATTCTGAACCAAGGAAGGAAACATTGGCATAAAAAGATTGACCGATGTGGTAAATCTTAAAGGGTATTTAAAAGGAGGAAACAGGTGGAGAACAGAAGTATGAAGAGGGATTTTAGGGAACCTGGCGATCTTGACATCTGAACAAAATTAGAGGATCAAGGCACACCCCGGAAATATATGCACATAAACCCAGACAAATACTCAGGTGCAGTTTAGAAAGAAGATTTGGCATGTCTACAAGAATTCTCTTGAATTACTTCAGATGCACAATGGAGTATATTTTGACAGAATGCATCACGGGTTGCTATGGCAACTGCCGTGCTCTTGATCACCTGTACGTGGTGAACACATCCCAGTCCATCACAGGCTTGTCACTTCCTTCCATCCAGTCCCTCATCATGGTGCATTGTGACAGGAAGGCTGAAAGTATTGTCAAGGATGGATGGCTCCTGGGCCACTCTCTTTTATGTCTTCTACCTTCTGGGAGAAAATGTAGGAACTTCAAAGCCAGAACGTAGAGATTTAAGAGCAGCTTCTTCCCCATGGCTGTCAGACTCAAGAATCACTCACTTCTTTACTATTACTCTTAACTTTACTTCACTCGGTTATTCCTTTTTTGCACTTTTTTATAGTACTTCAGTTTGCACTAAAACCTTTGCACCATTCTGCTGTTTTTGCATTCATTGTTGTATCTATTGTGTAATTGAATTCATGGTTTACTCTATCAGCTCCTTACAAACAGGGAATTTCATTGCAACCCTGTGTATGGAGCAATAAACTAATTCTGAATCTGAATCTTAATTTGAGAAAATGCTGAAGATTGACACAAAATGCTGGAGTAACTCTGGACAGGCAGCATCTCTGGAGAGAAGGAATGGGTGACATTTTGGGTCAAGACCCTTCTTCAGATGAGAAAATGCTGCACTGTTGGAAGTATATTCCTCTGGGTGAGATCTTAAGTTTAGACCCATGAGGTTTCTCAAGAATCACTGAACATACAACATGGAAAGGATACTTGGAGCTATCAAGCTTGCATCAACCAGCAAGCACCCATTTACCCTAATCCTATTTTATCCTGCCTCTAGACCGCTACATCAGGTATTTCAGAGACCAATTAACCTTCCACCCCTGCATATCTTTGTGGTGTGAGTGACAAATGAAACATCCAGAGGAAACAAGGAGTCACACGGACAAGGTCCAGACAGACAGCACCGGAGGCCAGGATTGAACCTGGATCGGTGAAGTTGTAAGACATCACTTCTGCCAGCTGCCTCACCATGCCACCCTCATGTAGATATAAAAGATCCTATAGGTACCTTTTAGAAAATAATGCCTCAAGTACACTTCTTTAAAATCTACCTTTGTCCAATATACTGTCTTGACATCCCCCTAATATTCTTATGTGGCTTCATGTCAAATCATATTGATGCCCTTCTGGGATGGTACATAAATGCATATAATTGTTATTATGGTGGGAGGCCCATGAGCTGTTGTTATGTGGTATAGTGTTTCCGATGTAGACAGATAAATGGATAAACATATAAATGGTTAGAAGAATACATAGATACTTAGATGGATGGACAGATAAAGATGGAATCGAAAGTGGTAGATGGATAATTAGGAGAACAGGTAGACTGATAGAAATAAGAACATCAATGGATAATAGACAGAGCTAACCGACCAACAGACAGACACACTGTGTAGGAAGGAACTGCAGATGCTGGTTTAAACCGAATATAGACACAAAAAGCTGGAGTAACTCAGCGGGCCAGGCTGCATCTCTGGAGAAAAGGAATAGGTGACATTTCGGGTCAAGACCCTACTTTGGACTGAGAGTCAGGGGAGAAGTCTGAAGAAGGGTCTCTATTCCTTTTATCCAGAGATGCTGCCTGACCCGCTGAGTTACTTACTCCAGCACTTTGTGTCTATCTTTGGTGTAAACCAGCATCTGCAGTTCCATCCGAAACATACAGAAAGATATGGCGACACATCACACTGGAAGATATTCTGGTAGACAGTACACTTACAGATGGACACAAAATGCTGGCATAACTCAGCAGGACAGGCAGCATCTCCGGAGAGAAGGAATGGGTGATGTTTCGGTGCAGTTTCTTCCTACACACTTACAGATAGGCTTGCTATTGAGTTGCTGAGGTCTAGGCCTGCGATAAATATTATTTGTGCAAGAAATGATGGAGAGAAGGCCTTGGTAAATAGCATCCCTTTCTCCCTCAAATTCCCCCACCACCAGCACAAGCCCCCACCCCTTCCCTCACCTCCTATATTACCCCCTGCTGAGGTAATAAAGGTGCCTGTCCTGACAGCTCCTTTCCTCACATCAATGTGAGAGTTATCAGCACTGGCTGCGACTGGCATTACTCAAAGTGGAAGGGGCGGAGATTAGTGACACAGCCATTGTTAGTACTATTAATCCTTTTATCAGGCTCACAGTCATTAGAAGCTGGGAAGAAAAGGCCCCTAAAACCCAGGAGATGAAACCTGACAACATGAAAGAGAAACTTTTCAAACAGTGTCAGGCAGGAATTAACAGTTCAGCAAATTAGCTGAGAAAATAGTGAGGAGGTGAAACTCGGCAAAGCAGTTGGGATGTGATCCATGGGGCTTGGTGTTACAGGGGAACTAATAAATGGTTTCTTATGAGGAAATCGCAGTTTATTAACCTTTTTCCGTTCAGCTGAAGAGGATTTCCTAAAGTAATATTTTAACATTATTTGGAAAATCCATTCACAGAAAAAAACATCACAGGCTCTGTTTGACATAAACCCCAGAACATAATTACTGTTTTCAGTGCTATTTTTTTCTCATTATGATGGCACGGATTTTGTGGTAAAAGTAACAATATAACTCATTGAACAGTAAATCAGGCAGAAAATCCAGGTGACTGCACAGCCTGTCCAAGCAACCCTCAGTTTCTGAAGCATTACCATTCCCATATCGCGCAGAGCAACATGTCACAGAGGCACATGTTCAGTTGTAGCACCTGTAAATAGAAGATAGACACAAAATGCTGGAGTAACTCAGTGGGACAGGCAGCATCTCTGGCTAGAAGGAATGAGTGACGTTTCATGTCAAGACCCTTCTTTAAACTCAGCGGGACAGGCAACATCTCTGTAAAAATGGAATAGGTGAGGTTTCGGGTTGAGATCCTTTGGAAGGGTCTCGACCCAAAATGTCACCCATTCCTTCTATCCAGAGGTGCTGCCTGTCCCGCTGAGTTACTCCAGCATTTTGTGTCTATCTTCTGTGTAAACCTGCAGCTCCTTCCTACACAAGTAGCACCTGTGTGGTGGATAAACTTTTAAATTGCCAGAGGGTCTTTTCTATTACCATGTGCATACATTTTGTTCATATTATTGTCAAACAGCACCACTAGCACTAAAAATTAATTTTACATGTGTAAGAAAACATATTTTAAAACTTTATGAGGGATTACAATTTATTTACAGTACAAGAACAAGTCATTCAGCATAACAGCTCCTTGTTGGTACTTATATTCCACACATCCTTCTTCCGCACATTGTTCGGAATTTGTTCTTCCGTGCTGAACAAATTCTTCTCCTGTTTCTCACCCACCTAGCTTCCCTTTAATGGAAGATAGACACAAAAAGCTGGAGCAACTCAGCAGGTCTTGCAGCATCTCTGGAGAAAAGCAATAGGTGACATTTCAGGTCGAGACCCTTCCGAAGGGTAGATACAACTTCCCGGTAGCCTTTCTGATTATTTTCTGTATCTGTCCACAACATTTGATTATCTAATAATCCCCCGAATCTCTTTGGATATTCTCATCTCAGGAAGTATTCTGCTCTATCAATATTCATTCCAAAGTGGACAAACTTAAATTTCCCAACAGTGAAACCCATTTGCCATTGGCTAATTGCCAACTGATTCTTCAATCGACACTGTTTACAATAGCAGCTGCCTTATAAGAGTGTCTCTGGACCACATGATAAATGGGCAGCGCAGTGATGCAGTTGCTAGAGTCTTTGCCTCACAGCACCGGTGACCTGGGTTCCACCCTCACCTTCAGTGCTGCCTGGGTGGAGTTAGGATGTTTTCTTTGCACTGTGTGGATTTCCTCAAGTTGCTCCCATATCTTCCTGCATCTCAAATCTCAAAAAGATGGACACAAAATGCTGTAGTAATTTAGCGGGTCAGGCAGCATCTCTGGGGAGAAGGATCGAGGCCCTTCTTCAGACTGAGAGTCAGGGGAAAGGGAAACTAGAGGTATGAAAAGGTACGGAACAATCAGCCGGCAGCGATGACTCAGGAAAGGTGGAGCCCACAATGGTCCATTCTTGGCTGTGGAAGTTGGTAGGCCAAATGACTGTGGTAAATTGTCCCATCCCCAAATGTGAGTGGGAGAATCTGGGAGGGGAATTGATGGAGTGTAAGGAGAATAGAATGGGATAAGTGTGGGATAAGTGTTCACGGGGGTTTGATGGTTGGCATGGACCAAAGGGTCTGTTTCAGTGTGATCTATGTATCTTCACAACATTGATGTTCTGTATCTCAACTATTTTTATCTAATCTATATTGATTGATGTATTTGCTTAAGATAAATCTGGTAGAAACATAGAAATAAAGAAAATAGGTGCAGGAGTAGGCCATTCGGCCCTTCGAGCCAGCACCGCCATTCAATATGATCTTGGCTGATCATCCAAAATCAGTACCCCATTCCTGCTTTTTCCCCATTTCCCTTAATTCCGTTAGCCCTAAGAGCTATATCTAACTCTCTCTTGAAAACATCCAGTGAATTCCACAGATTCACAACTCTCTGGGTGGTAATTTCCACCTTTTCATTTTCAACAGTCTCTTCCACCCTCCTGTATCACCAACATTTGAGGAAGAACTTCCTTGATTCCAATTCCAAATGATTTAGCTTCCAATTTTAAGATTATTTTCCTTTGTCACATAAAATTGTTTCTCCATATTTATATATTCAAATCCTGCAATCATTTAAGTACTTGCATTGGGTTAATCGATTGTCTACGTTCCAGCAAACATAATCAAAATTATATGGAATTTCCTCATAATGTTTGCCCTGGGTATTTATTTTGTAAATTTGCACATTAATGCTGTAAATCCCAATAAAATTAGTTCTATTATAATGCAACAGTTGTGTTTCCAAGAAACATTAGGTTAGAAAAAATACACGTGTCAACAGGGCAAAAGGGGATTCAGAGTTAAAGAATTTCAGACTCACAACAACAAAGTAATTTTTTCTGCAAGATTTCCAAGAATAAAAGTATTTTTAATAATGTAAGTTTATTTTTGTTACTGCATGCTAAAATACTAAAAGCTGTGCATTACTTTGATCAATAGAGTAATATTACAAAAGTGTCAACAGAAGTGATCACTTGTCAATTTCAGCAACTTTGTATCATGGCAGATGATGGTGACTGATTACTGCAGATAGGCTACATGGAAACATTATTTTTCCAAGAGCTTTTTTTTCTACTTGCAAATCTCCAAAGTAACTTTCAAATGGTTCTCGAGTTCCCAATCAAAATTGAGTTATAATCAAGTAATACAAATAATGTTCCCTAATTCAACGATTGCGTTATATCCAGTTTGTATTGTGGAAGCGCGCATTATAGCAGAACTTTTTGATTATCTGATTATTTTTCTCCAGTCATAGAGTCGCACAGCATGGAAACAGGCAATTTGGCCCATTGTGTCTACACTGGCCAAAGAGCAACTATTTACACTAATTCAATTGTTTTGATCCTGCATATCCAACCTCTCCTTTGTTCTACAATTCACCTGCACGCAATGGATACAGAGGCCACTTAACCTACCAACCTGTATGTCTTTAAGATGTGGAATGAAACCAGAACACCAGGAGAAACCGACACAGTCAGAGGGAGAACATTCAAACTTCACATAAACAGCATGGAAGGTCAGGATTGAAACCTGCGTCCCTGGAGCTGTAGGGCAGCAGCTCTATTCGCTGTGCCACAGTAATGTAGTGCATAGAACTGAAGAACAGTGTAAATATAAAACACTCAGAGCAAAATCGGTGAGCAAAAAGATGGAGTCCATTCAAACACATCTCAAAATTGATGAAGCGCCTCAGTATTGAAAATAAAATGAGTGAGGCACATTTCCATTGAAGGTGACATCATATGACTGCCCAGTAGTCTTTATCAATCCAAACAGCCCGCACAGAATACTTGAGGCCAACTAGTACATAGAGCTCATTCTCCATGGGAATCATTTTCCCAGGTAATGTCCTCACCTGCCCTTTGTGCCTCCAAGTTCAAACACAGGGTATGTCATTGCTTGAACCGGGAATCATCGAGAATCTATTAGGCTGTGAGAAATCTATTACCTGCCTCTTTTAAAACACTATAATTTCTCTTGGTCCCTCTGTATTCCCTTGCAATTGCCAGGGTCAAACAGAGAGACACCTGCCCTCATTCCAGCTGTTGCTTGCTGCACCCTATTGTTATGCCAGTTAATACACCCCAAAACATTGAGCTGGTAAAGCTGTAATCTCTGGGGTTTTACTGACACTCATAAAGCACTGAAGCTGCGCTCTCACAGTTTATGAAGTCTTTTAAACTCTTTGACTGAAAGGCAGCCTTGTAATCACTGCCAACCGCCTATTATCTGAGAAGATATATACTTTAGGGCTAGTTTAACTTCTTTCGAGAGATTAGGTATTTGACATTACTAAGCAGCTCGCTACTGCTAGCTTGTAATTTTAGAGTCTGTCATTGTTTCGTGTGTGATCATTTAAAATGGCTGTCCCTTGCAGCATTGCAGCAATTTCAATGGACAGCATTAGGTGTTAAGAGAAAAGAAAAATGAGCTTCCCTGATGGCTCACTATGTAACTATTCCATCTGGCTGGGACGATGTAGCAAAGATCCTGTGCTGATCTACTTGCTTACAGAATTGAATTGTCCCCAGGTGGTGAAGAAACCATAACGGGTGCCTCATTACACTATTTTAATTGGGGTCTTATGTCTTATTATAAAATGCTTTAGCATCCCAAAGTGCATAATAGCCACGATTAGTGACAAATGGCTACTCTTAAAGTATAGTATGTAACGCATACATGTAGTTTCTGCCAAATACTGTGGGATAAATGATCAGATCACCGGTTTTAGATTGAAGAGATGCATTGGACAAGCAGCACAAAAGGAAAATGGGCTAAATGCCAGGAATCAGGGATTAGGAGTGGAAGGCTCTTTTTCAGCCTGATGTGGTATCCCTTGTCAATGATACCATTGCTTTCCAAAACAAACATTGGACGTTGAAGGGACCTGAAATTGCAGATGCAGGAATCTTGAGCAAAATTCAAAGTGCTACAGGAACTTAGCAGGTCAGGTAGCATCTGCGGAGGGAATGGACAGACACACATTCCCTCCATAGGTGCTGCATGACTCACCCTCCACCATTGTGTGTTTTGCTCATACATTGGACTTTGTTAAATGTTATATTCCGGACGGCAGAATGAATAACAACTTACACGCAGGTTGCCTGGATCAAGAGAGAGATTTATTACCCAACATTCCCTGCTTATTATATAACACCAACTCATTAACATATACATGACTATGCATGAATACATTACAGTATATAAGGGACATTTAAAATTTGCAGACAACACAAAGCCTGGAACTTAAGTAAACTGTGCAGAGGATGGCAGGAGACCCCTATAGGATGTTGACAGGTGGCAATGCAGCAGATGGAAGGCAGATGGCATTTATTGTTGACATTTGTAGAAGCAAGCTGCACATAGTGTATATTGGCTGTACGGTCCCTATGCCTCAATCATAATGAAGATAGTGGTATGAAATACTTCTGGATGCTTCAAGTAACTCATAATCATTAAATCATCTTTGGCCAATTAAACAGAAGTGTAACATATTCGAAAATTCTTCTGAAAGCTTCATCATATGGATGGAAATGGAACAATGAAATTCTTACTCGCAGCAGCAGAAAATTCTTACTTGCACAGGACAACATTTGTTCAATATTGTAAAAAGCACCATGCATTGGCCCAATCTAAGAAAAGATCCAAGGGTGCAAATGAAATTTGACAACAAAGGGATGTTAGAAAAGGAGAAAGGAACAGAGGATTGTTTTTTCAAAGTGAGGGAGGATGCTGGAGTTGAAGTACATGGACTAGTTGTGAATGAATGACCTGTTTCTACATTGCATATTCAGTGCAATACTATGTCCTCTAATACTAGACACACCAAAAGGCTTGGCCATTATAAATTGCCCCCAATGTGTAGATTCTGGAGGAAGTTGAAGAGAATGTGGGATTAATGTAGGATTAGTGTAATCGTCTGGTTGATGGTTGGTGCGGACTTGGAAGGCTGAAGGGCCTGTTACCATGCCATATCTTTTTCTAACTGTCACCACTCTGAGAGGAAGAGATTCTTCTCTGATATATAGAAAAATGGCAAAGCTATTCCTTTTATCTGGGGCATGTTCCTTTGTTGATAACAAATTACTGAACAGGAACTGAACTTAATCTGTGCAACACATGCACAGGTTATCAATGATTCAGCTTGAAGCTTTCTTCAGTAACAACATCTTGCATTTCTTCGCACCTTTAATATGGTGAAATATCTTCAGGCATATACGGGACATTTTCCAATAAAATTTTACACTGACCCTTCAAAACGATTGGGACAGGTTTATCTTGCAGGAGGAGGGGCAAATTAAGAGATGGAGATATTTTGAAAGTGTTAAAGGACCTGTTGCTGCAGGAACACTCCATTGTGGTACAGCTGTGAGAACTGGGGACACAAGGAACTGCAGATGCTGGTTGTCAAAAAAAGATACAAAGTGCTGGTGACTCAGCAGGTCAGGCAGCATTTTTGGAGAACATGGATAGGCCACGTTTCCAGTCAGGACCCTTCTTCTTGGATGTGCAAGGGTCTAGAATTGAGGAAATGTACGGATTGTGTAGTTTCAGGGAGTAAGTTGACCTTGTGGCTTTGTGTCTGAAACTTTTCCCTGAATATGCTGATCTAAAATTCTCATCCGGAATGCTGCCTGATGTGCTAAATATCTTCTCCCAACAGATGGCACCAACAACCTGCTTATTTCAAGTCTGAGGAATTTTATGTCAGAAAATAAAATTAACTAACACTGAATTAAACACAGATGTTGTGAGGAGAAATGTTTCTGTGTGGTGGTATGATTTGGAAAGAATGGTCTGAAAGAGCATTGGAAGCAGATTTAAACCTTCAGAAGAGAATTGGATAAATACTTGAAAAGAAAATAATTTCAGAAACAGAACCGGTTTCAGATACAGATTTAAGTTTTGCTGTAGGACAATGGATTCAGTCTGTATTCAACCTCTCTCACTCATCGTGGCAGAAACTTAACAACGTCCAGGTTCTGTATATTGGAACTCAGACCTCTGAAATGGAGTCGGAAAAGGGGGTGACACGTTGGTGCAGCTGTAGAGTTGCTGCCTTACATTGCCAGACACCTGGGTTCGATTCTGACTGCGGGTGCTGTCTGTACGGAGATTATACGTTCTCCCTGTGACCGTGTGGGATTTTTCCATGTGCTCTGGTTTCCCCCACATTGCAAAATCATGCAGATTTGTAGATGAATTGGCTTCTGTAAAACTGTCCTAGGGTGTAGTATAGAACTAGTGTATATCATTGCTCAGCGAGGACTCGATGGGCCGAAGGGACTGTTTCCATGCTGTGTCTATAAACTAAAACTAACCCAAACATATTATTTTTTGAATCCCCCATCATCACAGTTGTGCATTTTGCTTGTGCACCCCAAGAGCCAACCCTTGGCAACCCAGGAACTGAGGGATTGAATGTTAACTTGAATGTAGGAGCACAAAAGTACCCCAGCTAAACCTGGCCTTACACTCTAGATGTCGAACCCAACAGGAGGTCCAGCTGCCCTCTTGCTGTTTGCAAGTCTTTGGAACCCTAGGATCAAAACTATTTTTAAGCTACAACACAGTCAAGGGGGCTAGACCTGCGTGCAGTAATCTCTATTCACCAATGGGTCTGCCAGCTGAATGCTTCACCAAGCCTCTTGTTCACAAAGCGGAGAGTTCAAACCAACTTCAGGAAATGAGTAGGAAGGAACAGCAGATGCTGGTTTACACTGAAGATAGACACAAAATGCAGGAGTAACTCAGCGGGACAGGCATCATCTCTGGATAGAAGGAATGGGTGACGTTTTGGGTCGAGACCCTTCTTCAGACTGGGTCTCCAAGGCTCTCGACCCGAAACATCACCCATTCCTTCTATCCAGAGATGCCGTAGTCCCACTGAGTTACTGCAGCATTGTGTGTCTATCTTCAGGAATTGAGTGCTTAGTTCATGTGGACATTGTTCAGCATTGGTGAAGGGTTTGGAAGTAGGACTGAACCAAGACTCTGACTATTTCTCCTCTGAGGTGAGTTGTTCCAGATGAATATAGATGATCCTGTGGTATCCTTATCAGGAACAGCTGAGTTTTTGGTTTGTTGACCAGCATTCACCACTCAAACTAGAACAATTTGACCAACTTGCTGTTTGTGGGATATCGCTTTTCAATAACTAGGTTCTGTACTGGCCTATGTTACTACATGTTTGGACTTTATTTCTTGAAGCGCAGAAGTCTGAGGGGCAATCTTATAGAGGAGTTTAATAGCATGAGGGGAATAGATAGGATTAATGCACAGAGCCTTTTACCAAGGGGGAATCAAAAACAAGAGGACATATGTTTAAGGTGAGGGGGACAAGATTTAATAAGAACCTGAGGGGCAACGTTTTAACTCAGAGAATGATGGGTATATGGAATGAGTTGCCAGAGGAGGTAGTTGAGGCAGGTACTATAACAGCATTTAAAAGATGCATGGATAGGAAAGGTTTAGTGACATGGGCAAAATGCAGGCAAATGGGACTTGTTTAAAGCGTCTATCTTAAGACATCTTGGTCAACATGGAGGAGTTGGGCCAAAGGGCCTGTTTCTGTGCTGTATGACACTGTGACTTCAGAAATAATTGACCAGATGTGATCTGCTGTGTGGTACCCAGAGGACATGAAGGCATGTTTTAATTTTAAGTTGTTCTTGCCTTGGGTAGGACTATGGGGCTATTCATTTAATGAGTGCTCAGACTGCCCACTGAAGTTTGGCCAACCGAACACTGCATCATGATGATGATAATAAAGCAAGCATGGATGCGTGTTGGTGGCCTTACCCTGTTCCATGCTCACGATCAGGTTGTTCATGGCACGACCTTGACCCATCTTTTGTAGTCCAACTCCTTCACAGAAAGTGGGCACTGGAAGGTGACAGTGGAAATCCAGTATAGAAGGAAAGAAATAGATTTTTTTATAGTGCCTTTCATGTTTGCAGGATGAACTCATGGCCACTGTCATAATGTTGGCTCAGGGATAAATGTTGACCATTACATTACCTTTAAGTGCTTTTGGACCTTTGCTCTCACCTGACAGGGTAGATGGGGGCAAGGTTCAGGTCTGATTTACTGTGCATCAACCAGGATTATCAGCTCCGGACTGCAATTAAACCCACAAGATTTTGACTCAGAGCTGAGAATGACACCTAACATACAGCTTTACAGGTAGACAAAAGTGCTGGAGAAACTCAGCGGGTGCAGCAGCATCTATGGAGCGAAGGAAATAGGCAACGTTGCCTATTTCCTTCGCTCCATAGATGCTGCTGCACCCGCTGAGTTTCTCCAGCACTTTTGTCTACCTTCGATTTTCCAGCATCTGCAGTTCCTTCTTAAATACAGCTTTACAGGCCACTTCCACCCTGCCCTCACTGAAATAGCACTAACCAAGGCTGGAGCTGAAACCTTCCTAGGTTTGTGGGTCACTATAAGAGTGCAGACCCATTGAGTCTTTTCTTTGTAACTGATCCCATTCTGCCTCTGGCAGAGGGGAAGGACTGATATGTGAATACCCAGCTCATGACTTTTGTGTCAAATCCTTGCATTTGTGTGCTCGAGACGTACAGATAGAGTTCACATAGGTGTGAGAGAGTTCACAATGGCACTTCAAAAAGGAAACTGAAATGTTAATACATCGGTGACAGCAAGACGAATAAATACCTTACTCCCTTTACCTATGGGGAAGTGTGGGGGTAAAGCTATATGTAGGGTAAAGGCAGGCGACAAGATGGCATGGAAACAACAGAGCAGAAAAGAGTAGGAAAGAAAACAAGTTACACCAGGAAACACCCAAAGATAATTTTAACAGAACTCTGTGTAGGAAGGAATTGCAGATGCTGGTTTAAACTGAGGATAGACACATAAAGCTGGAGTAACACAGCGGGTCAGACAGCATCTGTGGAGAAAAGGAAAGAAGCATGTCACCTATTCCTTCTCTCCACCGATGCTGCCTGACCCGCTGAGTTGCTCCAGCAATTTGTGTTTAACATAACTCTCCCTGCTGCAGAGATCTAGATTACTCAGCATGTCAGTAGGAGTGCTCCAGTTTCCCATTGGGTGAGCTTGTTCCATTGTTGATCTCACGAGCTACACTGGATAATTGCGTAGATGAAACGGGCTTAAAGATGTAGAAGTGAATTAATCATTTCAGTGCGCTGTAGGGAGACTACACAGAGATGTCAGATTGTGTGGATTGCAGGAGTAGTGAGTCCCATAGAGGATAATGAGACAAAGGGCAAGAGGGTTATCAAACATAGAACGGTACAGCCCAGGAACAGGTCCAGTATTTTTATTCAGAATATGATGCCAAGTTGAACTGATCTCATCTGCCGGCACATGATTCATATCCCTCTATTCCTTGCACTTCCATATGCCTATCTTCAAGCCTCTTAAATGCACAATTGCATCTGCCTCCACCCCTGGTAACGTGTTCCTGGCCCCTCCACTACCTGCGTAAAAAACTTGACCCGCACATCTCCATTAAACTTTTCCCCCTCACACCTTATGCTAAACCCCTAGTGTTGGACATTTCCTCCCTGGGAAACAAAATTCTGACTGTCTACCCTACCTATGCCTCTCATAATTTTATATAGTTCCATCAAATCTCCCCTCAACCTCTAACGTTCCAAAGAGAAAGGGTTGGGATTAATGAAACACACACACAGAAAGTAAATAATACCACCAATCTGTCTTTTCCCTCTGCTTACCAGAGGCTTTGTCTCCCAACAAACATGCATTCCCAGCATCCATCTATTTCAGTATGTTAGCATTTTTGTTCACAATATAAGCAGAAAATACAATATAATCAGTACACGTCTTTCTCTTCATTCATGATGTCATCAGATCACTACATTCATTCTGTCATCAAATAGGGACATTCTGCTTACAATGCATCAAAGCCACTTCTATTTCCTTTTTCAACAATACACCCAGGAAGAGTTGCACAGGGCTTAACCGCTCTGTGTCCAGTGGTGGCAACACCTTGGACTGTGGCAAAAAACAAATTGTTGAAGGAACTTAACAGGCCAGGCAGTGTTCACATGGAAGGAAATGGAGAGATGGCGCAGTGGTCTGAAGGAGGGCCTCGACCTGAAACGTCAC
Source organism: Malacoraja senta (assembly GCA_038087875.1). Taxonomy (NCBI): domain Eukaryota; kingdom Metazoa; phylum Chordata; class Chondrichthyes; order Rajiformes; family Rajidae; genus Malacoraja; species Malacoraja senta. Next base: position 13,355,935 of record CM075986.1, read on the forward strand.
CCATTCCTTCTCTCCGGAGATGCTGCCTGTCCCGCTGAGTTACTCCAGCTTTTTGTGTCCATCAATGGAGAGATGTCATTTTGGGCCAGGATCTTTCTTCGGACTGAAGTGTGATCCTTCCCTACAAAGTCTTTGCGTTATCTGCAGTGAGAGTTGTCATTATGGGTCAGGCACTGAATGGGAGGAATCACTTGAGCTGCCTTAGATAGACACTGTTCAAAATTCAATGTTGTTGCAGTCAAATACTTTGGCTCTGCCACGGGCCCCATGCCTATTTTGTGCTGCTGCCCAAGATGAACACCAGCCTCTTTTCTCCCAGTTCTCCCTGGCTGTGGAGCGCGTTACAGCAGGCAATCATCAAAAGGGAATATCATGCGTAGAAATGGCAGAATAGTTTTTTTTCCCAAAAATAAATTTTATTCAGAATAATAAAAAAATATTCTACACAGGAACAGTGCAAAAAAGTTACCGACATTCTCTGCGGCTGTACATACATTAATTAGCATTATATTTGGTAATGTTTAAAAACCCCATCATTATACCAAGCACCCATGTCACTCTTGTGGCCCCTGCAGTGATATCACAACACTTGTTTGAGGGGCGTCTCCACCCAGACTGTTGATCCTCCCCCACAGAGCCTTGGCCTTGGCTACACCAAGTTTCAGTGCGTCCCTCAGCACATACTCCTGCAGTCTGCAGCGGGCCAGTCGGCAACATTCCCCCGACGGACATCTCGTTCTGCTGGGAGATGAACAGGTTTCGAGCTGACCAAGGAGCACATTTCATCGAGTTGATGACCTTCCAGCAGCACGTGATGTCCGTCTCTGAATGTGTCCCTGGGAACAGTCCGTAAATCAGCAGAATAGTTACAAGGAGTGGGCATCATGGCTGACCCAAGAGCACTGACTGTATTTCGCAGCTTGCAAACAACTTTGAACAAACTTTAACTAGCAGCAGTGGCTCATCGCAGTGTTGGGTATTGCCTGGAGCACCAGTGGCAGATTGTAAATGCTGGATTTGCCAAGGTCTGTTTATGTAAAATAAAACCTGTGAAAAGTAGAAAGCAAAATTGTTCACTGTCAACTGTTGAAATGTTTCATCATGTTTATAACTTTACTAGGTAATTTGTCATTCCCTAAGGCAGCAAAGCATTTTACTGTGTGCTTAATCCAAATGAGGGGCACTTGGACACCGCCATTCTCTACTTTGTGGGCTTGTGTTAATGTTAGTGTGAAATGTAAACACAGCTCACTTTGAGCACAAAGCCTGACTGAAGTAGGCCCAATTGCTTTCCGATTAATCATATCATCCTCTCGCATGTGGTAACTGGCAGATATCAGGAAGCACCAAGGATAACGTTGCCAATCGCACAATAAATGTGAGGTGGAAGGAGTCCTTACTAGTGTTACAACTTTCTCCTTTCATTTTTGACTGCGTCCGGGGTGATTAATAGAATGCATCAATTTGATTGCACAATGCTGGTAGAGAAAACCTGAACTGATTGCATTGTATGTCCTTTACTTTTAGAGATGCAGTACGGAACAGGCCCTTCGGCCCACTGAATCCGCTCCGACCAGCAATCACCCTGTACAGCAGCACTATCCTACACACTAGGGACGATTTACAATTATTACTGAAGCCAATTAACCTACAAACCTGTACATCTTTGAAGTGTGGGAGAAAACCAGAGTACCTGGAGCAAACCCACGTGGTCACAGGGAGAATGTACAAATTCCGTACAGGTCGCACCCATAGTCAGGATCGAACTTGGGTCGATGCCACTGTAAGGCAGCAACTCTACCACTGTGCCGCCCAAACTTTACTGGCTTTACAAGCACATTAACGCAATGATAAATATATATACAATAACAAATAATACAATAAAGTATCAATAATAGGTGGCCAGACCACAATAGTGCAAATTGAAGCACATGGTGCAAACAAAAATAAAGTCCATAATAGATCATTGCTGACTTATGGTTGTAGTTAGTTGCACAATGTAGTTTAAGAGCCTCATAAATGCAACTTGATTTTACATTAGCTTTGGGATTACCTTTCCAAATCAGTCCATCTGCCTCTTCCTACAGACCTACCCCTGTAATGAAGCTTGGGATCAGCTATCCTCTTTGATTCTATGTTAGCTCAATGTCAATGATCAAATTCTGATGAAATGCCTTAAGATATTTGGGTACAATAAGGCTTTGAATAAATTGATGCCATGACTCAGAGCTGTATATTTGCCTAAACACGTCATACATAGCTTCCATATTCCACTTCCAGAAGTTATAGCTGAGGCTGTCATAGAACATAGAACTGTTCAGGGCAGGACCAAGCGCCTCGGTCCACAATGGCTGTGCCGAACATAATACCAAGGTAAACTAACCTCATCTGCCATCACATGATCCATACCCCTCCGTTCCCAACCTAAAAGCCTCGTAAACACCATCATTGTATCTGCCTCCACCTCCCTCTTTGTAAAAATCTTTCCCTGCACATCTCCTTTAAGTTTTGACACCAGCCTAATGGAGTCACACAGCCGAAGATACAGTACACACAAAAGCTGGAGTAACTCAGAGGGACAGGCAGCATCTCTGTAGAGAAGGAATGGGTGACGTTTCGGGCCGAGACCCTTCTTCAAGAGTCAAGAGAATTTTATTGTCATGTGTCCCAGATAGGACAATGAAATTCTTACTTGCTGCAGCACAACAGAATATGTAATGCTGAATGGGAGATAAAATTTAGTGTGTCTGTAGACCTTAGACCATATATACACAATAAATAAACAGATAAAGTGCAATAGTAATAATATTGTTCAGAGCTTATTTGATGTCGTGTTTAATAGCCTGATGGCTGTGGGGAAGTAGCTGATCCTGAACCTGGATGTTACAGACTTCAGGCTCCTGTACCTTCTTCCCGATGGCAACGGAGAGATGAGTGTGTGGCCAGGATGGTGTGGTTCTTTGATGATGTTGGCAGCCTTTTTGAGGCAGCGACTGCGATAGATCCCTTCGATGGTGGGGAGGTCAGAGCTGGTGATGGACTGGGCAGTGGTCACAACTTTCTGCATTCTTTTCCGCTCCTGGACGTTCAAGTTGACGTACCAGGCCACGATGCAGCCAGTCAGTGCGCTCTCTACTGTGCACCTGTAGAAGTTCGGGAGAGTCCTTCTCGACCTGAAATGTCACCCGTTTCTTCTCTCCAGAGATGCTGCCTGACCTTCTGAGTTACTCCAGCTTTTTATGTCTATCTTTGATTTAAACCAACATCTGCAGTTCCTTCCACCCAATCTAAGCGAGTCCCATTTGCCTGCATTTGCCCTATATCCTGCTAAACTTTTGCTAACCATGTACCTGTCAACCCGTTTTTCAAATGTTGTTATTGCCTCAACTAGGACTGCTAATGGAGAACTGCATTGTCAGAGGCACTGTGACAGTAAACACGAAAAGAAATGGGCAACTTGGGTAAATGTTAAATATTTCCCAGAACTGTTCTCAGGAAGGAGGGGGAGGGGTGGGGTGGGGAGTGGGGGGGGGGCAGTATATTGCAATTTGTCTGAGAAATGTGGTAAAGTGAAAGTGGCTTTTCTGCTTCACTGCAGTGAATTCAAACTTGCTGTTATGAACTTTGCCAGTAGGTGGCAATCTTAGATGCAATAACGTCTCCCTATCGCCGGTAAGTGGGAACCAATCTCATATCTGGACCCATTCTAGTAGAACAAGTCACTGCGAGGCCCATCGGAGATCACGTGTTTTGCCCAAATAAAGTTGGCGCTGAGACAATCTACCAATGCCAAGATAAACTATCAGAGGCAGAAGTTGGCTGTTATTTGTCTGGAAAGTCCATCTGTACAAGCTTGCAATGCATTTTTTACTTTGCAGCCTGAGTGAACCTTTGTCAGCCTTGGTTTGAGTCACACCTCTTGAATCAGCAGGGTTCACTCCAAGAAAGATTTAGCCTTCAATTCTGGGTTTTAGATTACTATGGGCATCGAAGGTTACGGGGAGAAGGCAACAGAATGGAGTTGAGAGAGGGAAGAATAGTTTTGCCATGATCAAATAGCCAAGTAGAATCGATGGGCCGAATTGTCTAATTCTGCAACCATGTCTTACGGGTTGCATAGAAAAAGCTCCCTGGTTATAGAAATAAAGGGATAGCATAGAACTCTCCACAAGTCTGATGTGTGTTGTCATTTACCTGAAGACCTTTGTGTCATAAATGAGGCAGGCAAAGAGAAAATCAGTCGAAACCACACAGAATATTTACTCTGATTAGCCAATGCAGAAGAAGGGTCTCGACCCGAAACGTCTCCCATTCCTTCTCTCCAGATAAGCTGCCTGTCCTGCTCAGTTACTGCAGCATTTTGTGTCTATGTCCAGAAGCCTTTGTTACCTCCTCTGACCAGAATTCCGTCTTCCCTCCTCTGTAAGTTCATGCACAACACCATTGTTTGTGCCCCCACATGCTAATTCCCATTCATCCCTGTGCTCCTTCAAATACACACTCTACCACTCCAACAATACCCAAAAATGTAACTTCTCCGATCTTGAGTTCCTATCCATGCATAGCTTTGCACCTCCCCTTAAAGGGCCTGTCCCACTTACGCGACTTTTTCGGCGACTGCCGGCAGCCGTCATTGGTCGCCGAAAGATTTCAACGTTTTGAAAATTCAGCGGCGACCAGAAAGACACTACGACTCTTTGGGTGACTAGGAGACTACTCACGACCATACAGGCGACACCCTGGCGACATGTCGCGGGTAACACCCTCGACATCCCGCGACATGTCGTCAGGGTGTCGCCTGTATGGTCGTGAGTAGTCTCCTGGTCACCCAAAGAGTCGTAGTGTCTTTCTGGTCGTCGCTTAATTTTCAACATGTTGACATTTTTCGCCGACCTATGACGGTTGCCGGCAGTCGCCGAAAAAGTCGCATAAGTGGGACAGGCCCTTAAGTCTCTGCACTCCTCCTCTTAAAGCTTCCAAGACATAAACTATTTGAATCACTTTCAGCTGACTAAACCCCAATTTCTTCCTCAAGTCTTTCTGCCTCTCTACATCTTCCTCTGCCTTGTTCCTTTAAACCTTCTGCTTTGTCCAAGCTTTGATCGCTTCATCTGATTGTAG
>CM075986.1:13361255-13411906 GCA_038087875.1 Malacoraja senta
CAGGGCCTGATGGTCTGCATCCCAGGGTACATAAGGAAGTGGCTCTAGAAATCGTGGATGCATTGGTGATAATTTTCCAATGTTCTATAGACTCAGGATCAGTTCCTGTGGATTGGAGGGTAGCTAATGTTATCCCACTTTTTAAGAAAGGCGGGAGAGAGAAAACAGGGAATTATAGACCAGTTAGTCTGACATCGGTGGTGGGGGAGATGCTGGAGTCGATTATAAAAGATGAGATAGCCGAACATTTGGATAGCAGTAACAGGATCGGTCCGAGTCAGCATGGATTTACGAAGGGGAAATCATGCTTGACTAATCTTCTGGAATTTTTTGAAGATGTAACTAGGAAAATGGACAAGGGAGAGCCAGTGGATGTAGTGTACCTGGACTTTCAGAAAGCATTTGATAAGGTCCCACATAGGAGATTAGTGGGCAAAATGAGGGCACATGGTATTGGGGGTAGAATGCTGACATGGATAGAGAAGTGGTTGGCAGACAGGAAACAAAGAGTAGGGATTAATGGGTCCCTTTCAGAATGGCAGGCAGTGACTAGTGGGGTATCGCAAGGCTCGGTGCTGGGACCACAGCTATTTACAATATTCCTCAATGATTTGGATAAAGGGATTCAAAGTAACATTAGCAAATTTGCAGATGACACAAAGCTGGGTGGCAGTGTGAACTGTGAGGAGGATGCTATGAGAATGCAGGGTGACTTGGACAGGTTGGGGGAGTGGGCAGATGCATGGCAGATGAAGTTTAATGCGGATTAATGTGAGGTTATCCACTTTGGTAGCAAAAACAGGAAGGCAGATTACTATCTAAATGGCGTCAAGTTGGGAAAAGTGGAAGTACAACGGGATCTGGGGGTCCTTGTACAGCAGTCTATGAAAGTAAGCATGCAGGTACAGCAGGCAGTGAAGAAAGCGAATGGCACGTTGGCCTTTATAACAAGAGGAATCGAATATAGGAGCAAAGAGGTCCTTCTGCAGTTGTACAGAGCCCTAGTGAGACCACACCTGGAATATTGTGTACAGTTTTGATCCCCTAATTTGAGGAAGGACATTCTTGCTATTGAGGGAGTGCAGCGTAGGTTTACAAGGTTAATTCCCGGGATGGCGGACTGTCATATGCTGAGAGAATGGAGCAGCTGGGCTTCTACACTCTGGAGTTTAGAAGGATGAGAGGGAATCTCATTGAAACATATAAGATTGTTAAAGGTTTGGACACGCTAGAGGCAGGAAACATGTTCCCGATGTTGGGGGAGTCCAGAACCAGGGGATAAGGAGTAAGCCATTTAGAAAGGAGACAAGGAAACACTTTTTCTCACAGAGAGTGGTGAAATTCTCTGCCTCAGAGGGCGGTGGAGGTGGGTTCTCTGGATGCTTTCAAGAGAGAGCTAGATAGGGCTCTTAAAAATAGCAGAGTCAGGGGATATGGGGAGAAGGCAGGTACGGGGTACTGATTGGGGATGATCAGCCATGATCACATTGAATGGCGGTGCTGGCTCATAGGGCCGAATGGACTACTCCTGCACCTATTGTCTATTGTCTAAAAGGGGTGATGGCCAGTGGACTGAGAGGTACATCCACTTTCTGCTAGTGGAATGCATAATTTGTGAATGCTAGCCTTGCGTCAAATTAGCACTCTGATAGCTTAAGTCAGACGGTTATGGGTTCATGCCCATTCTGGAGATGTGTGTACACAGTTTGGGTGATACTTCATTGCAAAAAAAACATCTTGCAACAGTTTCTGATTAAGAACAAGGAGTATAATTTATCTCTCAACATCAGTAAAGTGAATTATCTGCCCATTAATCTTGTTGCTGTTTGTGGGATAATTATGTGTGCAAATTGGCCACTGCTTTTCTCTTTCTTGTTTACTACCATTCAAAAATGCTTCATTGGTTGTGAAGTGCTTTGGCATGTCCTACGGTCATGGAAGGCCCAATATAAATATCCATTCTCTTTCTTTTTCTGGCACACAAGACAAACAAAGGGAGTGTATACAATATAAATAAACGTATCCTAGCAGAAACGTCTACCCTCATTGACTGCTGGTACAGTGGCCAGTGGGAGGAGTTAAATTCTCCACTCCTGACCCAAGTCACTGCTTCCCTGCAGGCTTTTCATAAGATAGGAAATAAGCTTTCATCTGGGACCTCCCACTGCAGTCTGAGCACCGTACCTGAACCAAATACTCTTTCATCTGTAGATTGTTTTTTTTTCTAATGTCAGTTGACAAAGGTAGTGTTATCACTCACAAATCAAGGTAGTTGGCTGGAGGGCAATGGTTCTCTGGAAGCTTCTTGCAATTTCAAACAACTTTCTCATTTATTTTCTTTCTCCTTCCATTTTTTCATTATTTTCATCCTTTCTCTCTGGAGGGTGTTTAACTCCTTGCATGGAGCAGACAACACCTTGCCAGTATTTCTCCTGCCTTCAGACTGGACAATTCCATTACTCCCATGGCCAAATTCCTTGCTTCCATCTTTTGCAAATGTGAACTCATCCAACCCCTGCTGTCTGTGCATTCCAGATTCAACAACTGTGTATAAATAAATCCTCATATTGTCTCTTTGGACAATTACCTGAAATATGTGTCTTCTGATTACCTATTCTCCTTTCAAGTTCAATTTCATTTCAAAATTCCGTACACATCTGTCAAAATTCCCCTGAACCATTCATACTCTTTGGTGACAATCCCAACTTCTCTAATCTCTCCATGTAAACAATGCTTTTCACATCAGTTATCATTCTAATATATCTCTTCTGTATCCTCTCAAAGTTCTGAAGATCCTTTCAATACATTGTTGCCCTGAATTTAATTTGCTTCACCTGGATAGGCTTAACCAGCAATTTATACAGGTTTAGAATAACTCCCAAACATTTGAAGAAGTGTCCTGACTGAAAACATCACCTATCCATTTTCTCTGGAGATGCTGCCTGGCCTGCTGCATTACTCCAGCATTTTGTGTCCATCTTTGGCAATTACTAACATCTGCCATTCCTTTTTATTACGTTTAGAATAACATCCATGTTTTTGATATGTTATTTCATTTAAAATAGCTACGGTCCCATGTATTCTATTACAGATTTCTCAACCTGTCCTTTACATAAATTGTGTAATTTGCCTTTTTCCTGTCTTCCTGCCAAAAAGCATCATATCATGCTTTGCTGAATTTAATTTGCCTTCCACCAACCTGTTTCTGTTCTTCAGAATTCTGCAATCATTCACCTCTTTATTTACATTGTCACAAGGACTGCTGGAAGAATACCAGCAACTTCAATCATGTGGGTCCACTGGAAAAACCTGGATTGTTCACTTTAGACCCAATAAGATGAATTTAGGAAGATTTAATAGTAGGCTTCAAAATAAGTAAGTGGGAGATTGTATCTGCTGGCAGGAAGCTCAATAGCACTAGGCTTATGAATTTAACTGATTGAGATATACTGCAGTGGACCATACATCTAGAAGGGAATTGAAAGATAAATTAAGGGCTGTGACGAAAGGGCAGAGGAATTAGACTAATTGGAATGTCCTTTGAAGGAATGGGGACAGGGCAGATGAGTTGAACATTCTGCTGTCATATCATTCTAAAGGTAGCATTTTCTCTCTTTGATGGCTTGTAGGGGTCGAGGTTGTCAAGCTTCCTTTCTGCCTCTGAGATTTCTGAAATTCTAATGGGGCAAATGAGAACTTGCACATTCCATCTCAAGTGGGGCAAGAGGTGCATGGGTCAAATATAAGGTGATGTGCACATCCTGCTATTTACTCTGCCCTCTGGGGGGCTCTGATGTGCAGATGAGGTTTTAACACCCCCAGTGGTCCTTTTGTACGTTGTGATCATGGGCCAGGGATTCTCATCAATCCATGGGGATGCAGAGTCATTTCAACAAGACTCTTGAGAACATCCATGAGCCTTCTTCTCTGGCAGTCAACTAATCTATTGATGAGACGGAGCTCAGAATAGAGATTTCATTTTGGGAGTCTAGAATCTGACATAATAATGAGGGGAAAAAAAGACACAAAGTGCTGGAGTAACTCTGTGGGTCAGGCAGCCTCTAGAGAACATGGATTGATGACGTTTCAGGTCCCAAATAAAAACATCACCTATCCATGTTCTCCAGAGATGCTGTCTGACCCTTTATGTTACTCCAGCACTCTGTGTCCTGTTTTTTGTAACACAGCATTTCCTTGATGGACAAAAAGTGCGGGAGTAACTCAGCAGATCAGGCAGCATCTCTGGAGAACATGCATAGGTGACGTTTCGGGTCAAGACCCCTACTTTGAAGAAACAATCACAGAAGTTCCTTGTATCTACATGTTAATGATGGGCCTGCCAACAAAGCTGATTGAGTGTAATTAGGACTTCAATATTCTGCTATATTTTACCCATTAGGCAACAAGCCCATTTAGAAAGCAACCAAAAACATGCCCTCAAGTATTAGAACTGTGTATTGTAAATGCTCACAAAGGCCACCCACTGAATCCCTTGCATTATTATATTGTGCCGCCAATTATATTTTATAGAGCAAATTCTATTTTAACTTGAATAAAACCCAATAGAAAGATCATGCAAGTGTAAGTTTGGATATTGGTTAAGAGTTTTAAAAACTCAAATGCATGATCCTATCTCAACTTTCTGGGTGGGCACTAAGTAGAACGTTTTGACATGTAAATACTTTCCTCTGACCATAACTGTCAGCAGCATGTTTCAAGCATATTTCAAAATAAAACTCAAACCTTGACAATGCCCAGAGGAATTGTTTATATTGCAAATAAATACCTAAGCCACAGAAAATGAGAACACATAGTTTAGAATGTAGGCTGAAGATCTAATCACTTTTATTAGTTTGGTCACTGCTAAAGGGCCTTCTTAGTCCAATTCAACCCCTGCATGTCATGTTAAAGGGTGAAAATTCCTACATTTTAGCAAAAAGCTATTTTAAGATCAATACACCTACACCTTAGAACAAAACCTAGGCTGGCACATCAATACAGGACTGAAGAATGTTGCACAGTTGGAGCTCTAACTTTTCAGCTGGCACGTTAAATTGAGGCCCTATTATTTCTGATAGACGGATGCTAAAAATCTCTTGACACTATTCAAAGAATTCAAGAATTCTTGTTGGCGTATGTCCATCACATTGCCTAAACAATAACAAAAAGATCTGGTGATTAATACTGTTTGTGGACACTTGCTGAGAACAAATTGGCAGCCAATTTTCCTGCAATTAATTAAACACATTTAAAAGTAATTAAATTCCGGGAGTACCATTGGATGTATTCCGCACTTTTCGTGAATCCAGGACACGTTCCTTCATTCTTGTACACAGTACCTGAATAGGAATTCTGTGAGGGAGATTTTCAGACCAAATTGCATCTGATGTTATTCTGCAAATGATCAAATCATTTTGGCAAAAGATTTGCCATCTCTCTAAAATGGACAAAAAATTGCCAAGAACAAGGTCTTACTTTGAAGTGCCTGGAAAATGAGTACCCAACAGCAGAAAAGTGATTGTCAGAATGGAAAATGATAATTCAATCTTTTTTCAACCAATATGCACCCTTGATAGATTCTAACATTTCCCACATTTCTTTCAAGTGGCTGTTGGTATTCAATAGTTGCAATGATTAGCTTCAATTTTGTGGACCATATCCTAAAGAAACTTCTACTTGTGCACATCAATAAGTTCGCCTTGGCAGGGTACATGATTATTGAGATGGAATGGACCAAGGAGACATTAAAATTGTTGCAATTTGATTTTGTTGTTATCAGCTCCTACCATCCTCCTCCTCCTGTCTCTTATACAACCCCCTCTTTTCCCAAATCCCAGCCCACATACAAATACTAAAGAGATTAGTATAGGTTGAGCAGGAAAAGCAAATGGATTTCAGTGCATGCAAATATTAAGCTTAGAGTTAACAGAATACGTTCAAAAGCTGGGGCCAATAGAAGTTTAAAGTGACTTTGATTACCATTATACAATTATCAGTTATAGTCCTCAGAATCTAGACATTTAAGAAATGGGTGTGATGGACATTTTCAGTATATTAGGATTAATTGATTTGGCAGATAAACGATTTCTGCTAGAGATCTAGAACTAGGATGAAGTTAAAAAGTAGAGCTCAATATTTCAGGAGTTATGAACTATCTCCTTGTTTCATTTAGTTTCTATTGTTCTGACACTTATTTTAAATTTGTGACTGATTGCTATCACACGTTCCAAAAAGTTTCTTCGTCGCTCAATTCTGATGGTTTCCCTTTAAACCTTTTACTCCATGGGGAATATCATCCCAATACATTTTCTATGTATCCTTCATAAGTGCCCAGAAATGTATGTAATACTCCAACTAACCCCTAACCAGTGATTCTTGATTTTGCATTCAGTATTCACAAACCAAATTTCCCTTATAATCTGGCTGCATAAAAATGCATCTTTGTTGACCCATTTCACTAATCTCTGCCCTCCTGCAATCAAATGCCTATTTATTACATCGACAACCTGTAAACTGTACTCCCTATAGCCATGTCCAGCACATGTATATAGAATAAGCGATCGTTCCATAGATTTTTGCAACTTTAGCCAATTTTGCAGCAATATTATCACATACCCTCTAATAACATGTGCTTTATGTTGAAATGAGTTACTTCATCAACGAGACTCCAGATGCTGCAGTTGTAAGCAAAAAAATAACTGCTAGAAGAACCCAGTAGGTCAGGTATTACCTGTGGAGGGAAATGGATAGATGATGTTTCGGGTCAGAACTTTTTCAGACTCTCGGAGGGGAGAAAGTTAGGTGAAGAGCAGTGAGAGGAAGGGGTGGAGCAAGAACTGGCAGGTGAAAGGTGGAGTCAAGTGAGGAGGCATGATTGACAATTGAGTCAGGAAGGGGAAGACCGAGGCAAAGTGGAGTAAACAAAAGGGTGACTTGATTTACCATTCATTTTTTTTGAATAAGGGCGTTGTGTAGTCCTGCAGTTTTCTCACTTTAAAGTAGGATTGAAAGGTTGAGGTGTGCCAAACTAATTTTTGCCATCAACCTAGGATATTCCATCTGGATGGGATAATTTGTTAGCTTTCTTAAGAGATATACATAGGAATCTTGACCTATTTTCTAATCTCCTTACCCTTCATCAACCAAAACATTATTTAATTCTCTTTTGTGAATACAAAAGCAAAATAATCAGACCGTATTTTTTCATTTCTCTGCCACCACAAGTTTACCATTCCTTTAACCGTCCTAGTGACCATCTTATGGTTACGGCCTTTCTCATGAGTGAAAATGTCTTACTTCTTCACTGTGAACTTCTTCATGATCCAAAAGATTGCTATAACACAAACGCTCAGCCAAGTCTATTCTAGAAGTCACCTCTCACCTCATTCAATCTTTAATAGGTACAAGCCCTTTGTTATGGTTTCACTTCAATATTTTATGCACTCTCCATTTCTTGTGTACTTTGTATGGAGAGCAGAACTGGCCCACAGTGTTCCCATGCATTCTGATAAAGATGCCAGCAGTTCAAAATAAATTTAGATTGTTTTATTCTCCCTTTCTCCTTTTCAGAACCACATTATTCATTTGTTCTGTCACTTGGAACTCATTCCTTTGAGAATTTTCCCTTGTACATGAAGTAATCTTTCAATCTAAAGTGCATCCTTAAGCTGTCTCGACACTAATCTGCTGTTTCTCTATGCACTTCCCCGCTCTTTTGTCAATTGTAAGTTTTGCAATGCGGCTCCCAAAACTATAGTGCAGACTATCCGTATTTTAAAAAGTTAAGTAATACTCCCAAAATTGACATTCAGGGTCCACTGAATGACCACCACCTGTATCCAACACTACTCCCCATCCGGATTTAGAGGACACTTCTTGTCAGCAAATCAATTATTTATCCATGCATCTGTTTTCCATTTTGGCTTTCATCAAGAACCCCCTTGCATGAAACACTTGCCTGACATTGCCTGTAATCCACTGCACCACCCTGACCAACCTTTTATCACTTAAAAATAATTCAATAACAATAATCCAATAAAATTGAAAGATGTTTATCTTCTTGATTAACCCACACCTTCCCAAATGTACGATTTTGTCTCATTGTGGTCATTTCTAGCTGACTATCCTGCAATTTCCTGTTTTGTCTCACTTTAAGTAGTCATATGACATTAGTAACCTTCAGGTCTTATGCGAATTATCAACTTTCAATAATGCTACTTTTAAATCAAGTACTATTCCATCTATAATTCTTTCAATGGGATCTGCACACTGTTCCATTTGTTTCTGAAGGCAAATACAAACTACAATATTTCCATCATGCCTGACAGCTCCAAGAATTGTCCTTATACCCTTTCATATGTACTTACACTACATGAACATTATCGCTAATTTGAAACTGCAACAGAAAATAGCTTTGGTGAAGTAACTGCCATTGATACCTTTTTCAATGATAAATAAAATATCTAATCTTCCACTTAATGGTTTACAAAGATATTGCAATGTAACGTCATAAATAGAAATAATATTCCATAAGATTATGGCTCATCTCTTGGCCCCACACCACTTCCCTTGCTATCCTGCTATACCTCACTTCTATTAGTTTCTGAAAATCTATCAACTTGCCTTGAAACTACTCGACTGAGACTCTAGAACCATTATGAGTAAACAATTCCAAAGATTCACCACCTCCTGAGTGAATTTCAATGTTCTCCTAAAATGTCTAAGTTTTGTTTTGAGACTGTAATATCTAGTTTAAAAATCCCCAGCCAAACGAAATATCAAATCCACATCTACCCTATCAAGCCCCGTAGGAGAACTGAATGTATCCAGTAGACCACCCTGCAGTATTATACAGGCATGGTCTTCTCTCTCCTCATACAACAAACCTGCCATAACAGGAGACAATCTGACGAATCTTTACTGCGCTCCCTCTGGTGCCAGAATATCTTTCCCGAGGCAGGGAGACGAGACCTGCAAACAAGAATCCAGATGCCATCTCTTCAGTGATCTATATCATTTGAACAAGACTACTCTTGCAGTATACTGTAAGAATGCAGAAGAGGGTATCAACATGAGCAAATGAGGATTTAATTACTGCATATTCTCAAAGGGAGAAGTGAAAAGATTTCCTTTTAGAGAATTTTAAAGGGACCAGAAAATTTAGACGTTGACAAACTATTTCATTTTGACAGAAATGGTAAAATCAGAGCAAAGGACCTCCAAAGTAGGAAGTTATATTTTAAAAATCCACAGAATATTTTAGTGAAAGGTAATTTCCAGGAAGTGGTAGAAGCCTTTCGTAACAATTTACTCAAAAACAAATTGATTGTTTCTTTCAGTAAATAACACTTTGAGACATAGTGTAAGCAATTTCAAATATGACATCTTCAAACATGACAAGTACTTGGAATGAAAATCAAGTTACCAGATGTGTACCAGATTGGTATTTTGCCCAGATCTGAAGACAATTGAGTCAATAGTCATGGTTAGTCAAATGCTCCTACATCACATAATATGATAAAATGGAGAAACCAGTCTTTATTTCCTTCTTACCTATTTTCATAAGTTAAGCCTTCCTTCTAATAGTACAACCATAAATAGAAAAGGACATAGTCTCCAATATAACTCAGAGCAAGTGTTTCCTTTACATAATTTTAATTAAAATGTACTAATTGATTTGATATACAATTCAGAACCCTACCACAAATTCAGTAAATGTAAATATGAGCTAATGCTACCTGTATATTTGAAAGTGAATAGTGAAATAGAAGTTTCAAACTAACATAATTCATGTTTAAAGAATCTTTCTGGTTTGTAATTCTTGGGGTGGAGCTGTCTTACATTCCAGATAAACCTGCGCTGATCAAAGAATTTAGTAGACTTGTACGCAGTTTTCTTTTCTTGCATTATTTTTACTGTGTCACTGATTTCCATTTTGGACAGCACCTCCAAAGAACTACAGAACTTCACACTAAAGGAATAGCTGTTAAGGGCTTACAACCGCATTTGCTTTCAGTTGCTCCTGCAGTTGCCAATAGCTTTGCTTCCAATCCCATTCCAAGCTGACCGTTAACTTAATTTTGCTTAGTGCAGGATTTAAACATTTACAATTTGCCGTAGCATCTGTACAATAAAATACATCAAAGTATAATATTCTAGATCCATAATTCAAGGTATACAAGCTACATAAAATGCAAGAGAAGAGAACTTGAGTTGGAAATATTAAGTGCTAGACAAATGGACACAGAACGGAGACGAGGAAACACTTTTTCCTCACAGAGTTGTGAGTCTGTGGAATTCTCTGCCTCAGAGGGCGGTGGAGGCCGGTTCTCTGGATACTTTCAAGAGAGAGCTAGATAGGGCTCTTAAAGAGAATATGGGGAGAAGGCAGGAACGGGGTACTGATTGGGGATGTTTAGCCATGATCACATTGAATGGCGGTGCTGGCTCGAAGGGCCGAATGGCCGAATCCTGCACCTATTGTCAACATTGAACAGGACTATTCAATTATTGACCATTCCTGAATAGGAACCAAGAGATAAAAGGACAGGCTGAAGAGTTGGTGACTGTAGGGAAAAATAAAAAGACTGGTTTTAATGGGTACTTGATCAATGAGGATTCAGCAGGCTGTGTGGCCCTCATGTACTGCGTGACTGACACATTTTGGAATGCTGCATCATTCCACACTAGAATCACTGTTTGGGAACGAGCATTTAAAGTATTCTATTTATAAAAGGAAAAGGTGACCTTCATAGTTTACAATTTCCATTGATGAAAATGATTCTTTAAAGTTGCCACTGTACCATTGGTTTCTATCCAAACTACCATCACCGGCTATTTTGATCAAAACCAAAAATGATGGAAAAAAGAGTTATGAGACTGCAGATGCTGGAACATAGAGCAAAAAATACCCTGGAGTAAATTAGTCCAGACTATATACAGCAGTACTGCCCTTTTCTACAGGTGGCATGTGGGTGTGTGTGTGTGTGTGGGGGGGGGCTCTGTGTACAGAAGAACAAGTTCCTCCAGCAATTTGCTTTTTGCTCAAATGCAGGAAAATCTCAGCAAGTAATCTAGAATCTGTAGGAGACAAGGCTGTTTCTACGACCAATCAGAGCTATTCTGATTATTCTTGCAAAAGCAATTCTTGAGGACAGAACTATTCCCATTCCCCAATTAGTTTTCTACCAGATGACCAGCTTGTTCAACTGGGACTGCAGCAGTATCTTAGCTAAAACTAATCTAGATATTTGAATTCCTCAAGAGATTAATAGATATACAAATCTGAAAAGTCCCTACAATTTTTTCCTCATCAATTGCTAATGCAATCTATTGCTGCCTTTTCATCCTTGTCACTCCACTGATGCCATCATCACATTTGGACTTTAAGTCATTTTTACCAAATCGATGTTCAGCTATTTAAGGCTGAAGTTTTACTTTAGGATTCTCTGCACTACACATTTGAGTTAAAGTTTTGCTCTTTTCTTTAAACCAATATTTACTTTTAACGAAATAAGGCTTTTTAAAATTTTCTAATGAATCAGAAATCTCAGTATGGGCAAGTACCTTTTCTGTGGATTTACACCCTGGTGTGGGGAAAGCATATTTATAAGCATAGGAATGGGGAATGAGAATTATTCTACACCTAGCTTGGCAAGGAGGCTCTGAAAATGCACACTGCAAATACTTGGCACCTAGAACATATGTGACCATTTCTCAGCACTGGTGGATTTATGTACTATTTCACTCATTTTCTCCCCTATACACTTCAAATAAGATTGCAATATCTTAAGATCAAACTGAGGCCAAACTAAAATGCAGGAGACTTTGAAACCTTAGTTAAGGGGTTCAGAATTAAAGGTAGACACAAAGTGCGGGAGTAACTCAGCGGGGCAGGCAGCATCTCTGGAGAGAAGGATTGGGTGACGTTTCAGGTCTAGACTTCTTCAGAATCAATGCAGCTTAAAACCAGTATTGATACCAATACCAAATCCTGTACTGTAATTTAAATGACGAATACACGATCTTGGAATCAATCAATACGCAGAGGTTAAGAAGGGGAACAAGCCTTTATTGGCAGCAGAAATATTTGCAACAAGTTCCCTTCTCCACACCTTTCTCAAACACATCCACGAATGTCTGCAATTTGGTCACACACTGGCATCCAAACATACTGGTATGCAACGCAAACATTTATTCTCATAAAGATATCTTTAACATAGAATGCATCCCAAGACAAGTTTACAGATATGGTTAAAAATAAGCTGATTTTTCTTCAGATCAATTTCAAAATTACGTTTCCCCACCTCTTGATATTTTGCTACAGAAACCTTATTTTACAACTAAGCTTCATATTTCCACTATTAGGTTTGAGCATAATGTCCAAGCAAAATTAAATTACATATTTAATTTAATTGTAGATTGAAACCAATAATTCTCCAGACTCATTACCTTTCATATTGTTATAATTTACAAGATTGCAGTTTACAGTTTAAAAAACATGCCTATAAGCATAAAGTATATTGTCTCTGAATATAGATCAGTATTCAACTGGTCATTAACATACAATGAACAAGTCAATTTGAAGTGCATGCTACTGATCTGTACAGGATAAATATTCCACTAAACCTCTAAATTATCTGAAATATACCGAAAAGTTTTCAATTTACTTTTTGGAAAATGTTCATAAGTGGGGAAGCTTTCTGGAAAATAGGTACGTAATTTCAAATTCCACTTGTGTCTGTAGTGTCACGACGCTGACGCTGAGTATTATTTTGAGGGAGTGTTGGTGTTGCTGGGGCTTGTCTTGGCATATCCAAACAAAAAGGGTTATATTTATTATATGCATTTCATCCTTTGCCCACCTCATATCAAATACATACAAGTGTCATTCAATATCTTTACAAAACAAGGAATGGGAGCAGCTACCTCAGTGACTTCTAAACGTTAAATTACCAGATACGAGGTACTAAAAATCCATAAAATTGCACTAGTAGAAGTCAATTTTGGTCAACATGGTCAATTTTGATGGATCATTTGCAGAGCCATAAAACACTAGCCAGAACTCAAGGAAATTTCCTTCCAAGATGTATTTGCTAAATTGCCAAATTGATTGGTGTACACATGCACAATTTAAACTCAAACTGCATCACTCAGACTTGGGTTAAATTGCAAACCAAGTTCTGCAAGATCGTTCAATATTGACAAGATCTGCTAGTGATCAGGCACATTCTCTACCCCCCCCCCTCCTCTAATTTAGAAAAGGGGCCATAAATAGTATTCATATTCCTAATTTTTGGTTAGCTAGCAATTACAAATTGTAAATTTATTTTAGGTCTGCAAGTGTTATTTGGCAACTATTTCAAAAATAGAGCCATTCATTTATTAGTAAAATACTTTCATCAATGCCCACAATACCCGTTCTTATAAGTAGTGTCCCAAACCCATCTGTATTATAAAAAGGCACGTGGTGAGGAAACTGCTCCCACTCAAACTCTCTCTCACACAATCACACACACGCGGCTGGTCATGCAGAGACTTGGAGAAGCGGAATGGATCACTTGTGTTGTCCGAATTGATTGGTTAGCCACTCAAGACCCTCATAAATGCCATCACCACTAGTAGCACATGTTGCCTGAATATACCATGTTCTTTGGCATATCTGGTGTAATCCCAATTTATCTGTGATTTCTGCAGCATTCATGGCATTGGGTAAATCCTGAAAGAGCAAAGAAGCTTGAGTGAAACAAGGTAGTTTTTCTGCATGAAAGCAAAGTGATGGCAAACAGCTTAAAGGCAAATGTTCTACATTTCTCCCCATACTGCTCAGCAATCTCTCCTCAAACTCTAGAATGTGGCAACTCTTACCAGGCAGAATCTCCAGTAAAAACTTGGGAGTACTGCATCTCTCTTAAGTGTCTGACCTTTTTCTGAAACACACGTGCAACTGTCAGCCCACAGACGTCACCCAGTATATATGTTTGTTAACTCAATAGACTGGTTATTAGTACAAGGGCCTTGTATCATCCACAGAGGAAAATCATACTAACATTTACTTAATAGTTCAAGGAATATTGTTTTGTCAGCTTTAGTATTGGGCTAGCTAAGATCAGTTGAACATTGTATAGGAGCAGTGAGTTAGGTAATAATATGTCACTTCTGGAAATAAACTCAAGAAATACAAACTTGGGATCACAGCAATATTATATTGCCTTAAATTCAAGTTACAAAAAAGTATTTTCAACCTGCTTCCACCTGCATATAACACATCCAATGCACTCTTACATCAATATTCAAAAATATATTACCTAAAATATAGAAAGAAAAAGTACAATAAAACTTATAGCACATGGGGTTTTAACACTGTCATCAGAATGCAAATATTTCACAATGCAGGAAATAAAAGAGGAAGGGAGAAAAAGCAAAAGGTCTCAGGACATCTGATCTTTTATTTAAAATTATCCTTAACAACATCGATAATTGTGTTCCCTTCCCCTAAAGCTTAGAACTATAGGCAGATACACTTGAAACTCAAATGCTCCCAAGTGACCATGCTGTACAAGCGAATCTTAAACATTTCTATCAGGGCCATTTGTTACTCAGTTGGTGGAACTCTTGTCCAAGTCGTATGATCATGGTTCAACTCTATGCTGTAACACAACTAGTATTTTTCTCTTTGCACAACCTGTTGTACTTGTGGCTTGATTGTGCTCAAGCTGTGATATGACTGGATAGCACTCAAACAAAGATTTTCACTATCTCAGGAGACATGACAATAATAAACGAACATTTCACAAACTGTTATAAAGGAGTGTTGTATTGTGGAGGCACAATTTTTGGTTAAACGTCTCTGATGCTGCGCCTGTTCTTGCAGGAGGCAGCAAGAGATCTTGCAAAAGCTTGAAAACCATGCTGTATGTTTCATGGATAATGTTGGAAATCATGTGCTGTTTTTTGTAGTATTAAGGCAATGAAACCAAATAGTGATGCATTTCTTCAGCTGAGACCTCAACACTAACTGAATCAAATCTTAAGAAAAACAAAATATTGTGGTGAGGGGGCATCAGTGAAATTGTCAATTTAAATGGCTTTGGTGGAAGAGGTTAGCAAGACAAAAGTATATTTTTAAATCACCTGCTTATTTGCCAAGACCAATAGCACTGCATCTCTCAGCTCCTCTTCATTAAGCATTCGATTCAATTCCTCCCTTGCCTCGTTGATGCGCTCTCTGTCATTGCTGTCAACCACGAATATTAAGCCTTTAAACAGAAAGCATGATGAGTGCAAAATGTGGACTATCTAATGACAAAAATATTTACTGTACACGTGAAGATAAAATAATAGTGATGGCCTTTGAGGGCAAGGTTTTACACTCAATTTTTGCTTCCCATATAATTCAATAAAAATAATCAATGGATTCTAAATTAGGTTTAATTTATTGCCCATTCTTTACCAGTGCAGACAAAATTAATTTAATTTTACAAGAAGACACCTTTCAGAGACCAGCACAGGTTTAATGGTTAATGCCTCAGGTTTTAAAGCTGAAGGTACTATTAAACTAGCATCACAGAATGTTCAACTCATTACCATTAAAACAGTTTATTCTAGTGCCACAGAGAGCCAGTGTAATCCTTACTGGCCTGTTGGGATTTGGCATTGGCAAGAATCAATTTTACACCCTACATGCATTCATTGTAAAATCAACTTCAACACAGTAAATATCAAACAAGGCGTAAAGCTGAAAGAAACAAATTTTCTCTATTTTCGTTGGTTGGAGCTGCCCAAAGTTTGTATAATTTAAAAGTATTAAACAAAGACACAAATTTGTGCACATAAAAATAAAATGCTCCATCTCAAAATGAACCGATAAGAGTTTTGTCTATTATTCCATGAAGACATTGACTAGTATTGACAACACACTTCCAGGTTTAGGCCACATTGCACAGATCATGCGGCAATAAGGCATAGATTGGAAATGTCCGTCGAAATGGAGTACTGGCAATCTTCATGTAGTCTCGCGGTTAGGAATTCTACAGAGACCAATTTAACAGTTAAGTTCAAACTTTAGGGCAAATAATTCATACCTTGCGTATTCTGGAAATAATGACGCCAGAGAGGTCTAATTTTATCCTGACCTCCCACATCCCAGACCGTGAAGCTCACATTCTTGTATTCAACTGTCTCCACATTGAAACCTGCAAATAATACATGGAGATGGATACCATACCAAAATCAAAACAAACAAAAATGCCAGGAAAACAGCAGCAACGACCACTTGGTCTGCTACACACATTTCCCCACCCGTTGTTAGTTGCTACAATTTAACTTTGAAACTGGATTAAAGGAGAATACAGACAAAAAGGATGAAAAATCAGCATTAAAAGATCTCAATGTACATTTAATATCCCTTGAATTTCCACAGAAGGCGGTACCTATGTGGAACGAACTGCCAGAGAAAGTGGTTGTGGTGGGTACATTAAAAAAGGACAGGAAAGGTTTTGAGTGAAATGGGACTAATTTAGTTAAGCAACTTGGTCGGCAGGGACGAGTTGGGCCGAAGGTCCTATTTGCGCCATATATCTGATTGATCAAAAAGGATACGTGCTCCTTATGTGAAATAGTTCAGATTCAAACAAGGCACCATGGTCATCAACAATGCGAAGCATTTATCTCATATGGTTGACCAAATATTGAACATTGATTTGACTATGAGCAGTCTATCAATCATATGGGTCAGTAATAGTCTCCAAGCTCACCACAGTGATGCTTGATGTGCAAGTCTATATACTGCAGTTTGATTTTTCAAAAAGGAGAAGTTAGTCCTCCAGTCTGGTCACTAACCCAAATTGACTGAAAATCTAATCTTCATTTGTTTTTTTAAATTTCCAACACACAGCATACAGTTTAAACTGCACCAGACATTGGTCTAAACTTTAACAATTCCCCAGACTTTAATATTCAACCACAGGATTCAAAACTGGGTATGGAGTTCAGGGGAATAAAGGTTATAGAAACCAGACACGGAATAGGTTTCAGATTCAGATTCAGAAAACTTTATTGTCTGTCGTAACAGAAAATCTTCTGAAGATTTTCTGTCATAACAGACAGTTTAGTTTTACTATCGTCACATGTACAGAGGAATCGAATAACAATAACAAGAGGAATCGAATATAGGAGCAAAGAGGTCCTTCTGCAGTTGTACAGAGCCCTAGTGAGACCACACCTGGAGTATTGTGTGCAGTTTTGGTCCCCTAATTTGAGGAAGGACATTCTTGCTATTGAGGGAGTGCAGCGTAGGTTTACAAGATTAATTCCTGGGATGGCGGTACTGTCATATGCTGAGAGAATGGAGCAGCTGGGCTTGTACACTCTGGAGTTTAGAAGGATGAGAGGAGATCTCATTGAAACATATAAGATTGTTAAGGGCTTGGACACACTAGAGGCAGGAAACATGTTCCTGATGTTGGGGGAGTCCAGAACCAGGGGCCACAGTTTAAGAATAAGGAGTAAGCCATTTAGAACGGAGAGGAGGAAACACGTTTTCTCACAGAGAGTGGTGGGTCTGTGGAATTCTCTGCCTCAGAGGGCAATGGAGGCAGGTTCTCTGGATGCTTTCAAGAGAGAGCTAGATAGGGCTCTTAAAAATAGCAGAGTCAGGGGATATGGGGAGAAGGCAGGAACAGGGTACTGATTGGGGATGATCAGCCATGATCACATTGAATGGCGGTGCTGGCTTGAAGGGCCAAATGGCCTACT
This sequence comes from Malacoraja senta, assembly GCA_038087875.1. Classification (NCBI taxonomy): domain Eukaryota; kingdom Metazoa; phylum Chordata; class Chondrichthyes; order Rajiformes; family Rajidae; genus Malacoraja; species Malacoraja senta. The sequence goes on from CM075986.1 coordinate 13,379,010, forward strand.
CCTGCACCTATTGTCTACAGGAGGTACAGTTAAAGGCTTTATTTTGTATGCTATCCAAATAGATCAGGTAAACCATAACCGCAATCAAGTCAAACTCAAATACGATACAGCAAAGGGGAAGATACAGAGTGCAGAATACAATTCATCAGTTTCATTGACTCAATTAGGAGAAAAGATTGGGTCAGTCAGCATCTTGTTTCTACAGGGTTGATGTTTAGGTACTCCAGTTGAAGATGGCCTTTCCAACCTACTCTCCACCTGGGGCGAGCGCAAGACTGGGCTGCGGGATGGAATCACAGACATATGAACCAAGGGCAATGTTGGTTGAGATGATCTTCTAATTATTCCTTTCAGAGTGTATTAATTTCCTCAGTCCTCAAATTGCCCCTTCTTACATTTAAGGTGGGATGGACCCTTGTGTGTTTGTGCCAATCATCCCACCGGTGCCTATAAACGTTGTTTTATTTCTTTGGAGACGTGATGAAATTTCCAATCAAAGTATGCCTTGCATTTACAATTTATTAGATTCCAGGTGCTCTCAACAAACAAGTTGTCCGATAGAGAAGAAATCCTACAAGTGTGCATGTTCCAATTAATTTTGCAACAAATTTCCCAGACAAGTAGTGAAATGTAATAGCATTTTGTATTTAAAAAAATGATCCAAGGTTATTTGAGAAAGTTGCCAAGTGCATCAAGGTGGATCAAAATTGTCAGAGACGGGCCACTTACACAAATTTGCAAGTATTCGTGTAAAAAAACGAGCATAAATTGTGGCAATTTTACATCTAAATGCCAGGGGAGCATGGTGGGCCAGCAGTGATCCAGATTCAATCTCAATGCTGCATTCACATTCTTATGTGCCTGTGTTAGTTTCCTTTCAGCTCCCAAATACAGTCTAGTAGGCCAAATGGCCACTAACTCACTATGAAGTGGCAAAAAAAATCAAAAGGGAATTGATTGGCGTGCAAGAGAGCAAGTTGCAGGGATGCAAGGAAAATAAGATGTGGAAACCAGACTAATGAATTGGCATGGAACATTCGATGGAAGAGGTAAAGAGGGAAGAGGTGTTGCATCTCCTGCGGTTGCAGGGGAAAGCGCCTGGGGAGGGGGTGGTTTGGGTGGTGGGTGGGATGAGTTGATCAGGGCGTTGCGGAGGGAATGGTCTCTGCGGAAAGCAGAAAGGGGTGGAGATGGGAAGATGTGGCTAGTAGTGGGATCCCGTTGGATTGCTAGTAGTGGGATCCCGCTGAGTTACTCCAGCATTGCATCTATTTTTTATTTAAACCAGCATCTGCCGTTCTTTCCTATGCAAGTATCACAATGTCGGACTAGGCCTCTTATACAAAATTAGATTCTCAATTTTCTGACCACCTTTACCATCAAAGATCATGCATTACCCATTGAGAACAGCTCTTGCTTTAAAAGTTACAGCTTGTTTTAATATTCATAAAAGTTTAACTTACCAATGGTAGGGATAGTTGTCACCACTTCTCCAAGTTTAAATTTATACAGTATTGTGGTTTTCCCCGCAGCATCCAGTCCCACCATAAGGATGCGCATCTCCCTTTTTCCAAACAGATTCTTGAATGCCGCCAAAATATTTCCCATGGTGTCTTATGTTTCTTTAATCAATCTGTAAAAGAAAACGACATCTTAATTTTGTACTACAGCAAAATAGGATGTTTGATCCCTTCTTTGGGCAAGGCCTACTCCATCAAGATGCACATAATCAAGCTTCCCTCTGATACTCAAAGTCATAGTTAGACATGGAAACAGGCCCTTTGGCTGGTGATCAACAATTACACTAACCCCATTTAATTCTCCCCCACATTCCCATCATACCTCCGATTCCATTGCTCACCTATAGAATCAAATCTTGCTCAACATGAACCCACTAAAATTGGTGTATAATAAACACCTTAAAATGTCTGCACTTTAATAGTTCCCAGGCCCAAACTTGTTATCGCCAAATTTCCCAATCTTTTTGTTCCTCACCCCTGCCTTGGATAGCTGTCTTTTCCTTGAAACACCCAACTTATCCTCATCCACTATCCCATTTCCATCACCTTGCTGAACTTGTTCTCAAGGGATAATGTATTCATCGGCAGTAACTCGAAACGAGTATGACTGTCCTCTCAAGGACGCCTGTGTGTGACTTTGTTTAACGTGGGGAGACTGGTGCGCAGACAGCCACCACATGGTCCTTGATAGATCTGGGTCAGATTCCAGTGGGATGGAATCCAGGACGACCGGGGACCATTTTCTGTTGCAGCCTTCATCCGCCTTCCTAACCGTTGTGACGCACCACTAAAGTCAGCCATCATCCTCCGCCTGTTCCACCGTTGAGGTCTTGGTTGGACTGCGCTTCGTCAGAGACCTCCCCCTCGACCTTACCACCATGGGTGGCCCTACCAGGAGCATAGCTCCATATGGCATCGCTCTTGGGACCACACAAGCTTCTCCACCACGACAAGGTGACAATCCACAGAGAATGTGAAAGGTCCAAGTAATGCCAATCTCTGGATACATGAAACATTCCTTATTTCAATCCAACAAGTTATTCTCTCTCCCTTTTTCTGGAACTTCGGTAACTATAAAGGCGCTACTTAGGCACCTTCACTAAACTAGAAAAATCTCACCCCACTTTCCATCTTTTTCAGCCACCATGATTTTGCTTCATCTACTCTGATGACCAAGAATATTTAGGTTCTCAGTTTCCATCAAAGCAATCCACATTAGTACTTCCAAATTCTTTGTTTCCTCAACCATGGATTCCCCTCATCTCAGAGCTCCCATTATCCACACCCGTCTAAACTCCACACTCAAATTAATTGGTGATAATCTGACATCTTCAATGTGAGATGTTTAAGAAAGAACTGCAGATGCTGGAATAATCAAAGGTAGACAAAAATGCTGGAGAAACTCAGCAGGTTCTATGGAGCAAAGGAATAGGTGACGTTTCGGGTCGAGACCCTTCTTCAGACTCAAAGTGAGCTTATCAATTAACACATTTCTCCTTTTTCAAAAGTTCAAAAGCCATCTTTCTCTCCAGACTACACTGATTCACTGACATGTGAATAAATGTCCATTCACCACCCCAGTGTATTCCTGTAGGGAATAGAGGGCATACCTGCCCTCTCACCTATTTGCCTTTACACCTTTCAAGATCCCAAACACACCAGGATGATGCAATGTACTTCTTCCAAATTAGAAGTAATTTCTAACTACAGTGCCATAGCGATAGAGTTGCTGCCTTACAGCACCCGAGACGGGTTCGATTCTGACTACGAGTGCTGTCTGTATGGAATTTGTACGTTCTCCCCATGACTGCGCGGATTTTCTCTGAATTTTCGGTTTCTTCCCACACTCCAAAGACATACAAGTTTGTAGGTTAATTGGCTCAGTACAAGTTTAAATTGTCCCATGTGTAGGATAGTGTTAATGTGCGGATTCAGTGGGCCATAGGGCTTGTTTTCGCGCTGCATCTCTGAACCAAACTAAGTATACTGCATTTTGTGCTTGTGGCGTAGTCTTCATTACAATGGCAAAACCAAACAAGCTAGGTAACCACTTCCATACACCTCGAGTGTTTTATTATCATACGTCTCAAAACAGAACAATGAAATTCTTAGTAGCTGCTGCAAAACAAATATGTAAACATAGTACTCTGTTAACACCACAATAAACAAAAAGTTCAGTATATAAAAATACCTCTTCTGCTTACATACATGACCAAGATTCCATTTACCTATCATTTCAATTCTTCACGGGGGTGGGAGATTGCAACCTTCATGTGGTCCGCCCCGTTTCGACAAATGCAATCAACCCGGCGTGCACAATCAAATAAGATCAAATAGAACAAGTTGTCCTACAACTTTAGGCTGTGCACGCCACACGCAAGAAGAAAACAAATTCTCCACTACACTGTGAGGGAAGGCAAGTTTCCCACTGTGAGGGAAGGCACCAAAGTCAGGCATCTTCCTCTGATGTTCCTGATGTTCACCCATGGTCGGGGCCTCCTGAGCCCTCCGCAGTCCTGCTCGCTGGGATGATGGAACTCCAGCGTCGGAACGGGAGGCGTACCTCAGCGGCTTGGACCTCCGAATCGGCCGCTTCCCACCGGAATCCGCGGCTCCCGACGTCCCCAGGCCGCACCGGGCGGAGATTCACGCTGGCGGCCCTGGGCAAAGGGCCCCAGAGACTCCGCGATGTTGGAGCAGCGGGCCCAACGCTCCGGAGCTGCAAACGCGATCCAGGTAGGTATCACCCGCTCCGCGGTGAATCCAGTGCCGCGCCACGGCTGCCGAAGCTCTGGTCCGGTTCCCGGTCGGAAAGGCTGCTCCGATCCAGTGGTAGGCCGCGAGGAGGGGGAGGCGAGGACGCGACTCGGAGAAATAGTCACATCCTCGCCAGGAAGCGACTGGGAAACGGTTCCCCCCTTACCCTACCCCCCCTCCCCCACACAGAAAAATAAAGAAACTAAAATTTAAAAAAAGGATAGGAAAAATCTTAGAGATTTCCCTGCATAAGATCATAAGAGCAGAATTAGGCCATTTCAGCCCATCAAGTCTGCTCCACTGTTCAATCATGGCTGATCTATCTCTCCCTCCTAAACCCATTCTCCTGCCTTCTCTCCATAAACCGACACCTGTTGTAATCAAAAATCTATCTCTGCCTTAAAAATATCCACACGGCTCCACAGCCTTCTTTGGCAAATAATTCCACAGATTCACCACCCTCTGACTAAAGAAATTTCTCCTCATCTCCTTTATAAAAGAACATCCTTTAATTCAGAGGCTATGACCTAGACTCTCCCACTAGTGGAAACATCCTCTCCACATCCACTCTATCCAAGTCTTTCACTATTCTGTATGTTTCAATTAGGTCCCCCCTCATTCTTCTAATCTCCAGCGAGAATAGACCCAATGCCGACAAACACTTATCATAGGTTAACCTACTCATTCATGGGATCATTCTTGTAAACCTCCTCTGGATCCTCTCCACAGCCAGCACATCCTTCCTCAGATATGGTGCCCAATATTGCTCACAATATTCCAAATGTGGCCTTACCAGTTCCTTAGAGCCTTTTGTATACAAGTCCTCTTGAAATAAATGCTAGCGTTGAGTTTTCTTTCTTTACTACCGATTAGACATGCAGATTCACCTTTTGGGAATTCTGCACCAGCACTCCCAAATCCTTTTGCACATCCGATTTCTGGATTCTCACCCCATTTAGAAAACAGTCTATGCCTTTATTCCTACTACCAAAATGCACGACTACCCACTTTGCTACACTATATTCCATCTGCCACTTCTCTGCCCACTCTCCCAACCTGTCCAAGTCCTTCTGCAGTCCCTGCTTTATCCATATGCAGGAAAGAAGTGCAGATGCTGCTTTAAATTGAAGGTAGACACAAAATACTGGAGTAACTCAGCAGGACAGGCAGCATCTTTGGAGAGAAGGAATGTGTCTGAAGAAGGGTCTCGACGCAAAATGTCACCCACTCCTTCTCTCCAGAGATGCTGCCTGTCCCGCTGAGTTACTCCAGCATTTTGTGTCTACCCTGCTTTCTCTACACTACCTGCCCCTCCACCTATTTTCGTACCATCCACAAACTTTGGCACAAAGCCTTCAATATGCAACGCCTTTAATATACAACGTGAAGAGTAGCAGCCCCAGCACCGATCCTTGCGAAACTCCGCTAGTCACTGGCAGCCAACCAGAAAAAGGCCCCTTCATTGCCACTCTTCTGCCATCCAGCCAACCTACGATCCATGCTAGTATCTGCCCTTTGATACCGTGGGCTCTCATCTTCCTAAGCAGCCCAACGTGTGGCACCTTATCAAAGGTTTTCTGAAAATCAGTAAACATCATCTACTGACTCCCTTTGTCTGTCCTGCTATTTACTTAATCAAAGAATTCCAGCAAATTTGTCAAGCAAGACCTCCCCTTCACAAAGCTATGCCAACTTCGGCCTAGTTTATCGTGAACTTCTAAGTATTCCGTAACCTCATCCTTTATAATGGACTCTATCTTACCAACCACCAAAGTCAGACTAATAGTTCAATTTTTCAGCCTTGCTCCCTTCGTGCAGTGGGTAATATTGGCAATTTACCAATCTGGGACCATTCCTGACTAGTGATTCCTGAAATATCTATACCTCCCCTTCTTCAAGCCTCCACCTTTTAAGCCAGTTGTGAATGGCTAACTGTAATGTTACATTTTTTAAATATCCAGTGTACCACCTGACCTTGCATTTCCAGCAATTCCAGTATTAAAATTATACAATATTGCAAGTAAACTAGCTTACACTTTCACATTTCCAACACAAAAAAAGAAAAACAGCTTGCAATTATTTAGGAAAACTGCTGTTTTACATTTTAAAGTATGTTTTTCACATTTAGGACAAAGGATTTCTCATGCACATTAACTTTCAACAAGTATTTGTTGACAAGCTAACATTTAATTCTAATAGCCAAATGACAGGCTATCCACTGGGGAAAACATCAACAAGACATCACCAATAAGACTACTTCAAAAACACATGATTTGGAACAGGCTATTTGATTAAAATTGTATACAATTTTAATTAGACAATTAGCTTCTTAAGTCATTCAGCAGCAAAGTACTAAGCAATAACTTGTTAATTGTCAATCTTAAATGTAATAATAACATTGAATCAGTGCTTGAAATTAGGAGAACAATGTCAAAATTTACACCCCAAATTCATGAAATATGTTTTTCAAAATTTGTCAGTAAAACAGTTAATTTCCCCCAAAACTTGACCTGTTTATTCCCATTTCCTACTCCACCTCCAACCACAACAACACTTGGGGGAGACGAATACCTTTCACTGGCAAATGTAGCCTCAAGAATCGGGACAGACCTATTTTAAGAAGAATGTGGGCACTGAGTTCTTACCCAATTCAAGTCACATGCCAAGCAAACTTTTCAGTAGAGGAAAGTCACACTCCCAACCAGACTATTGCACAACCTATGGGATAAAGTGTTTCCTGCTTAGTATCACCGTGGACACATCACAGGAAGTTAAACAAAAAGACATGCCTGCGCTCCGACTAACTTTTGACGAATTAAAAACATATTTTATTCATAAAAATAAGAAAAACAGCGCAACCCATGTTGCCATCAAACCAATACATGCAGTCTATAATGCACCGATACTGCCCACGTTTCCTCTTCAAACTACAGGCCCATAAAGTGCTTGGTCAGGCCGCCACCATGCCTGCTTCCTGGATGATGCTGGAGTAGAGATCGCCCCACCCCGGAGGCCAGCGGATATCCGGGCTGGCGGGCGGCTGGGCCTAGGCCTCTCGCCCCTCTCTGGCCCATTCCACTTCATCTTTCGGACGACGCCGAGTGGCGTCGCCTCCCTTTCCTTCCCGCGACTTGTCGGACATCCCAGCAGAGAGCGGGACCCTTACCTCCGGCGCGGTTCTTTCTCTCCTTCGCTCGCCTTCCTCCTGGCCGTCACTGCCGGGTGAACCGTCCACCGCTTGCTGCACTTCCCCCAGTTACGCCGTGCGTGCGTGCTGACGTTGTACGTGGGCGTCAACGGCCCTCTCCGCCACTCAGCAGCCGCCGTGCCAACGCCTTGTCGCCAGCCTTCAGTTTGGTGTTTCCTGGCCAATCCTTGGCTTCATCAAAGTTGCCTCAGCCTGATGTACTCAGTCACACTGGGGCAGAGACTAACTGGCTTCATCATACGTGTTGCAGCAGAGTTGCCTGATGCACTCAGTCACACTGGGGCAGAGACTAGCTGGCTCAATCATACGTGTTGCAGCAGAGTTGCCTGATGCATTCAGTCACACTGTGAGGCAGAGACCGGCGGGGACATCCCTCAAACAAGGGAAGGAATGTCACTGCAGGGGGCTACATAAGGGTGTAAAGATAGGTGCAAACACTACTCAGTATGACAGTATAGGCACAGAGAGTTGAAGAGTTTTAGTTGTATATACTTTATACTGAATAAGGTTTATTTTTGGAAATAAAAAGTCAAAGGATGCCACGTGAAATCAAATTTAGCCAGAATGTCACAATACGTTGAAGAGGTTTTTTTGTGTCGTTTTTTAAAAATATATATTTTTTATTCTGTATACAGTTTATTTTTGGAAATAACAAGTCAAAGGGAGACCATGTGAAATCAAGTTTAACCAGTGTGTCACTTTGTTCGCAGTTATTAAATATTTTCTCAATTGGTTTGGTTTTACTTTAAGAATGTTGGGCAATCCTCAACCAATCTTGCCCAAGTTCCTTCCCTGAAAGACCAGTCAAGACTGTTTCATTATCATATGTTCCAAAAAACGAAACAATGAAATTCTTCTTTAGAGCAGCATAGATAACATATAATAAACAAAAAAAATCAATAAATGAATAACCACACTATGAGTGTGAACAATTTCAATACTAATGCATGATATAAAAAAATATTTACAATTAACTTGGAGGAAGGGAGAATACATTTGAGAGTGCAATGTTGGGTTTACTAATCATATTCTTACTTCTGAGTCAAAACTGTTCAACATCAGGCTAAACTGGAAATATAAACTTAACATCAATGTTTTCATTCCGTTGAGGAATGCTACAACATTTCTGCTCATTTTTAATATATGCTGGAAAAACTCAGCTGGTGAGGATTCATCTGGGATGAAAGCTGATGTTTCAGGTCAAAGAACTTTTGCCAGAACTGTGAAGGAGATGAAAGAAGGTTGTTAAACTGCAGAGTGGATGGATGGGGTAGAGGTGATGTCTCTGATAGGATAAAGAGCAGTCCGACATAATGCCAGACTTAAGCGTTCTCCACCATTTACACATCCACTTGCTTTTTGGAATTTAATATGGAAACTCCTATCATGTGTTCCAGATCTTAACATTCCGATGACAAATATTCTTCCCTCATTTCCACTCCAGTTCTATTGCAATTTTTAAATCAGTGACCTTCAGTTACAAATCCTTTTCCCATAGGAAACAAAATTCTCTCTGCTTCCTCCATCAAAATCTCTCATGATTTTGAGTACTCCTGTTAAATTTAAATCTGATGAAGGATCCCGATCCGAAACGTCATCTATCCATGTTCCCTCGAGATGTTGCCTGATCTACTGAGTTACTTCAGCATTTGTGTATTTTCTAATTAAATCCACCCACCCCCTTTGACCTTTCTAATAGGCTCTCCACAGAAGTTACATGACTCAACCCCAATTTCACCCTGAGAAACCTCTTCTGCACTCCCTGAATATTTTATCATAGGAATTGCACATAATATTCCACATAAAACCAGTGATATGTAAAGTTTAGCCGTAGTTTATTATTTTTGCTCTCGCCTACATAGCCAAGAGATCTGCTTTCCCAAACATGTTCTCAACTTTCCTACTCTCAGGTCCTCTTGTTGTCGCACTTCCTTAATGTAGTTACATTTTAGGTTTAGCTACAATGTACTTAATATTGTCCTCTGTACCTAGGCTCAATGAAAAGCTTTTTATGCACGCTGTCTAATCATATCAGATAATACTATACATAAATACATGCATGTCAAACTAAAGTACAATAGATAGAGCAAATGGGAAGATACAGGGTGCAGAATATAGTTCTCACCGTTGTAGGGCATTCCCCTAGACAAAGTTCAATGCATGCATGAGGTAGAGGTGAATCAGGATTTTCCATTAAAAGCAGGAGGGAATTTAATAAAAAAGACACAAAGTACCCTAGTTTATGGAAGCGTTTGGGTTTTTACTTTATATTGCCTCTCCGTGTTGTTTTTTTCCTATCTAATTTTTTATGTTGATAATCCAGCTTTTAGCTCCTATGTCCAGTTGATAATTAGTAAGCATAAAGTGCAAAAAACAAACTGCTGGAGGAACACAGTGGGCCGGGCCAGGTAGCATCTGTCTGTTCTGCTGAGTTCCTCCAACAGTTTGTTCGTTGCTCAAGATTCCAGCATCTGCTGTCTCTGTGCCTTCAGGAATAATTAAGTGCCAGTTCCTTTGTCATTTTTTTTCTTCATACTGTTTTTTAAAAACTTTTTATTTGACTTTTGAAAATCAAAAAACAAATGCAGATGCTGAAAATTGGAAATATAAACATCATTCCACAGATGCTGCTTAACCTGCTGAGTTTCCAATATTTTCTTGGCTTTGTTTTATTATGTCTGTATCTGTGAGAGATTAAAGAGTAACATCTTGTGTTATGCAATGTGATGTAGAATACAAAACTTTTGATGCTGCACATGAAAGAATTTGCATGAATCATGAATAATTAAATGCATAGGCAAGAGTTACTTTATGGCAAATTGCCTTCAAAATAGATTGCTAAAAATAGCAACAGTATGACTTTATTTCCTTTGTACTGAGATCCAGCAGTATAGTGTTGAGTGGTGTGATTTCAAAATATGTTTCAATTTGAATGGTGCAAAATGGCAACAGAATAATAATGTAAAATACAAAAAAAAAGCATGCTTCTCAATCAAGGTCGGCGATTTTAGTAAAATAAATTGGGCTGAATACTAAGTCAAGTTGTCTCAGCAGCTTAGATGTTTGTAATCCATCCCAGCCTTAATGCTAAGCCATTGACAGCCTGCATTGGTACACGGTTGGCTTAGTTATGTAGAGACCAGCTGTTAAACCTCGGCCATATTATGCAACGTTTGTGGGTCCAGATTTGATGTCTAGCTCGACTCTGACTTCTGCACTGCAATATACAGGCACTGAAGTCAGAAGTGAGATGACATGACTTTCCCCACAGAAATGGTGGCAAAAACAGAGTAGACTTCAGACAAGCATGTCCATTTGCCTCATTTTTTAAATGGAGTGCACAATATTTGGATTTCTGAATACTGTTGAGCCACACAAATCATGGAGAATTGGAATATTACAATCACCAACTCCAGAAGATGGAATATACCTTTGTGCGGTCACCACAAAGTTTGCACAGAGGACACATTGTTGTTGTATGGTCCTTACTCCTTAGAACACTTATTATGCAGTTCATGCATGAATTGGCCAATATCATTAATTATTCTATCCTTTCAGATGCCCTTCCAATTCTCTATCATCACCAAGGTCCTTTAGATATACAGGTACATCCTCCAATTTAGCATTTCCTCCCTACTTCAGCCCTCTTTCATCTCAACTTCTTCATCTTGCTGCTGCCTCCCAAATCCATGTCCAACTTAGCCAGCATGCCAAGTTTTTTTACCTTTCTGATCATATTTTTCCCCTTTCCACAGTTCATAAATGGTGCACATCTCAGTCAGCAAAGACATCATTTATGAATGTGGCCTTGCAAAGCTATCCCTTCTTGTCCTATTTGATCTGCCAGCAGCCTTTGATATATCATTCACACCTTCCTCCTCTCATGACTCTCCTCCATTGATAAGATGGTTGAGACTGCACTGGGTTAGTTCCATGCTCGTCTACCTTGTCATGTACAGAAAATCATCTCCGAAGACTTCCTCTGGAATTTGAAAAGATCTATCCTTGGCCTTCTTATAACTCTCATATACACTGGTAATATCCCAAAACCCAATTGTTTCCACATATGGTTCATGACACCCTGCTCTACCTCAGCACCAACTCACTGGACTCCATGTTATCTCCCAGTATCACAATGATTGTCCACTTGCAATGCTGGATGAGCAGAAGTTTCTGCCACTTGTTTTCTGTGGTCACTGCGCATATTTCATAGATTTATGGTGCACAATGATTTATTGTATTTATTGTAAGAACATTTATTGTTCTCCATTTAATATAGTCAAGCAGAAGTACGATACTTTGCACTTGTTGTACTATATCATTATATTTTATACAAAGAGAGCACATTATGTCACTTGTAGAGAACATGGTGTGGGGCTGGAAAAAAATACAAGTTGTGTCACAGATTGTGGTCTTAGAAAAAAAACAAGACACAGTATGTTGCCACAAATTGAGTAGAATGAAATAAAATATATTTCATACAAAGATGTGAGTGCTGAATTTTAAAAGAAAATCCACAAAATCTTGCAGTGGTTGTTTATTCTGCATGTGATAAGTGAGTACAATTCCAACTTAATTTCTCCCTGAAATGGGAACTATTTACAAAAGCGTTGAAAAAATATAAACAAACCCGTTTATTGGTAATTTTCTGGATAAAGGTGATGGGGTGGGGGCTTTGATAGGCAGATGGTTGGAAGACTGGACTCAGTACGTTGATACAAAGGACAAAAATAAAACTATCGAGCCCACGGCTCTCCCAGGTTGCCTATCATTATGATGCTCTTACATAGATGGGCAACATTAACAAGGTTGGGTGAAAATGATGGGAACTGGATGGAGGCCACAGAATCGAGGAAGGCAATACTGAGTAGCCAAGTAGGTGAGTGGGTATAGAAACTGAAAAGTTCAGAGCTGTGTCAGAGTTGTGGAGAAATCTCAACATCAGTTATAGTAGCAGTAGACATGTCAAAATTAATTCAATCAATGCATATAAGACCTTAGAAACACATAAAACAGTAACAGATTTGATTTTGATCTCCCAACTCTCTTGATCTCTGCTATACTGAATGAGAAAAAAAGAAATTGCAATTATAATGAAGATTCAAACCACACAAAGGGGCTTTATACCATGGAACTTTTAGTTATAATGAAGGCAAAATTGCAAGTGTTTGCAATTACTGCTCGGTGAAATTAAGCCTTTCCAGACCTTCATGCATGTGAATTTAATACAGAATCCTCAAGTTACTTGAAAGCATCCAGCCACTTCTTGTTCCATTTTTCCCAGTTGCTGTGGTTGGAAAGAACAAAACTGTATCACCATCTGTACAGACAGATAACGAACATTCCAGGCAGCAACAATAGTCAATATTTGTACAAGGTTTGTATTACAATCCCAAACCATTATAGGCAGAGCAGGAATAGAATAGAAAGTAAGGTAAAGACTGGGTGGTAGAGATAATGGGGTGTCAAAGTGATTCACATTTGAAGGATGAGGCACAGTAAAGACACGCAGAAATTCTTCTTGACCACAGAAATATGGTGGCTGAGAGATCTGTCAGCAATGATGTAAGGGAGTGAAGCAGCAGATGCACAGAAAGGCATAATTCGAAAAGCAGACGCCTCCTGCTCTGATGTAATGTTTGGCAAGAACGATACAAGGCAATGGAGGAATTTTGAAGCTAACGTACTAGCGATGGTGGACATCATTCCCTGCAAGTGAACACCTTGTCACCATTGATAGGAGTCACTCATAAACAGATAGCTGAGATACAAAGCAATGAATGGAAGACATCAGTAAAACATAGACCGAGGTTGTGTAAAATAAGAGTCAGGTCTCCCTCAGTGCGAGTTTTTGTCACGGAATTCCAGAAAAAATTGATCAATGAGTGTAGAAACAAGAGCAGTAAGAGTTAACCAATTATATTGATGAGAGTAAAAGAAAGAGCAGTAAGAGTTAACCAATTAAACTATATGGGTTGTAAGGGAAGACTAAAGAGATGCAAGTTCAGGACATTACGGAACTACTTTAGCCTGGTGTATTACCATCAACTTGCACAAATGCAGCACCTTTAACATTGTTTCAACCATTTTGCACTGATACCAAACTGAGGAAGGGCGAGTGGATGAAGGGTTATTTTCAGATAACTGAACGTGGGGCTTCAAAGAATGTGAAGACTTGATAAGAGGAAGAGTTTTCAAATGATGCAAAACTGGACAAGATTGCAGAGACAGGAAGGAACCAAGGCCACAGAATAAATTAAGTGTGAAAATGTTAAAGTCAAGGCTTTCAGGGACCACGAGCCAAATGTAATCAGTGAGCAGTATTAATGGATGGTTGGAACAGCAGCAATATGAGATTAAATTTACAGAAGGGCAGAAGATAAGAAGTCTACCAGTAGAGAATTAGAATAGTTAAGGCTGGAAGTAAGAGGATGACGGTTGGACGTTGTCAAGTGGACGGGCTGAGGTTGTGGAACATGCGGGCAATATTAGCCACGATGCAAATAGGAGAACACACCAACCTCAAGATGACATTACGGAAATACTGTCAACATGTCTCCTGTCCACCAGATGCCCAATCACCCTTGACCACTGCTACACAACCAACAAAGATGTCTACAACTCCGATGATAGACACAAAAAGCTGGAGTAACTCAGCGGGTCAGGCAGTATCTTTGGAGAGATCTTCTCTCCGGATATGCTGCCTGTCCCGCTGAGTTACTCCAGCTTTTTGTGTCTACCATCGGTTTAAACCAGCATCTGCAGTTCTTTCCTACATGTCTACAGCTCCATTCCCTGCAAGCATCTTTAACCTCTTCCTACTCTATTCTGAAGTTCCACCTATGTTAAGATCATTATCATTCGGTGTTCAAGAAAACCAAGGTATCGTGTTGTAATGACTACTGTCTAGTAGCTCATGAAGTGCTTCGAGAGGCTGAAAATGACACACATCAACTCCTGCCTCTCAGAAAGCCTTGATCCACTGCAATTTACCTACTGCCACAACCGTTCCACCACAGACACGACCTCATGGCCCTACAGTGATTCCTGGAACATCTGGATGACAAGGACACCTACATCAGACTCCTATTTGCGGATGATACAAAACTGGGAGGCAGTTTGAACTGCGAGGAGGATGCTATGAGGATGCAGGATGACTTGGATAGGTTGGGTGAGTAGGCAGATGCATGGCAGATTCAGTATAATGTGGATAAATGTGAGGTTATCCACTTTGGTGGCAAGAACAAGAAGGCAGATTTTTATCTGAATTGTGTCAGATTAGGAAAAGGGGAGGTGCAACGAGACCAAGGTATCCTTGTACATCAGTCACTGAAAGTAAGCATGCAGGTATAGCAGGCAGTGAAGAAAGCAAATGGCATGTTGGCCTTCATAGCGAGGTAATTTGAGTAGAGGAGCAAGGAGGTCCTCCTGCAGTTGTATAGGGCCCTGGTGAGCCACACCTGGAGTATTTTGTGCAGTTTTGGTCTCCTAGTTTTGAGGAAATATTATATAAATAGAACCACTCGGATAGTGACTTTTATATAAGCTAGGTAATTTGCAACAGAAAGGCTTCGGATTTTCCTAATGAAATAAAGTGCGGGGAGACACATACACACAGGGAAAGATGAATCAAAGCATGGAGGCCTGAACCTATACCTGCATAGCTTAGTTTATTGCTTTGAGGCAATTGTATCGCTGGAGGAAATTGTATTTGGTATGATTGTGTTGGAGAATGGATAGCTGAATAGGGGCCTCTTCTTAGGCCAGAGGTCAACTCTTTTCTCTATGGTACATTCTTAGGCTATGAGGTTTGTGCTGAGTTTGAGATAGAATTCAAGGCTGAGAGATAATAGACTGTAGTTAGCCTTGGCTATGTAAAATTATAATGAGATTGTGTTAAGGAATGGGATGTGTGTGAAGAAGAGTAGTTGCTTGGAGAAGAAGATAATTAGATTGATGGAGTTGTTTATAGGAAGTCGAAGAAGCAGATGTAATTCTGATGTCATGGTCTGAGTTGTACCTTGTAAGAACCTTGTGTTCTGTCTGGTACATGAGATTGGAAATCTAGCTTCCAGATAGCAGGAAAGGGGCTCCAAATTAGAATTCTGTATCCTGGCACCAAACACTTATTAAGTAAGTTGGCAGATTTACAACCCATGTATGCTTGGTTGGGATGTGTATGGGTTTTGAACTTAGAAACTGTAATTCAGCAAACTTATATAATTAATGTTTTAAATACATATGTAATAGTGAAATTGTAGTAAAACAAATTATGAAATGTATTGTCTTAGTAGGAATGTAAACATTAGACTCATAGAAATTGTTTAGATTGATAGAAATATCTTTCTTCTTGGTATGGGAAGTGTGTATGACGTGTGATTATTGTATTATATATGTATCTTATATTTTGAGGAGTGGTCTTTGATAATTGGGCCTACTGGAGTTTTGCTGTGTTGAAATAAAATAAGCAAAGTTATACCACAGGCAAACGAAGGTTGTAATGAGGCCAGGGAAGGGGGATCATGTGACTGATGTTGTACATCACCAGAAGGACTCAGATGATTGGTTACTAGCTTGTCATACCCTCTGTATCTGAAATGTCTAATACCTATATAAATGCCATGAGTTTCTATCAAAGTTACTCCTCTCTGGACCCGCCCCAGAGCATCAGCTCTGTGTTGGAAGGTTCAGAGACTAGTCTCAGCTGAATAAAGAATTGATTTCAACAGCAGCAAGTGTTTGAGTCAAGTTGACTTTAGATTGACAAACAAACTCAGTTTAACAGTTTGAGGAACGACATTATTGAGGGAGTGCAGCATAGGTTTCACAGGTTAATTCCCGGGATGGTGGGACCGACCTATGATGAAAGAATGGACCGACTGGGATTATATTCACTGGAATTTAGAAGGATGAGTGGGGATCTTATAGAAATATATAAAATTATGAAGGGATTGGACAGGCTAGATACACAAAATATGTTTCAGTTGTTGGTGGAGTCCAGAAACAGGGGTCACAGTTTAAGAATAAGGGGTAGGCCATTTATGACTGAGATGATGAAAACGTTTTTCACCCAGAGAGTTGTGAATGAATTGGTGGAAAGTTCTGACACAGAAGGCAGTGGAGGCCAATTCACTGGAGGTATTCAAGAGAGAGCTGGATATAGCTCTTAGGGCTAACAGAATCAAGGGACATGGGAAGAAAGCAGGAACGGGGGACTGATCATATTGAATATGGCTCGAAGGACCGAATGGCCTACTCCTGCACCTATTTTTCTATGTTTCTATTTATTGACTATAGTTATTGGTTATATTTATTGACCATTGTCTACCATGACATAATACCAACCAAACTTACCTCCACACAACTTGACTAAGACTCAGCACTAATTTGGAGGAAGTTATGGTACTCCAGGACTGAAGGCTAAAAATGCAGTTCAACAAGATAGAGAGTGTAGGAACATGCTGGAAACCTTCAACAGATCAAAAGAAAGGAAAGAACGTTGCAGAATGTTGCGGACTGAAGATCCTTCAGCAGAACAGATGCTGTTTATTACGGTGCCATCAAGTAGGAATGAGATGTAGCTGGGAGTCAGTAGTGTACCTGTGGAATTCTAAAACATGCTTTCATTGGCTTGTTATCGCGCCAGACAGTAAGAATGCAGGAGCAAGTCAGGAGTTTGTTGGTGTTATTGAAGATCTGGAGGCATACAATTCCTAAGATGGGTCCAATCATGGCGTGAGTGGTGAAGAAAGGATCCGATTGTGATCGTGGGAGGAATCTGAGTCATTTCTGGGGAAAGATCCAACCTCTGATCCCAAAATGTACAATTCCCAATTGTAGTTCATACATACTTTTGTGAGGTCTAGTTGAAACCGAGGAGAGATGGGAGAATGGGAATCCAGGATTATTGTTTTTAGAGCGGAGGAAATAGGATTCAGTGGAGGCACTTAAAGTTATTAAGGACTTTGATAGAGTAAATAAATTAAAGCTGTTACCCATGGCAGGAGAATTTGCTATCATGGGACATGGATTTCAAACTGTTAGTGCAAGGACCAGAAGTGAGGAGAAATATTTTATGCAGTGTTGTGTTCTGGAATAATTTGCTGATAGAGGATTGGAAGCAAATTCAATCAGGTTTAGTTTCAAATTTGTTTATTGTCAGATAGGACGCCAAAAAGTTGCTTGCATGAAGCTCATATAAACAGTACTTCAAAAGGGAATTAGATAAATATCAGAAAAGGAAAACTTTCCATGGCTTTTGTGGAAAGATCAGGAATGTGGAATCAATAGTATACTTCATTCAAGGAACCAACATATCCATTAATTTTGAATTGTCACCTGAGACTTATGATTCTATGAACAACACAATGCAGTTGATACCTAAGGAATTGGGAAATTCTTGCAAAATACTCTAACCTTATCTGCTTAAATCTGCCTTACTGCCCTGGAAAATTGCCTGTTACTTCTGTTCATTTCTTCTCCATTTGTTCACAGGACATGTCACTGAAAGGTGAGTGTTTATGACAGGTATATTTCTAAACAAATCATGACCCCCTTCCATTTTATAGAGAAACCGTCATTCTTTCTCCTCTTTTTTCCTATATGATTAAGCAGCAATGAGAAGTTATCAAACATTCACAGCAGGCAAACATATACCTTTCACTTATTCCAAATTAATGTGTTGTGGCGGCACCTGGTGGTAGGCCACGGGCAGAGCGAACCCTCGGCTCTGGAGGGAGGAGTTAGGTGTCTCGGTGTGGGAGGTGCAGGTCACGGAGTTGATCCTTGGGGGTATTTAAGGTCGGGCAACGCCCGTGCCCATTTGAGGATTAGGGAGCAGCACTGTTGATTGTTAACAATAAATATCGTTCGTTCAAGCAACTTCGTGTCCTGCCTGATTCTTGGCTGGACTCCTGCGAGGCACCGCTATATTGGTGACCCCGACATGATCTGGGTTGGTGCGCTTGCAGGAGAGGGTCGGCGCCCTGTCTCCCGTCCCGACGTCTCGTCATGGGGTGGCCCCACCCCATGTGCCACCGACGCTGGTGGACTGTCCGTACGTCTTTCTGCGTCGTGACGCCCACAGGTCGCCCTTGCAGCGCCATATGAAGGTCCCTTTCGGGTGCTGCGGCACGGGCCCACGACATTCGTCTTGGACATGGGGGGGGGCGGCAAGAAACGGTATCTGTGGCTCGTTTAAAGCTGGCTTATTTGGACCTGAGCGAGCCAGTACACGTGGCTCAACCTCCCCGTCGCGGGCGTCTGCCGTCCCGGGTTCCCTTGAATTCATCCGGAACGGGCATGTCCCCTGTGGGTGGGGACGTATCTACGCGATCTGGCCGCCTCGTTCGGCGTCCCGTCCATTTCAGTGCCTCTGGTTCTGGGGTGGGGGTACTGTGGCGGCACCTGGTGGTAGGCCATGGACAGAGCGAACCCTCGGCTCTGGAGGGAGGAGTTAGGTGTCTCGGTGTGCGAGGCGTAGGTCACGGGGTTGATCCTTGGGGGTATTTAAGGTCGGGCAACGCCCGTGCCCATTTGAGGAGTAGGGAGCGCGCTGTTGTTAACAATACCGTTCGTTCAAGTAACTTCGTGTCCCGCCTGATTCTTGGCTGGACTCCTGCGAGTCCCCGCTATAGTGTGTTTTTATCCGGGGCTGGGATGCTTTGAGTACCCTTTGGCATTGTTCTGGTTTGCACAGGCTGGTAATTGGTGCAATACCATAGTTCATGTCCCCAATTACCTGTTTCTTCAAAACAGGACACTGGCAAGATAGAATTGCCACATCAAATTGAAGGAATCTTTTTTCATCCTCAAAAGGATTTGAAAGTCAGATATATGTCCAATTACGTCCAAGTTAAAATTCCAGCACCGCGGCTTGAACAATGTGCTTTAATTATAACCTGCTGTAAGGATTACCTACTGCAAAATTACATTTCCATTTCCCAAATCACTTGCCTGAAAATGGTGATCTGTAATTAGTACTAAATTATAGTCAGAACTGTCCACTCACGTCACTGAAGTTGAGGGTGGATTCCTCTTTGAACTTAGTTCTCTTAAGACTATTAACAGCTGGTTGGGGAGTGGATGCTTGTATTGTCTCAATGCCATGCATTCAAATATATACTGCAGAAATGAAAGACAAGTATTCTTTGTCCACGATGTGAACATTCAGTATATAAAATGTAATTGCTTGCATGTCCAGCAGATGGCACCTAATCATGGAGGTCTTTTGCACGGTATGCCTGGCATACTAATAATTGAACAAAGGATATCTCTCTTTAATAATATCATACCCATTTTGACTTTCTCCATACAAATCCAGTTTGGTTTTCAAAATCTGCATTGTTCAAATTAATGTTCTTGAGGGCAGGGTATGCCAAATTATCAGAAGATTTGAAAATGTTGAAAGTATCAAATAATATCCAAAAATGGTTTTAAAAAAACCAGTGAATCGGACAGTATCTTTGGAAAGAGAAAAAGTCAATGTTTCATGTCTGGGACTCTTCATCAGAATTGAGAAGGGAACAAGTTAGCAAAGAAGGTGGGAGTGGGCGATGGGTAGAAAAAAAGTGATTTATCATAAGTCATAAGACATTAGAGCACAATTAGGCCATTTGGCCCATCGCATCTGCTCTATCATTCAATCATAGCTGATCTATTTTTCTCTCTTAACCCCATTATCCTGCCTTCTCCCCATAATCTTTGACATCCTTATTAATCAGGAACCTGTCAATCGCCGCTTTAAAAATATGCAATGACTTGGTCTCCACCGCTGTCAGTGGCAATGAATTCCAAAGATTCACCACTCTCTAGCTAAAGAATTCCCCCCCCCCCCTCATCTCCATTCTAAAAGATGCTTCCTTTTTTTCTGAGGTTATCCCCTCTGGTCCTAGTCTCTACTATTGGAAACATCCCCTTTGGTGCTAGTCTCTACTACTGGAAACATCCCCTCTGGTCCTAGTCTCTACTACTGGAAACATCCCCTCTGGTCCTAGTCTCTACTACTGGAAACATCCCCTCTGGTCCTAGTCTCTACTACTGGAAACATTCCCTCTGGTCCTAGTCTCTACTACTGGAAACATCCCCTCTGGTCCTAGTCTCTACTACTGGAAACATCCCCTCTGGTCCTAGTCTCTACTACTGGAAACATTCCCTCTGGTCCTAGTCTCTACTGCTAGAAACATCCCCTCTGGTCCTAGTCTCTACTACTGGAAACATCCCCTCTGGTCCTAGTCTCTACTACTGGAAACATCCCCTCTGGTCCTAGTCTCTACTACTGGAAACATCTCAGCCTTTCATTATTTGGTAGGTTTCAATGAGATCTCCTGATAGGATGAATAAAAGGAGCACTTGGATTTGCATTTCGGCAATATCTTCAATGGAATAAAATATTACAAGATTCTTGTGGCCTCGGGGTTCACTTGCCAATTTCCTTTTTGTACTTCTCTGAATATGACTAGATTGAACACAATGTCATTAAGAAGATTTTGGAGAACTGGAGTTACCCAAGGAATGGTACTTATAAAAGAGCCAATGTTGTCAGGAGATATGGTATAGTACAAAAGGAATATGCATTGGAAAACACATCTTGGAAACCTGAGGATGACTTTTGAGGATGGGTTCAGATGCAGAGTCTTGTTCATGTGTTTGATATTTGACTTGCTGAAGTATTGCAGTGACCTCAGGCAAGAACTAAATGTGAGTGTCTCAGGAACTCAGATCATGCATGTGTAACTTGCAGATGAACCCCAGGCTTCAATGTTGCAGTCCTGTGGTGGCTTGATTGCTAACTTACTTGATCAATTTTTGTTTAATTACTTGAGCTTTGCATAAGAACATAAGAAACTGGAACAGGAAGATCCATCTGACTCTTTGAACCAACTCTGCCGTTGATCATGATCATGGTGATCTTCTATCTCAGTGCCATTTTTTAATGCTATCACATAATTCCTTGATTTCCTTGATGATCCTTAAGTTGCTGATTTCATTTGTTATTAATACAGTTAAATGCCCATGGCTTTTTTGCATCGACCTGTCTTTGTTATGTATCAGGTTGGTGGCTGGAGCTGTTACATCTCTTATTATGGAGAGACATCACAGTCTGATTCTGTTCATCATTTTCAAACAGAACTTCAAACACATTTTTGTTCATTGTGAGCCTGAAAATTGCAGTTACAAAACAAGATTGACGAATAGCTAACACCATTCAATGTTAGCTCCAGCTTAGTGCATTACCCATCTGGATTGCAAGGATTTGCATACATTTTTGACTGCAGAGAAGTGCACATTCCAAGCAATATACCACTGAAGAGTACTTGACTGATGTTGGCTAACCGGAATTTGGCTAATTGAAATAAGGTTATTTTTGAGACCTGCATATTCTCATGGTTATAACATTGCATACCCACGTGGAAGAGTTTATCTGGCTAGCAACTAAATTAATTAGTGGCCATCTATGCTTTCCACATGGTCAAATACTGCCATGCTTCTCAGTACACAGAAGAGGCCATTTGGCCCACTGATTTTATGCAGGCTCTTATAGACAATAGGTGCAGGAGTAGGCCATTCGTCCCTTCGAGCCAGCACCGCCATTCAATGTGATCATGGCTGATCATCCCCAATCAGTACCCCGTTCCTGCCTTCTCCCCATATTCCCTGACTCTGCTATTTTTAAGAGCCCTATCTAGCTCTCTCTTGAAAGCATTCAGAGAACCTGCCTCCACCGCCCTCTGAGGCAGAGAATTCCACAGACTCACCACTCTCTGTGAGAAAAAGTGTTTCCTCGTCTCTGTTCTAAATGGCTTACTCCTTATTCTTAAACTGTGGCCCCTGGTTCTGGACTCCCCCAACATCGGGAACATGTTTCCTGCCTCTAGCGTGTCCAAGCCCTTAACAATCTTATATGTTTCAATGAGATGCCCTCTCATCCTTCTAAACTCCAGAGTGTACAAGCCCAGCTGCTCCATTCTCTCAGCATATGACAGTCCCGCCATCCCGAGAATTAACGTTGTAAACCTACGCTGCACTCCCTCAATAGCAAGAATGTCCTTCCTCAAATTAGGGGACCAAAACTGCACACAATACTCCAGGTGTGGTCTCACTAGGGCTCTGTACAACTGCAGAAGGACCTCTTTGCTCCTATATTCGATTCCTCTTGTTATAAAGACCAACATGCCATTCGCTTTCTTCACTGCCTGCTGTACCTGCATGCTTACTTTCATAGACTGATGTACAAGGAACCCCAGATCCCATTGCACTTCCCCTTTTACCAACTTGACGCCATTTAGATAGTAATCTGCCTTCCTGTTTTTGCTACCAAAGTGGGTAACCTTACATTTATCTGCATTAAACTTCATCTGCCATGCATCTGCCCACTCACCCAACCTGTCCAAGTCACCCTGCATTCTCATAGCATCCTCCTCACAGTTCACACTGCCACCCAGCTTTGTGTCATCTGCAAATTTGCTAATGTTACTTTGAATCCCTTCATCCAAATCATTGATGTATATTGTAAATAGCTGCAGTCCCAGCACCGAGCCTTACGGTACCCCACTAGTCACTGCCTGCCATTCTGAAAGGGACCCGTTAAAAAACTACTCTTTGTTTCCTGTCTGCCAACCACTTCTCTAGCCATGTCAGCATTCTACCCCCAATACCATGTGCCCTAATTTTGCCCACTAATCTCCTATGTGGGACCTTACAAATGCTTTCTGAAAGTCCTATGTGGTATATGTCCTATGTGTCCTATATTAGTATATTCCCATCAGACTCATTCCCTCAATTATTTTCTGATAACCTTTTCTCTTCCACATGCCTTTCAACTCCCCACCACATCTCCTGTCACTAGGCACAAAATGTGGTGGTCATTTAACCTAGCTACGTGGGAGAGAATTGGACCATGTTGAGGAAACCTCACGAAGTGTGTGCAAACTCCTCATAAATAGCTCCATAAGTCAGGATCAAAATTACATTGCTGGAGATGTGAGGCAGCAGAACTAATCACTGCACTTCCATGCCTTAATTCAATGCATTGCAGACAAGATTTCACTTGGAGTTCACTATCTATAAATAATGTTTATGTGCAGCCTGCATTGAAAAATATATGTACTTTAACAGTGGGTATTTTAAATGGCATTTAGCATGCCTTTTGCAAAGCAATGGCATTTCAAATATTTCCTGATGATGAATTTGAAATAGCTGTCATTGCAATCATGCAAATGGAGAAATTGGCAAAAGAGAAACAGTTGCATACCAGATAATAGTGAGAAGTTTCTAATCTGCTTCAGATATCCTTTAGGATGCTACATTGCTGAGCTATCTTGTATTCAGAATTTGTTCTGCTTTGCCTGATATTTAATCACTGTATGTAACACCCTCAATCCAAATTGACTCTGGGGATGAAGGGGTGCCAATAACAATAAAGACTGAGTGAAATGGAGTTTAAAAGAATGAGAAATGATCCAAGTGGAACATAGGTATTTAAGTGGGTACATGTTATAAGGAAAGTTCCAGTAGTAGATTATCTAGAATTAGTCTCATGATAAAGTCAAACTAATTTCAGTGGAATGAGAAAAACATTCTCCTCGTCTCATTTTAAATAAATCCTGGATACTGAGTCTTAGTACATCCCAGATTGAGATGATAGAGATGATAGAGTCTGAAGAAGGGTCTCGACCCCAAACGTCACCCATTCCTTCTCTCCAGAGCCTGGCTCGCTGAGTTACTCCAGCTTTCTGGGTCTATCTTCAAAATGATAGACTTTTTGAATACAGAGGAACAAGGTATTTTATGAAACTGGCAGGTAGGTGGAGTTAAGGCCACAATCACATCGGCCATGATTTTATTAAATTATGGACTAGGCTTGAGGGTCCATATGACCAAACCCTCCAACTATTCATTACATTGCGATATAAATTTCTCTTGTGCCTGCTTCTCTGATCTATCTAGCATGGACTGAACAATGCTTTACATTATGATATGAAGGGTATCATTAAATTGTGTTATATGCAAAAAGTCAGCCACATATCAGTTGTCAGAAACAGAAGAAGAAATAATAGATGCTGTGTCCAACCCCTTCTGTGGTCTGTCGTGTTTCGTTTATAAATTCCTCTTCTTTCCATCTATTTTTAATGGCAACAACTGACCTCCTGCACTGCAGGTTCCATTCCAGCCCCCAGGCATATATCACATAGCTTCTTGTCTAAAACCTGATTAACTGCTCAGGTGTCTTTTCTCCCAAACATTGTTTATTGAAGATGGAGGTAAGACCTTCTTTTGGGTAACAAGACCCTGTTACTCCTCCTTCATTCTGGAATTTGCCAGTAGGTCTGTGAACTGAAATAACTACCCTTTCTCTCCAAAGATAATATTCTCAGGAGACACCTCACAATGGGAAACATGAGTAGGATTATCATCCTAACAATAATGGTAGGTGGTTCATTAGTTGTCAGAAGCATGCCGATCAATTTGTCAACATTCCTGACAATAAGAATAATTAGTTCCCTAACACGTTAAATTATGAGTGCTGTTTGGAAGATAAACAGCTACCTGGAATACTAAATTTGTTTCGCTCACCACAGGTGCTGCCTGACTTGCTGTTTTTATTTTAGGATTTTAATATCTGCATAATTTTCCATTTGATTTTACTTTTTCCAAGTTGTCTCCTGCTTCCTTTCATTGCATCCAGCTGGTTTCCTGCACATTTAACCCTCTCATATTCGCTGATTCAGGACATAGCTCTCTCAAAGCTCTGAGCACAGATTTGCTTGCTTAGGAGCTTACTTTGGACTTCGAACAGACTTCTCTGGGCTGGATGGAAGGAGTATATAGATTGGTTTCAGGCTCTGGCCCAGGCATATATCTTCTGGGGGAGATGAGGGAAGGTTGAATATTTAATTTTGGAACCTTCATTACCTGTAGCCTATTCTATGCACATTTCCAGCAATGATTGGCTTGGTATAAATGCAAATTGTCCTTAGTGTGCGTAGATCGTGTTAATGTGCAAGGATCACTGTTCGGTGTGGACTCGGTGTGTTGAAGGGCCTGTTTGTCTAAACTAAAAACGAAACTAATAATCGTGGGCATGGTTGTTTTCTTTTGCCCTTTTAGTCCACAGCATTGAGATTAGCAGTAGATCTCCCTTATGGTCATCCTGACTGATACCAGCTAGCCTTGGATTGATCAGAGATAAAACTGATTTTCTTGAATTGGGGTTTTACACTAAAAGTAATTTGTTGATGGACACAGCAGGTAAGCCACAACTGACTTTTCCATGTGGAATCTGAGCTTGTATTTAGGATGATACACAATATCTGAACAGGAAAGGACGAACAACCTGAAACAGGCAAATTTGCATCCTTTGTTTTCGATGACATCTCCAGGACTTCAAACTTTAACCAATTAAAATAAAGTACCTGAAACTGTTAAAGGCAGTTAAAGTCTGAAGTCTGAAGAAGGGTCTCGACCCAAAACTTCTCTCCAGAGATGCTGCCTGTCCAGCTGAGTTACTCCAGCTTTTTGTGCCTATCTTTGGTTTAAACCAACATCTGCAGTTCCTTCTTACACACTAACATCCTGGTGAATCTCTTCTGCACCCTTTCCAACCAGGAAGCAGTGGAGCAGTAGAGATCTCCAACTTGACTTATGTGTAATTAACTCATTGATTTATTCTCTGTAAATCCTCTTCTGACTTTTTTCCTTTGTGTTATCAGCAGAAAGGTCAACTTCATAGTTAGTTACAACAGGAAGTCATATAAAAGAGCTTTGTAAACTTGTACAGAGTTTGGTATGGCAGTCAGTACAAACCAAGAACCATCCTGCAGTAAAATAAAAAATGTTTATTGATTTCACAGGACTGGCAAACCAGTGTGCTGTAAACATGGATATCAGCTTGACCACATTCAGCTAAAAAATCAAAGGGCTCAAATCGCAGATGTCAATTAATCTTTTTTTTTCCCATTTAGCTCCCATTCACGCAGTTGAGTTGATTAAAAAGTGGGATGGATCCACTCTACACAACTACAATCCATTGCAGAAAGCTTTTAATTCAGCAGAATATTGGAGAAAATGGTAGCACAGGAGATTTCTGCAGCAGCAATATGATTTGAGGACTTTTTAAGGACATGTGCTACAAAGTGGAAGGGGGGGGGGGGGGGGGGGGGACAGTAACATAAAAATTTGCATTGCTGCTGTAAAGCTCCAAAACTAGCTGATCTTGGGGCTTAGTCCTTTTATGTCAGAGTATAATGGAATACTCTGCAACAGCACCTAAGAAACATCATCATCCAGGATGAAGACTACTTGATTGACAAACCCATGCACTATCCGAAGCATTCAGTCACTCCATTGTCACTGCACAATGGATATCGTGTACACAATCTACAAAGTGCACTCCAGCTGCTTGCCTAGGCTACTCTAAGAGCATTTAGCAAATCTCAAACTCCACCATACATCCTGACATGGAAATGTATCACCATTCCCTTAAACTCACTGGTTCTAACTCTTGAAACTCCCTATCAGCAAATAATGTGAGAGTATTTTCACTGCAGAAGAACATAGGACATTCCTAAAGATTGTATAGGAAGGATCTGTAGATGCTGGTTTACACTGAAGATAGACATAAAATTCTGGAGTAACTCAGTGGGTCAGGCAGCATCCCTGGAGAAAAGGAATAGGTGACATTTCGGGTCCCGAAACATCACCTATTCTTTTTCTCCAGAGATGATGCCTGGCCCGCTGAGTTACTCCAGCATTTAGTGTCTACACTCCTAAAAATGTTCATCTTTATCTATAGGGCAGTTTGGGATGGGAAATAAATATTGACCGTGCTAATAATTGACTTATTGAAAAATTAATAAATTAATAAACACAACTCAACATTGTAGGAGAAAGGCAATTGAAACAAAGACTTTTATTGGAGGAAGAGATGCTTCGCTGTGACAAGCTTTACTCCAGTCTTTGGAGTCTGAAGAGGTATCATCCACCTGCCAATTTCAGATAATTTAATGGGAAACCTTGATGAATTAGGAGATTGGGAGTGAGATCAAGTACAGTTGTGGCCTACACAGTGGTTAAAATAATCACAGTCTTTATGAATGTGAGACTGTAACATAGAGGAAAGATATAGGAGTCTTTGGTGTACAGATTGGGGGGTGAACATAGATGCATAGAGGCATTGAAGTTTGGGTTTATAAATCTGTTAATTAAAAAAATTAATCTTTTCCATAGTTTCCGTTTGACCACATATGACTATCTCCTCCGCTTTCTTGAAAGCTTTGATCGATCTATCCATCCATCCATCAATCCATAACTAAAACTCTGATCTTGTGCTCTTCCGGTTTGCGCGGTTTTTCTATTTGCACAAAAATGATATGCGATAGCGCTACGATTTTTGCTAGGTTACTCACTGTTCTTCTGTGCTGCGAGTGCAACAAGTTTTGTTCTGTTCGGTGGTATATTGTAAAAGTTATCGAGGTTTAAAATCTTTAAAAACGCCCGTGCGCAGATTCCTTCAGTCAGCGCCACGCAGATTGTTATCTTCTCCTGTCAGTCAATGCCATGGCCGGGATGGCGACGCCCCTTCCTGCCCCACCGGCGATGGCCTGTTCCGCGTCACTCACAAACTCCTCTCTCCCTTCCTCCCAATAACTTGGCTATCATCTCCCCCACCACCGGCGGCGGCCGCAGGGGGGGTGGGGTCAGTGGAGGCCCAGGTCCCATCTCTCTCCCCCTCATCACTCACCCCTCTCCCCCGCCCGCCCTCTGCAGCAATGGCGGTCCCGTCTACCCGTCCCCCAGGTCCGTCTCCTCCACCGCCGCCGTCACGGTAACTCACCCTCACGGCCTTCTCCGAGATCTTCTCCACCAGCTCATCAAAACTCGTGGTGCCCACCATGACGAACACCGACTCCACCCCCCCCCCCCCCCCACGTCCTGGCCTGACGGCAACAGCGAGCAGGCAGGCAGGTGGGCAGGGCGGGGTCGGGCCGAGCGGCAGCAGCGGGCAGAAAGGCAGGGACGGGCCGAGCGGCAGCAGCGGGCGGTCGGACAGGATGGGGACGGGCAGAGTGGCGGCTGAGCCAGAGTGGGCAGAAGGAGAGGGGGAGAGTGAGTTGGGTTGCAGGGTGGCCAAGCAGTTTTGCGCGGAGTTTGAGTAACTCACACACACACACACGATGCAAACTGGTCCAATCCTCAAGTCAACGGGATTTAAACCACAGCTAACAATGACTGACCTGTGGAGGAAGGAAGTGCAGATGCTGCTTTTTATGGATGGAGGGAGGGAGTGACTGAGGGAAGGGAAAAGGATAGGGAGGGAGAGGTGAGGGATTGGGGGAGGGGAGGAGGAGAGGGGAAAGAAGAGAGAGGGTGAAGAGGAGGGGCAGGGAGTGCTGGGGGATGAGGGCAACTGAGTCGTGCCTGCGCTGTTGGGGGCTATGCATGAGTGGTGCAATATTGCGTTGGGGGATGGGTTGCATAGGGGGAACGGTGTGAGTGGTGGAATATTGCATTGGGGAACAGGTTGCGTTGGGGGACCAGGCCTCCCGTGTGACAGGGACCCAACGGGTCCCACTTAGTCCTACTTATTCTTTTAAACATGAGTACACCCCATCCATCTTTGTTTGGTGATAACATATGGGATGGACCCTCATTGAGAGGCCTGAACCATTGGTTTGGGAACTATTTAAATCCTACCTTTGATAAAAATCAGGAATGTAAAGATAGTGATTGTAAAAGTAACCGATAATTGCCATATCCAACTGTTTCACCAATGTCCGTCAATGAAGGAAATCTGCAACCCTTACTCCGTTTTGGTCTACATGTGTTTTCAGACTCATGGACTCGGTTGGCTCTTAATTTCCCTGTGAACTGACATAGTAAGCCATTCAGTTCAAGGAGCAATGAGGGCTGAGCAACAAATGCTGGCCTTGCCAGTGATTTCTCTATGCTGTGAATGTATAAAATATACCGAGTGATAATAATTCTGGAGATCTCTTCAGGCCTGTAATTGTAAGGTCCAACAGATATATCTTAAAACACACTTTCCAAATGATAAAGTCCTTGGTTCATTTGATGTCTAATTCAATGATGCCTAAATAAATAATTAACATTGAATGCAGACTCCAATCAATCATCCTGATAGATTGTTCAATACATTACCCCATTTGAATGCTTAGTGCATGCAGATAACTGTGTGCCTCACTGAAGTGTTATGCTTGTCTTGGTATTCTGGAGGATATGTTATGTTGCTGTGTCATGATGAACAATGAGGAGATGAGGAGGAATTTCTTTAGTCAGAGGGTGGTGAATCCGTGAAATTCTTTGCCACAGAAGGCTGTGGAGGCTAAGTTAATGGATATTTTAAAGACAGAGATAGATATATTCTTGATTAGTACGGTGTCAGGGGTTATGGGGAGAAGTCAGGGGTTAGAAGGGAGATATAGATCAGCCATGATTAAAAAGGCAGGGTAGACTTGATGGGCTGAATGGCCTCATTCTGCTCCTATCACATGAATTTATGACAATGTTTATGATAAATTCTGGATGCCCACATTTCACTTGGTCTTCAGGGCTGATCTGTCCCTTTGCATGTCTACATATTACTTGAACGACAAAACAATTTTCTGGAGGAATTAAGCGGGTGAGGCAGCATCTGTAGGGGAAAAAGGAATTGAAAACATATTCCCCTTTCCACTCAAGATGCTGCGTGACCCATTGAGTTCATCCCAGCAGATTGTTTGTTTGTCAATATTCCAGCATTTGCAGTCTCTTATGCTTCTATAACACATTATTGTTTGGCTGAGAATGGTGCTTGAGGTGCTGTAAGCATCATCCACACGTGTTTATCTAAAGTGTCTGCACTCAGTACAAAAGTGTCTGCACTCAGTACTCAGTTCCGGAAGTGGCGGCGCTGTTGAACAGCTGCAGCTCGCCTGCAGTCCGTCTGTTTTTACTTTTGTTGTTGTTTTCTTTTGTCCTGTTTTAGTTAAATTTTAGTTTATTGGGTTGTGTATGTGGGGGTGTGGGTGGGGGTGGGGGGGGGTGAAACATGATTTTTGTCTCTTCCTTCGGGGGAATGCGACTTTTTCTTGTCGTATCCCCCTTCTGTGCCTCCGTCTGCGCTGAGTCCTAATGGTGGAGCTGGCGGCCTCCAACTGCGACCGACCTCGAGGCTCCGGAGGCAGAGCCAGGACTTACCAACGCGAGGCTGGCCCGACTTCGGGGCTGCGGTGGCGTTCCGGCGGTGGCGACCAAAGACACTGGTGGCGACCTGAATCTGGGGCTCGGCCGCGGCTGGCCCAGTGGACAACATCGTCAGGAGCTCGCGGGTCACAGGTGGGTGACCTGTTTTTTCTGGAGCTCCCGCAACTACAGCTGCGTCCGCTGGACTGGAGGGCGGCAGCTTCGACCACCCCGGACCGCGGAGTTTGAACCGGCCCGTCGCGGAGCTCGGATCAGCCGCGGGACTGACTTACCATCACCCGGCGGGGTCACAACATCAGAAGCCTGGATCGCCTCAGCGCAGAGGGAGAACAAGGAGTGAAGAGACAGAGACTTTAAGACTTTTGCCTCCATCACAGTGAGGAGGTGCCTGGTGAACTCACTGTGGTGGATGTAAATTTGTGTTTATTGTGTGTTTTGTTATTTATTATTGAAATTTCGTTCAGACCGAAAGGTCTGAATGACAAATAAAGGAATCTAATCTAATCTAATCTAAAAGCCGTGAGGGCACTTGTACTTGGCAAACACATCAAGTCTGATATCTGCAAATGGAATTTGGACAAAACGGAGTCTTAACTATCTGACTTGAACCTTGAAGAATAGTTTCTGCATGAGTCATGTGAGGTTGCAATGATTCAGAATTCCTCTTTGTGATGTAAACAGAATACCTCACCTCATGAAGTCTCTGTTGAAGAATAATGGTGAAGAACCATCTGGCAGAAGGTTACCATCTGAAAGTTTGGTAGACAGCTGCTCACAAGAGGAAGTTTGAAGGTGTCTCCAGTCCATGAATACAGACCTACTAGTGACTGTCATTGCAAACCATTGGTGGCCCCTGAAGACTGCCAAGAGCAGCATGTGGCACTCTGTGCAATCATATCTCCTGGTGAAGAAATCCTGATTTCAGCCACATTTGACATTGAAGAACAATGGCACAATAATTAAGTAACTGGATTCATGATCCAGAACTTCGTCCAATGATGAAAAGGTCATTGGCCCAAAATGTTAACTGTTTCTTTCTCTCCACAGATCAGCTGAGTATCTCCAGCATTCTCTGGGTATGAACACCTGACTGAAGGACACCCTTTGCAACCGATTGAGCTCCAATAAATATTATTAAATTCAAACGAGAATCAGTCTTGAAAAAAAGTTTTCTGTTATCTTCCCCACATTAATCAGATACTATTGTCTCTGAAGAACACAGGCCGCTAGTTTTACTATGGGAGACCTGTGTGGACCAACTGGCTAGAGTATTCAAGGACATCTTTAACCTCTTGCTTCTGTGCTCTGAGGTTCCCACCTGCTTCAAAAGGGCATCCATTGTACCGCTTGCCCAACAAGAGCACTGTGGCCTATCTCAATGACTACCGTCCAGTGGTACTTGCATCCACTGTAATGAAGTGGTTCAAAACGTTATTTATGGCAGGAATCAATTCCTGCTTCAGAAATGAATTGGGTCCACTTCAGGTTGCCAATCACCATAACAGGTCAATAGTAGATGCTTTCTTACTGGCTCTCCACTCTGTTCTAGACCATCTGGATAACAGGAATACATACACCAGGCTGCAGTTTGTGGTTTTGTACATTAGAAATTGTGTCTCATGCACAGATAATTGAGTTTTTTGAAGAGATGACTAAGAGGTTTGATGAGGACAGGGAGGTAGATGTACATGGACTTTAGCAAGGCCATTGACAAGGTCCCGTGTGTTAGGCTGGTCTGGAAGGTTAGATCACATGAGATCCAGGATGAGCTAGCCAATTGGATTTTTAAAAAATTGGCTTTGTAGAAGGTGCCAGAGAGTTATAATGGAGGGTTGATTTTCAGATTAGGAGCCTGTGACTAATGGTGTGCTGCAAAAGTTAGTGCTGGGTCCTCAGTTGTTTGTGATAAAATTAATGACTTGATAATCATAGTGATAAATCATCACTACCAATATTTCTCCTCACAGCATCCTTTACGTTCAACACTGACCTTCTCTTACATGAAGATGTATTGAATGGTCAGCACAAGCAGCAATAACGATATCATTTCTCACCTTCCAGTCAATCCAACGCAAATTACCTGAACTAGTTGTAACAGGGCACTTCTTCACCACTCTTAACCTGCAATGGGATACTATGCCTCAAACTCCCTGTGGATATTAAGTCTGTCTAAAAGGGAATTATTTTTAAGTTCAAACCATTTGCAATAT
>CM075986.1:13412106-13566333 GCA_038087875.1 Malacoraja senta
ACACTACCTTGATGACATAGAACACAGAACAATACATCTCAGGAACAGGGCCTTCAGCCCACAATGTATGTGCCGAACCTGATGCCGAGATAAACTTTTAGCTGTCTGCACTTGCATCTTTATCCCTCCATTCCCTGTATAGCCGGTGCCGATCCAAAACCTTCTTAAACACCACTATCACAATATTTGCCTCCACCGGCATCCCAGGCAGTGCATTCTAGGCACTGAACACCGTCAGTGTAAAAACACCGGCTGCACAGATTTATTTTAAACTTTGCCCCTCTCACTTTAAAGCTATGCCGTTTAGTATTTGATATTTCCATCTTGGGAAAGATTTTGACCGTCTACCCTGGCTATGCTTCTCATGATTTTATATACTTCTGTCAGATCTTCTCTCAACCTCCGACATTCCAGAGAAAGAAATACAGGTCTGTCCAACCTCTCCTTGTAGCTAATACCCTCTAATCCAGGCATCATTATGGTAAACTACTCTGCACCATTTCCAGAGCCTCCACATCCTTCCTGTATTGGGGCTCCAGAACCGCACGTAATACTCCAAATGAGGTCTAACCAAAGCCCTATAAACCTGCATCAGAGCACCGAAACAGGCCCTTCAGCCCAAATTGTTTATGCAGACTAAGTTGCCCCATTTAAGCTAGTCCCATTTGCCTTTCATTTGGTCCATATCCCTCAAAACCTTTCATATCCATGTCTATT
The DNA here is from genome assembly GCA_038087875.1 of Malacoraja senta. Classification (NCBI taxonomy): domain Eukaryota; kingdom Metazoa; phylum Chordata; class Chondrichthyes; order Rajiformes; family Rajidae; genus Malacoraja; species Malacoraja senta. Next base: position 13,412,824 of record CM075986.1, read on the forward strand.
AAATGTTCTTATTGTACCTACCTCAACTATGACTTCCTGATTCTTATACTCAATGCTTTGATCAATGAAGACAAATACCATACATCTTCTTTACCACTCTATCTACTTGCATTGCCACTTTCAGAGAGTAATTGGACTCCAAGATCCATCTGTCCATCAATGTTGTTAAGAGACTTGCCATTAATTGTATATGTTCTCCTTATGTTTTAAATGTACCCAACAATAAGCTGAAACAGCCTAAAACAATAAATAACAACATCTCCATGCAAATGTTTGCAGCATGAGCAGTTTTAAAGCTGGAGTAATCCATTCCTCATTTCCATGAGCTCCCAGAGAACACAGATTCCAGTAAACCAGCTGTCACAATGTAAAGATTTCCTTTCATTTTGAAACCTGCTTAGCTATGCTGACTGAAAATACATCTCCACAATGTTAATTTTTTCTGCGCACTGTAAGTGTTGGAACATGTGCAACAGAAGCAAGCTCGCCTCTGTAATATCATCAAGGTCAATGTAAATACCAAGTAAAAGCAGTAAAGTGACGCATACTGTGATTGCTTCACTGGGTATCTATCTATCAACTGCGGCACCATGGTTGTGTCAGCATCTGCTGGCAAGCTGAGCTCTGGACTGCTCCAAATCCAATCGAGTTTGGGAAAGGATTTCCTCAATGTGCTCAATTCTTCTCACAGACTTTTCTCGGAGGTTAGATAATTCATTAAGTACATCCATATATATCTACGGTAGACAAAATGTTTAAAAAGGAACTGCAGATATCTACTCTGGTTTTCTTAAATCGGCAGCCCCATAACAAAGGCTTCCAGAAAGTTGGTGCACTAGGCTCCCCTGTTTTGTCTGCATTCTGCTTGATTCATGAATCTTACACAAGAAGCAGCAGATGCTGGAATCTTGAGCAAAACCCAAATTACTTGAGGAACTCTGCAGGTCAGGCAGCATATGTGGGTTAAGCTGCGGTATATGACAGTGGTGCTGTTGTGGAACATGTTTCAAGCTGCATTTGTGAGCAAGGAATTTGTGCCTTAACCTTGACAAAATGATAGGGCCATGAAGAGGCACCTGCTTTTCTTCTCTGATGCAAACATTGTATCCTTCTGGATGCAGGCATGCTTAAGGCTCTGTCCCACGGGTTTGCGGTCGTTGGCGGTGAAGCGCGGCGTCGCCGGAAGCGGGGACCGCACGGCAACCACGAGAGCGCCGCACAGATGCTGCGCGGGGGGCCAAGTACGGCTGGTTCCACGAGCTTGCGGTTTCGGCTGATGACGTCTTTCGGATGGCGGGGCTGTGGCGGCGGCCGTGCCGCACACGTGCCTCACTGGCGGAGGCTGTGGCGGTGAAGTTTCAACTCACGGCGCTCGTGCCACACTGGCGGCGGCTGTGGCGGTGACCGTGCCGCACTCGTGCCTCACTGGCGGCGGCTGTGCGGTAGGAACATATTTTTGGACAGTGTTGGTTTTTTTTTAGCACCGTGCGGGGTTGGGAACAACGCCGCACGGCCCCGGCACTGTGCGTTTGACCGAGCCCGCGGTCTCTGGTGGTCCAGGAGCGGTAGATAGTTCCTGTTTCGCCGCCAATGACCGCAGACTCGTGAGACAGGCCTTTAAGTTCTATGTTGGTAAAATAAGTGAACTGGGTGCATGATCCCCTCCACTGCACTCTATCTATATCAGCCATCTTGATATACAGCTCCACATTTAACATAAAGTGCTGTAGTTTGGTGAAGTGGTGTATTTTAAGGGAAGGAATGCTGAAAACAATCAGCATGCGATTCAGTCAGTCTTTTTCTTGCGTATGGAGTGCACAGCCTAAAGTTGTAGTCAACTTGTTCTACTTGATCTATTTGTTTGTGCACGTCAGGTTGATTGCATTAGTCGAAACAGGGTGGACCACGTGAAGGTTGCAATCTCCCACCCCATTCAGTCAGTAGGCAATAGGGTAAAATAGAAGCGAATAAATATCAAAATAATGTAAGAGAAAAGAAGCGAGTATGGGACAAGTAAAACAAACAATGAAGGTGTGAATGAGAAAAACAGAATGACAGAATGATTAGCAGAGATTAAGGTGGAAGGGTTTGATCTTATAGCCAAAGGGGGAGAATGGCTTGACATAAGGAAAAGGAGCAGGAGAGGGCCATCTGTACTCTTGATCAATGGCTCCTAAACTTTTGTCATCCACGATTTTATGACTAGCATTATTCTTTTAGCTGTCATTTTCCAAGATGATCTAATTTTTCCTATTTGCAATTTTCTTATAATTGGTGAAAAATTGAGTTTTAATCTGTTCATAATTACAATTTCACATTATCCAATTGTTCCAGTTTCATTTAAACATACTAATTTTCTATTATTCTAATGTTCTATTATTTATCACTCTATTATTATAATTGGCTGTGCTTTATTAAGCAGATGTTAATTTTATGAAATTATAACTGGTTTAGTGTTTTAACCAGATTCCAAACTGAATTAATTATTTGACGAAAATGTCAAAATGAACTAATTTATCAGACTGTCATATCACCAAGTTGCCAATTCTTTTTTAACAACTCATTTCTCAGAATCAAGACTTGCTATTTTGTGCAATATGATCTAATCTTACAGATGGGGAAAAAAAATGCATTTTGGAAGAAGAGTAAAATCCAGATGGATTGAAATAGTTTAGAGGAATATGGGCCAAATGCAGGCAAATGGGACTGGCACAGATAGAGATCTTAGTCGGCAACGACAAGATGGGCCATTGGGGCGGTTTTCGTGCTGTATAAATCTATGATTCATTTAGCGTCTGAAAAGCACCACAACCATTACTCTCTTAGGATCTGGCCATTCTGTGCATGCAGGCAGTGAATATATAATTCCAGGCCATAGCCCTAAAGTTGCATCTTTGTTTTTTCCTACTTTTTCTTTCATTTTTTCCTATGCTAAACTCACTGCGCCTGCTGAATCCTGGTTAAGCAATGTGTTTAATTTTAAATTAGCACACAAAACCGCGTGGCCAAATAAGACTAACTGCATCCACAAGTTTGCAGGAGACTTTGGCGGGCTGCATCATGAACAATGACGAGGAGTACAGAAAGGAGATTGAGAACTTAGTATGTTGGTGTCAGGACAACAATCTCTCCCTCAATGTCATCAAGACAAAGGAGCTAGTTAACAACTTCAGGAGGCATGGTGGATTACATGCCCCAATCAGCATCAATGGTGCCGAAGTGGAAATGGTTGAAAGCTTAAAGTTTCTTGATGTAAATATTACCAACGATCTGTTGTGAACCAACCACATTGAAGTGACAACCAAAAAGGCACACCAGCTAAATGAATCTGCAACTGGTCCAGAACGCCGCAGTGAGACTCTTGACGGGCACCCGAAAAAGGGACCACATCACCCCGATCCTGGCCTCTCTCCACTGGCTCCCTGCGCGGTTCCGTATAAACTTCAAGATCCTCCTCCATGTCTACAAAGCCCTCAATGGGCTTGCCCCCACCTACATAAAAAGTCTTCTCACCCACCACTCCACCTCCAGGCCCCTCAGATCGGCCGACTTGGGGTTGCTGAATATCCCGCGGTCTAGGCATAAGCTCAGGGGCGACCGCGCCTTTGCGGTTCCAGCCCCTAGACTGTGGAACAGCATCCCCTTTCCCATCAGAACTGCCCCCTCCATCGACTCTTTTAAGTCAAGACTAAAAACTTATCTATACTCCCAAGCCTTTCCTGACGTCCTCTGAGTGAGGGCTACATGTATATATGTATGTCGTTTGTTTTGTTTGTGCTATTCTTATAACAAATGTAAAGCACTTTGGCCAACAAGAGTTGTTTTTTAAATGTGCTATATAAATAAATGTGACTTGACTTGACTTGACCAGCGCCTCTACTTCCTCAGGAGACTTAGAACATCACCATGTCTTCAATAGGTCTACCAATTGTACTGGAGTTTGGATTCATGTATAGTATTATCTGATTTGATTGAATAGCATGCAAAACAAAGCTTTTGTTGTTACTATTGTCTCTTACACGTGACAATAATAAACCTAAGTGCTCACTTGTGTTTGCAAATTTCATCATTGTTGCATTGCTTCCTATCTCTATAATCTTCTCCAATCTCAAACTCTAGCCTCTCATAATTGCAGCTTCTCCTTCCACATTTAATCATTGCATTTTTGGTAGCTAAGTCTTCAACTACCAAGTGCCTAGTCAGGAATTCCTTTCCCCAACCTCTATTGCATTATTTAAGATGCAACTTAAAATCTACCTTAACTAATATATTCTTTGATGTTTATTATATTGCTCAGCTTTAGTACTTGTTTGATAACAGTCAAGTTTATGTCCACAGATTATTTAGTTTTGTTAAAATGACGGTACCAATGAAATCCGCCATAGATCCAGCAGTAATCGTTCTGGCTTCATTGTGCAACTAGTCATACGTGCTGGCACATAGAATTTGTACACCGCTGACATGCAGAAATATTGCTTAGACCAGCCTTAAGGTATCCTGTTGTTAATGAGCAGAGCCGATCAAGATACATGGCGGCCTGCTATATGCCATGCAACCTTGCTGTCATGGAGGGGTGGTCACAGCTCTTATTACCTATTGAAAAAGCAAGCAGAAGGTAGTCATGATGAGGAACAGTTGCACCTGAAGGATGAGGAAAAGAATGAGGGAGGAAGCAGCAACCTACAAAGTCTCCCTCTGTCTCGGCTGTTCTTGAACCCCCATACACCATCAGTCCCACTGTCCCTTGGATATTGATCAGCATATTTTCCAGTTGACTATATGCTGAAAAAATAATATACCATAAACATTCTAAATCAATGTAAGCATGGTGCGGACCACCAATTTTTCAATTAATCACCAATGCATTTTGGTTAGTGGTTGCCTTCGGTGTTCCTTTGGCCATCATCATTCTTTTACACAGCAGAATCCCAAAGATTAGAACATGGCAGGAATCTGGTGCAATTCAGCAGGGAAGAGTAAACACAGTTGGAGAACAATTTTGGGCATCTTTGGCTCAGAAGGTCTTTTTTCAGACTCTACTAGCTACGCTAGGATGGCTGGCAATCATAAGGACACCGTTAGTGGTAGAAGGGTGAATGCTGACATCCTGAGAGAGGCCAGCAGTTCATGGTATCAGAGAGTTTCAACTATGTTTCTGGTATATGCTGCATGCTCCTGGAAAAGCAAAAATACCGAAATTGTTGGAAATGCTCAGCTGGTCAGGCAGCATATGAAGAGATATAAACAGAACTCGTTTTACAGATTGATAACCTTTAACCAGAATTAGGAAAAGTTAGAAATCGAACATCTTTACATTGCAAGGAATGTCAAAAGGCAAATAAAGGGAATATCTTTAACAGAGCAGAGCCGAGAGACTCAAAAATGCAAGTGGAGTTGGTGCTGGTTGAAAGTGGGTGATAAATGCTAGTAGCGAAAGGGTGATAAAAACTGCAGCTGACCTGTCTGGAAAATATATAAATTAAAGGAGATGAATGAGAACAGAGGACAGAGAGAAAAAAAACGATGGTGAATCTGAGACACTGAGGTTGTTGAAAATCTGAAATAAAAAGGAATGCTAGAAATACTCAACAGGATCTGTGCAGTAAAATAATGGAGAAAACTTCAAAGGTCCATGATTTTTTATTTGAACTAGCTGAGATCTGACACAAACTAGAAAGGCTGGTTATTTGAAATTGTTGAATTCACTGTTGAGTCCTGAGGGCTGGAACATCCTGACTGCACGTTGTGATGCTGTTGCTTGATAGTACATTGAGCTTTATTGGAAAAGAGAGTTAGAGAGGTCAGAGTGACAGTAGGATGGTGAATTAAAAAGACATGATTGGATGACTGCTTTGTAGAACATTTTTATTCAGTATGCACTCGTGACCCTGAGCTTTTGGTTGTGTCTCATTACATTTCTTGGTTGATGCAGAATGTGCGGAAGAAAGCCAAAGGATAAGTAGTTAAGAATTGGAAAGATCAGTAGCAAGTGACATGAGGTACAGATTTTTACAGGAAGAACACAGGATTAATTAAGGAGTAGTATAGAAGAAAAATTAAAATCTCCAGATGCTTAATTATGGTTGGAATTAATTAAGGTATCGAAAGGGTGTGCAGATGTGGCAATTGGCATCTCTTGTTGACCAGCTGCAGAGCAAAACAGGTTTCAGACACGTTATCTCCTAGAATGTGTTTATTGTCTGGGAATGCGTAGCGTTGGGAACAAAACACAACAGCAATAGTTGGGTAGACCAGCCACGCCCCCTGCCGCTAGTAGCGCAGAAACGTTGCAGACAATGGGGGCTTATGATTGGCTCGGGGAAAGGGCAGTGGTGCAGTATGCTTGAAAGATGAGATAGAATAATGTCAAGATGCCTTTGTATTATGTTTGACTTGTATTAACCATCTGTTGTTGAATAAGATTAACATAAACAAAAAGTATATTATGACTAATGAAATAATTAATACCCATGTAGTAGATAGTAATAACAGGAAAACATATAGCCAAGGACGAAGTATATTTTCGTATAATTGTATCTAACAAACAAAAAAGTTGTTTACTGCATTGTACAACTGTCGGCTAATTCTGCTGCAAAGACAGACAACTGGTGAACAGTTAACTGCCGCCATCTCTCCATGATATCATACAATAAAGCCTCGTGAAGCGAAACTCGAAGTCTCAGTTTTTCCTTTAATTTTCGTCTGTCAATTTCCTCGACAAATAGGAAGATTTGTTTAATGAGGAACGAATCAAGGGGATAATTTTTCTCTTTGAACATGGAGGTAATGATGCTACTTGGAATGAATAAGATTGGAACACCCATATGCCAAGAACGCATCCCAACATCTCTACTTTCTGAGGAGGCAGAAAATTTGGCATGTCTTCAATGACTGTTACAAACCTCTACAGATGTACCATAGGAAGCACAGTGTCAGGTTGCACCACAGTTTGGTATGGGATCAGCTCTGCCCAAAACTGAAAGAAATTGCAGAATTGTCGATGTAGCCCAGTCCATCACACAAACCAGACTTTCCACCATTGACTCCATCTATATTTTACGCTGCTTCGGTAAAGCAGCCAACATTATCGAAGACTTGCCCCAACTCAGTAATTCTTTCTTCTCCCTGGTCTGGTCTGGCAGATGATACAAAAGCTTCAAAGCACCCACCACCAGACTCAGGAACAGCTTCTTCCCCTCTGTTATTAGGCTTTTGAATGGTCCTTCCATAAGCGAGACCATAAACTTGAGATTGACTTGATTGTATTTATATATAGTACATCTGATCTGTTTGGAAAGCATGCAAAACAAAACTTTTCACTGTACGTCGGTACATATGACAATAATAAACCTACAGCCACACCTAAGAGGCATGGGACTTGATGATAATTTCTTTGTTTTTTCCACCAACTTGTTTATTCATTCTGGCAAAATTGGACAGCCTGAATTACCATTTCTGACAAAAGGGATCAATAAGATTATTCCGACCAAAGAAGGGTTCCAACCGGGAACATTACCTATCTATGTCTAAAGAAGGGACCCGATCTGAAATGTCACCCATCTGGGTCTGAAGAATTTTCCTGACATGAAACATCACCTATCCATGTTCTCCAAAGATGCTGCTTGATGTACTGAGTTACTCCAGCACCCCTATAGTTTTTTTTGCAATTCCTTGTATCTCCAGATTAATGGGAATGTTGGTTATTTAATGTTAAAAACTTTTATAAAATATTTCAGCAAAAAAGATTTGCACTTCTCCTTTTGGTCTGAGGCCTGAATTGTTGGTTTCATTTGGTGTTAGGTGAATACAATTCAATTAGTTTTTGTGCAACGTTAGCACAGGGAGGTGAAGCATGGCATTCAATGCTTGGGTGAGGGATGCATTAAAACTGTAGGGACCAGAGTACTAAACAAATCAGGCAAAACATTTTCCAAATAGCGGCAATTAAATCAAAATTATGATTGATAGACTTTAATAAATAAATTCAGACAGTGCAATATAGGAGACCCATCATATTTCAAGATTCTTAACAAAAGACCAATCAGTTCCATTACCCTGCTGGTTTCCCTATCTTAACTTCTTCACTTTAAGAGTTTTTTGCTGTGTTTGACTGTTTTTGTCACCTTTTTTGTACATTCTAACAACTTGTTTCACAAAAGAACAGAAAATGCCAAAGGGTGACAGAGAGTTCTGGAGTTGCTTAGTGGGTTAGGTAGCATCTCAGGAGAACATGGATAGGCGATATTTCGGGTCAGGACTCTTCTTCTGACTGATTGTAGGGGCGGTGGTGGAAAGACAGCTGGAAGAGAGGAGGTACAGGACAAAGCCTGGCAGGTAATAGGCTGACACAGATGAGGGTTGGACAAAGTCCAGAGATGAAAGGCATAAGGTGTGAGACTAAAGGATTGAAGAGCTGTGAATTGTGAAGCTGGAGGCTTCCTCCCCCCCCCCCCCCCCCCCAATCAGTCTGAAGAAGGATCCCAACCCTAAACATTGCCTACCCATGTTCTCCTGAGATTCTGACTGACCCACCGAGCTACTCCAACATTGTGCCTTCTTTTTAAAACCAGCATTCTGCAGTTCCTTGTTTCTTAAAGCCAAAGGGTCTTTGATTTCACACAAGGAGGACACAAAATGCTGGAGCAACTCAGCGAGACAGGCAGCATCTCTGGAGAGAAGGAATGGGTGACGTTTCGGGTTGAGACCCTTCTTCAGACTGATGTCAGGGTAGTGGGCGGGACTGAGATAGAATGTAGTCGGAGACAGTAAGACTGATGGGAGAACTGGGAAGGGGGAGGGATGGAGAGAGAGGGAAAGCAAGGGCTACCTAAAGTTAGAGAAATCAATGGTTATAAAACTGGGGTGCAAGCTACCCAAGCAAAATATGAGGTGCTGTTCCTCCAATTTGCGCTGGGCCTCACTCTGACAATGGAGGAGACCCAGGACAGAAAAGTCAGATTGGGAATGGGGGAGGGGGAGTTAAAGTGTTGATCAACCGGCAGATCAGGTAGGTTAAGGCAGACTGAACAGAGGTGTTCAGCGAAACGATCGCCGAGCCTGTACTTGGTCTCGCCAATATCCAGGAGTTGACACCTCGAACAGCGGATACAGTGGATGAGGTTGAAGGAGGTGCAAGTGAACCTCTGCCTCACCTGAAAAGACTGTTGGGGCCCTTGGATGGAGTCAAGGGGGGAGGTAAAGGGACAGGTGTTGCATATCCTGCGGTTGCAGGGGAAAGTACCTGGAGAGGGGGTGGTTTGGGTGGGAAGGGACGAGTTGACTAGGGAGTTGCGGAGGGAACGGTCTCTGCGGAAAGTAGAAAGGGGTGGAGATGGGATGTGGCCAGTAGTGAGATCCCGTTGGAGGTGGCGAAAATGTTGGAGGATTATATGCTGTATGCTGATGGGGTGGAAGGTGAGGACAAGGGGTCTCTGTCCTTGGTACACAAAAATGCTGGAGAAACTCAGCGGGTGCAGCAGCATCTATGGAGCAAAGGAAATAGGCAACGTTTCGGGCCGAAACCCTTCTTCAGACCTGGTATGGAAAACCTCATCCTGGGCACAGATGTGGTGTAGACAGAGGAATTGGGAGTAGGTGATAGAGTCTTTAAGGAAGCAGGGATTTCACACACCTCATTCCACAGATGCTGCCTGACCTGCTGAGACTTTCCAACATTTTCTATTTTTATTTAAGATTTTCAGCTTCTGGTGTGGTTTTTGATTTCCAATTGTTACATGAAAGTTACATCAAAACACTTCCAGTTCTGTTTCCAGTTATCTTAAATAAATTTGAGTCCTTTTGGTTCCTGACACATATTTACAACTATTTATTTTGATTAAAAAGTTGACCACCTCTACAAAATATTCCCATTTCAGGTACTTATCAAGGCTGCACTTTTAAATGTGTTAAGTACACTTGGTGTGAAGTGGAGCTGGAGGCCAAAGATCCTATAGGATCTTTACTGGAGGCTAGCAAACTTGTTTGAGATTCTGCAGCCACACAGTGGGTTCAGTTCCCACATTGACTGCAGCAGCTTTACAGTCAGCTGGTGCTGTCCTCCAGTAACATAAGCCCTCAGTAGGAGATAGTTGAGTCAGGGACTATCGCAACGTTTAAGAAACAGTTAGAGGGACATGGGCCAAACGCAGGCAGGTGGGACTTGTGTCTATGCGGCAAGTTGGCCGGTGCGGGCAGGTTGGGCTGAATCAAGACTAAAAAGACATAGGTCTAAGGTTTAGGGAGAAAGATTGAATAGGAACCTGAAGGGTAACTTTTTCACACAAAGGATGGTAGGTGTATGGAACAAGTTGCCGGTGGAGGTAGTTACTATCGCACCGTTTAAGAATATTTGGATAGGTACATGATGGATAGGGCAGGTTGACAGGGATATGGGCCAAACGCAGGCAAGTGAGACGAGTGTAGATGGGACATAGACAAAGAAGAAGGGTTTCACCCCGAAACGTTGCCTATTTCCTTCGCTCCATAGATGCTGCTGCACCCGCTGAGTTTCTCCAGCATTTTTGTGTACCTGTAGATGGGACATGTTGGCAAGTTGAGCCGAAGGGCCTGTTTCTACGCTGTATGACTCTATGATTAATGATAACGCGGGCTTGGAGAGATCGAGAGACGTACACAAGTTGAGATAATAAATAAATGATAGGGAAATGCAGCAGCGCGCACTCACCGCCAGGCTCAGGCTCCACGTAAACACATCCAACTGGGCCGCAGTGACGGTCACGGCGAGCGCGCTGACGTGAGGCGTCGACCTTATAAAGCGGGGCCGGGGACCGACGTGAGGAGGAAGGGGAGCGTTGGCCGGAGGAGGAACTGAGGAGAAGTGCAGTGCAGTGTCCCCCATCCCTCCCCTCAAGCGTTCAAGATGGCAAGCCGGGTGAGTGTGACACCCTGGCGGGCGTGCGGGCTACAAAGTGGCGTTGGTTGAGTAGAGTAAAGGGCCAAAAAGATTCCCGAGTCAGGCGCTGGCCGGCGGGGCTGAGGTCGGTGCTGAGTGAGGATGCACCAAACACTACTGCAACCCCAAGGGCTGCTTTCCTCGTTACCACCCACCCACTCACCTGCTTCCCTGGTCACCGGCAGTAGCTGCACTGCACACAGTTGGGTTAGAAGAGGGAAGGGTGGAACTGCAGAATTTAGCCTTCTAACTAGGCTTCACACGTATACTCCCTGCTGCAGGATGCTTGCTGCGTTTGACAGCTGGTCTGATTGGGCAGAGAGAAATAAACTATCAAAATTGTACGATTATATGAAACGTGTCATGTTGCATTGCACCAATGTGGTTTTATTCCACGGTTTCTGCAGCTTTAAAATGGTATTTTGGAGATGATGATTGGTTATAATGGGGTTAATCTCTGAGTAAAATCCGATCAACGTTTTGAATTCTGTTTAGTGTAAACACCCTTGTAATGTATTGATCAGATGAAAGGGTTTAATTTCTAAATACCGCAGATGGTTTTAAAGATGAACCAACAGTGACTTGGTAAAGGGAAGTTTATATGTGCGTCAAAAATGCTCATCACCTTTTTGAATGTATTTTTTCATCCCATGGGATCAGAATCATTATTCAGCTAATTTTGTTTGTGGCAAACTTACATAATGAGTGTCTGTGGACAGGGTTCTTGGACATCAATTTCCACACACAGAAATTATTTCACACCATGTTGCATACTTATGCTTCTCATTCATTCTTATTCTGCCTGCTTTCAAATTTAAAGTAAACATGCTTGTGCTATTTTGCATAAATACTGTCTATAGGAACTTGTATATTACCCATTTTCAAAAATAATTGAACAAACAATATCTGAAATTCTGCATAAAAGCAAAATGTTGGATGCAGAAAATGCTCGATGCTGACGCTGCGGCATCTGTAATGAGGAAGCGGAGAGAATGTAAATGGTTTGAGAACTGGTCCCTAATACCAGTTATTGAGAAATTTGACATCGGTCTGGCAAAATGTGACAATATTTTACAAATATGGTTCGTGCTTCACTATATTCTAAATGGTTCAACCGTCACCTCGGAACAATAGTCAGTTGATAAATGGTGAATTATTAATTATTATTCTCTGGAATATTTTAAAATTAAAATTGTTGCCTTTATTAAACCCCAATTGGCAGGTGCTGAAAGACCTCCATTAATCTTGTAGCATTTTCTGTTTTGTCCAATTATGGTTAATATTCTTTTTCATGTTTGAAAGTGTCATTTCATTTTTGCTGCCAATTTGACATTTGTTCTGCATCTCTGCCCTGTTGTACCAGATCTCGTTTTAAATGAGGGGCTTGGTTTATTTTTCCTTCTGCTTATAAGATTGTGATCCATTTTACATATTCCCCATTTGAGTTTGGTTGCAATAGTGCATTCTTATGATAATAAGAGTCAAGAATATTTAGTTGTCATATGTACTGACAACAGAACAATTAAATTCTTACTTGCAGCAGCTTAACAGGCTCATAAGAGCAACACACAAATACATCAAATAATAAACAATCAATAATTTAATGAAGTAATACTAGTGTAAAAGAAAAAGCAGTCCATAATGCCCACAAGGATACAATCCATTCATATGCAGATATAATAGAATAATTTGTGTTTTTCTCAATACACTCACCTTGCTTGCTTGCAGGATCAGGAAACAGATAACAGCTTTCAATCACAAGATAGTTTGTAGTATGATTCAATCAAGAAATTATCAATAAAGTGCTGTGGGCGGCAGAGGGGCAGTGGAAAGTATAGTGCTTGTAATTTTAAATTGAAGATCTGCGTTCCATCAAAGACTTTGGCAAAAGACACCACTGGATTTTGCTGGATCTTGGACAATGATGAGAGGGAGAACGAGAAGATCAAGAGTTTAGTATCATGGTGCCAGTACAACAATCCCCCTCTCTTTGGCAGTTCGACAAAGGTCCATGTATTGACTTTAGGAGACTTGCTTCAGTCCACATCAATGGTGCTGATGTGGAGATGGTGGAGAACTTTAAGTTCCTAGGCATAAATATCACCAACAATTTGTCCTGGACCAACCACATTGAAGCCACGGCCAAGAAAGTACATCGTCTTCTTTGGGAGACTCAGGAAGTTTGCCATCTTCAATGACTCCTACCAACTTCTACAGAAGCTTGGGAGAAAGTATCCTTTTGGGATGCATAATTTCTTGGTTTGGCAACAGCTCTGCCCAAGATTTCAAGAAATTGCTGAGAGTCGTGGATGTAGCATCGTCCATCACACAAATCGGCCTCTGCCCCCCACTCGACCCCCATCGCCTCCATCTACATTTCACATTGCTCTCAGGAAAACAGGCAACATAATTAAGGACCATTTTTACTCCGGTCATTCTTCCCTCTCCTGTTGGGCAGGAGATGTAAAAGTGTGAAAGCTCATCCTGTAAGCTAGAGTGTAGTCCCAATCTAGCTCATTGCTAATTACATTTTTTCTTTATTTTCACTTTCTCTGTAACTGAAACGCAATAACACCGTAACACTATATTTTTCTCTTTGCATTACCTGTGGTACTTGTGAAATGGCTTGATTCTACTCGTATCTAATATGATTTGTCTTGCTGGGGCAGCAAAGTGGCATAGAGGTAGAGCCTTACAGCGTCAAAGACACGGGTTCGATCCCGACTACGGGTGCTGTCTGTATGGAGTTTGAAAGTTCTCCCTGTGACTGCGTGGGTTTTTTCCGTGGGAGTGTGAGAGCACCGTGAGGAAATCCACGCGTCACAGGGAGAATGTACAAACTCCATACAGACAGCATCCGTAATCAGGATCGAACCCGGGTCTCTGGCGCTGTTAGGCAGCAGAGACCCACTACGCCACTGTGCCGCCTCTAAGTAAGACCTCTTGTAAGTATTTTCTTTGGTATTCTGTTCCACGCAGTTCTCGAAATAGGTCTTGATATCTTGTCAACATTTCTAGCGCAAAGTAGTATGACAAGGTATGAGTTGTGAAGAGAGAAAGGATGCTGTACTTAGTATGTGGTTGGCAGGTACAAGTCAGTTTTAAACTTGAGCCTTGAATTAATCTAGCACCAGAAGTTTCATACATTTGCAACAAAATATTTCTACGATGGCGCAGCGGTAGAGTTGCGGCCTTACAGCGCCAGAGACCCAGGTTTGATCCCGACTACGGGTGCTTGTCTATACGGAGTTTGTACGTTTTCCCCGTGATCGCGTGGATTTTCTCTGAGATGTTTGGTTTCCTCCCACACTCCAAAATCGTACAGGTTTGTAGGTTAATTGGCTTGGTATAAATGCAAATTGTCCCTAGTGTGTGTAGGATAGTGTTAATGTGCGGGGATCACTGGTCGGTGCAGACATGGTGTGCCGAAGGGCCTGTTTCTGCGCTGTATCTCTAAACTAAACTAAACTAGAACAATTGGGTGCCCACATGGGAGAAGTATTTGTCACAACAATCTGTCTAGACCCCTGATGTGACAATTATGGTTTATTCATTCCTTGGGATTGTCTGTTGCTAAAATAAATAATTGATTGTAGCTTGAACTCTTAGTGTGACATTTTAAAAAGGTGTGCAGGAAATATTTGAGGGATTGCTTAAATTGGTAACTGACCTAGCTTGGATGGAGTGCACTTTGTCCTGACCAGTGATCTTCTGGTTAAGCACCCTGATGTACCGCTTTGTGAATGATCCTATGAATTCATACGCGTTCATGATGTTATACTATGTTGCCTCTTTTGACATTTCGTCATATATTCCCTGTTTTGACTTATGTCATTTAGACAGGTACATGAAAAAGACCGGTTGAGAGGGAATGGGCCAAACGCAGGCAGGTGGGGCTGGCATAGATGGGACATGTTGGCCGGTGTGGGCACGTTGGGCCGAAGGGCCTATTTCCACGCTGCAAGACACTATGACTCTACGGTCAATCAGATTGCTGAATCAGAAAATCCTGCCCCCTGTGTCATTCAGATCCTAGAATTGATACTCACTGGGTTAGTCAGAGCTGCCACTGCATTCTAACAAAATAATAATATGTGGCACACATTTATCGCCAATTAATTACATCTAATTAGAAATTACATGAATGAATCAAGACATATGAATGAATCACAAATTCAAATACATAATTCGAGAGAGCAAAACTCCCTTTAAGTATGAAATCATTCAGTTCTAATTCTGAAAGAATGAGGGGTAAGATCTTTCTGAGCATGAAAGGATAGAAGTCAAGATATTTCTGCTAGTGGGAAAATATCAAAGGGACATAGTTAGAAGATTAGGGACAGTCATTCTGAACTGATGTGTTAAGGAATTTCTTGCAGAGGATGCTGAATCTTTGGAATTCCCAACACCATTGGGTTGTAGAGAGGAGATATTGGGTATTTAGGTGACAGTGGATACAGTTTTGAAAGATTGTGCAATTGAGGCCAGAGGAAACTGCTATTGGGGCCTAGGATGAGGCCTAGGACAGATCTGCCATGATCATGTTAAAGGCAGGGCAGATTTGAAGGACCAAAAGGTCGATCCCTATTTTCTTGTATTATGCTCCTTCAAAAAAACCATTGAATTTGCAGATTCTGGAGATTATACAAAAAGTGATTGAAGAATTTGTCATTGATGAGGGGCAGGCACTATGGCAGAAGCACAGGAGCTGTAGATGAACATTGGGCTGGAATTCCATATTTTTCTTTTAGCCCGATCTACTCTTTAATACTTTTCTGTTATTTACGCTACTTCGTATGGAACTGTTTCTGGATGAACTGGTTATTTCATTCTGAACTTAATCCAACAGCTTCATAGCCACATCTACATGTCCCACGTTAAACATTTATTTCCGAAATTAAAGTTATCAATCGAAGAAACAAAACAAACTTGGCTCTTTTTAGTGTACAGTTGTAATGGAAACAGTTGTATTATATTTGCTGGATGCTACATGATTCATCGTATCATGCATTTAAAAGTGACATTGATCGTGGATCTCTTTTTACATAGATACATAGATACATAGAAAATAGGTGCAGGAGTAGGCCATTTGGCCCTTCAATATGATCATGGCTGATCATCCAACTCAGTATCCTGTACCTGCCTTCTCTCCATACCCCCTGATCCCTTTAGCCACAAGGGCCACATCTAACTCCCTCTTAAATATAGCCAATGAACTGGCCTCAACTACCCTCTGTGGCAGAGAGTTCCAGAGATTCACCACTCTCTGTGTGAAAAAGTTTTTCCTCATCTCGGTCTTAAAGGATTTCCCCCTTATCCTTAAGCTGTGACCCCTTGTCCTGGACTTCCCCAACATCGGGAACAATCTTCCTGCATCTAGCCTGTCCAACCCCATAAGAATTTTGTACGTTTCTATAAGATCCCCTCTCAATCTCCTAAATTCTAGCGAGTATAAGCCAAGTCTATCCAGTCTTTCTTCATATGAAAGTCCTGACATCCCAGGAATCAGTCTGGTGAACCTTCTCTGCACTCCCTCCATGGCTATAATGTCCTTCCTCAGATTTGGAGACCAAAACTGTACGCAATACTCCAGGTGTGGTCTCACCAAGACCCTGTACAACTGCAGTAGAACCTCCCTGCTCCTATACTCAAATCCTTTCGCTTTCTTCACTGCCTGCTGCACCTGCATGCCTACTTTCAATGACTGGTGTACCATAACACCCGGGTCTCACTGCATCTCCCCATTTCCTAATCGGCCACCAATTAGATAATAGTCTGCTTTCCTGTTTTTGCCACCAAAGTGGATAACCTCACATTTATCCACATTATACTGCATCTGCCAAACATTAGCCCACTCACCCAGCCTATCCAAGTCACCTTGCAGTCTCCTAGCATCCTCCTCACAGCTAACACTGCCCCCCAGCTTAGTGTCATCCGCAAACTTGGAGATGTTGCCTTCAATTCCCTCATCCAGATCATTAATATAAATTGTAAATAGCTGGGGTCCCAGCACTGAGCCTTGCTGTACCCCACTAGTCACTGCCTGCCATTGTGAAAAGGACCCATTTACTCCTACTCTTTGCTTCATGTTTGCCAGCCAGTTCTCTATCCACATCAATACTGAACCCCCAATTTTAATCAATAAATATTGCTCATATCATTAGGTCTATGAACTGTGGTTAAACAGATAATTGAAATTGGAGTAAACTATTCCTGCAGCTCAACTGACAAATTCTTTTGTACATAGAAGCCTGAAAGCAATAGGAGCTGTATGGTAGGTTGGGCATAATTTCAATGGGAAAAATAAACTTTAAAGAACCACACCCAGCAATAAAATGTCGAACTTTGCTTCACTTGATCAAAATATTAAAGAAATTAACAAAAAACCTGCTTAATTATACTGGTACAAAGCACGTGGAAAAAAAAAGAGAGATTCTTGAGATGTTAGTGGCTTTGTGCTGAACTTCAGAGAGGCCAAGGCAGGAAAAATTGGAATGGCAAATTGGAAATGACGGAGACTCTATGAACATATTTTGTTTCTTGTCTTCAAGTCAAAAGTAACATCATAAAAAGTGGAAAACCAAAAGAGTATTGAGAGTTGCGAACATAAAATTAATTAATATTAGCAGACATCACCCGGCAAGCCCTGAAATGGAACCCCAAAGGAAAGAGGTCGCCCCAGGAACAGCTGGAGAAGAGGTGTCCAGACAGAAATGTCTGAAAGTGGGCTCAACTGAGGAGATCTCGAAAAAACTGCCAACAACCGAGTGAGGTGGAGGACATTTGTCAATTGCCTATGCTCCCTAGCGGAGCAAAGGGCTTAAGAAGAGAAGAAGAAGGAAAGAGTAAAACTTAATTGGACTATTTTGGGTCTCGACCCTTATCCATGTTCTCCAGTCCTGCTGAGTTTCTCCAGTCCTACTGTTACTCCAGTGCTTTGTGTCTTTTAATTGGGCAAAATACTGACATCTTTTAGAACTGAGAGTCTGCATCCTTTTAGAAGGTGAAGGTGAATCCCAATGGCTTCCTACATTTTGGAATGATTTTGGAAAATTGGATGTTGGGAATGTGACATTGGTATTTGAGGAGGGAGGGAGAGAAAAGAGAACTGGAGGTAGTTTGCAATCAGAATAATATTGCAGTATTTTCAATGATGAAGTGAAGGAGCAGATCTTTCATGCAAGTCCACATCTGTTTAAAGACCAGGTGATCAAAGTTCAGGAGTGGCATGTTTGAGTAAAGAGGATGATCAGAATGGCAAAGTAAGGGAGCCTTCGATGAGCAAAGAGGTTGTAAATTTGGTCAAAAAGGAAATGTATGTAAGGTGCAAGAGGATGCAATCAGGCAGGGCCTTTGAGGAATATAAAGAAAGGAGAAAATAAGTCAACCAGGCCACGAAATGGCTCTGGTGAGTCAAATTAAAGAAAATACCAAGGCTTTTTATATCTACTCTAAAAATACGAGGGTAACCAGGGAGAAGATAGGACCTCTAAAGGATAAAGGAGGGAATTTATGCTTGGAGTCAGGTAATGTAGATGAGGAACTAAGCAAGTACTTTCCATCTGTTTTCACGAAGGAGAAGGACATGGAGAACCATGAGATCAGTGTGGTGAACCCGAAGAATCCTCTCTAATAGCTACTCTCCAGTTCTCTGGGACCTCAGCTATACGTAAGAAGATGCAAAGATCTTCATTAAGATTCCTGCAATTTCTTTTCTTGTCTCTCCCAATAACTGAATAGATCCCATTTGGCCCTGAGAATTTATTCACCTTAATGCTTTTCAACTACTTTATTCCTTGGAGTGCAGGAGAATGAGGGGTGATCTTATTTACTCCCATTCGGAAGAGAATAGGTTAATTATGGGCAGTCAGAACGGCTTTGTACACAGTAGGTTGTCTTGTACTATTTTGCACAAATGTCACTAATTTGCAGGGAATAACAGTCCTGTGTGCGACCACCTCAGCTCGTAGATTCTTTTTTTGCTATTCATCGACTTTGATTTGTAACCCTCTTGTATATGGGTTTTGCATCAGTTCAATGAAAATCTACAGAGCCCATCTGCTTAGCTGTAAGTTAGTTTGTGCCGGTAAATCATCCCTCTTGACTACGGAGTCTCAGACATTCATCATGGAAACAGGTCTTTAGCATGGAAACAAACCCTATGGACCTTTGCTTCTGCATCACTGTAAATGCCCACATTAATCTCATCATCTTGCATTCCCATCGACATAACCCACCTCCCTCCGCTCCTATTCTTTTCCAACCACATAACATTCGGGGCATTTGACCATATCCAGTTAACTTTTACCAACCAGTACATCTTGGTCACATGGGAGAAATCCAGAGAACCTAGGGAAACATCACACAGTCAGTGTTCATCCATCTTTAATATGACAGTCCTGGTTACATTGCCAGTGGGCCACTTCAGCAATTAATTACGTCAGAATTTGACTTCTGTCTGTTTTTTATATACTGTATTGTCAGCTTGGCATCAATTGCTATCATCCTATTTTCTCAGTTGACTGGCGATGACTGGCAATACTTATCTCTCATCTTCATCATCACAAAACAGATTATCTGATTAAGAGAGCCTGCTGCATGCAAATTGGCTTTTGCATTTCATACATTACTAGTGACGATACCATTATTATTTTAATGCCTGTAAACTGTTGCGATATTCTGTAAAAGGACAAGAAAAACACTTTTCCCTCCTACCATTTTTTTCAGTGTCTACTGTATAACGTGCTGTGTAAGTACACGTGTTAAACAGTTTTAATGTGAAGGATATTCTGGAAACACTTCTGTTTTTTTTTAAATAAATAGGTACGTTATTTTGCCATGAATTTTTCAGAACCTGAAATCTTTTTGTACTTGTATAACTGCCAGTGACTTATGTAGCTTTCCAGGAGTCCTTGGTGCTCCTGTGACTTATGTGACTTAATGACTCATTGAAAAAAATAACTAATTGGATTCCATTATTTCCCACAGACTATGCAAGCCGCGCGATGTCCCACAGATGAATTGTCATTGACCAACTGTGCTGTTGTGAATGAAAAAGATTTCCAGTCTGGCCAGTATGTATGATCTTTGTTAAATGTTTGTATGCAGTTTTATTTTATGTCTCAGTGTTTCAGTCACAGTTTGCTAAGATGTCAATTTGAGGCAATTATCTATTGTGAGTACAGGGCTCAAAATTAGCGGTTGCCCGGGTGCCACAGACCACTCAAAGTGCCGCCAGGCAATCTAAACACCGAGTCATTTTGCCCGGCTTGGCAACCAGATACTGGTTTGTACCGAAGATAGACACAAAAAACTGGAGTAACTCCGCGGGTCAGGCAGCATCTCTGGAGAAAAGGAACGCGACGTTTTGTTTCGGCGGCAGCTGTGCGGGGCAAAGATACTAGATGCAGGGTGAGGAAGGGTCGGAGCGAATGACGGGCCCCGAACAGCGGCAGCAGCGGCCCTGAACAGCAGCTCCACCGCCTCCTCCTCCCGCCCCCCGCCCGCCCTAATAAGGGCCTCTGCTTGTAAATCCGCTAACGGCGATAACCGCTTTCAAAACAAACCCTCCCGCACTCTGAGGCCGGGAGGAGGGAGGGAGGGGGAGGCCTCGGCGTGCAGGAGGGTTTGTTTTGAAAGCGCCGTTAGCGGATTTACAAGCAGAGGCCCTTATCAGGGCGGGCGGGAGGATGAGGCAGTGGAGCCGCTGTCGCGGCCGCTGCTGCCGCTGTGCGAAGCCCGTTCCCGCCTCTATTCAGTCCTCACTGACATCCCCTGTGCTCCCCTCCCCATCTACCCCCCCATCTATTCATCCTGCACTGATCACCCTATCCACCTCGCATTGATTCTCCTGCCACCCCCCCCTTTCCCCCCATCCATCCTACACTGGTTCCCAAATTCACCCTGTACTTACCCCTTTCCCATCCATCCTACACTCCATCCATCCTGTACTGATCCCCCATCCATCCTGTACTAATCCACGCATTCATCCCGTACTGACCCACCCTCCATTTATCCTGCACCTTCCCCCTTCCCCTCATTCATCCTGTAGTGATCCCCCATTCATCCTGCACAGACCCTCCGATCCACACTGTACTGACCCCCCCATTCATCCTGCGCTGATCTCCCCCCCCCCCCCATCCATCCAGTACTGATCCTCCCATTCAAGAAGAATGGGAACAGTCTGAAGAAGGGTCTCGACCCGAAACATTGCCTATTTCCTTCACTCCATAGATGCTGCCTCACCCGTTGAGTTTCTCCAGCACTTTTGTCTACCCCCATCCATCCCGTACTGAACGTCCCCATTCAACACCACTGACATCCCCGGTGCTCTCCCCTCACAATTTTACCTACTCCAACCAACACGTACTAATTCACCTGCCTCAATCCATCCATTCTGCACCGACTGCCTTCTAACCTCCCCCCCCCCCCCACCCCCGCCATCTATCCACCCCGCACTGATTCACACACACCCCCCTCCCTGACCCTATTGTGCTGGAAATGTCTTCAGAGCGAACATTGACTATGTTTGATAACGGAATGCAATCAAATGTGTTTTAATTCCGAATGTTATTATTTGTTTTAATCCATAAAGATGGATTAATTAAATTGTGAACACGTGAAACATTAAAACCGCAGTGTTCGATTGTCACTGCTGCTGTTGACACGTTATTACAGAATTCATTTTAACGGCAAATCAATGCTCTTAATATGGAGTTCAGTACTGTAGTTATTTAATGAGCAACATTCACAACTATACGTACGCATATATGTTATCATGGTCCAGGATTTATTGACACAGGTTGATCATACGCTGAATAATCCAACCACATTTTTGTTTGGAAGTGGAAAGAACTAATAGAAATTGCATTAATTGCAATGTGTAAAAAGAGTTGAGATACTGTCTTATAATTTTGCTGCATGTCATTGTGGGATATATCATGTCTTGATTGGTGAATATGTTTAGTTTGTGACTTTATTTGAAGCAGAAATAATATGTGAATGCTTCATTGAGTATAATTCCGACTGGTAACTACGCACTTCGTCCGAGCACATTATCGCACGTGTCATGCAAGCCATCTTAAATGACCACCTAAACTGTAATTTGGCAACCTAAAAAGCTGCCAAGGTTGCCTGGCTGGCAACAGGGAAAAAAAGTTAAGCGAGAGCCCTGGAGTACAGTATCCAGTACAAATAAAAACATTTGCCATTATCTAACTGGGTTGAAAGAATCCTTGAGTGATCATGTGCAACATGTGTAATCTAAAGTTCTACCTGGAGTTCAAAGTATCTGTGTTCCAGATAGTCCAGTCAGTTGGCTTTTTGCCTTCAGACCCCAAGGCTCAAATTAAATTGGATGTGAATGGAAGCAAATCCTTTCTCAGCTGTTTAATCACTTGTGTGATCATCCTCTGCTCCCCCTTGGTTGACCTAACACCTACTGGCCCTTGCTTCATCCTTCCTTATACTGGATATCTTGCCTTTCACGCTTATTCTGATGGACTGCTTTGACCTGAAATGCGGCACTTCATCTCCCAGTCCTTGCCTCTCCCTCCGTGATGCTGCATTCTGACTTGCAACAGTTTTTCTTTGGTTCCAGATTCCAGCATCTGCAGTCTCTTGTGTCTAGATATGAGTGTATGAACGGTTGCTACACCTCCGCTCATCCTTATGGGAATTGCGTGAGAGGAGATGTAGTCAAAGTAGCTTTGGGCTTGTAAGGAATATTAGCAGCTAGCAAACTTAGGCAACTGCAATCTGCTATATTTGCCTTTAACAATGGACTTTGTAGCTGTGATCCTGTTGCTGTCTGAGATTTGGACTTGAGTCATAGAACATAGAACAATACCGCACAGGGACGGGGCCTTCGGCCCACAATATTTGTGCCGAATATGATGCCTAACTGATCTCATCTGTCTGCACAAGATCCTTATCCCTCTATTCTCCGTAGTTTCTTGTGCCTATCCAAAAGGCTCT
Organism: Malacoraja senta; assembly: GCA_038087875.1. Classification (NCBI taxonomy): domain Eukaryota; kingdom Metazoa; phylum Chordata; class Chondrichthyes; order Rajiformes; family Rajidae; genus Malacoraja; species Malacoraja senta. The sequence goes on from CM075986.1 coordinate 13,435,712, forward strand.
TAAACACCAATAATTTATCTACCTCCACCACCACCCCTGGCAATGCATTCCAGGCCCCCACCACTCTCTGTGTGGAAAATAAAAGCCTCGCACATCTCAAAGAAACTTTCCCCCAATCACCTTATAGTTATCCTCTTCACTCGGGGGGTGCCGGGGGGGGGGGGGGGGGGGGGGTGAAGGGGAAGGTTCTGACTATCTACATCTTTCTATAGAACTCATAATCTTATGTACTTCTCTCAAGTCTCCCCTCAACCTCTGTTCTAGAGAAAACAATCCAAATCTATTCCACCTCTGTGATTCCTCCTGCCTCAGTCTGAAGAAGAGTCTCAACCCGAAACGTCATCTATTCCTTTTCTCCAGGGCCTGACCCGTTGAGTTACTCCAGCATTTTATGTCTATCTCCAAGTCTATTCAACTGCTCCGTGGAGCTGAAACCCTCTAATCTAAGCAGCATTCTGGTAAACCACCTCTGCACCCTCTCCAAAGCTTCCATATCTTTCCTGTAATGGGGCGACCCAAATTGTCCGTGAGACATTAATCTGAGATTCTCCAGTGCATTGGACAAGTGGTCTTGCTTTTCTTTATTTGTAGGCTTGATTGTTTCAAGGAAAGGCAGTGATGGGTTGAAGTGCAAGCTAACTTGGGTCATCTAGCTAGGTTGGTGCAGCCTGTGTTTCATGCCATCTGTTTATTACCTCCCCATATGCTTCCTGACCTGCTGAGTTCCTCCAGCACTCTGTTTTGCTGTGAAATAAATTAGTTTTTTTGTCTCAGCCATTTTGCAAAAGGCAAAGACAAATTTTTTTTGTACTAGAAGAGTCTTGAGGCTCACTTGTTAGTTTATTTTCTTGCAAGGAAGTTAAATCTGTTTCAATTAACTTTTTTTGGTTTTGGAATGCCTCATTTTTCACTACCTTATTTAATTAAAATACATCTTAAGTTCAAAGCTATAAATGTCAAAAAGGTAAAATGCATTAATTGTGTTCAGTCTGGGTTTCTTAATCAACTCTTTTGTTGTAGCCTTTAGTGTTGTGCAATTTTCCAGCCCTTGTTTTTTGTTTGTCCACACATCAAATATCCAACCTGATCAAACATTGATCTGCGCCTATCACTGGTTATTCCTGATTGGTGAATCAGGAAAGGAACTGGCTTAGGGTTGTCACCTGCTGTACTACAATTCATAGAGTCATACAGCACAGAAACAGATCCTTTGGCCAAACTCATCCACGCTGACCAAGGTGCCCCATCTAAGCTAGTCCCATTTGCCAGCTTTTGGTCCATATGCTTCTAAACCATTCCTAGTCATGTACCTGTCCAAGTGTTGTTTAAATGCTATTATAATACCCACCTCAACTACCTCCTCTGGCAGCTTGTTCCATATACCCATCATGCTCCGAGTTAAAAGGTTGCCTCTCGGGTTTGGTTAAAAATTGCCCGTCTCATCTGAAATATATGTCCTCAGGTTTTGATCCCCCTACCCTGCGTAAAAAAATCTGTGCATTTCGTCATTTATTCCCCTCATGATCTTGTACACCTCTATAAAATCGCCACTCAAAACTTCCTGCACTCCAAGGAATAAAGTCCTAGCCTGCTCAACTTCTCCCTCAAGCCATCCTCATAAATCTTCTCTGCATTCTTTCCAGCTTAATGACATCCTTCCTATAGCAGGGTGACCAAAACTGAACACAGTACGCCAAGTGTGGCCTCACCAATGTCTTGCACAACTGTAACATACTGTCCCGACCTCTAAACTCTATTCCATGACGGATGAAGGTCAATGTACCAAAAACCTTCTTAATCACCCTATCTGCCCTTGATACTACTTTCAGAGAACTATAATAATAATAATAATAATAATGGATGGGATTTATATAGCGCCTTTCTAATATTCAAGGCGCTTTACATCGCATTATTCATTCACTCCTCAGTCACACTCGGTGGTGGTGAGCTACTTCTGTAGCCACAGCTGCCCTGGGGCAGACTGACGGAAGAGTGGCTGCTAATCTGCGCCTACGGCCCCTCCGACCACCACCAATCACTCACACACATTCACACGCAGGCAAAGGTGGGTGAAGTGTCTTGCCCAAGGACACAACGACAGTATGCACTCCAAGCGGGATTCGAACCGGCTACCTTCCGGTTGCCAGCCGAACACTTAGCCCATTGCGCCATCTGTCGTCCTGCACTCCAAGATCTCTGCTCTACAACAGGATCCTGGACCTGCCATTCATTGTGAAGGACTTACTCTGGTTTGACATCCCAAAATGAACCACGTCACACTTATCTGCATTAAACTCCACTAGCAATTCTTCAGCCCACTTCCCCCATGGATAAAGAGCCTGCAGTAAAATTAGTCACCTGCTGTAAATGATAACCATCTTCACCAACTATGATACCATCCACTTTAGTGTAATCTGCAAACTTACTAATCATGCCTTGTACATTCTTATTCAAATCTCTGATATATAAATCTCTAATTAAGGATTGCAGCATTAAAATTATGGGTCCATGGTTCAGCTTTACATTTTTTTTTAAATAAATTGATTTCTCATTGGTATTTATTGAATTAAAAAATGAGTTGAAAGATTGTTTTTTTCTCATTTGTTGGTTAGGTTACATAAGCCTTTGCTCCATGTGATCCCTATTTTGAAGCATGATGAGCCAACCAGGAATAAGGATAACTCATTACTCAAAAGGTGTTATTTAATCTTTCATTTCTGCCTGATGTCAAACACAGTGAAGAAGGTTTCTGATCCAAAATGTCACTTTTTCATTTTCTCCGGAGATGCTGCCTTACTCACTGAGTTACTCCCACATTTTGTGTCTATCTTGCAGTTTGCTCATCGTTTGGCACCTTGAGAGAGACGCAAGATTCATTTTAGTTGGGGAAATGAAATGTTAGTAATATAATTGTACATTTCTATTTAGAAGTCCAAGTGGTTATACTATATTGGTTATATTCATCCTGTCTGTAATTCTTTGCGGCTAAATGGACTAATTCCGCACACTTCCCAGGAATGGATGGAATAAAAGGCAGAAGAAAATTAATATTCAACATGCTTTACAACATTTGTGTTGCACATCCAGCCAAGATAGCTTCTCATGAGCTGTAAATGAGTATAGGCTTCCAATCCTCATGGATGTACAAATGTTAACTGTATCAGGTCAGAGGGAAATACAAGAATAGACCAGAATTAATTCTATTTTCTCCAGAGACCTCGAGGTGTAATCTGATCATGTTGATTTTAGTCACCTGCTGTATATGATATCATTGTTCTATTTATAGCTTTCATTCTCATTTTAATGACAATTTTCCTTGTAGCATTTTAAAAGTAGTAAAAATTGAGCATAATCTACAGTAAAGGCTTTTACTTTGTTGAAAGTAAAACGGAAAACTGAGTTTAACAATCTTGGAAAGAATCTCCTTGATCTTCTGTGGAATTAGTTGATGAGTTTTCTATGTGATTGCATCAATGTACTGGGCCCAGGACAGATCTTCAGAGATATGCACACCCAGGAACTTGAAGCTGTTGACTCTCTCCACTGCTATCCCATCGGTGAAGAGGGGTTCGTGGATCCTCTGCACCATTATCAATCAGATTATCTATCTCCCTCCTGTACTCTGACACATTTTTCATCCAACCACAATGGTATTGTCGTTGAATTTAAAGATGGCTTTGGATCTCTATCTGGCTACAAACGCGTGGGTTTAAAGAGAGTGGAGCAGGGGACTGAAAGCACAGCCTTGACATGCTTCTGTGTTGGTGTTTTGAGGAAGAGGTGTTATTGTGGTCTGCCGATGAGGAAGTTGAGGATCCAATTGCATAGGGACGAGTCCTAGTTCCCCGAGTTTGATGATAGATTTGAGAGGATAATGGTGTTAATGCTCTACCGTAGTCGAAAAACAGGAGCCTGAAGTACATGTTCATATTGTTCACGTGGTCCAGTGCAGAGTGGAGAACCAACGAGATTACTTCCCGTCTTGATCGGTTATGACGGTAAGTGAATTGTAGAGGTCTAGGTCCTTACTAAAGCTGGACTTGATAGGTGTCATAACCGACCTCTCAAAGTGCTTCACCACCACGAACATTATTGCCACTGCTTGGTAGACATGTCACCTTGCTCTTCTTTGGCAGATTACTGATGTCCATTAAAGTAGATGGGGACCTCAGAACTTGGTAATGAGAAGTTGAAGATGTCCATAAAAACAAACCATAAAAACAAACTTGTGTACTAAATGTTCTTGCCCTGCGGAGTGTTGTAGAACAGAGTCATCGGGGTGCAGGTACACAGTACACAGTTGTAAACGCTGATTCAGCTGGACCGAGTGATGAAGAAAGCGCTTGACATGTTTGCATTCATGAGTCAGATGTGCAAGAGTTGGGATGCCATGTTACAGCTGTACAAGACGTAGGTAAGACCACTGGGAGTACTGTTACAGTTTTGATCGCCCTGCTATAGGAAGGGTGTCATTAAAGTGGAAAGGTGCAAGAACAATTTACAAGGATGTTACTGGATCAAGAGGGTTTGAGTTTAAGAAAGGCTAGGTTGGCTGTGTCCCGAGTGTAGGAGGCTGAGGGCTGACCTTACAGAGTCATATAAAATCATGAGCACAGAAAATATCTATTACCCAATATAAGGGAGTCCAAAACTAGAGGACATATGTTTAAGATCAGTGCGGAAAGATTTAAATGGGACCTGGGCAGTAATGTATTCACATACTGTGGGTACATGGAACAAGCTGCCAGATTAAGTGGCAGTGGTGGATATAATTACAACATTAAAAAAGACTCCTGAATGGGTAGATGGATAAGAAAGGTTTGGAGAGACATGTGCCAAGTGAGCAAGTGTGCTGAAGTGTCTGTATCTGTCTGTTAAGCTCTGACTGAAAGATAGTGAGTGGCTTGTTGAATTGAGGTAATTGCAATGAAAATGGATTGATTTACTGAGAAAGAATTGTGGAGATATATGGGTCATTTTCGGACTGGTTAATTGTAATTGATTTAATTCCACAGCGATTGGTGCTGGGGCCTCGGCTTTCTATAGCATACGTTAGTAACTTGGATGGAGGAGACAAAGTACTGTACATTGTATCCAAGTTTGGTGCTGGTATAGTGGAAAAAGAAGGGACATAAAGGATCAAAAGGAATGCAAAGGTCTATGGTTTAAGGTAGCCAAATGAGGTTATTCATTTTGAGAATAGAAGAGCAGTATATTATTTAGTAGCATTAGATTAATGAAAGCCGATGTTCAGAGATCCAAATGTCCTTGTGTCAGGAATACAATTTGAATGCAGGTTCAATAAGCAATTAGGAGGACATGGAATTTCTGCCCTTTGTTACAAGGTGGAAGTAGTGTAAAAGGCAAGGCTTGCTGCTGTTATACAGGGTTATGGCATTGTTACACTTGGAGTAATCTGTTCAATCATTGTGATCTTCCTTAAAGAATTTACGTGCCTTGGAGGCAGCACAAATTATTTTGTTTTTTGGTATGAATATTTTATACTATTAAGAAAATTTAAGTTAGGTCTGGGTGTTTAAGGTTTGAAGAGTGAGAGGTGATCTCTTTGGAGCATACACATTTCTGAGGACACTTGATAGGGTAGATGCTGTGAGGATCTTTTCTCTGGTGAGGTAATGACAAATTGGGGCACATAGGTTCAGAATGATGATGCAAGTGTGAAGTGGGACAGATTTTATGTTTTAAGTGAATCTTTGCTGTTCTCAACCTCGAACTGAGGTTGTGATCATTAAATATTTTTGAGATTGTGGTGAGCCTTTGGTATTGATGTATCTGAGGTTTATGGTGATTGGACCAATAATCAGATCAACCAAGTGGAGGCAGCTTGAGAAGATGTTTGGCTTATTCCTACACTTTATTTGTTCTCAAATGATGGGTGGTTCTTGGTTCAAAAGATTTGATTCCTACTCTGCTGTGAACTGGGTTTTATACAACCATAGCAGTTAATGCATCATTTCAGTCTGTTTACCTCGTATTCTCATCTCGCCCACTTCCAATCAACTCTGTTTCCTGGCAACCACTGCAAGCTGAATTAGTACAATTGCAACTTGCTGGTATTTTTTTAAACTCTTGAGCTTTAAGCTTGCATTTGCTTCTCCAAGGTTCTTTTTTTCTATTTTCATAATGTCTGATTCTGACTTGTCTCAAGGCATCTCTAATACAATGCCTTTGTTGCTGCTAAGCATTACTATGACAACACTCTTTTGGTTTACCACCTTTCTGCTGCGCAATATTAACTAACAATAGGAGAGCTGAGGGACTGTACATTGACAAGATGGGTGGTCATTTAGTTGATTAAATAATTTACTTGAATTTTTCCCTTTTCTTTGGATTGTTTTCTGCAAGTAGATGTTCTATTTTTGTTGACCATATGAGAATTGGATTATCACTTCAGTATCGGGTATCAAATTTCTCGTGATCTTCATTTTAATGGTTGAACAGATGTATATTCACAGGGTCAAATTTCAACTGATTGACTTTGGTTTGGGATGTAGCTGCAGGAGTGAGGTTTGCAATTAACACTGACAATGCATCATCTACTTCATTGCAGGCTTCCCGTCTAAAATTGCTATACCCATATGTGTGAATTAATTTACAATTTTGCTCTAAAAATAGCAGATTTTATGATGAATGATGATATCCAGGTTAATGTCTGCACATCTGCTATGTTTTTCTTAAATTTGCATCCAGCTGTTGAGTAAGAAACTTGTTCTACCTTGAAGTTTCACATAACTATTTGGTTTCACACAACTAAAATAGTGATGAAATCCTCAAATTTAACACACCCTGGCATATCTTTTCCTAAAGTAATAAAATTAAATAAATTTTGCTGAATATAATGTACCTGAGTATGGGCGTGTAAAACAGAGATACAACAGTAAAACATAGATGTGGCACAACTAATTTATTCCAGTACATTATAGCCCCTTCCAAAATGCAGCTTACTTTGTACATTGACTCAATTTTCATTGGGCCTAATCTGGCAATTATGTCCACAAGACGCCAAAGCTATATTCTTATGTCATTTAATAATGAATATTTAAATCGGACAGACCCTCCCCAGCTTTATTTATACACTCCTGACAAAATAAAATTTCGGGAGACTAGTGGAATAGATTGGCCGGCTGTTGTAGGGTTGCGGATATATTTTATGAACTGTTCACTTTACAAACAATTCACAGAAACAGAACCCCGTCATAACTTGGGGAAGGTTTTTTATTCGTATATATTGGGTTGGTGTGTGAATGCCCGGATCTAATCTTAACCCTAGTTCAGTAAAAGAAACGGAGTAGAACACTGAAGCCCAAACCCTTCTTTATTTGTGGTCTCTGCAGGGACGGTCTCAGATCCATTCACGCAAGCCAACAGTGGCCTCTTGCAAACAGACACCCGACACACCCAAACGAATTACATACACTTTTATACCCCTAAACGCAGGCGGGGACACTAATAGCATGAAAGTACGATGGGGAGGCCACCTCTACCTGCCAATCACTTCTTACAGATAAGAAAACACTTTAAGAAGCACTATCTATGCTAAATTACAAACAATGTATACAAAAATCTTTCAGCACCCAGATACTAAGTGTAAACAGATAATCCTCTTTCCAATCACAGGCTTGGGTTCAGCATCTGTTCAACTAGACTTAATGGCATCAGAGAAGCCACAAGAACAGAAACCACCTGGAGTCTCTTGCAGCAACCTAGACTTACAGAAACCTAGACTCGCAAAAGCAGAAGCTACTTGGAGTTTCTCCGGAAATCCATTCTCGAGGGTCACCCGGACCTCTTGCACCTGGTGTTTTGTCACCTCCGTCAGCTCGACCTTGCTCACAGGCACTGTCCCCTATATTCCAAAGCCCCATCAGCCATTTCCCAAAGTACCCATATTCTAACATATTATCAGGTGGGTTGCTTGGTGGAAGAATCTAAATTCGCAGAGAACAACAGTATTGCTATCTATTAGTTCATCTGGTTGTCCACAAATATATTGCTTGTCCATGATTATGAGTTAAACTGATCCATTAATTGTACTGGAAATGCAGAATTATTCATGAAGACTACAGATTTTAAATTTATGTTACAATGTTAATATTCTGCGAACAATGTTTTTGTGATACGATCCAATGGCAACCATAGCATCTCTTCAAAAGGCCCTGTATGATGCGACTTGATTTTTTTTCTTTTTATGAGCAAAAGAGATGTAATGCAAGCACATTTACATTTTGTTCTGCAGATTTGAGATTTGCTACAGATTTACTGAATAAAAGTAGGAATTTCTGTGGAAATGCCTGGCATATCAAAGATAATTGCAGTGCTTTTGCAGATGGCATTTTGAATATTAAAATAAGGTTGTAGGTGGATGCTTTTATGTTTTAATGTGATTTGAGTTTATGTAACCGCATAAATCATTCATTCTTTGCGTTCTTTCCAAGATGAATAATTGTCCGTTGCACCAAGTACATCCTTGTTGCAGGACTGTGCTCCTTTTAATTTGCAGTGCGGAAAAAAACCATTTGCTCACCTGATTTCTGTCAGTGTTGCAGAACATGCAAGGCTCTTTCTTTATGTGCGATAACCTTGATTCTTATATTATTTTGCTTTTTTCTAGCTTCTGTAAATGTCACTCTTTGGTAGATTTGGTTTTGTGCGTGTAAAAGAATACTGGGCTTTGTTGACTGATATTTTGGAGAGCTGTGTAATCTTCAATAAAGGTAGCACAGCTTATGTGGCTACAGAGACACAAGGCCTGGGTAGAATGGATGTGGAGAGGATGTTGCCACGAGTGGGAGAGTCTAGGACCGGAGGCCATAGCCTCAGAATAAAAGTATGTCCCTTTAGGAAGGAGATAATGAGGAATTTCTTTGGTCAGAGGGTTGTGAATCTGGAATTCATTGCCAGAGTAGGCTGTGGAGGCCAAGTCAATGGATATTTTTAAGGCAGAGATTGATAGATTCTTGATTGGTATGGATGTCAGGGTGAAGGGGAGAAGGCAGAAGATTGGAGTTGAGAAGGAAAGATAGATCAACTATGATAGGATTGCAGAGTGGACTTAATAGGTCAAATGGCCTAATTCTGCTCCTATCACCCATGAACTTAAGAACTTATGAACAATGAAATGCAGATGCTGGAATCATAAAGAGAACACTAAGTACTGGAGGAACTTGGCGGGATAGGCAGCATCTTTAGAGGGAATGGTTGGTGAAGTTTAGGTCGGGACTCGTCAGATTGATTAGTGGGGGGGGGGGGAAGAGAAAGATGGAAAGAGGGAGGAACAAAGCTTGGCAAGTGATAGGTGAGGGGATTGGATTGGCAGATGGATGGAGCAAGTGACAAAGGAGGCGAAAGGGTGTTAGAGAAGAGGGTTAAAATGTAATGCCAGAGGGAGGTATACAAGTGCAAGGGGAAATTAATAAGGGGGGAGAGTGGGGGATGAAAGGGAAATGGGGCCTCTGAGATGGGACATTAGTGTATGAAGGAGGGGAAAGGAGCAGGGTTCATGAGAGAGTTGGAGATAAATGCGTGCACACCAGGGTGGAGCATAAGAAGAGGGAAGGGGGGTATTACTCGGAATTGGGGAATTCAGTGTTCATACTGTTGGATTGTTGTCTACCCATCCTCATTTTTTTCCTTTTTTTGTAATGTCTGATTTTGTTATTTTTTTGGATGCAAATAATGACACTGACTAATTAGAGTTGATGAGTTTCCTGTGCCAGGAGCAGAATTAATATCAGCATGTCATCATTGAAGATGTTCAGCTGTAACTGTTCTCAAATTCCTGGCTGAATTGTGAAGCTATGATTCAAGCTGGTTATTGTGCTGCTGACCTGGTGGAGAACAAATTCACAATCCACAACGCTGCCTCTGTTTTATTAAACCAATAAACCCAGTGTACAATATGCCATTATTTTCTATGATTTACTGATTTTGTACGTTTGAATTGTATCGGATTGTGGAAAAACAGGGATTTTTCTGTGGATCTTCAGCAAAATATTGGTGCAAAAGACAAACCGGACATGGTTTGTCTGACAATTGTCAGCATGGATTTTCCTGGACAAAAATAATTGGGCACTTTGATTTAAAATGTCATCTCCCATTCATTGAGTGAAACCCTCTAAGCCAGGCCTACTTTTAAATAAATGTTATGTTCAAATAAAATGAAGGGTAAAAAAGCAAACATTCCTTGCTGTTTCTATGGTTTATCAGGAAAATATACTGCTACAATTTTATTTATGATTGTTTTCAATGATTCAGTGGCAATAAAAGCATGACTGAAGGCAATAAATGCATGACTGCAGTGCCAAGGCTTTGGGTAGTAGCCAGATATAAGATGGACGAGAGTCACAAAGAACTGCGGATGCTAGAATCTTGCATAGAACACAGTGCTGACCCACCACGTAGAACTCAATGGGTCAGGCAGCATCTCAGGAGGACTTTTCGGGTTGGGATCCTTCTTCAACCTAATGCTACTAACTCAGCAGTCAAACACCACTGTACATTCCCTTTCTCTCCATTCTCTAAGGTTGTAGGGTTTCTTTAGTTACTGCTAGAGTCGGATCAATAATCCATAGAGGAACAATATATAATTGGAAAACTTGAGTAAAAGATTCACGTATGTTGGCTCTATTTATTATTTGACAACTTCGGTTGTATAAAAGCTCAATATCTATTTGGTAATGGAATATTGATTTATGCAAAACACAGAACTCTTTTCTTGATTCTTAATTGAATCAGTATCTTAACTGTGTTGGATTATAGTCTTGAGGAAAATAGTCTATTTGGCATTCAACCTATCAGAATGGAGCTGAGGTTGGTCAGATAGGACATAGAACAATACAGGAACAGGCACTTTGGCCCAGAAAATTGTAAATAAATGTGAGGTTATCCATTTTGGTGGCAAGAACAAGAAGACAGATTATTATCTGAATTGTGTCAGATTTGGAAAAGGGGAAGAGCAACGAGACCTGGGTGTACATCAGTCACTGAAAGTAAGCATGCAGGTACAGCAGGCAGTGAAGAAAGCTAATGTCATATTGGCCTTCATAACGAGAGGATTTGAGTATAGAAGCAAAGAGGTCCTTCTGCAGTTGTACAGGGCCCTGGTGAGGCCACACCTGGAGTATTGTATGCAGTTTTGGACTCCTAATTTGAGGAAGGGCATTCTTGCTATTGAGGGAGTGCAGAGTAGGTTCACAAGCTTAATTCCCGGGATGGCGGGACTGCCATATGATGAAAGAATGGAACGACTGGGCTTGTATTCACTGGAATTGAGAAGGATGAGATGCGATCTTATAGAAACGTATTAAATTATTAAGGGATTGGACAAGCTACACACAGGAAACATGTTCGCGATGTTGGGGGAAGTTCAGAACCAGGGGCCACAGTTTAAGAATAAGGAGTAGGCCATTTAGAACTGAGATGAGGAAAAACCTTTTCACCCAGAGAGTTGTGAATTTGTGGAATTCTCTGCCTCAGAAGGCAGTGGAGGCTGATTCACTGGATGCATTCAAAAGAGAGTTAGATAGAGCTCTTAGGGCTAGCGGATTCAAGTGATATGGAGAGAAGGCAGGAACGGGGTACTGATTGTGGATGATCAGCCATGAATCACATTGAATGGCGGTGCTGGCTCGAAGGGCCGAATGGCCTACTGCACCTATTTTCTATGTTTCTATGTGTTGGAGAAAGTGGTGGCCCTTGATAATCCATTTATGCTTGAGATTATTGAGTCACTGACTTGCTCAAATCAAATGTTGAAGATAAGCAATGAAGATCTCATGGAACTGGAAAAACAGGTGTTAGAAGATGAAAATGAGAAGTTGAAACCCCAGATCCCGTAAAAAACTGGACAGGCATTAGCTTTGAAGATATTTGAAGGAGTTACGGCAAGCTGAGAGCAAGACACTAATTTACCAAGATGCACCGAGACTTGTTGGAGTGTTATCGAGAGTATTCGATGCTACAAAGACACATTAGAGGAAAAAGGAAAAGCAACAGTTACATTTTCCAACAAAATGGACATGAATAACTGTAAAAACAGAACCCATTTGTAGCCTGGGGATGGCCTTTACTAAAACGAGTTGGTATATTACCCATACAAGGTGAATGGCGAGATATGTAACATTGAACTATCCAGATCCTCTGACCTTTACCCAGCGATGGGACCTTCCACTTGTCTCTTCACTGTTGGTCTCTTATGTCCTGGACATAGAAGGCTCACTTTATGTAAGTTGGTTTCCAAGGAGATGTTGCTTGCCAGTGTGAACTTTGTCCTTCCCTGAAGAGTTGTTTATTCACTTGTTGGGGCTAGTCCTTGATTCGTTTTTAGTCTCAACATGATTGATCAGTTCAGTTTTAATACTCTCTTGATTAGTACAATTTGTAACTTGTCAGCAGCAAATGTCTTCATCTGTCTGTCCATTAATTTGATCATGATTACATTTTAACCTTGTCTGTTTCCTTCACAAGCTGTTTTGTGCAGTTTAAAAAATTGCCTTCCCAGCTCCCTTGGGTATAACTCTGATGCTCGATTTATGCTACTGAGAGTCCAGAACACAGCTTTGCCCCTTGATCCTCAAATCCATCTTCCGCAAACCCTAATTACACTATCGCACGCTTTCTGTACACAAAACTCTAGGATTGGTATGATTTACCTTGTGGAATTTTTACTGGAATGTTGACTACAGAATTTGATTGGGTTGCAAATTTGTCTCCAAGCCTTTAATGCACTGAGATGCAGTCAATGCATGCTTGAATGCCACATAATTTCTGTATTGCTTTTTCCCTTTCTAATGCTTAGTGTATTTCCTGGGCCTTTTGTTCATGACACATTGCACTAGGAACAGTATTAACTTAATCACATTACATTAAAATGCTAATGAAATGAAGTACTCTTTTTGTTAGTCTGCCTGTGTCTCTCTCCCTCACTTTCTCTGGGGCAGTGTGAATTAAAAGCATTTGGCATACTTTATTTATTTTTATGAGCTGATCATATTGTGGATATTTTAACTAGAATTGTATCGTAGCAGTTTTAATTGTAACTATTTTATTGTATTGCGGCAAAGGAGTGCAGTTGTGGAGTTGTGTATGTGAGAGTAATATGTGAATAGTGCATTGTAATTTTTTTGTTGACTCTTTTAAATATGGTGCCAATAAATATTCAGTTCAGTTTGACATTAGCAAATACTGACAATTATTTCATTTCAGTCCTGCCTGATAATTGCCATTGGCTGAGTGGTCTATTGCTGCTGTCCATGGTTCTGACTATGTCACAGTCATTGACATTATTTAATTTTCTCAGCTCCAGTTAAGCAACTTTGCCCTGTCTTTAGAAAATCTGACAACAAGCCTATTTGGCCAATTGGGTCACAATTTTAGCTTAGCTTTAAAACTTTGCTTTCTATCTCCTTGTAAATACTGACTTTTTGTATGATGTACTATCCTTGTAATAAGTTGACTTGACCTTCACTGTCATTGTTGATGGATTTATCGTTATATATTTTGGTGCTTCCTGTTTATGCTTCTACGTCTTGACCTATAATTCCACTCATTGCTAATTAATTGACCAGCAGAAATAAATAGTTACTCGTTTTCTATAACTATGTTTCTTATTTGATCCTCCATCCACCTTTGTTGCACATGATGCAGCCATATTGTTTTTATGTGAAGACAAAATACAGAATAACAAATAGCTCTAATCTTTGTCATTGTAACGATAATCTCCACTTTTGCCCTAATGAATTTAGCGGAGGAATCATTGAAATTAAATGCAGATCTTCATGCTTTTGTTTAAAGTGGCTCAAAGACTTGTGTACATCATTGCACCGTTGATTTGATTAACCAATCATTTGATCATACAAGGTCATGAAACCTCTAGCCCAAGAGCAAAAGAATTGTATCTCTGGCTTTCTGGATATGTGCAGCAAGTAGCTTCCATTTACCTCTTGATTGTTGTGTAAAGATGGTAACTGTTCAATACAAGTTGGTGGATTCGGTGGTCTATCCTATCCAACTGGGGCTATCAATTAATGCCACTCTGAGACAGATCCATTGGACATGGTTTTCTACACCTACCTCTAATGCAGTTGAGTTTGGCTAGTTTAAACAATAACATGCTAATAAGTATAATAATTTTATTGTGCCAGTGATTAACTGTACTTATTGTTAGGTTTTATATTGTAATGTCATCATTTGCTTTCAGCTGCCTTGCAATATCACATTCGCTTGAGTTCGTAAACTTTTAGACAGTTTTGTGTGAGGAATAAAGGCTATATTTGGCCCATATTTCGCCAATGGGCAAGAGGTTTGCTGATTTAAATTTTCATTATTCAGATCTAATTTGCCCTTTCTACATATTCAGCTGTATGAACCAACATTTTCCTGCTTATGTGTCAAGCAGATTAATATTTGAACTCTACATTTGTTTATTGATGTATCCTTGTTGTTGAAAAGCAAACACTTATTTTTGACTGAGAATTTGTATTTAAAAGATTCTGCAAACAGCAGTTGGGTCTCAATCTTCATTTTAACACCATAGCTATATTCGTAATTTATTTGAATTTTACACTGATACCAAATTATTATATGCAGTTCACATAGTTGATTCAGTTTTTCTAATGCTAGTCTTGTTAAGGCAGATTTTCAGCTTGTGATTTGGTCTTTGTTCAGTACCAGCTTCACAGGAGCAGAGTGGAGGCAGAATTTTTACATTTTTCTGGCAGTCGGGTCTGCTGCCAGATGCAGCTATCTCAAGCCTTTTTTGAGACTATTGACCTTGAAAGATTGCTGATGCGTATTTTACTGTCTGATACATTGCTTTTTCACACTGTGACCAGTGCTACGCAAGCGAGATTAAGAAAATATGATTTGACCAGATGCCAGATATAGTTCCAAGACCAGATCTATTGGGCCAGTGCTAATTCTTCAGTCTCGGACTTAATAGACTGTGACGCAGTTTCTGATTTATAGCTAAATCTCCTTATGTCTAAGTCTGAGTAAAACAGAAACACAAAGCAAAAATGAGAATTAACGCTTGATGACAGTTACATTTTGCAGTCAATGAAGGCTCATAGCTTAAATATCTCCTTGGTACATTAAGCTTTATTGAAATATTACCAAGGGCACTGTTTTAAGTATTTTCAAAAAAACATGCTGTATGTAAACTACTTGTTTCTCAGTCAATTCAGTGTGACATTGGTGTAAATCAGGGTGAAGAA
This sequence comes from Malacoraja senta, assembly GCA_038087875.1. Lineage (NCBI taxonomy): Eukaryota > Metazoa > Chordata > Chondrichthyes > Rajiformes > Rajidae > Malacoraja > Malacoraja senta. Next base: position 13,450,945 of record CM075986.1, read on the forward strand.
ACAAAATCTGGATTCAGGGCCTAGCTTGAAATGGAGTGGAAGAGCTTGACCGTCTCAAATTGCAAATTAGATATTGATGTTCATAGCAAATTCCCTTCTGATAGCATTTATTTTTGTTTTGTCTTTACTGCGATACATTTAACATTTGATTATAACCCAGTGAGCTATTTTACATATAGTTGTGCTTTAGCCTCTGCATAGAAAACTTTTTTTCTGCATTTCATCAATTTCAGAATATGTCTAATGAATTTCTGAGCAAGTTAAACTCTGCAGCCAGGAAGCAAAATGCAAATGCAAAATACTGCTCCCTATGATTACCCACAATGCCATAATTGTGTTGATTTGCTATGAATGTCAGATGGAAAAAAAAATGCTTAAGCTCTGAGACCTGTTGAATAGCCCAACAGCAAGCAACATGTGGCTATAATGTTAAGTTAATGGCTCACATGTGAGAAAGGATTAGATTAGCAAGGTTGAAGCTAAACAGAGTATTAGTAAGATAAAAGACCAACTGGGACCCGTTGGATCCCTGTCACACGGGAAGCTTAGTCCAGGCTCGAAGGGCCGAATGGCCTACTCCTGCACCTATTTTCTATGTATCTGTCCTCCAACACAACCCGTTCCCCAACGCAATACAGCACCACTAACCTGTAGCCCCCATGGGAGGCGTGGTCCCCCAACTCAATCCATTGCCGAACGTAAGATTCCAGCACTCCCCTGCCTCCCCCAGCACTGGAAGTAAAAAATAATTGCAATTGCACTTCCCCAATTGCATTACCAATTCGTCTGGAGTTGGAGTAAGTGTTGTATGATGGCAACATTGTTGCAAATGTCAGGTGTAGGACTGTGATATCCCATTCAGGTGAAAAGTTGGTAGAAGCACAGAGTGTTTCTGTATTGCAACTTTGTATCAAAGTTTGTTGGATGCTGGCAGGAAGGATTTTAACAGTAAAAATCTTGTTAAAGTTGGCTTTTTTAAACTATGAAATATCAATAACTTGTGAAATATAATATCAAATGTGAAGAAACTTGATGCGAACGACCACAGGAAAAAGCTGAGTAAGATTCTGCAAAAAATCTTCGCGCTATTGTGTACTGTTTTGACGTAGCTCCGGAGATCACAGACAGACAGACACAGACAGACAGACAAACAGGTCAAGACTTTTAATAGTATATATAGATACGTTTAACTTGGTTTGTGCAAAGTTACTGTCTCATTAAACCCCGGTGCGGTGACTGACACCACTTCCAGCCCAGCTAGTGTCTTCTTGCTTTGCAGCTTTGGACACAAACCTCTTCTCTCCCCTCTCCAGTGATATGTCATTGTTCCTGAATCAGAACTGTACACAGGCATGGCTCTTGCACAACCTTCCTTTTTTGGCTTTTGCTAATAAACAGAAGTAATCCATATGCTGTTTTTTTTTGTTAGAGATGCAGCGTTGAAAGAGGCCCTTCAGCCCACCGAGTCTGCACAGACCAGCGATCCCCGCACATTATCCTACACACACACGGGACAATTTACACTTATACCAAGCCAATTAACCTACAAACCTGTATGTCTTTGGAGCGTGGGAGCAAACCGGAGATCCTGGGGAAAACCCATGCGGGTCACGGGGAGATGGAACCCGGGTCTCTGGCGCTCTACCGCTGCGTCACCGTGCTACCCGTGCTTTAATCATCTCATCTGTTGTATCTTCTACCTAATGGAATGTGGGCATTTGCTAATGCCTTGCTGAAATCTATATGGGCCAAGTAAAACATCCTACTCTCATTGATTTGATTTTTTACTTTCTCAAAATTCATTTTTGAGTAAAAAATTCCTACTCAGAATTGGAAACAAATTATTGACATTGTTTATGGAACACTGACAACCTGGTGAGAAATGGAGAGTTTGACTGAAGGGATTTGCTGGAAGGATTCTTTCCTTAAGTAAGTAAGTAAGTAAGTTTATTGGCCAAGTATTCACATACAAGGAATTTGCCTTGGTGCTCTGCCCACAAGTAACAACATGACATACAGTGACAGTTACGAATGACTCAGAAAACACTAAACATTAATAATAATAATACATTTATGATAAAACACCATTGATCAAGCATGTGAACCAACAAAATACCAATTCAAAGCAAGGCTACAGATTTTGGCTGTTGAGTAGAGCAACTACTCGTGGATAAAAACTGTTTTTATGTCTGGCTGTGGCAGCTTTGACAGTCCGGAATCGCCTTCCAGAGAGGACCTGGAACATGCGATGCAAGGCTGGTTGTTGCCCTTGGTAAATTGTGGCTTTGTTGTTCATGGCAGCATCCAGGTGTGCTGCAGTGACTGAGTACTGGTGCAACCTGCTTTTTAAAGGCTTACTGTCATCCCTGCATGATGTTCTAATTGTGCATGCATTCTGCTGGAATCACAGCTTCTTTGGACATGTTCAACTTTATCAACTAATTAACTTTAGTTTCACCATATCGATTTGATTTTTCAGTTCCCTTTCAAGTGCCTCACCATCTTGTTTCTTCATTCTAGACATGTGCTCGTCAAAACCAGTCCAAATCACAAATTTGTCTTCACCGCGAAAAGTCATTCCACTGTGCCTCAAGGGAGGATTGCCTTCAGCCTGCCACAGGTAAGGATGGTTACTTTGTGTTGGATATGTCATTAATCCTAACATAAAAAGAAGCTGCAGTGATGAAATGACAGGTAGACACAAAATGCTGAAGTAACTCAGCAGGTCAGGCAGCATCTCTGGAGAGAAGGAACGGGTGACGTTTCTGGTCAAGACCCTTTTTCAGACTGATGTCAGCGGAGGGGTGGGACAAAGATAGAATGTAGTCGGAGACAGAAAGACTAGTGGGAGAAGGGGGAGGGGATGGAGAGAGAAAGCAAGGGCTATCTGTGAGAAGTCAATGTTCATACTGCTGGGGTGTAAACTACCCAAGCAAAATATGAGGTGCTTTTCCTCCAATTTGCGCTGGGCCTCACTCTGACAATGGAGGAGGCCCAGGACAGAAAGGTCAGAATGGGAGGGGGAGTTGAAGTGCTGAGCCATCAGGAAATCAGGTAGGTTAAGACGGACTGAGCGGAGGTGTTCAACAAAACGATCGCCGAGCCTGTGCTTGGTCTCGCCGATGTAGAGAAGTTGACACCTGGAACAGTGAATACCGTAGATGAGGTTGGAGGAGGTGCAAGTGAACCTCTGCCTCACCTGGAAAGACTGTTTGGGTCCTTGGATGGAGTCGAGGGGGGGAGGTAAATGGACAGGTGTTGCATCTCCTCCGGTTGCAGGGGAAAGTACCTGGGCAGGGGGTGGTTTGGGTGGGAAGGGATGAGTTGACCAGGGAGTTTCGGAGGGAACGGTCTCTGCAGAAAGGGGTGGAGATGCGAAGATGTGGCCAGTAGTGGGATCCCGTTGGAGGTGGCAAAAATGTTGGAGGATTATATGCTGTATGCGACGGCTGATGGGGTGGAAGGTAATCTGGCATGCTTAGGACCTTGGTGCCGGACTGGCAGACTTTCTGGACTATTGGATGTTGTTACAATTAATACTCCCAGGCACTTTTAATTGACTTTATTAGCTATCATGTAGTTCAGTAGTATTTTCAGTGAACTGGGAAACAGAGCCAGTTAAGTTTGATGGGAGTGTGGGAACTAGATCTGCAATGTGTTGGAGGGAATGCTGGAATTAGCAGCTGATGAGTCAGATGTTAGAATATCAGGACTGCTAAGTAGACAGAAAGTATATTATGTGAGTTTACTGTATATGCAAAACTATTGTACCCAAGTCTTAAAATATGCTGTTACTTTAAAGTTACTTCAAATCCCACACTGGATTGCCACACTGTAGCACTAACTTAATGTTGGTAGTGGTGATAGTGATTATCCCTTCTAAATTAACTTGATTTCCGCAGACTTTATTTAAAGTGATTGACTACACCAGAAACGTGCACCATCCCTCTTGCTGTGTCCAAGCCCATGGAATTGCCATTGGTTGAAATTTGGCTTTTAATCCGTATTTATCTTTATCATTGGAGACACAGGATGTAGGAATCTGAAGCAAAATAATAAACTGCTGGAGGAACTCGGCAGGTAGAGCAGCATCTGTGGGGGTGGGGGCTTGGGGAATAATTCAGGTCATTTCAGGTCAAGATTGAGAATGGAGAGAAAAAACAGTCAGTATAAAGAGGGGAGGGATGAGACATTCATCTTGCTTCCTCCCATCTCTCCAATCTAACCTTGAACAGTGCCTACATCAGCTGCTAACTCTGAATATCACAAAATAAATGAAATGTTTTTGTTCTATTCTAATTTTGCATTTAATCTTGGTTGAGCTCATGAGTACAGGGAACATCATCTTCTGTCTGATTTCTGATTGTTTTGTAATTCTATTGCATCTTCCTCCAATCTATATGGTTATGGCAGTAAAATGAGTCTTGAAAAATCTATAATGCACTGTCTTTAAAGGGTCAGCATCTTCCCTGGAGTGGGTCAGCATGGTCACCTGACTTGGAGTCTTAACATTTCCAGATATAATCATATGCTTTATTATTTTTAAACAGAAAATTCTACCAAGCTATTCACAAGATTATCACCCAGAGCTGCCTTTAATATTAATGAAAGTGAATTTCCATGTCCCTCTGCTCTTTAACAGTCACATTGTTCTCATTTTATTCTACCAGCGTACATTCTGGTATGCTGGTATTGAATATCATATATTCATTACATTCTCTTTACAATATGCCTCACCAATATTATTTGATTTTCTGTAGTATTATCTGCACATTTCAATACCATCAAATCTAATCCTTTTATCCAAATGTTACTAAGGTGCATTTCAGAATTGAGTGCTGATTCCATTGCCAGTTTTCATCCCTTGTATTTTTTTATTCTGTTTTAATCTTTTTCCAAGTGACATCCCTTAATCTTCAGTTAATTTTTATTTGATACCTGCCCTTGTAGCCACTCTAAGAATGTGTGCAGACTACATTTAACCCTACTTCTCTCTACTACTGTTTTTTCTCATTCAGTTATCTCTGAGCCTCAATTTCTTTAAAGGCAGCTTTGGGAAGACAAGCTGAGGGCTTTGGTTCTGCCACAAAGTCTGTGCCACAGCTGGTGACTTTGTATTACTCCTAGTTTAGGTCATCTTCGCATCCTCTGTGGCCTTGAACTGAGGCTCCAGCCCATTCCCTCTGCAGTACAAACTAGTGTTTGTACTCTGTTGTCTATCATTACTTCTAATATATGATAATGGAAATTTACCTGTGTTTTTACTTTATTTCAATAATTTCAGATCTTTTTGGTTGAATTTTTTTCTTTCACCTGCCATAAGTCTATTTAAACTGGCAGTTGGACTTGCCACTGACATTCAGAAGTCCACACACTCCCACAGCCACCTTCACTATAGTTCCTCCTGACCTGGCTCTTGCCATCCCCTCTTCTTAATTTTGCCATATGTTCCATTGGTCCTCACTTTTCACCCCACCTGCCTCTGCATCCAAGATATCATCCTCTGCCCTTTCTACATGCTCTGCTGTGATCCCACTGTCAGTCAAATATCCACCCCCTACCTCCCCCTCCCTCCCTTTTTTACGTACCACAGGGACCACTCACTTTGTGACTCTCTGGTCAATTCATTCCTTTCCACCCACTCCTTCCATCCTCTGACACTTTTTCCTGCAACTGTAAGAGTTGCAACACCATCACTGCCCGTGGACCTAAGCAGGTCGTCCAGATGAGGCTGGGGTTCACCAGCACTTCTTCCAGCCTAGCCTGCTGCATTTGGTGCTTGTGATGAGGCCTTCCCTATATGGTGAATCCAGCTGTAGACGAGGCAAATATTTAGCCGAGCACCTGCACTTTCTTTGCTAAGCTGTCTAGAATATCTGGTTACATGCCATTTTAACTCTTCCCGCTACTCCCACACTGAAGTGTGTGTCCTCTGCTTTTTCCATTGCTGCCAAGTGGCCAAACGCAAATTGGAAGAACATCTTGTATTCCGCTTTAATAGCTTACAACCCAATGATTTGAATTTGAAATTGGTAAATTCAGGGTAACCTACACTCTCAAATGCTCTCCTCTGTGCACACTCACCTGTCCATCTAGTTTTCTTCTCTCTTTGTTCATCCCTCCTATCTCCTCTCCTCACCTGGTTCCCCCTCCCCATTATTCTCTCCCTGTCCCCATGATCACCTGTCAGCCTCTATCCCACCTCCTATGTACTGCCCTGTGTACTGGAAATCCATCATGTCTATCCTCTGGAAATTTATCCAGTTTCTTCTCAATCCTGTTGCAGGGTCTTGACCTAAACATTTGATTTATACCTCTTGCTTCTGTAGAGGCCACTGAGCCTGCTGAGTTCTACCAGGATTCCGTTTTGGCTCCAGTAGGCCATTTTAACGTGCCTATCCCTTTGTTCCACGTGTTTCTGAATCTACTCTCCAACTGAAAACTAACCTGTATTTTTCTTTCCTTGTTCTGGGAAGGAGCCTGTATCCGAGTGTTAAATTGTTTTCTCCTTCCTCGGAAGCTGTCTAACCTGTGGAATATTTCCAGCATTTTGGTTTTGTTTCCGATTTCCAGTGCCTGGTGGGTTTTTTAAATTGGCAATGCATATCTTCCTTTTTTCTCCGAAGTTGACAATTGTGTCTTAAACTGCCCTGCAATTTGTAGCACATTATGGGAATGGAATACTTCTCTTCCTCGTGATGCAATTACATGATTTCAACATGACTTTTATAAAGCATGTTATTTTGTTCTTGCACCTTGTGGGAGGAATACGATGCTGCAAATGTTAGTGTGTGTTAAACATCCTCATGTTACTATTGAAGCACTGGATGTGTGAAATTGTAGTCTCGCTAGTTACTGATAATTGCCTTTTTTAATTTTGTCATTTTTAGTTGTTGTGCCCAGTGAGAGTGTTCTTATTTAAATTGTGGTATGTTGTGATATTTTGAAGTCTGATGCTGATAGATATGATGATGATGGTGGTGGCTTAAATTTGTAAGCCAGTGCATTTCTGTAATATTCACTATAATGAAGTTCTCCAATTGCATAGTGTGATTAAAGTAAAGTTAGCTTATTTTCTGTGACCATTTTGTTTTTTTACCTCCCACCTGCTGATGATTAGATCTGTCACTGGCATCACTCCTTAAAAAAAAAATCTCTGACTTGCATGTGTCTGGTTTGCTTACAAAAGGCCAAAGTTGTTAGCCATAGACACGCTGAACCTGATCAGCATTGCTTGGCATGGAACCAATAAGGGAATTGGGGATCCTTAAGATTGGTGACTGTACCGTTGAGTTAAAATACCATATAAAAACCTTGATTGACAAAGCGTTAGAGTAACTCAGCGGAACGGGCAGCATCTCTGGAGTGAAGGAATAGGTAACGTTTCTGGTCGAGACCCTTCTGCAGAAGAAGGGTCTTGACCCGAAACGTCGCCCATTCCTTCTCTCCAAAGATGTGCTTGTCCCGCAGAGTTACTCCACCATTTTGTGTCTATCGTATAGAAGCCTTGATACACAAAAATGCTGGAGAAACTCAGCGGGTGCAGCAGCATTTATGGAGCGAAAGAAATAGGCAAAGTTTCGGGCCAAAACCTTGAGCTGGGTCTAGCTATATCTGGGAGAAGAATGTTTGGAGGATTTTTTCCTATCCATGGGGATGGTTGGCAGTTGTAAATATAATGTCAACCCAGATCTGACGACATGGCATTGTAATGGGATCTCAAAGATGAATCTCAAATGTTAACATGTCCATTTGGCTTGATGTAGAACACACATGACAATGTCCAGCTTTGCTGACATCAGTGCCTTCTTGGTAACCTTTTTGAATAAATCAATGAGATCCAACACATTTACTGATACTTAATCATTCAGAATATCACTTTTGCCAAATTAGCACATTGAAATAAGACAAAGTCTGTGATGGGATAATGGTGCTTGAGATAAAACCAAATCTTACTACTTACAACTTGCTATATTGTCATTTTACTATATGGTAATCTTACAACTTATTGTATTGTCATTTGCAAAGCTTTTTTTATGGATCAAAATAATGTTTCACCATCCTTGGTGCAAGTCTGGGAAACCAATTTGAAAACACTTTGCATTGTGGTAAAATATAATAGGTACACTTTTAAAGTCTGTGATTCTTAAAAATGTTTGCTCTTGTATTTATCTTTATCTGCGGTATTTTGAAAGTTGGTTTAAAATCAAATTTTCAGTAAATGCTCAATTCCATGTTTAAAATCTGACTTTGAGAACATGTTTATGATTTTATTAAAATGATGTTACATTAACTGGTGATTTTTCTTGCAGAGAAAATGGGTGGGACTCTCCATTGGTCAGGATGTGGAAGGTAGGTTTCTTTTCATTTGATGAATAAAATTTGCAATAGTAATAAGTAGAAACGTAAACAATTTATCTTTATTACAAAACTAAGGGGTGTGCACTACTAGTACAACTAATGAGGTTTTAGGTGTCTTCATGATTGATGTTTGAACCTGATGATATCTTGCATCTATGGTTATGAATTTGGACTTCTATACAACCAGTTGTATATCACAGGTGGGGTAGTTGAATCCAAGTGGAACTATGGGAACTATAAAATCAACTGGACAAAAGATATTGGCATTAGAATAATTGTGAATAACATTGAAAAGTTCATGAAATACATCATAGAATAATTTGCAGCTTCATGTTATCTTAAAACATTCAGCAGACATAATTTGTATCAGTACCCTAGGTTATAAAGGGCAATTCAACTTTATCACCTCTCATTACTTTCTGGAGATTTGTGGAAAAGTGGATGTGTCTAGACATCAAATTTATCCTGCACTACATGAAGTCTGCACTTTGCCAACTTGCGCAAGGCAATAACCTGGCAAAGTTAAATGGATGCAGCATTTGCTCAAATCACTGAGATTAACGGCAATGGTGGCTAGAAATTTCTGTTAATACACTAGTTCCTTCGTCTGTACTCTAACTTCATGTGGGGAGATTACAGCTGATTTGTGTTCCCACTCCTAAATCATTGAGCTTGGACTAGAAAAAATTAAATCTGCTACTTTTGTGTCAAATGGCTCTTAGTATCATCTGAAGCTCTTGTCATCTTCAACTACTGAAAGTAAAATTGTAATTGGACTCCTTTTTATCATCAGATTGCCATCTCTTGTATAACACTTAAATTGGGATTGAAGTCTAGTGTAAAGGAACGGGTGACGTTTCAGGTCGAGACCCTTCTTCAGACGTCACCCATTCCTTCTTTCCAGAGATGCTGCCTGTGTTACTCCAGCATTTTGTGTCTATCTTCGGGTTAAACCAGCATCTGGAGTTCCTTCCTACACTTGAAGTCTGTGTCATCCTTTCATTTTAATACGGAATCAAATCAACGGAAGTCTGCTCGGATAGACCTGACATACCTGATTGTTGCAACCTGTCTTTACAACATCCTACATAGGCCTGGTATTGCTTTGGAATTTTATAGATGCTTAGCCAGACTGATAAGTGCAAATTAAAATCTGAATGTTGTTTACGTTTTAGCATTCTGTGAGTAAGTGGGAACAATTTTTTTTTTTTTCTGTTGCTCCTTTTCTCTCTCCAAACATAAAAATGTGTCTCTCAACCTCAGTACTTTGGTGGTGTGCTGATATTTGCAACCATCTGTTCAAAGATGCTGTTGAGCAGCCACCTGCCTCTTCATTGGGTTAAATGTGGATATTACTGTGAGAAAAGGGAGGAGGAAGTGGTACTTGATAAAGGGTACTTTGTGTAGGAGCAAGCGTTGCTATTTAAAAAGCCGAGAGACATGGAACGAGAATAAGTGAATAAAGGAGGGCGGTAATGATGCACATTGGTCTGACATGGTAAGAACACTTTTAACGGGTTTTAGAGGAATTTTTTTTTAGACTTGAATAGAACCCGATCTTTCAGATATGGTCTTGGCAATAACCTTGTAGTTTTGGAACAAATTCCAATCATTTTATATTATAAACTGCTACTTCCATTTATCTTGGACAGCAGCTGTTGGTGCGAGGGATGGGGTAGAGAGGGATGAGGCTGTGGAGTTTTGAAGAAGCAGGGTTTGACATTTTTTTTTTTTTTTTTTTTAATTTTTATTTATTAGAAGTACATTACATTACAACCACATACATTAATACTCGTCATTTATATCTTCTTACAATTAATGTACTCCCTTTATTTATTTTTTTACACTAGAAAAGGAAAAGATTGAAAGAAAGAAGAAAGTGAAGGAAAAAGTGCAAGTGTAGAAAAGTGTAGAAAATGTAACAACAAAAAAGGACGAAGACCCTATAAGAGCGAAATTAAAAACAAAAAGAAAAAGAGTTAAGAAATAGGCCCTAAGAAAAGAAAAGAGAAAGAGAAAAAAAAGAAAAACAAATGTTTTTTTTGAGCATCACGTAAATAGGACATACCAACTCTTCAACTATCATCCCCCCTTACCTGACCTCAATTTTTTATTTTTTTAAAGTACTTTTGCACCCTATGTTTGTAATAATTCTATAAATGCAGACCACGTCAGGTGGAAGTGATCTGGTTTACCTGCTAGGAGGAGTCTTATCTCTTCTAGGTGTAATGTTTCAAACATATTTGAAATCCACATATTTATAGTTGGTATTGGAGCCTTCTTCCAAAATTTTAGAATTAGCTTTTTTCCAGTTATTAACCCATAGTCCATTAATTTCTTTTGAAACACATTTAGTTCTGGATCATCTTCCGTTATTCAGAAGATAATCCATTCTGCTTTGGGTATCAGTCTTGTTTTAAATAACTTTGTAAAGATTTCAAAAATTTCATTCCAAAATTTTTGAATTTTTGTACAGAAGACAAATGAGTGCGCTATAGTTGCTTCTTGGGATTGACATTTATCACAAATAGATGATACGTTTGGGAAAATTTTATGAATTTTAGTTTTCGAATAATATAATCTATGTAAAATTTTAAATTGTATTAAAGTGTGTCTTACATTAATTGAGCATTTATGCACGTTTAATAAGTATTCATTCCAACTTTCCTTTGAAATTTTAATAGCTAACTTTATGCTGAAAAATATGATTCAATAACTCTGCAGGTTAAGCAGGCTGTATTTTTGCCATCAAGACAGTTTAATTATCATATGTGCCAGCACCAGAACAATAAAAGTGCTGCTGCTGCTGCTAAACAAACACAGTAACTCAACAAATAAATATACAATAAATGATTGGTTAATCCAGATAAACCAGACCATAGTGGAAACCAAAGTATGTAGTGTAACTCCAAAGAAACTCAATAGTAGTTTGGTGCTGAGGTGGGGTTGTGTATCTATAAAACAATGGCTAAAGGTTTAACTGCAAATTTGGAAATAAGGTGAGATCAGTTGGGATTTGTGCATAGGCACTGGAAAGTTATTAGTACAGCCAGAGGGTCAATTTTCAAAGCACCAATAAACCTTGTCTATTTGTGTTGCCAGTATCCTAATTATAACACTACTTGATTTTTGGAGTATTTTGCTTCTGCTGTTTATTAAGCATTTGTGTTGCTAATGGGGGGGGGGGGGGAGTGTTAATTTAATAAGGGAAGATTTAAAACCATCCATGTATGTGTCAGTGTTATTTTAACAAGTTGAATTTTGGCATAAATTTAATGTCAGGCAAATTATTCAATAATAAGAGGCATTGAGTATAAGAGTTTGGGTTTGTGAGTTACAGGTTGCCATGTTACTGTTGTACAAAATGTTGTTAAGGCTGTACTTTGACTATTGTGTGCAGCTCTGGTGATCATGGTGTAGGAAGGATGCGGGAGGGCTTAACTTAACAGATATAATGTGCAACATTAATGACATGATAGTGGTATAAAAATATTATGAGGAACATGGGGTAGATGATGCTGTCTGGGATGTCAAACTAAAGGGCACAGTTTTAAGATGAGAGGCGAGATGGTTGAAAGGAGATGTGAAGGGTACATTTTTCACAGAGTGGTTGATATCTGGAATGAGATAATAGAGGCCGGAACTTTAACAACATTTAAGAGGCATCTTGACAGGTACATGAATGAGCAGGTTGTAGAGTGATATAGAATTAATGAATACAATTAGGATTAAAATAGATAGGGCATGGTGGTCAACATAGACATGGTGGTTCGAAGTGTCTGCTTCGATGATGTACAACTCTGAATCTAAGTTCATTGTGACAAAGGTGTGTTGGATTGGGTTTGAGAATTGTTTGGTTACTGAAACTATACAGACTACAAGATCAACTTGTTTAAGGTTGTAATGTATAGTTTTGCTCTGCTCCCTTCATGCAGCTGTCTTTTCCTTGACATCATGCTCTTATCAGCCTTCTTCAGTGAGCTGCAATGTGAATTTAATTGTCTATCAATTCTGGCACAACTTTCCAGTTTGATTTATTATTTGAGCAGTGTTGTTGTTGTTGCTTGAACATATAGAAGTCTATGCTTAGAGTTGTACCGAAATAGAAGCCTAGTTAATTCCTCAGGGTAACAATGTCCATCAAATTGTTATTTCATCCTTTAGAATTTGTACTGAACAGTGATAATTTTGCCCATTAGATTGTCTGGTGAACTGCAATCATTCTGTAAGCACCATTTTGTTTTAAACTGGAGCTAATGTATCTTTCAAGCATTCTTTGCTATTCTGATACCTGCTCTTTCTTTTCATTTCCAGTAGCTTTTGAACTATTTTAATGAGTGGAGTCTGTGATTTATTTCTCCTCTAGTGCCTTGCCCCCTCCCTTCGCCCCCACTCATCTGTTAGGCATCTTGGGGAAGGAGGGAAAAAGACCCTTGTGTTGTGTATGTACTTGTGTAGACAGTGTTATTCAGGGTGATTTGTAAACTGGCCCTTTAGCTCAACAGTCCACTGTGACAAGATCAGTCAGCCTGTGCAATAGTCATTCATTGCCCTAGGAGAAATCTTAACAAGCCTGTACTCAATGAACGATGGTGTGTCATTGTATTATCCAGGGAGTCTGGTGTCATTGATTTTATTAAACCTATAATGTTGAACACGATGCTTGGTGTTAATGTGTTACAAGAAGAATGTTGAATCATTAAATTGTCAATAATTCATTCTCGTGCATAAAAACACAATGTAATGTGCATGTAAATGGAGTAGCAACTGAAATCAGCTGATATCTTCAAAGTGTTTGAAAAACAAAGAGCAGGAGGAACTCGGCAGGTCAGGCAGCATCTGTGGAGGGAAATGGACAGGCAACCTTTCGGGTTGGGACCCTTCTTCAGACAGTCTGTCTGACACGCTGAGTTCCTCCAGCCCTTTTTTTGTTCAAGGTTCTAGCATCTGCAGTCTCTTGTGTCTTGGAAATATCACATTTAACCTGGGCACTTAATAAAGTGGCAGAAGATTAAAACTAATTGGCGTCCTTGTTAGTTATGAGTGGCCAGTGATCTGTATAGCTAGACATCAGATCTATCTTTGCGTGATATGGCTAACAATTGGTCCATTGACCTAAATGTGGATGAGCTCTATGGAATTTGCATTTATTCACCTTTCTTAGTTAACCTGGAGAACCATTAGAACGGTACACTAATGTGGCATGTTCAAGGTTTGAGATTGGGCTTTGTTTTGGGGTATTGCTTGGTGGATGTTGGAAGACTGCTCGTGAGCTCTCTGACCTTGGGGTTAAACACCAGTTGCATGTGGCATTGAAATCTCTTTCTAACAGCTGCTTCTCCATGGTGTCAGTAATTTGCCCTCGCTGTCCCACCATTTCTTCCACAAGTGAAAGGTTGGTGGTATTGTTTTTCCAGAGGCAACTTTGATTATAATTGAAGGTGTGGGGCTTTACTGAGAGGGCTAGATATGCGGATTTGTGCAGGAGTTACATTGTTCAATGTGTTTCAGCAGACTTAAAAATTTGTGATCCCAAACAGTCAGCGGGGATCCAATAATTTTCCAAGTCAATAAGACTGTCTTTAAACAATTGTTAAGATGGGAATTGAAAATCTTCGTGACTTCTGCAGCGACCATTCTCCTCACAACTCCTTGGTTTGCTCGTCTCTTATCACTCAAACCTGCCCCCCCTCCCCAGGTACTTTTCCCTCCAACCACAGGAGATGGATCACTTAACCTTACATCCCCTCTCTCTCTTGCATCCAGGAAACCCAGAAGTTCCTCCAGGTGAGACATGGGTTCATGTGCATCTCTGTCACCTCATCTATTGAATTTGGTGCTACCGACTACTTTTACATTGGCAAGACCAAGTGTAGACCAGTGCGCAAGTTTCGCTGAATACTTGCGCTCTGTCCACCAAGGCCGGCTGGATCTCCTGGTTGCTAATGATTATAAGAGCCCCTCCTATTCCCATACCAATCGTTCCCCATCTAGTCCCTTCTCCATTTGCTCATGTACCATCCCTGAGTCTCACATTTCCCTTTTATCTCCCATCTTTCCCATGCCCTCTTCCAGTCATATCCCTCACTCCTGCACTAGCTTTTACCCTTCCTCTTTTTTCCTGATATGACTCCCTTTTGTCTCCTTTTCTTTTTCACTCTGTCACTCTCTCCACCTATCTGCCAATTACCCCCCCCCCCCCAGCTCACCTATATTCACATATCACTTGCCAATCTTTGCCCTATTCCTGATGTCTCTTGCAACTTTCTCCTATTCCATCAGTTTAAAGAAGGGCACAAAAAGCTGGAGTAAGTCAGCGGGTCAGACAGCATCTCTGGAGAAAAGGAATAGGTGATGTTTCGTGTCGAGACTAAAGAAGGGTTCGGACTAAAGAGTGGTCCTGACCAAAGCATTCAATGTCCAATCCCTCCACAGGTGCTGTCTGTCCCGCTGCATTCATCCAGCCTTTAAAAAACAAATCTAGATTCCAGTATCTGTAGTGTTTTGTGCCTCCACCTGAGTTTGATTCTGACCAAGAGTGCTCCATGGGCAGACTTGTTCTCTCCTTGATCACAAGCTTCAGCACCAAGCTGGTTTCAGCACACATCCCAAAGACATGCTGTTCGGGTAAATTGACGACAGTAGGTTGCTGCTGGAGTAGGTTAAGAGGCAAAGAATCAGAGGATTTGATTGGAATATGAAAGAGAATAAATTGCAGCAGACAAGGGAACGAGAAGGGTATGATTTTTATTTTTTTTCTGTGGAAAGCTGGAATAGATTTGATGATCTAATTAAATTCCTGTGCTGTTATAAATAATCAACTGTCCATTGCGCCCCACATCTTTTGTACCTCAATTATTCTAATGGCCTTTTGATGAAGATTACATTCTCCATCCTCATGAACTTCAGCTTGTCCACAACGCTCATGCTATTTTTCTTTGTTTGTTTTCTTCAATGCCTCAAATATAAAATTGATGTACTTAAATGTCCTCATGGCCTCATGCCTCATGCCCTTCATCCTCATCACATCCCAAATGTTCTGTTCCTATTCTTCCAAGATTTATTTAGGAAAATTGAGTTTACATTAGGTTTGTGTTTATTATTGTCATATTTGTACTGAGGTACAGTGAAAAGCTTTGTTTTGCATGCGATCCAAATGGATTGGATGTACCAATCCATTCAATCAAGTCAAACTCAATTACAATAGAGGGCAAAGGGGAAGATACAGAGTGTAGAATGTAGTTTTCAGCATTGAAGTTCATATATTCCATAGACAATGCCCAATGTCCACAATGGGATAATCGGACAATACCCTAGCTTAAGGACTGTTTAGAAGCCTGACAATGGAGGGGAAGAAGCTGTTCCTGAGTCTGAAGGTGTGTGCTTTTAAGATTCTGTTTCTCCTGCTGGTCAAGAGCAGGACGAAGGAGGAATGATTAGGATGAGACAAGTCTTTGATTATGTTGGCTGTATTTTCAAGGCAGCGTGAAGTGTAGATGGAGTCAGTAGCGGGATGTCCGGTCTGTATGATGGACTGGGCTACATCTACAACTCTGCAATTTCTTGCAGCATTGGGCAGAGCTGTTCCCAAACTAGGCTGTGATGCATGCTGCCTGTGATGCATGCTGCCTGTGATGCATGCTGCCTGTGATGCATGCTGCCTGTGATGCATGCTGCCTGTGATGCATGCTGCCTGTGATGCATGCTGCCTGTGATGCATGCTTGTCTGTGATGCATGCTTGTCTGTGATGCATG
The DNA here is from genome assembly GCA_038087875.1 of Malacoraja senta. NCBI lineage: Eukaryota > Metazoa > Chordata > Chondrichthyes > Rajiformes > Rajidae > Malacoraja > Malacoraja senta. The sequence goes on from CM075986.1 coordinate 13,467,061, forward strand.
CTTGTCTGTGATGCATGCTTGTCTGTGATGCATGCTTGTCTGTGATGCATGCTTGTCTGTGACGCATGCTTGTCTGTGACGCATGCTTGTCTGTGACGCATGCTTGTCTGTGACGCATGCTTGTCTGTGACGCATGCTTGTCTGTGACGCATGCTTGTCTGTGACGCATGCTTGTCTGTGACGCATGCTTGTCTGTGACGCATGCTTGTCTGTGACGCATGCTTGTCTGTGACGCATGCTTGTCTGTGACGCATGCTTGTCTGTGACGCATGCTTGTCTGTGACGCATGCTTGTCTGTGACGCATGCTTGTCTGTGACGCATGCTTGTCTGTGACGCATGCTTGTCTGTGACGCATGCTTGTCTGTGACGCATGCTTGTCTGTGACGCATGCTTGTCTGTGACGCATGCTGTCTGTGACGCATGCTGTCTGTGACGCATGCTGTCTGTGACGCATGCTGTCTGTGATGCATGCTGCCTGCGATGCACCTGTAGACATTTGTAAGAATAATTGGAAACATGGTGAATTTCATCAGTCGTCTCGAGGTAGAGGTGTTGGTGTGCTGCCTTGTCTGTCATATCAATGTGCTTGGCCTATTACAGATCGTTGGTAATATTAACTTGACGCTCTCAATCATTTCCACTTTTACACCATTGATTGGGGCTTGATTCCTGAAATCAATGACTAGCTCCTTCGTCTTGCTGACATTGAGGGAGATGTTATTATCCTGGCACTATGTCACTAAGTCCTCTATCTCCTTCCTGTACTCTGTCTTGTCATTGTTCACGATTCGTCCCACCACGGTGAGGTTGTCTGCAAACTTGTAGATGGAACCAAACCCAAACTTGCCGTTAGAGTTGCGAGTGTTTTTGGGAGCATAGTAGGGGACTGAGGAATGCATCCTTGCAGGGTACCGGTGTTGAGAGTTATTGTGGAGGTAGTATTGTCACCGATCCTTGCAGATGTGCGTGGGTCAGAAAGTTGAGGATTCTGTGGCAGAAGATGCAGCTAATTCCTAGGTCCAGAAGCTTGGAGATCAATTTGGATGAGATTATGGTGTCGAAGGCTGAGTTGTAGTCTATAAGTAGGAGTTTACTGTTGGAGGCATTGTTGTCTAGGTGTTTTGGAGGTAACTTTATGACCAGGGTGATGGCATCTGCTGTGGACCTGTTGCAACAGTAAGCAAACTGCTGGTTGGGAGGCTGGAGTTAATGCTGTGCCATCACCGGTCTTGTGAAGCACCTCATGATGTTGGAAAGCAGAGGCATTGGACCGTAGTCATTATGTAACAATACCTTTCTTTTTGTGCAGGAAAGAACTGCAAATGCTGGTTTAAATTGAAGGTAGACACAAAATGATGGAGTAACTCAGCGGGACAGACAGCATCTCTGGAGAGAAGGAATGGGTGACGTTTCGGGTCGAGACCCTTCAAGCTTCTTCAGGCTGAAGAAGGGTCTCGACCCGAAACGTCACCTGTGTGGGTTTTCTCCGAGATCTTTGGTTTCCTCCCACACTCTAAAGATGTACAGGTTTCTAGGTTAATTGACTTGGTATAAATGTAAAATTGTCCATAGTGTGTGTAGGATAGTGTTAATGTGCGGGGATTGCTGGTCGGCGAGAACTCAGTGGGCCAAAGGGCCTGTTTACATGCTATGTCTCTAAACTAAACCTGGACTTAACCTGGGAGTAGACCTGGCAGTTCAACGACAGTTTCTTGTTGTAGAATACACGTATCAACATAGACACAAAATGTTGGAGTAACTCAGCGGGACAGGCAGTATCTCTGGAGAGGAGGAATGGGTGACATTTTGGGCCGAGACCCTTCTTCAGACTGATGTGAATAGACAATAGGTGCAGGAGTAGGCCATTTGGCCCTTTGAGCCAGCACCGCCATTCAATGTGATCATGGCAGATCATCCCCAATCAGTACACCGTTCCTGCCTTCTCCCCATATCCCCTGACTCTGCTATCTTTAAGAGCCCTATCTAGCTCTCCCTTGAAAGTGTCCAGAGAACCGGACTCCACCGCACTCTGAGGCAGAGAATTCCACAGACTCACAACTCTGTGGAACAGAGCCATAGACCCACAACAAGTATCATCATCTTTGGTATACTGCCCTCTACACATTTGGTCATAAGTCTGTGACCGCAATGACATATTCTATTCCCATTATTTGTGAAATGCCTTTGGATAATATTCAACATTAGTAATATATATATGGTTAAAGTCTAAAGAGATGCACAAATTAATACCTCTTCATACTTTAATGATTGTCATAAATGACAGCTAGAGTAAGCTCTGTTCTGAATTTTGCACACCCACTCATTGCAACTCCTTTAAATGCCTTCACTGCCAAAAGGCCACTTCCTTCAATTATTATGTCTTTCACTCAGTGGACTTTCGCTCAGTGGATATATTTTCGGATAATATTGAACATTATTCCATTGATATATATAGTTAAAGTCTATAGAGATGTTTAAATCGTATAATTTGTTAGTTTAGACATTGGTTTGTTTTTCCACATAAAGAAAGCACTGTTTTGAACAGAATATTGAACAGAATATTGAGGAGAGTGTGAGTTAAGGCCACCAAGTGGCAGACTGTATCATGTGCAGCTGGTGCATAACTCACTGCTGCTGTGGTTTCTGGCATTCTTTAAGTGCGCAATGCAGATCTGAAACAGTGTTCGGATTGAGGAGGTTTCCAACATAATCCTGATTATCCTCTTTTACAGTTAAGGTTTTAATGTATCATCTCATGGTAAATTGTAATCAAAAATTACGTTGCAGGCTATCAGAATGATGACCAGTGATAAATGTTATGTGGCAGCTGCTGGTGTTTTATCCTTCTTTCTGCTGCGATTAATTATAGTGAAATGTGCTGGTCTCTCTTTCCCTGAAACTGGCCGACAGTTGCCCATCTGTGTACAAAAACAATGAATACCCTACCCTCCAGTCCAACAATAAAGGTTCAGTAACTGGCTTGGTAATGGTTTTGAATCTGCATGTCCTTTTGCAGCTGTCATCCCCATGGATTTTATTACACTGTGTTGAGTGATGTTATATTTTCCAATGGTCTCTTAAAGCTGTATATGCTTATTAGATAGTGCTAGTGATGTGAACTATTCGACATGGACAAGATTATTCTTTGGACAATGGTCGGTCCTGTTGGAGCAGTGATGGTTGCATCTACTCTTCCTGTTATTAAGTTTTGAGTCTGGTCTCTGACTACCTCAAACCCTTAGTTTAATATTTATTTTTCCTTTTGCTTAGTCACCGGCCCCATGTAAAATATAAATGTCTCATTGCTTTAAAACTGGACAGGCTTTCCCAGTAAAATGCATCAAAAACCAACTGTAGTTTAGATCTTTATAGACTTTGCCTTCAAGACAGCTTTGCTCATGGTATCTTTGAATGCTGTATTCCCTGGGGGCTCTTGTGCAGCAAGTGGAAAGATTTCAAGGATCAACCGAGTTTTAGTCTGACATCTTTCTATTATTGACATTCCGTACAATAACCTACCATCAGTTAATCATTTGTAAAGTTGAGATTTATAAGATGGCATTTAGCAAGACAAAACCTTTGCCTGAATTCAACTTCGCTCTGAATTAATGGTTAGCATTGAATAGATGTCCAGTATATAACGCTAAATTAACACGTTGATAATGCGAAGAATAATTGATTTCACAATCTTCAATCATTTTTATCCTTTAGTATTTTATCAGAAGTAGCATTTTTGCGTGTTCACGTGATAGCTAAATGCCAAAGCTTTATAAACCAAGTGTCTTCGTGCTTTTCTCCATTCTACTTGTCAGTTGAACTCAGTCTAGATTTAATTTTAGAACAAAAATAACCTTAGGAAATCTGCCAGGTTCCCTTTAAGACCCATCCATCAAAATATGCTTCTTTTTTTTAAAGAAAAGGTAAAGCAACAAATGTGAGTTGGTCTTCACACTGCCATACAAAACAGCTGAGATGATGAACCTCCAATGATCACCAACATCATCTTTTGCCAAGTAGAACTCCAGCCAGTGAAGTGGACCCTGCATTACATGAGCTGCTTAGTGTTGTGTGCTTTTCCAATACTGCCTCTAAGGCAAATGTTTGCCAGTACTGTTGATCCTCTTGAAGTGCAGTCTAGCAACTTCAAGGCTTGGCCAACTTGACTATTGGTTCTGCAAAGTCATCCTCGGTAGACACAAAATGCTGGAGTATCTCAGCGGGACTCAGACTGAAGAAGGATCTTGACCCGAAACGTCACCCATTCCTTCTATCCAGAGATGCTGCCTGTCCCGCTGAGTTACTCCAGCATTTTGTGTCTATCTTCGGTGTAAACCAGCATCTGCAGTTCCTTCCTGCTCAAGTCATACTCAGTGCATGGTGCTAATGTCAGAGTATATTGTGTATTTCTATCCTCTGTAATAATTCCTTTGCTGGTTTATTTGAATGTTTGTTCATTATCCGATGGAAGATAGGAATCATCTATATGTCATGCGTTAGCCATGAGAAGACTTGGTGTGTGGAAGCAATGTCCAGATGCAATGGGATCACGCTGTTTTTCTTCCTTCAATGTACTCTTTTCGAGCAGGATAACATGTACCCAGGGCCAAACAGCATGTTCAAACTCAGAGCTATATGTCAAAATAGCTTTATGTTTATTTATGTTTTTGTATGCAAGTATATGTGTACTAAAAACAAAGCCCTCTATACAGTTAAGCATACTTTTTTTTATTCATCTATTTCTTATTTTATTGTAGACTTAATTGTAATAATACATTTTCATTTTGTTTAGATAAGCTGTTTAAAATATCATGTAAAATAATTGAACAGGGCTCAACCTGTGTGCATTACTGGTTTATTTCCTTGCTAACATTTTTGCTCCTGTTCTGGCTTGCTTTCCTCAATAACAACATTTATATCTAGCTAAGCATTTTGTGTTTTGGATGCCTTTTACTTTAATGGCTTTGCACTGTTTTTGGGATCAGTAATATCGTCATCGAATGTGCTGCTCTCCCTTTCCTCAGAATTCCAGTTGTTGTACAAGGATAGAACAAATTGGTTCTTTTCACCCACTGAGTGGCTTGGGTCTCGCAAGTTTTTATTTTTCTCAACTTCTTTACATTTTGGGCACAGTTTATTGTCCATGTTTGTGGCATTGTATTTAGAGCTAGCCAGTTTAGGTTCATCCATATTTCTCCCCATGAGGTAATTAACTTGGCCACTCAATGCAAATTCCAGATGTGGTCTCATTGAAAGATGAGGATTTGGGTAGTGTAGCAACACAGCAACATCATAATGCATAAATCAGAGCAAATAAAAGTATGGAGTATTTGCTATTTTAACATTGAACAGATTCACATGAACAATGACACCTTGGTTAACATCTTTGCCTCTCAATCAACTGGGCTTGATCCTGACCTCTGGTGCTGTCAATGTGGAGTTTGCACATTCTCTGTGATGACGTATGTTTCCTCCCAGATGCCAAAGACGTGCAGGTTGGTGGGTTAATTGGCAACTGAAAACTGATAGTGCAGATAGTTGCAATTGTGTTTTGGGGAAGCTTGCAGTTGGAAGTTGATAGGGGAAAAAAAGAAGAAAGCAGGATCAGTGTAGATGGATGCTTGATTGTCAGTACAGAGCAGGTGAGCTGACTTGCTGTTTAATTTTTTTTTCATCAAGACCGATCTCTCAACATTTGTGCGAACTGGTAGATAGCCAATCTGGGCTTGTACCCAGGGATGACCTGTAGATGTCCAGCATGTTGACTGATAAACTGCAGCCTGATAACCTTCCCTGACTGAACTGTGAGGCAGCTTTGTCAACATGGCCATCGGTCCCCAACTATATATCAAGCAAATTTCAGGAATGCACTCCCCAAAATCCATCAGCATATCTCCTGCCCACCCTGGGTGTTAATACTCTAGACCACAGCTACCCCGGCGACAAATAAGTCTATAGTTCTATCCCTCGTCTGTACAAGGGGCCAAGTACAATCTCCTCAAGGCTTCCAGCAATGCTAAAAGAGCATTGCAAAACAAAACTAGAGGTTCCATTTAATCAAGCTGAAGCCAAGCGACTGTGGTAGGTCCTGTACACCATCATGGGCTACAATCTGAATTCAGGGATATTCTCTGGCAATGGTGCATCTCCACAAGATGAGCTCAATGTATTTTACATCTATTTTGAACAAACTAACTAAGTACCATCAAGGCACATACATACATCACCTGTCGGCCCTGTCTCGTACATTTTGGTAGCAGACGTCAGATCTGTTTTCAAGAGGGTAATATTTCAGAAAGTGGCTAGCCGAGATGGAGTCCCTGGACGCACTCTGAAATTATGCGCAAATCAACTGACCGCAGTCTTCAGTGACATCTTCAACCTTTCACTTAGAAAGCATACCTTCTCCACGTGGTTCAAGGAAACCATCATAATTTCAGTCCCCAGTGAAAGTAACATGACCTGTCTCAATGACTGCTGCCCAGTAGCTCTAACATCGACCATAATCAAGGTTTGAAGGTTTCAAGGTCAGTTTATTGTCACATGTACCAGTTAAGGTACAGTGAAATTTGAGTTAATTAAATGCTTTGCAAGATTGGTAATGGCCCACATCTGCATCAGTTTTCTGGACAATCTAGACTGATAAACCAATTCAGATAGGATGCATCTCAGCATGTTATTGCACCGGTTCTGTTCTCAACTGCTTCTGCTCTCAATCTGCAGAGAATGGTAAACACAGAGAATGGTCCATCACAGACAGGCTAGTCACTTCCTTGCATCCAGTAAACCTTCACTATGCCTTCAAGAATGCCTACTGTCCTGGCCATTTCCTTTTCTCTCTTCTACCTACTCGGAGAAGGTACAGGAACTTGAATGCTTTGAGATCCAGACGTCAGTACAGATCCCCACTGCTGAACTAATCGCCTCTTTTGACACCCCCTTCCTGGAGGTGCCACCATTTACACTTACTCTTAACTCTACCTGATTTGGTTATTTGGTTATTTTGTTGTTCCAGTTTAAAGCTTTTTTTTGCACTACCTCAGAATGCACTATATTCTCTACAATTGTATGTATTATTGTATTTATCTGAAAAGTAATTGTAACTAATCTGAATAGTGAGTGGGTATCTGCAGGATTGAGTGGGCTCTGTTACTTTGTCCTCACCGAATTTAATGCTTAGATTGAGGAATCGGGCTATCCAGTTTTGTCCATTTGTTAGTTTACAGCAGGTTTGATACTAACTTGTTGGAGACAGGTGCCCAAGTTGACATAGCCATGTTAGACTCGTCAAGTCTGATCAATATGATTTTTTATTTTTCTTGTCATCCCCTTTGTGTTGAAGATAATGCCACAGACAATAGGTAAGTAATTGTATATAAGAAGATAAGAAGTTGCACCTTGGTGCGCTAGGTTATGTTTTTGAAAACGAACAAATTACTGTTTAACACTGGCATTTAGTCAATTGGAGATGTTTGTTTAATACTAGGGTGTTAATGTAATAAGAGACTATTATAGCAAACAGAGTGGAATCATGCGAGTGCCGTGTACCGAAATAACACCAATTTCAGGCCCACTTTAGCATTACTGCATCTTTACCAAACACCTTAACTACTCCCATGGTTTGTGTTGGTGCACCCATCGATTAATGATGATAGGATCAGTTTTCTCAGTTTTGTTTTGAGTATTTTTAATTTAGCATGCTTAATTTTTGCTAATGCTGCTGTGTCACACCTTAGTGTGTTTCCCCCATGTTAAAGGTACGATAAGAATGCAGGTTATTTCTGACAGGTTCAGTGAAATTATTGCTAAACACAGCCTTTGTTCCAGCCCTAAGATGATTATCTAGCTTTCTTGTGTTGAAGTACTACAAGTTTTAATGACATTAATCTTGGAGATATTTAAACTGTTTACTCCAGGCAGTGAATAAGATGTATTCATAAAGGAATAATCTTTGTGGTTCAAATGACTGTCTCCCAGGACAACTGCCCTGCAGCACTGACTTATCTTGGAGGTTTGGGGGGGGGTGGGGTCAAGAAAGAGGGTTGACAATTTTGTATTCCTTGCTTTTACTTGTGTTTTGTCTACTAAACAATCTATTTCTTACATTGGGGCATTTTGTCCAACTTTCATTGCATTCCTTTTCAATCTGTTCTTATTTTCAATCCATGTTGTTTAATCGTGTAAGATATCAACCAGGCCCAAAATTAAGATACATCTGTACTTTTTTACCTGATTTTTTCATGCTTCCAGTTCCCTCCCTCTACAATCTGTCCGAAGAAGGATCCTGACCCAAAACGCCACGTATTCATTTTCTCTAGAGATGCTGCTTAACCTGCTGAGTTACTCCAGCATTTTGTGTCTGCATCTGTAGTTACTTTTTATTATATTTGCATTTGTTTGAAGCATTCTCCACCTGTAATTCCATGTGTGTGGTGTTGTAATATTACCATATTTTATATTGTTCACCTTTTTATTTACTCTTGAATTAATCTTAAGTAAACCTAGCTATGATTTGTTGAGCTAATATTACAATTTGTGGTTTCTACTGACATGATATTACTGTTGCATTCTCACAGTTTGTATAGAAAGTGCTTACAGAGATCTATTCAGTTAACCAGATGGGTAAGCCCTCTAATGTCAGTATCCTTTCCTGGGCCTATATCCTCAGGACTGAGGTCTTGGTTGCACTCATTTCGCTTTATTGAGTGGGCCATGTTATTTGTATGCCTGCTTCCTGAAACAGACACCATTCTAAGGTCTATCAGGGATGTTCTCAAAGCCTCTTTGAAGAATTGTAACATCCTCATTGACTTCTGTGAATCTCTGGCTCATGACCGTTCAAAGTGATGAACCAGCATTTTGCATGGTATTGAGAGCCCTGAGGCCACATATTGGCAGCGTTTAGAGGCCCTGAATAAATACCTGAAGGAGTACACCACCTTCCCAACCGGCTCCATCAGGTTGATGATGAGCACACCACTCCACCCACCTGCTCCATCTGCGGAAATGTCTGCGGTTTCCACCTTATCCTCAATTGCCCTTTGGAACGCACAAAACAAAAATGGGCCTCACTATCTCCATCGCAGGTGATAGACTACTGACCGACATCCACTATCAACCCAATGACTCCCATGGCTATCTGTACTACACTTCTTCCCACCCTGCCTCCTGTAAGGACTCCATCCCCTACTCCCAATTCCTCCGTCTATGCCGCATCTGCACCCAGGATGAGGTGTTCCACACCAGGGCATCGGAGATGTCCTCATTCTTCAGGGAACGGGGGTTCCCCTCTTCTACTATAGATGAGGCTCTCACCAAGGTCTCTTCTATAACCTGTGACTCTGCTCTCACTCCTCACCCCCCCACTCGCAACAAGGGCCGAGTCCCCCTTGTCCTCACCTTCCACCCTACCAGCCGTCACATACAACAAATAATCCTCCGACATTTTCGCCACCTCCAACGTGATCCCACCACTTGCCACATCTTCCCATCTCCTCCCCTGTCTGCTTTCCGCAGAGACGGCTCCCTCCGGAACTCCCCGGTCAATTTGTCCCTTCCCACCCGAACCACCCCCTCTCCGGGCACTTTCCTTTGCAACCGCAAGAAATGCTACACTTGTCGCTTTACCTCCCCCCCCTTGACTCCATTCAAGGACCCAAGCAGTCTTTCCAGTTGCGGCAGAGGTTCACCTGCACCTCCTCCAACCTCGTCTATTGCATCCGCTGCTCTAGATGTCAGCTGCTCTACATCGGTGATACCAAGTGTAGGCTTGGCGATCGCTTCGCCGAACACCTTCGCTCGGTTTGCAATAACCAACCTGATCTCCCGGTGACTCAGCACTTCAACTTCCCCTCCCATTCCGAATCCGACCTTTCTGTCCTGGGCTTCCTCCATGGCCAGAGTGAGGACCACCATAAATTGGAGGAGCAGCACCTCATATTTTGCTTGGGCAGTTTGCACCCCAGCGGTATGAACATTGACCTCTAATTTCAGGTAGTCCTTACTTTCCCCTCCCCTTCCCAGCTCTCCCTCAGCCCACTGGCTCCACCTCTTCCTTTTTTCTTCCCGCCCCCCCCACCCTCGCATCCTTCTGAAGAAGGGTTTTGGCCCGAAACGTTGCCTATTTTCTTCGCTCCATTGATGCTGCCTCACCCGCTGAGTTTCGCCAGCATTTTTGTCTACTAAAAAATGGAAGCAAGTTGTCCACAATACCTGGAGATTGCCTGAGAGAAATATGCCTTGAGTTAGAAGATGAGTGACTATCTTACCCCAAATCCTATGTGTGAAATGCTTTCATGTGTGAAGGTGCATCATTAGTGACACATCAACAACTAAACCAAACTAATCGGTGGAATTAACCCAACTCAACCAAGTCGCTTTCAATGTATGCATGACTACGTGTCCAAGTGTGTGCATTGTTTTATGAATTTTTCTATTGTTGGGATTTCATAATCTCTTGAGTTAATAATATTTCAATAGTTTTGTTTCTAACTTTTAGATATGCATTTTCTTAGATGGTGTGTGGAAACATTTTGTTTGGAAAGCAGGCCTCACAGAATAATATCCCAGTATGCTGTTGAATGGCCTTAAGTCTCATCTGTGAAACTTAGAAAATATCTGGAATAGACATTTCTGCTTGTATTTCCAGGGAAATCTGTAAAACATGACTGCTTGACCAGTTTGTGTCTGCTCTATTTACAGTGAGCCCCTATACCTTCGACAAAATAAAGCAGTGCATTGGGACCATGACGATTGAGATTGACTTCCTACAGAAGAAGAATGTGGATTCAAACCCATACGACACTGACAAGATGGCAGCGGAGTTCATTCAGCATTTCAACAGCCAGGCTTTTTCAACTGGTCAGCAGGTACAAGTCTGAGTGAAATAATATCTGGGGGAATTTTGACTAAAACAGAAATTTAGCTCTGGATCCCTCAAAGTCCTCGTTTACATTTGTTATTTGCTGCATATTTTGTGGCTTGAATGTCAAAAACAAGCCCACCAGGACATGTACCCTTATCCAACTCTGGACGTATTCCATGTAGATTTACAGATTCTTGTATCAGGAGATTTCATTGAAACTTGTAAAATTCTGACATATCTAGACAAACTGGATGTGGGGATGAAGATCTCTCTTGCTGGGGCGTCTACAATGAGAAGTCACTGTCTTAAGTACATGGCATGAGATGTGGGGTAGTTTGAGGAATTTCTTCACCTAATAGAAACATAGAAACATAGAAAATAGGTGCAGGAGTAGGCCATTCGGCCCTTCGAGCCTGCACCGCCATTCGATATGATCATGGCTGATCATCCAACTCAGTATCCCATCCCTGCCTTCTCTCCATACCCCCTGATCCCTTTAGCCACAAGGGTCACATCTAACTCTCTCTTAAATATAGCCAATGAACTGGCCTCAACTACCTTCTGTGGCAGAGAATTCCACAGATTCACCACTCTCTGTGTAAAAAATGATTTTCTCATCTCGGTCCTAATGAGTGGTGAATCTTTGGAATTTGCTACCAGAGAGGTCTGGAGAAACTAAGTTTGTGTATATATTTAAAAAAAAACAATAAGTTAATTCCTAGACCCAAAGGCATCAAGTTGGTTATGGGGAGAGAGCAGTGGTATGATATTAAGATCATGGAGATGGTGAAGTATTTAGAAGGGCTGAATGATCTACCTCAGCTTCTGTTCTCTATATCTGTTCATCTCTCCTGCTAGAACGCAGATCTGGACTTCCAGGAAGATTAAAACTTTTCTCTTATTACAAGAGAAATTTCACCCTTCATACCCCAACAAGTGTAATTCATCGGTCAACCGATGAAATATGACAAAATCATACACAACGGCTGCTCAAGAAAGTTTAATTGTCAAAGCAGAACAATTAGCAGCAGCAGCAGCAGCATAACAGGTCTGTACACACAGTAAAAGATAACATAATAAACAAAAATAAGTGCGTTAAATTTAAAAAAAAAACAATATTAATGCAGAATGCGCAAAGTCCTTAGTGTTTGTAGCTCATAGTTTAGTTGGTGTTTGTAGTGTTCAAGATCCTGATAGTTGTTGGGAAGAAGCTGTTCTAAACTTGGAAGTCACGGTTTTTAAACTCCAATACCTTCTTCCCGATGGCAGGAGTGAAATTAAAGTGTGGACAGGATGGTGTGATGCCTTGATGCTGGCTGTCTTTTTGAGGCAGTGCATCCTATTGATCTCTCCGATTGTGGGGAGGTCAGTACCTGTGATGGACTGGGTGGTGTCTTCCACTTTTTGTAATCTCTTTTGTTCCTGGGTGTTCAGTTGCCGAACCACAACAAAGATGCTGTGCATTGGGAATCAGCTTACTGAAAGTAGAGCAATATTGGGGTAATTTCTGTATTTCTAGTTGAATTAATGCCCAGCAGGAAATTGAACTGCTGATTTCAGTATGCTTTTCACTTGTCCGGTGAAAAATTCCACTTCCTATCTCTAAAATAATGTCAACAGTAGTATTAAGTGCAAAATTTAGTGAGTTTCTTCAATCCACTTGTCTGAAACAATTCTTATATACTGAAAAACAACCAGCTTTTGCTGACCTTGTTCCTGCTGAAAAGTACATTCTGAGTACTCAGTGAGATATGACCTGTGACCTCAAACGCAGACACACATTGTGCCTTAATGCTTTGCCTGGCAGGTCAGGTGACAATCATTCTGAATCACAATCATTGCCTCGGGTTCATTCCAGGATGCTGCTGCTGATCTCGGGCACACCTCAGTTTGTTGCTCATTGCTGTATTAGGGAGGTCGCCCAAACACCATCCTCACGGGAATAATTTGTCTAATTTTCCTCCAGCTTGAAGGAGCAGGCGGGGTTTGCATTGGAAATTTCTCTGCATTGGATGTTTCGACAAAGTCCGGCTGTTCATACCTGTAGAGGACCTTTGCACCCACACAAAAATGTCCCAGACAACCCAGTCTTTCGTACCTCAAGCCCGCCTCCCCGGTTTCTTCCTTGTAAATCTTTTCTGAGCCCTTTTAAGCATAATGATAGCCATCGTAAAGCTGGGTGATCACAATCGCACTCAACGCCAAGTTTGATCTTGCCAGCCTCTTGTGCAGTTGTAACATGGTGCCCCAACTTTTGTACCCAATGCCAACACTTTGTTTGTCTCCCTCTCTGTGATACCCACATCAGTGCTCTTCCACCTCCTCTCTCAACATTGCAACATCTATTTATTAGGTAACAACATCCCCCGTGGCAGCAATTACTGCTTGTATTGTAGACAGTTCCATTTAATACCTGGCTACTGCGATTGCATATGTCAGGCTACATCCTGGCAATTGAGAATGTAGATTGGATGAAAAGTCAATGCCAGATGAAACTGACGTAGGATAGCATGACCCAAGGAAAACCAATTGTTAAGTCTTGTGAACTTTGCAATTAAAGAATAATGAATTTGTAGGATTGATTATACAGCATTGTGCATCACTGCAATGTTAAAATGCCATTAAAAGATGGTAAAGCAGTTACTTTGGCTGTTGATGTACGTCAGATTCACATGATTCTTGAATACTTGATCTGAAGTTATAGAAGGATACAGTACGCAAATAGACTCTTCAACCCATTGAGTCCACACCGACTGTTAACCAAGCATTTATATTCATTTTACATTGGTACCTTTTTTAATTTCCCCCACATTCTGATTCTACTAATCACCTGCACACTGAGGGCAAGGTAGAGTGTCCAACTGCCCTCCCAAACTGTTGCAGGAAACCAAAGCACCCAGAGAAAATCCAAGTGGTCACAGAGACGGTGTTCACACCACACAGACAGCACCCAAGGGCAGGAATGAACACTAGTCTCTGGTGCTGTGAGGCAGTGGCTCTACTAGCTGTGCCATTGTGCTGCCCACTTGTGGATTCTTAAGTGACAAATTCTCATTCTGATGGTAAGTGTGCGCCCTGTAAAATTAATGTTAGTTAAACCAGAAAAAAACATGCCTAATCATTACTCAACATTAGTTGGATTTATTTATTTAATTCTTTATTTCGAACAGAATAAAAGAATAAAAATCAAGTGTGAAACAGCATACAAAAAACAAAACAAGAATATTTATAAAGTGTCATAAACAATATCTATAAATAAATGAAATCGTATTTGTCCGAAAAGGAGCAGGAAGAAGCCAAAGCTTATTAATTCCCACCCCTTATTCAACTGCTTATAATTATCTTATACAAATTTAGCAGCTATATGTACACCAGCAGCTATATGTACACCAAATTATTTACATTTATACACTAATCAAATATTTACAAAGCCATACAAAAAAAGAGAGAAAAAAAGAAAAAAGAAAAGAAAAAACCCTCATATACTATACAGTATCTCTTAGTCATATATACAACCCATCACCGTATAATCACCCTTCCCAATACAATCAGTATAACAAATATCCCACTCACAATCACCTATCCTCATCCCAATATCCTTTTAAAAAGTGGATATATGCATTCATCTGTTCACTGACAATTTAGTGGGTACATAATATGTTAAGGATCCTTGTTATTAACCTGGTATGCTTGTGTGTCATTTAGTCCGTCACAAAATCCTGACGTCTACAAGATAGAAGGAGGGCATTCAGCTCATTATATGAGCACTGGTTGGAGAAGAGCCATCAACCTAATCTCACCTTCTGGCACAAGATCCTGACCCGAAATGACATCTTTCCACTCCTTCTACAGATGCTGCCTGACCTGCTGAGTTCCTCCAGAACTTTGTGTTTAACTCAAGATCTTTTGCAGGTCATACTGTTCATGTACACATCCCAATATTTTTTTTAATGCAAAGTAATTTTCTTCCACCTCGACCCTGGAAGAAAATTCCAAGCTTCAAAACCCGTCTGAGTGAAAACATTTGCTTCCTTTTAATAATTATTTTAAATCTTTTGCTCCCTGGTTTTTCACTCCCTCTGCTATGAGGAATAGGTCCTTCAGATTTATTCTGTTTAGTTTAGAGATATGGTGTGGAAACAGTCTCTTCGGCCCACGAGTCCGGACCGAGCAATGATCACCCGCACACTAGTTCTGTCCTACACACCAGGGACAATTTACAACGGCCAATTACCCGACAAACCTGCACATCTTTGATGTGGGAGGAAACCAGAGCCCCCGGAGAAAATCTATGCAACCAAACAAATTCCGTACAGGCAGCACCTGTAGTCAGGATCGAGTCTGGTGCTGTACGGCAGCAAATCTACCACTGTGGTCCCTTCCAATTTTATACACTTTGTTTAAATTTCTGCTTAGCCTTCCCTATTTAAGAGAAAACAACTTTAACCTGGCCAATCGTTCCTCACAACTACAGTTTTCACTCCTAATAATGACTTCAATCTGTAAGTATCTGTGGACTGATGCTGGTAATAAGGAGATTGAACAGAGCAGCCTTTTGATGCCAAACCTATTGGTTTGAATGGTATCCAAATAACTAGTATTGCATGAACCAAATACCAAACATGATTTTGCAATTGAAATTCATATTTTCCGATGATTAACCCTTTCTGTTTCTTCCTTTGCTTTTCAGCTTGTGTTTAGTTTTGTTGACAAGCTCTTTGGGTTAATGGTGAAGGACATTGAAGCTATGGACCCAAGCATACTGAAAGGAGAGCCGGTTTCTGTCAAGCAACAGAAGGTAGACATTTTAACGTAGAATTTTAATCATGCTGTGGGAAAAATTCTATTTAGAAATGTGGATTACAAACATGTCTGAGACGCTACATCTTGAAGATATGAGACTTGTCTTAGCAGGAAAATCAGAGCAATTTTAAAGATATGGATTCCTTTCATTGATTCATTACAAGGATAGTATGGTGCAACACAACTTCGGAATTGAACCGATTTACGGATTGGGTGATGGGTGGGGAGAGAAATGAAGCAGGTATATCAACACTTTTTTTTCTTTTTTTTCCGTTTTTGTCTTTTTATTTCTTTACGTCTTTACTTACTCACTCTTTGACTACACTCATTTGGTAGTTTAGGGGTTCTATTCTTACACATTCACCTTCTCTTTCACTTTCTTTCTTTCTTGCTCTTCTCTTTTTCTATTTCATCTTTGCTAAAATTAAAATGGAAGCTGTACAATAAATGTCATATGCTGCGGTTTATACTTTTGTACACTGCTTCTAATAAAAATATTTTTAAAAATAAAAATAAATAAAATTTAAAAAAAGAAATGTTTTAAATTAATAAAATGTAACAGAAAAAAGTTGGAAATTCTTAAGTCACATATTCACTTTGTACACAAGGTGTGGAGCCATTAAACACATTATGTTGCACCTTGGAGGATGTTGTGATTTATTCCTCAAGTTTAAAGTGTCATCATGTCTCTTAGAACAAACTTTTGTCAATTCTTACCACAGACACCAATTGAAGCACAACACAAATTACTGGAAGGAATGGACAGACAACGTTTTGGGTGTGGATTCTTCTTCATGCTGATGGGTTAGGAGGGTGAAAGCTAGAAAAAAGAGAGGAATGGGGCAAAGCGCAACGTGATAGGTGGATATAGGTTGGGAGGGGGTGTTGATTAACCGATGGGTGGAGAAAATAATGCAGGCGAAAGGGAGACAAAAGGGTGTCTGCTATATGAAGGTGAGGTGAAATGTAAAGCCAGGGGGAGGGATTTGGGTTAAAAGGAATTGAGGGGAGGGGAAAGAGGGGAGATAAAAAGAAAATGGCTAGGAGATGGGAGGGGTGCGAGATGAGCTTACGGCAGAGGAGACAGGAACAGGATGACAAGGTTCATGGGAGATGATGGAAGAATTGTGTGAGCACCGGGGTGGTGAATTCAATGTTCGTACTGTTGACTTGTGGGGTATCTAAATGAAGTATGAGAATCTGATCTTCCAATTTGTGTGTGGCCTCTCGCTAGGAGTGGAGGAGGCAAGGGGCAGAAAGGTCATTGTGGGAATGGGAAAGGGAGTTAAATTGGAGAGCAACCAGGAGCTCTAGTCGGCCTTGCTGAATAGTCCAGCCAAATGGTCGCCTGGTCCACACTTCCTGTCCCACGAGGAAGCCAGGTTTGGAGCACCAAATGCAATTTACCCCCAACTATCTCCCCTCCTACTCTAACAGTACGCAGAAAGGTTTTGACCCAAAATATCATCTGTCCATTCCCTCCAAACTCAAGTACAATAGATGGAGAAAAGGGGATGATGCAGAGTACAGAATATAGTTCTCAGCATTGTAGCGCATCAGTTCCTTAGACAAAGTCTAATGTCCTCAATGGGGTAGAGGTGAATCGGACAGTACCATAGCTTATGGAAGGACTATACAGAAGTCTGATAAAGGAGGGGAAGAAAGTGTTCCTGAGTCTGATGGTGTGTGCTTTCAAGCTAGTGTGAATGGGTGATCGATAGTCAGGGTGGACTCTGTCGGTTGAAAGGCATGTTTCCATGCTGTATCTTTCAATCAATCAATCAATCAATTATGAAAGAACAAAAATAATAATAATACCTTGGATGGATGATATGCAATAGGATTAGAAGAATATAACTTTTAATTTAGTATTGCCAGACTTGCTGTCTTCAAGAGTGGCCTTTAAACGTTTTTTTTCTTACCAGGTTGAGCGAAAACACTCCAGTTTTCTGATGGTTCTTTTGGGCCATTAATAAATTGGTTTTATTGTTAGCAAAATAACTCTAGGAAATTGCTGCTGATGGTAATTGGACGGGTTGGATTTGATCTGTCTTTTGTGGATGTGGTGGTTATTTGCATTGGTGGTAGATGCCTTGCCAAGGCACTTACAGTTCTGGAGCACAGATTCCAATTGGGACCCTTGAAATTTCATATGACCAGTGTGCTTGTCCTATTTATCACTTTGAGCAAATTAAATTAAATTCTGTTATCTGTGACGGTGGGATTTTTGAGCTTTGTGATCATTGTGGGGGAGTGGGGGCGGGGAGAAAACTAGAAGAGAGAGGCACGATAAAGCATGGCAGGTAATTGGTGAACACAGGCGAGGGGTGTTTGATTAACCATCTTTTAGATCACATTGATCCTTTAGTTTCTGACGTTCCGAGATGTCAGTTGAAGATAGCAGAGTGTGATTGAAGGGCGGTTGCCAGTTTTTTTGCCTGAGCTGCAAAAGGAAACAGTGTGAAGATGAAACATTAAAATTATGGTCTTTTGTGAATCTGGCTGAAAGGATCAATGAACAGCAAACATTTAACCTCTAAAGTCATTGGTCAGGGCCTTTGTACTGAAGACCACTTCATTTGCACTCAGCTAGTCAAGGCAAATAATTGAAAAGGTTTTGAGTTTTTTTTGGAAGTGAGCAATATGCCCAGGGAGATTCTTATTAAAGAGAACCAACACTGAAATGATTTATTTTGTCTCTCTCGTATTGCTGTTACATATCACCGTGTTCATTTGAATTTTTTTCTGTCTTGTTATTCCAGATCGAGCTAGGGCTGGCTGTAGCCAATTCCCAGGTTATATTTGAAAAGGCAGATAGCTCATCTCTGACTCTGATTGGTGAGTATTTGATTTGTGTGATTCAGCTTTGATCGAGTCAATGATGTTTGGATGTTTTAAAGTGCAATTTGCCTTCACTTCAACATTAAACCAATTTCATTTATCAATTCCTAAAATCTTGTGATTGCTAGTTCAACTGATAAATGATTTAACCCTCCTTTTCTTTCGCTTTGGTTGTGGCTTTAATAACTTCTAAGGTTTCTGAAAATAGGTTTACTCCTTCTTCAATTCAATTCAATTCAATTCAACCTTTATTGTCATCTTGCAAGCAACAGTTGTACAGTGCAAAACGAAAAGACGTTTCCCAGGGAATACCGGAGCATCGCACATGAAGTTTAAAACATTTCACACATAACAACACTAAACAATCCAGTCCCTGATGGAACAGTATAAAGTTAAAATAGATAAAAACAACGTTAAAATACAGTAAGACCAATCATAAACATGTCCGGGGTGGCTGATTTGAGTGGCCAGTGCCAGTTATTGAAGTAGCCAGTGCCAGATATTATAGTGTCCGTGCCAAGCCGCAGAATCAGGTGACTGAGTACAGAGTGGCTGTTTAGCAGCCTCACAGCATATGGCAGGAAGCTGTTTAGCAGTCTTGTAGTCCGGGCTTTGATGCTGCGATATCTCTTGCCTGATGGCAGGAGATCCAGGTGTATGTGGAGGGGGTGCAGTTTGTCCTTAGCAATTCTCTGAGCTTTTTTCCGACAGCGGCTCAGGAACAGTTCTTTCTTTCTCTGTACCCTGCCATCCAATATGTGAGATCACCCTCGTTGATACAGATTTTATTTAGATGCTGCTGTGGGTTTGCAGAAGGAGAACTGATACTACAAAAGTTCATGTTGGAGGTGATGTTTTATTAGATGAAGTATAAACTGTTACTCCACATCCAGTGCCTTTTGCTTTAGTCAACAACGTCAATAATCTGGATGATCATAACCTTAGAACAATCTCTGTGGCCGATGGTAATGGACAACACAACTCTACACCATTAATTCTCCATACAAAAGCAGAACACTGCAGATAACAGAAATCTGAACTAAAACTTAAGTGTGAAAAGCTCGGATCAGGCAACAGGCAACTTCTGTGAAGAGCAAATTTCATGTATTAAATATTGTTAAACGGTACAGTGTTGCAGATTTAGCTATGAAAGAGTTCAGCTTCCTGTTTTTCTCCAGGTATCTGCTTTCATACATTAACTGAGACCCTCCTTTGCTTTCTTCAGGCTGACCAGACTCAATGTAGTGTCTCGAAACTTGTTGGAAAGTCAAGACATTCAAATCATTGTGGCTTCTTTTGCCAACTGAAGTTGCCAACTTAATAGTTGGGAGATCTTGCTTTCAGCTCTAATTTTAAAAGTACCCAAATAAAAAGGACTATTGATGATTGCTTCCCAAGAAACTGATTCAATTGGTAGGAAGCTCAACTGCCAGCCTGACTTAACAGAATTGGCAAAGGACCCGGTTTGAGGTGATAGGAATTCTTTCTAAATAAAGAGAGTAATGAATTGAAATTCACTGCCTGAAACTGGTTGCAGCCAATTTAATAAAGACTTAAATCAAGGATTCGGTTTTACGCATCAAAGGGAAACACACTTGTATGGTCATGAGGAAGGGACAGGGCTGTTTCAGCAATTCTATGAAATAATGGGCACAAGAACAATGGGCCCAAGGGATTTCTGAATGTATGACAATTCCCATACTGTGACCATAAGTAAAACTGCAACTTGACCATTTTACACAAAGACCATGGAAAATGACACGTGACTGTGTCAAGTGGTATAGAAAATGCTGAAATTTAAAGCATGTGATGGGAGTATTTTAAAAAATGCCACAGCCGCACCAGTGTTCATGTTGCTGTAAAAAGGTGGTTCCTGTAAAAAGGTGGTTCAACAGATTGGATTATTGGACTTCAGAGAGTAACTGCATCCTTGTTTATGTAGGGCTGGAAATTGAGGGAAAGCGGGATTCCTACCTTAAAGAACCTTTGTGGAAAAACTTTTCCATTAAATTGTTTATTTTATTTTTTTGCCCCCTTTTTTTCTTTTACTCTCTGGGTGTAGGAACATGCCGAGCCTGACCTGCTGGGCACGTCTTCCTACCCTGCATTTTGCACTCCCACATTCTTTTGCCCATTTTCTTTTGGCACTGTCAAACATTCACACCTTGACCTGATATTCTTGTTTCCAGTTTATTTCCACGGTCACACTGGTTTGACCCTATCAGAGACACTTTCCTCTCCCACCTTCCCAGTAGCTTAATATGTTTCTTTCTTCTCTTTCCCCTTTCTGATGAAGGGTCTTCAATCCCAAATGTTAACTATGTTTCTCTTTCAAATGTTGCCGAACTTGAGCATTTCCAGCATTTTATCTGTTTATTTTAGGTTTGTGCGACAGTTAACAACATCTTTGCCAGTGTTCTGGTTAATGGTTTTTGTTCCCAGCAAGCGTGTGAACTCGGCTTTTCCTTCATTTGCTCACTACTGAACCTAAAGATCTTGAGGAATTATTTCCCCAGTCCAAACTGCCCTTTACGCTTATTTTAAATACATCTGGCATATTAATTATTCAGAAAACAATAGAAATCAAAATCTGAAGAAGGGTCTCGATCCGACACGCCACCTATTCCTTATCACTAGTGATGCTGCCTGACCCGCTGAGTTATTCCAGCGTTTTATGTCTATCTTCAATAGAAATCAAATTGTGTGTAAATGGACTGAAGATACACATGTACCTTGCTTCCATACACATCTGACCCCTTTGAACTATTTCAATGATATGTTAGTTGCAACGGCAGAGATGAATGAGAATAAATGCAGAGCAACGTTGTGATGTAGAACTTGATATAACCACTGGGTGGCGATAGGTTTGTGTGTTTTCAATCTAATTACTTTTTTACTTTTTTCTCAAAGGCAAATCTAAAACCAAGCAAGGAAGACAATCCATCATTAATCCAGACTGGAACTTTGAGAAAATGGGAATTGGTGGCCTTGACAGGGAATTTTCTGATATTTTTCGCCGTGCATTCGCTTCGAGAGTTTTTCCAGTGGATCTTGTGGAACAGATGGGTGAGTAGAAACACAGGATAGTGTTGCTAAATTGCAAATTGAAGACAAATTTTGCAGCCCTACTACTTAATACATCTTGGGCATCTGTGCAAACATGGCCATTTTTCATTGCTTCGTGAGTTATAGAACAAGCATCCAGTTTTCTGCAGCCCACCCAACATTTTACTGCCGTTTTCTTCCATGGTTGCACTATATGTTGCCGAGGGGCCTCATGTCAGGCGGAAGTTATTGATCGAGTTGGTGTCTTCTCCGGCCCCTGTCACTGCTGCTCTGATGGATTTGTGGGTGGCGCTGTTGAAGTCAAATAAACTTATGGTTCTGATGCTCTCATCGTCCCACTTTTTGCCTTAGTCTTAAAAAAATATATCTTTCTGAAATGGATTATTTTAGATGCATCTCAATGAAACTTCAGTCCCTATTGTCAGCTATGGGCAAACACTGCAGCATACAGAGGAGATTGAACCATTACAAAGCAATTGGCAGAAGCCAATAAATGCACTGTCCTAAAAGGGATTAAACACATTAAAGCTATGGGTAAAAAATATATCCACTGCCCTCCTGTTCTAGAAATATGAACTTGTAAGAAGTATATTCATGTGAATGTTCTGTGTCTACGCATCATCTCGAAATGTGAAAAACACATTTTATTTGAACCAAAAAATAAATAAGATTTTGTCTTGACCTTAATTTAAGAAAATGCTGCAATAGGGCCAAAAAGAATGATTGTGCTGTTACCCAACTGATGAACCTTCTATCCAATTGAACAGCTGCAACATCTTCAATTACTAATCAAGACTTAAATGCATCTTTTCCTGTTGATTAATAAGTCTGAAGAAGGGTCTCGACCTGAAAAGTCACCTATTCCTTTTCTCCAGAGATGCTGCCTGACCCGCTGAGTTACTCCACCATTTTGTGTCTGTCCACTTGAGATAGAGCAGGTTAATATGAAGGATCACTTTCCCCAGAAATAGTGGTTAAAATCTGGACTCTGCCCAAAAGCTGCTGAGGCTAGTGGTCATTGAGGATATTAATCATATTAGGTAAGAGTTATAGATAACAGATTTTAAAGGGGCACAGAGTCAATCAGACTTGGTTTAAGGTACAGGTCCGATGCAATTCAATTGACCGGCAGAACAGTTTAATGGTTGTACAACCCGCATCTGTCGCTACGTTACACATGTGTAAGAAGGAACTGCAGATGCTGGTTTAAACCGAAAATAGACACAGACCTGGAGTAACTCAGCGGGGCAGGCAGCATCTCTGGAGAGAAGGAATGGGTCGAGACCCTTCTTCAGACTGGTTATGGATAAGGGAAACAAGAGATATAGACGGTGATGTGGAGAGGTAAAGAACAATGAATGAAAGATATGCAAAAAAGTAACGATGATAAAGGAAACAGACCATTGTAAGCTGTTTGTAGGGTGAAAATGAGAAGCTGAGAGAGGGAATGGTGGGGCTACCTGAAGTGAGAGAAATCAGTATTCATACCACTGGGCTGCAAGCTGCCCAAGCGAAATATGAGATGCTGTTCCTCCAATTTGCGTTTAGCCTCACTGATAATGGAGGAGACCGAGGACTGTGTAGGAATGGGAAGGAGAATTAAAGTGTCCAGCAACCGGGAGATCAGGTTGGTTCAGGCGGGCTGAGTGAAGGTGTTCCACGAAACGATTGCCCAGTCTGTGTTTGGTCTCGCTGATGTATAAGAGTCCACATCTTGAACAACAGATACAGTAGATGAGGTTGGAAGAGGTGCAAGTGAACCTCTGCCTAACCTGAAAGGACTATTGGGGTCCCTGGACAGAGTCGAGGGTGGAGGTATAGCGACAGGTTGCAGGGGAAGGTACCTGGCGAGGGGGTGGTTTGGGTGGGAAGGGATGAGTTAACCAGGGAGTTGCGGAGGGAATGGTCTCTGCGGAAGGCAGAAACGGGTGGAGATGGGGAAAATGTGGCTAGCGGTGGGATCCCGTTGGAGGTAGCGGAAATTTTGGAGGATTATGTGTTGTATGCGACGGCTGATGGGGTGGGAGGTAAGGACTAGGGGTACTCTGTCTCTGTTGCGACTTGGGGGAGGGGGAGCAAGGGCAGAGCTGCGGGGTACCGAGGAGACACGAGTGAGGGCCTCATCTATGATCAGAGAGGGGAACCCCCGTTCTTCAAAGAATGAGGACATCTCGGATGTTCTAGTATGGAACACCTCATCTTGGGCGTAGATGTGGCGTAGACTGAGGAATTGGGAGTACTGCCTACATTAACTGTGTAGGAAGGAAATGCAGATGCTGGTTTCCACAGAAGATAGACACAAAATGCTGGAGTAACACAGCGGGCCAGGCAGCATCTTGGCAGAGAAGGAGTGGATGACATTTAGGGGCGAGACCCTTCATCAGACTGAAGAATGGTCTCGACCCGAAACGTCGCCCATTCCTTCTCTCTGGAGATGCTGCCGGTCCAGCTGAGTAAAGGGGCTGTCCCACTGCGGCGATCTAATCTGCGAGTTTAGAAGAGTTTGCCCTCGACTCAAACTCGCAGCATGGTCGACACGTGGTCCTAAGAGGTCCTATGAGATCACTGGAACTCTCCTTCATGCTCGAGGGAAGTTCCCGCCTACTCGCGGCCTCAGCTAGGTCGCGGAAAATTTTTCAGCATGTTGAAACATTTTCCGCGAGTAAAAATTGGTCAGCATGGTTCTTTTGAACTTGTTGTGCAGTGAAGTGGGGTCGCTATGTAGTTACAGGCAGTCGAAGGCGGGAATCAATGGGGTCACAAATACTGCCCAAGTGTAGGGTCCAGCCTGGGTCTCGGAGCTGTTGGGCTACTCCTGAGGGAGGATGTGATTGCATTCGAAAGAGTGGCAATCGGAGATACAGTAATGTTGCCGGGCTAGCGATGTGCATTTATTGGGAGTGGCTGTTACAGCTGTCATTGTTTTCTTTGGAACAAAGATGATCGAGGAGAGATTTAGTTGAATGATATTTCTAAAAAAAACTTGATGTTTCTACAGTGTAAACAGGAAGGATTTATTTTCCTTGGCAGAAAGATCCGTAACCGGGAGGCATGCATTTAATTTCATGGAGGAATTGGAGCAAAGAGGATTGTTGGGTGGGGGAGACAAAATATAATGGAGGTCTGGAAGGCACTATTCAAATGGAAGTAGAAGCTCTCTCCTCATGTAAAAAGAATACTTGCATGAGCATTTTAAGGGCCAGAACTTGCAGGGCAGTATCCCAAGAGCTGGGAAGTGGAATGAACCGAGAGTGCATTTTTGTTGACGTTGACATGGAATGGAATCTTTTACTGTAACCTTTTATTTCCCTATGAATTTTACAATTAAGCATGGTCAGTGCTTTGACATGGCATCTTGTACAGATTGTGTGCTTGATGTTCTACATTTGTTCTGAAATGTTCTCGAAAGCAGTGTAGCTTCTGGAGATTAAACTGTGTGTGTAAATTAGATATATGGCCAACTAGTTTAAAATATAGCAAATAAATAAAGTATTTTAATGTTGTAATTTTAGTGGAGGAAGGTTGATGGTAATCATTTTTTCAATAAACTACTTGTCTGATTGTAACTTCTGTCCCTTTATTTGGAAAGCCAGTGGTCACATTAAATCTTACTCAATGATTTGGAAAGCAGGGAGTCATAAAGAACATTGGAAAAACAAAGATTAATGTTTCCATATTATGAAATGTCATTGTCTTCAAATATCTTTATTTCCATTCTCAGGTGAGGCCTGACATGCTGAGTATTTAAATTAGAAATTTATATATTTTTAAAATCCTTCTTATGCCACTTGAAATGTATGTTAGTGTAGGAATTGTAAGCACAATGCACATGGAGATCAATGCTTTGGCAAGAGGGGGACGAATAGCAGATTACAAGCTTGAAAGCAGCTCAAGAAATAATATGCAGTGAATAGTATTTTATTGTAAATAAGAACCAGCTATTTCAGAAAAAGGTGAGTATCAGAAAGTGGATTGAGCGTGTTATATCTAATTAAAGTTGGGTTTTGTCAGAAATATTGATTTAACAATTGAAACGAAAAAGCTGTAAGGATGCAAAAGGAGAATTGAGGGTATATGGCAAGAGTTGAAGGAGCTAGTCTTTTCATTCAGTTGGTCAGACAAAGTGCTCATGGTTGTGTGATTGCAATCCAGACAGATATCTGTCCAAAAAGAGGACTCAGTAGAAGCAAAGCCAAGTGACTTGACTTCCTTCCATTAAGTAGTCTACCATTATCTTTTGTGCTGGAGGGATGGAGTAAATGAGGTACCACAACAGTAAATTTTTGAAGGAAATAAATTACCAAAGGAATGTAAGCATTTGAAGGAGATTTTTTTTTGTCTTTAAGTTGTCAATGACCAGGAAGGAAGTGTTTTAGGTGTTTGACCCTGTATCTGATTGTTGCAAAGAAGGGGAAGTGGTAGTGATGATAAAGGGCATGTCTGTAACAGGACAGAGACCAAGAGACATTTTTTACATTTTATTTCAAAATAGACTTTATTCGAGAAATAAATATATACAATACCTGATCCTTATAAAATTCCATCCGACATTCTCGGAGGCTATACATTCATACAATACAGTTTCCCCCAAATCCCAATTTTACCCCACACCCTTGCCACTCATGTGGCCCACTGGCCTGGAATCCCTTCCCTTATTTTGAGGGGCGTCTCCACCATACCCAGCCCCCCATGTTCGGCAGCGGAAGGACCTTAGACTGTGGACCTCCCCCACCGAGCCTTGGCGTTGGCTGCACAAAACTTCAGTGCAAAACTCACAGAGAGTGGTGAGTCTGTGGAATTCTCTGCCTCAGAGGGTGGTGGAGGCAGGTTCTCTGGATGCTTTCAAGAGAGAGCTAGATAGGGCTCTTAAAAATAGAGGAGTCGGGGGATATGGGGAGAAGGCAGGAACGGGGTAC
Organism: Malacoraja senta; assembly: GCA_038087875.1. Classification (NCBI taxonomy): domain Eukaryota; kingdom Metazoa; phylum Chordata; class Chondrichthyes; order Rajiformes; family Rajidae; genus Malacoraja; species Malacoraja senta. The sequence goes on from CM075986.1 coordinate 13,493,549, forward strand.
TGATTGGGGATGATCAGCCATGATCACATTGAATGGCGGTGCTGGCTCGAAGGGCCGAATGGCCTACTCCTGCACCTATTGTCTATTGTCTATTGCGTTGCTCGGCTCGTACTCCTGCAGTCTGCAGAGGGCCAGTCGGCAACATTCCCCGATGGACATCTCACTCTGATGGGAGATCAACAAAGCTCGGGCAGACCAAAGAGCATCTTTCACTGAGTTGATGACCTTCCCGCAGCACTCGATGGCAGTCTCTGAATGTGTCCCTGGGAACAGTCCGTAAATCACAGGGTCTTGTGGAGCTGTTCGGAATAAACCGTGACAGGGGCCCTTGCAAACCTCTCCAGACTCGCTTTGTAAATCCACACTCTGCGAAGAAGTGGGCAACCGTCTGCTCTCCATAGCAGCCATCCCGAGGGCAGCGTGCACTGGTAGTGAGGTTCCGACAGTGCAGGAAGGATCTGACTGGGAGGGTTCCCCTCATCGCCAGCCCTCTTGGTGCTTTTTGGTAGGTTCTGGCGATGAGGCATTTCGCCAGACAAGCTGTCACAAGTGATGGTGGTGTGAGCAGAGAGAAAGAATGGCGAAGGGTGGTTTATGACAGCTGATTTTATCTGGAGGTGACACAAATAGTTAATTAGAATGAAGGGGCGATTTTTAAAAAAAATGCTCGCGTTAAGACAAAGTAAGTTGCTGGAAATCTGAAATAAGAGAATCCTGGAAGTAATCATGAAGTCAGTGGCATCTATATACAGTGGCTTGCATAAGTATTCATACCCCTTGAACATTTCCACATTTTGTCACGTTACAACCACAAACGTAAATGTATTTTATTGGGATTTTATGTGATAGACCAACACAAAGTGGCGCATAATTGTGAAGTGGAAGGAAAATGATACATGGTTTTCAAATTTTTTTACAAATATAAAACTGAAAAGTGTGGCGTACAAAAGTATTCAGCCCCCTTTACTCTGATACCCCTAAATAAAATCCAGTGCAACCAATTGCGTTCAGAAGTCACCTAATTAGTAAATAGAGTCCACTTGTGTGTAATCTAATCTCAGTATAAATACAGCTGTTCTGTGAAGGCCTCAGAGGTTTGTTAGAGAACATTAGTGAACAAACAGCATCATGAAGCCCAAGGAACACACCAGACAGGTCAGGGATAAAGTTGTGGAGAAGTTTAAAGCAGGGTTAAGTTATAAAAAAATATCCCAAGCTTTGAACATCTCACGGAGCACTGTTCAATCCATCATCCGAAAATGGAAAGAGTATGGCACAACTGCAAACCTATCAAGACATGGCCATCGACCTAAACTGACAGGCCGGGCAAGGAGAGCATTGATCAGAGAAGCAGCCAAGAGGCCCATGGTAACTCTGGAGGAGCTGCAGAGATCCACAGCTCAGGTGGGAGAATCTGTCCACAGGACAACTATTAGTCGTGCACTCCACAAATCGGGCCTTTATGGAAGAGTGGCAAGAAGAAAGCCATTGTTGAAAAAAAGCCATAAGAAGTCCCGTTTGCAGTTTGCCACAAGCCATGTGGGGGACACAGCAAACATGTGGAGGAAGGTGCTCTGGTCAGATGAGACCAAAATTGACGTTTTTGGCCTAAATGCAAAACGCTATGTGTGGCGGAAACCTAACACTGCACATCACCCTGAACACACCGTCCCCACTGTGAAACATGGTGGTGGCAGCATCATGCTGTGGGGATGCTTTTCTTCAGCAGGGACAGGGAAGCTGGTCAGAGTTGATGGGAAGATGGATGGAGCCAAATACAGGGCAATCTTGGAAGAAAACCTGTTAGTCTGCAAAAGACTTGAGACTGGGGCGGAGGTTCACCTTCCAACAGGACAACGACCCTAAACATACAGCCAGAGCTACAATGGAATGGTTTAGATCAAAGCATATTCATGTGTTAGAATGGCCCAGTCAAAGTCCAGACCAAAATCCAATTGAGAATCTCTGGCAAGACTTGAAAATTGCTGTTCACAGACGCTCTCCATCCAATCTGACTGAGCTTGAGCTATTTTGCAAAGAAGAATGGGCAAAAATTTCAGTCTCTAGATGTGCAAAGCTGGTAGAGACATACCCCAAAAGACTTGTAGCTGTAATTGCAGCGAAAGGTGGTTCTACAAAGTATTGACTCAGGGGGGCTGAATACTTTTGCATGCGGCACTTTTCAGTTTTTTATTTGTAAAAAAATTTGAAAACCATGTATCATTTTCCTTCCACTTCACAATTATGCACCACTTTGTGTTGGTCTATCACATAAAATCCCAATAAAATACATTTACGTTTGTGGTTGTAACGTGACAAAATGTGGAAAAGTTCATGGGGTATGAAAAAGTTCAAGGGCTATGCAAGCCACTGTACATGTGTATATAGAGAGAAAACAATTAGTGTTACAGGTAATTGTCCTTGTTAGGCTGGCTATCGGGGTGTTGAGGACTGTAACGTTGTAAATCGGAGGTTGAGGTGTTCCTTGTGCTTACATTTGCCTTGTACGTAGGTACGATGCAAGAGGCAGTGTAAAAAGTCAAGAGTGAGCTGACGAATTAAAAAGATGGGTAACAACCAAAAAAAGTTGAAAACCCAAGGCATTTGACAGTTGCCATGATTATAGATCCTATGAAGTTTGAGGAAGATTTTCAATAACCACTGGACTTAGCATTGTCTGAGAGAGACACTGGAAGGAGTTTGTAAGACTGAAGCTAATAACAAGATAGATACAAAATGCTGGAGTAACTCTGGAGAGAAGCATCTCCAGAGATGCTGCCTGTCCTGCTGAGTTACTCCAGCATTTTGTGTCTACCTTCTATTTAAACCAGCATCTGCAGTTCTTTCCTACTAATCACAAGATAACAGGATTCTACTGCGGGAGAACAAAGGCATTACAGCTCACCCTGGTCATGGTAAATTGCAGCCAGTGATTACCAGATCTGGGAGAACTATTTGCAATGGAAACATGTTGCACTTTGTTCCTGAGTAGGTGTATATATGAATTGTAAACTTATGTTGACATTTTCTGCTGAAAGAGCATCAGATTATGCAGGGAATTAGTTTAAATGTTATGGACTTAAATGCATGTAAATTTATTTGAGATAGTTGGGAATACTAGGAGCATCGGCTGTCCCTTGTACTGAAGCTTGAAAATGGAATACTCAATGTAAAGAGATAATGCAAGAGATACAATGCCCTTACATTATTCCTGCATTTGCTGCATTATCAAGTGCTTTGAAGTCAGTGTGTCGTCAAGATTGAGGATGCACTTTGCAGACTTCAGGTCTCACAATGACCCCAGTCAATGTGACATCCTTTATATAAAAATAACAACAATCTACTGCTGCTATAATCCAACACTGGGCAACCTTGATTTTAAGGCAATGCATCCACTGGCTCACTAGTCTTAACAACACTGAGCATTAGCTTCTGCAAATCAAACACATATTTCTGTTAAGGTGGTGCCTTCTCTTTAACAGTCCCGAATAGATCCCCTTTTAAATTCAGGAAAATGTATTCCTCTGGTGATAACTCACTATTACTTAGTCATAGAGTCTTAGAGTGATACAGTGTGGAAACAGGCCCTTCGGCCCAACTTGCCCACATCGGCCAACATGTCCCAGCTACACCTGTCCCACCAACCTGCACTTGGTCCATATACCTCCAAACTTGTCCTATCCATGTACCTGTCTAACTGTTTCTTAAACGATGGGATAGTCCCAGCCTCAACTACCTCCTCTGGCAGCTTGTTCCATACACCCACCACCCTTTGTGTGAAAAAGTTACCCTTTGGATTACAATTTAATCTTTTCCACTTCACCTTGAACCTATGTCCTCTGGTCCTCGATTCCCCTACTCTGGGCAAGAGACTCTGTACATCTACCTGATCTTTTCCTCTCATGATTTTGTATACCTCTACAAGATCCACTCCCTCCATGGATTATAGACCCAGCGTACTCAACCTCTCCCTATAACTCGCACCGTCTAGTCCTGGAAACATCCTTGTGAATCTTTTCTCAACCCTTTCAAGCTTGACAATATCTTTCCTATAACACGGTGCCCAGAACTGAACACAATATTCTAAATGCGGTCTCACCAACGTCAATACAATTGCAACATGACCTCCCAACTTCTATACTCAATGCTCTGACTGATGAAGGCCAAAGTGCTAATAGCCACCTTATCTACCTGCGACTGGACCTTCAAGGAACCATGCACCTGTACTCCTAGATCCTTCTGCACTACAACACTACCCAGAGGCCCACCATTTACTGTGTAGGTCCTGCCCTTGTTCGACATCCCAAAATGTTAAACCAAATATTATTGTTGCATTAATGAAGTGGCTGGGAATGTACATGAAGGAGAATGGGTGTGTCAGCTGGGTGAGATGAAGAAAACAACTCGTCTATTGCATCCGCTGCTCTAGATGTCAGCTGATCCACATGGGTGAGACCAAGCGTAGGCTTGGAGATCGTTTCACCGAATACCTCCGCTCGGTCCGCATTAACCAACGTGATCTTCCTGTGGCTCAGCACTTCAACTCCCCCTCCCATTCCGAATCCGACCTTTCTGCCCTGGGCCTCCTCCATTGCCAGAGTGAGCACCACTGGAAACTGGAGGAGCAGCACCTCATATTCCGCTTGGGCAGTCTGCATCCTGGTGGCCTGAACATTGACTTCTCCAATTTCCAGTAGCCCTTGCTGTCTCCTCCCCTTCTCAGCTCTCCCTCAGCCCTCTGGCTCCTCCTCTTCCTTTCTTCTTCCCGCCCCCCCCCCCCAACCCTGCATCAGTCTGAAGAAGGGTTTCGGCCTGAAACATTGCCTATTTCCTTCACTCCATAGATGCTGCCACACCCGCTGAGTTTCTCCAGCACTTTTGTCTACCTATGAAGAAAACAATATGAACAGAAGCTAAAATGGAGCAAAGAAAAGCCCCGGGGTGTAAAATAGTTTGCAATATTTTTGATGCCTGTACAGCCACTCGGGTATCGAAACAATGGTTATTAATGGCCAGAGTAAGATATGTTTTGTATCCAATGTAAATTTTCAATCTAAACTATAAATTGTGATATCTAACTAATCTAATCCAGTCTGAGTCTGATGAGTCTGAAGAAGGGATTCGACCCGGAACGTCGCCCATTCCCTCTCTCCAGAGATGCTGCCTGTCCCACTGAGTTACTCCAGCTTTTTGTGTCTAGCTTCATCTTTAATCTGATCCATCGAAGGGTGAAAAGTAATTGGACATCATTGATTTCACTGTCCCTCGGGGCATTGGATGGGAGGGGGCAGTGATTGAATTACATTACTGCAGTCATTCTCCCTGCAATGTTTTTCACTCTATCCTTGGTGTAATGCCTGGTTCCTCTGCTGTATTGTGGTCAGATTGTACAGGTCACACACCTGCTTTAGTGGGTGAGGCTGTGCTCAGTGGGGATTAGTGGTGGCTGACAGCAAACCTCCCAAGTCCAAGCAGTGATCACCGGCACACCTGGCTTATCTCTTGGATTCCAAAACTCTCAACAGCACATCGCATAGACGCAGAAGACAAAATAATAACCTTTAATGCGACATCTTCAAAATGCCATCTAAACCCTGATAATACTTAATTTAGCAAAAGGCTTAGCTTTCCTTCACTGTGAGTCATCTAATCGATTGGCTGTCACTTATTCAGGTGGTTTCTATACCAGAACAATCTTGACGTTTCCAGAATGTGCAGTTAAAATTTTGTGGCATGGCTCCAATTTCTTGGCTTGTCTTAGCAGGTTTTGTGTGTGTTTGAGAGTGTCTTTTTTTCCATCTTCCTCCCCCCAGCCTCGCGTTAAAAAGTAGTATGGGGTAACATTTCCAGGACCTTATCCTTGTGTTTAACATAATTTAGGTACTAAGTCTCTTTGAAGTAGCTCCTTTGAATATCTGTTTATTTAAGATGCTGTTTGCTGATGGAGTTGGTGAGTTGAGGGATTTATTGTAATCCTTTAAGTTCTGCTCTAGCACTTCTGCACTGCACCATATAATGCGACAGGATTAACATTTGTTAGGCTATCTGGAGAATTCCTTTGTAAGAATATAATTTGCCCAAGTGTAAGTGATGTGGGGCATTCTCCTCGTTATTGCAGAAATTTGCTACGCAAGTTGGACAAGTTATTCTGGCCTTTTATTTTCCAAAAAATGTCTTTTTCCGCCACCATCCCATTATGTATTCCTGTAAATGAAGTTTCGCTGACGTAGAAATGCCACATTTTGATATCCAGTAGCTTTACTCCAAATGTGTTGACCAATATTTGTTTGACCAATAAAGATATGACAATGGGATCTTGTGCTATCCTTCTGGGTGCCTATTCTGCTAGAGGTAATAGAATAGATTTTCAAACATATTATACTTGCAGTAAAGGATAGCTATATAAAATCTATCACAACACTGATGGAGGCTGACCAAGCAAAAGGCTAGGATTCCAACCTATGTTACTTAGTGCCATGATGATGAGTGATTTTGCACAGTTTAGTTTAGAAATACAGCATGGAAACGGGCCGTTAGGGCCACCGAATCCATGCTGACCCTCGATCGCACTAATTCTGTTATCCCACTTTCTCATCCACTCCCTACATGTTAGGGTCAATTTTGCAGAGTTCAAATACATTACTGCAGTCATTCTCCATGCAACGTTTTTCACTCTATCCTTTGAGTAATGCCTGTGTTTTAAATAAATATAATTACATTCATAACAACTTTCATTTTAATCCTCCAGAATGAGAGGGTTCACATCTTCACTAATTCCGTCAGTATTTCTGACAACTTTTGTTAAAGACTCAGTAAAAAAAGATCATGCTGTAATAGGCTGTGTGACCCTATAAGGGTTGACTGCTTCTCAATGCCTTGTTAGCTGCAGTATGTCAGCATGTCTTAGCTAGGAGCAGTTCTGCATTACATTTTTGAACTTCACTCATCGCCCAATCTTGCTTCACACCCTTCCCCATATACAAAAGGGATTCAATTGCCACTTAGTGCTTATTAATGCCTGTGCCTGACACTAATTTGGCAGGACTGGAATGAATTTGTTTCTTCACCTTGGTGTAAAATTAGCTAACAGAACTGCACCAATGACTCTTGTCATGTCTGTTAGTCACCCCACGTTTTATAGATTATCAAGATTTGTTGAACCTTGTAAACAACAATGACCTGAGGGGCTGCAATCCTCGCTAGCTGGAGTGAAAGTGCCGGTCTGTCCAGGGAAGTTGAGGTAGCTATGATCAGTCTAGGCAAGTGGCTATAAAACTTTCAGTTCCACTTTATTTTTAATCATTTGAGTAATACTTACTAAGGAACAGTTAATCCCTGCTGCCTGTTTAGTTAATGAAGAAAAAGTCGGCGTATTGCATTTTACTATATAAATTAGGAAATCAAACAAGAGCTGTTGAAATGCCAAGATATGCGGCTGTAGTGACACCCACTTTAATTACATATGTTAATGCAACTTGTATATGTATTTACCAAGCGTCATGCAACCAAACAATGTAATGGTGCAGCACTTGCTACTTTTAGTTTTAGCATTTTGCTAGTAAACAGCGAAAGGTAATTAACGACGTTTGCTTTTCTATCAGACACCAAGGGTTAATGTTTGAACTCCACTGTGACATACCAGAGGGCTTTCAGATTCGGTTTCCTAGTAAGCGCAGAGTGAATTGACAGAGGTTCACCTGCATCTCCCACCTAAGCAGTCGTTCCAGGTGCGACAGAGGTTCACCTGCATCTCCTACCTAAGCAGTCGTTCCAGGTGCGACAGAGGTTCACCTGCATCTCCTCCAATCTCATCTATTGCATCCGCTGCTCTAGATGTCAGTTGATCTACATCGGTGAGACCAAGCGGAGGCTTGGCGATCGTTTCGCCGAACATCTCCGGTCGGTCCGCAATAACCAACCTGACCTCCCGGTGGCTCAGCACTTCAACTCCCCCTCCCATTCCGTATCTGACCTCTCTGTCCTGGGTCTCCTCCATGGCCACAGCGAGCAACACCGGAAATTGGAGGAAATGTACCTCATATTCCGCTTGGGCAGTTTGCACCCTAGCGGCATGACATTGACTTCTCCCAATTCTGCTAGCCCTTGCTGTCCCCTCCCCATCAGCCCTCTGGTTGTCTCCTCCCATCCCCCAGCCCTCGGGCTCCTCCTCTGCCTTTTTTCCTTTTTTCCTTTCTTCTCCCCACCCCCTATCAGTCTGAAGAAGGGTTTCGGCCCGAAACGTTACCTATTTCCTTCGCTCCATAGATGCTGCTGCACCCGCTGAGTTTCTCCAGCATTTTTGTGTACCTCAGAGTGAATTGATGTTGGTTGTGACCTGGAGGGTGCCACATATAGCTTTATATTGGAAACCAGTGCTCTTTCTTTAGCTTAGTGATACAGCGCGGAAACAGGCCCTTCCACCACCGGGTCCGCGCCGACCAGCTATCCCCACATATTAACACTATCCTACACCCACTAGGGATAATTTTTACATTTACCAAGCCAATTAACCTACATACCTGTACGTCTTTGGAGTGTGGGAAGAAACCGAAGATCTTGGAGAAAATCCACGCAGGTCACGGGGAGAACGTGCAAACTCCGTACAGACAGCACCTTTAGTCGGGATCGAACCCGGGTCTCTGGCGCTGCATTCGCTGTAAGGCAGCAACTCTACCGCTGTGCCACCGTGCTGCCCTTAGAGGGTCCTGTAGAATGCATTCTAGAGGTATAGATGTAGTACAAGGATGAAGGTATGCAAAAATGCTGGAGAAACTCAGCGGGTGCAGCAGCATCTATGGAGCGAAGGAAATAGGCAACGTTTCGGGCATGACATCAGCAGCCCACAGACTTGACAAACTTAATGCATGTTCTTGTCTTGATCGCAGACTGCAGAAGCCAATCACTGTGAGAGATGGGGAGGGAAGGACACAATTTGATTCAGATATGGAGACATTTATATTATTCCCACATTCCCAACTCTGTCAGAAATCTTTTGGATTACAGCTGAGAAAGGTTCTGCCTCCATTCTTTGAAATGATGAGCTCCAGATTCTATGTCTTCCAACTTGCATTTGGATGAATTTTTTCCTGAATTCCCTTTACTCCTTCCAATTCTAACATGATCTCTTTGCTCATATATTCTGTATCTTGACTAATAAGGGCAACACTCATATATATAGCTCTGCTCATCTGCTTTAGCTACATGTGCTGCTACCTTCAGGGATCTGTGGTATCTTCTTCAACCTGTCAAAGTGGGCAGGCAGGTGGCAGATTAAATTCAATTCTGAGAAATGTGTCGTGATGCACATTGATTTAAGAGTCAGCTAATGGCATCCTACCATGTATTTTGAATTGTCTTGCTTTGAAGTGGAATTGTTATCCTGGATTGAATTCCATTTGCCACTTTTTTGTACTCTGGCCACAAGTCTATTGATACCATCCAGCCACTTAAAACGTTATTCAACACTATCAACAATGCTGCCAACGTTTGTATCAATAGCGCACTTCTTTGAAGTTCGAAGAACCAGGGATGTTCTTCTTGAAACGCAAGGAATAATATAATCTATTGAATTCTCCATCATGTGGAGGGTAGATTACTGGAGGTATTTAAAGAGGTGGACATCTTTTTTAAAGTTCAGACAATTATGGGCTATGGGGAACTGGCATAGAAAAGGAGATGAGTCCAAGGACAGATGAGACATGATCATATTGAATAGCAGGGCAGGTGTGAGGAGCTGAGTGGTGGCCTACTATTTTGTTGTGTTTTTCTTCATAGCACCTCTGTCTAGCTGATTAATATACTAAATCACAAATGAAAAGGGATGTGACACATTGCCGCATTGAGTCCAACTGGTTAGTTGTTCTCCATTCGGTTGAACTCTGAGGCATACTTCATCTAGTCATGCCTCTGTCTCTGTGCACACATTCTCCTTTTGAGCTGGGTTATGATTTTAACAGTTGTGTTCGTTCTATATGTCACTTGTCCTACCTTGCTCAGAAGGAAGACCCGAGCTGGTATGTCTGGAGTATTGCATTTTTATTGTGCGGAGCAGAGGTTAGCAGCTCCGAGTGCTGCGGGCTGAATTTGGAGCCAGTCATTTAATCAATTATATTCTTGCCCCCAGCTACTTGAAAGCATTTTCCTGCTGCTAACAGTTCTGCAGTCTGAGTGATTGCTGGTTTACACATCAGATTTGTCCTTTTAAACTTTCCTTTAGGTAGTGTTGGGGATACATTTTGGCACCCTTTACTGAAGTTTTTCAGACAATGAGGTATGTTTTAAGCATTGGGTATTATTTATTTCTTTAACTCTGTCTTTGAATTGTGCACCAGTGTCAATAGTACATTTCTGGTGTGTCTTCTGGATGCTACAGCTATGGGATTTGTGAAGAGAAGATGATAATGTTGAGACTTCATGGTAACAATGTATTTCTTGACCAATGTGATTAAAATCATTCTTTGTTCCTCATTCAGACATTGAGTTCCCAAGGTGTATGCAGCCGTGTTAAGTGTCTCCAAGTATTAGTATCCATTTTGCATACTTCCTGATGTTAAACTCTAACTTGTCATAGTAGTCCTTTATATTAACTACACCTCTAAACTTAACTGCTTGAACGCAGAAGTTATTGTAAATGGGGAACAGTATTGTGGTGCTTGCGACCCCTTCCAACATCCGATTCTCCTGTAATTTTCTTAATGCTAGCCCCTGCTATTTAGTTTTATAATCAGATTGTTGTCTGTTCTATTATTGATCTCATTACCTTGCCTTGTTGACCAATGTACTAAAGGATAACTCGTTTGAAAATTAGAATTTTGAAATATATTATGCCCATCTTTTGTTACATCTTCAAAACGTTTACTCAGCTTGACCTAGCAGTAGTTTCCATATTAAATCTGTCTCATTTCTTGGCATTTTACTGTTGCATCTTTTCTAAAGATTTCATAACTCTTCCTGACACCAACATTAAACTATTTTTGAATCGGCTTTGATTCATCTTTTACTGTCCTCCTCTGTAATTTTGATTCAACCTTCCACTTTCTTGACTTTATCCCTCACATTCTGTTTTTTCTTCCAAGTGTTCTTTTGCCCCTCAACCCTCTGCCCTTACGCACTTCATTCTGTCCCTGCTACTCTGATTGTGCCATTATTCATTTCTTCACTCACCGAGTCATTTCTAATCTGTTTTTGCCTTTTTAGTGGGATGTTTTTGAAATGGTTAATGCTCCTGCTATATATCCATTATCATTGTCATACAGCACAGAAAAGGGACCTCTTAGCGTTCCTCATCCATGGCGACCATGATATCTATTTATGCTTACTCCTTTTGAAGTACTTGTCCAAAGTTTCCTATGCTCTTGATCTTCATTTATTATGTTCTCCATATTATTCTTGTTATAGGAGGTGGCCATTTGACCGAGTGAGTCCATGCTGGCTCACGGGAAAAATCGCAGTCCCCACTAAATATTCCTACAATCTAATCTCTTCCCCCCCCCCCCCCCCCCCACCCACCCATTCACATAAACTCCCTCTCGCACTGCATTTCACATCTATACTTGGAGCAACATTGAGTCTCCAATTAACCTATCAATCTGCATGCCTATGTGATGTGGATAGATACTAGGGCACCAGGCAGAAACGCTCACACTAAAGACATGTAAATTTGACATGGCACCGGGGATTAGGATGGAATCTGGATCACTGGAGCTGTGCGGCAACAGCATTAATTACAGGGGACTGTGCTGTTCTAAATAATTAAATCCAAAAATATTACTAACAATCTGTCATAGTCATACAGCATGGAAACAGGCCCTTCGGCCCACCTTGCCCATGCCGACCAAATGCCCCATCTACACTAGTCCCACCTGCCCGTGTTTGGTCCATAGCTGTCTAAACCTTTCCTGTCCATGTACCTGTCCAACTACACTGAAATTACAATCAAGAAGGCACAAAAATGCCTCTACATCCTCAAAGGACTACTGATGTTTAGCATGTCTCAAACGATTCTTGGCAACTTCAACAATTGCACTTTAGAAAGGATCCTGTTAGGTGCATCATAGTTTGGTTTGGGGACAGTTCTGCCCAAGACTGCAAGAAATTGTAGAATTATGGATGTAGCCCAGCCCATCATTTAAACAAGTCTTACCCCCCCCCCCCCTTGATCCCATCTATATATTTGCTTCCTTGGGAAAGCAGTCAACAAAATCAAGGAATATTTTCACCCTAGACTTTCCTCCTTCTATCGTCTCATTAGGCAGAAGATACAAAAACTTGAAAGCATGTACCTTCAGAATCAGGAATAGCTTATGCACCTCTGTTATCAAACCACTATTTGGCCTTCCCATAAGCCAGGGTATAATCCCGATCTTCCAACCTACTTCATTGCAGATTGTGCAATTTCTTTTGTGCAATTTCTTTTGTACACTTTCTCTAACCATAATACTACAAAGCTTTTCAATGTATCTCTGCACGTGACAATATGAAACCAACACCAACAGAGGTTAAACCTGACGTAATCATTACTGACTAAGCTAACATCTCTTATTGGTTGAATTTCAAATAGTCTTCCTCTCTTTGACCTTTTTACCTAGAAAAGATTTTTGTGCAGAGTTTTCTAAAAATCAACATAATTTATTTGTTTTAATTCAGAATTTTCCCCTAGCTTCGGAAACAAATGTGCATCATTAGTTTTAACTAGTGATTTACTATCCTTCATCTTTTTCTAGGTTGCAAGCACGTGAAAGGTATTCTGCTGTTTGGTCCACCAGGATGTGGGAAAACCCTCATGGCTCGACAGATTGGGAAGATGCTGAATGCCCGCGAGCCCAAAGTTGTGAATGGGCCTGAAATTCTCAATAAATATGTGGGTGAATCAGAAGCAAACATTCGTAAGCTCTTTGCAGATGCAGAGGAAGAGCAGAGGAGGGTGAGTGCTGTGAATCATGATGAATGATAACTTACTTTTGGCAGTGAAGTTCATTCACAGTTGCAGACAATGAAAAAGGAGAACATTTCAGGAATGTTTGCAGCTGGAGGTGGATGGGCACATTCTACGGCACTGAGGTGTTACACATTGTCAAGCAAAGTGAATTCCAACAGGCTATTTGGTGCCCAACATTTTCTGTCTGGATCTTGTAGTGCTGGATAATCCAGGTTTTAATTCAGATTCTTCTGAGGAAATAATTTGCTTATGGTGTTGTTTCTCACCTCTTTCAGTGACAGCCTTTGGCCCACTGAGTTCATGCCAACCATAGATCACCCATTCACACTAGTTCTATATTATCCCATTTTCACTATGCATCAGGGGCAATTTACATAGACCAATCAACCCTTATACCCACACATTTTTGAGGGAGGAAACCACCCAAAGGAAACTCACTTGGTTACAGAGAGAACGTGCAAACTCCCCAGAGACAGCACCCGAGGTCAGGATCAAAGCTGGGTCTCTAGCACTGAGAGGCAGCGACCCTTCATTGTTTTCCACGCAGCCCTGCAAGCTTTATCAGATTCCCCTTTGAAACTGGCATTGAATCTACTTTTATCAATGTTCCATCTCAGTGTACCTTGCCTTGTTTACATCAATATAAAAATGCAGACATTTTGGGTTCATTTTCTCAATCTAACAACAGTCTTGTTTGAGTTTTGTATTTAATTTTGCAGGATTCAATCAATGTGTTTGATTTGTTGGGGATGGTGGTGAAAGGAAAATCAAATTCTGGAAAATACTTATTTTACTGGCCTTGTGTATTGCAGTAAATGGATTATAATTTTTCACAAAATGGCAACTGAAATGTGAATATGCAGGATGTTGACCCCAAATATCAAGCGTCCCTCTGCCTTCACAGTTGCTGCCTTACCCACTGAGACGGTCTGGCAGTTTTTATATTTGAGAAGAACAATAAATTTAGAATCAATTTACCTTTCAAAGAAGCTATTCCCCTTAGCAGTGCTGTTTAAAACTAGAGGACATGGGTTTAAGGTAAGAGGTTTTGGGGGGATCTGAAGAGGAAATCGTCACCTAGAGTTGGAACATGGTGGATGGCATGGAGGAGAAGTGTTTTTACAACATTTCAGTAGTATCTATTCAAGAACTTGAATCACCAGTGTATAAAATACAGACCAAATGCTGGGAATAATATATTTGATAATTGGCATGGACATGGTGGGCCGAAGGGCATGTGTGTGCTGTATGGATCAATGACAATAATTGAACAATCAAATTTTAATTTTCTTTCCATGAAGGGTTTAGTCTTCTACTTACCACTCACCAATTTAAGCCTCTGCTAACGGATTTGCAGAAAGTAAAGGGAGAGAAAAGATATGGTTGCTGACTATTTCTAGGTGCCGCAGGTTTGTGGGGAATAGTGCTTGGCGGGGTCCTGTGAAACTTGTCCGCTTCATGTGTGGCAGATCCAGGTGCACAGTGAAGCACTGAGTCTGTGATGAGGGCACTGCCATTCAAGGCTGTCAAGTCAGCTTCACTCAGAATGGATTCTGTGAATTCTTCTCTTTTAATTAACCCTGATTTTAGTCAAATGTTGGTTGTTATTTTGGACGTTGGGGCTTAAAACTTCTTGCATCTGTTCTGGATGAGAGCTATATTTTGTAAAGGTCAGCTCCCATCTGAGCCAATGTCGGGACAGATCGTCGAGGTGAAGACAGATTTCCAGAACAATATCGACACTGTGGACTTCACCTTCGTGGCAGCCACCACCATCACCTTTAATTCAAAAGGTTTTTTTTGTGGTGTCTTTTCGCAGCTTGCGGCAAACAGCGGTCTGCACATCATCATATTTGATGAAATAGATGCCATTTGCAAGCAGAGGGGGACCATGGCAGGCAGCACGGGTGTACACGACACAGTCGTCAATCAACTGCTTTCCAAGATAGATGGAGTGGAACAGCTCAATAACATCCTTGTTATAGGTAAGGGACTGTGTGAGCTGCCTGCCTGTCTTTTGGCATTTTAGATATTTTATGTGACAGCACTTGGGCCTGGGTCCATCATCAACAAAGAATAGTAATGCAAGGAGGAATTTTCTTTTGGTATCTGCTCTCTCTCTGTGCTAGTCCAATGTTATGTTAATACATTGTTGACTGCCTTCTTTATACTGTAGCAAGAGCCCAACTGGTATGACATGTAACACTTAGCCCTCCACCTCCATTCACTACAAATATTATGTGCTTTGCCAGTGGATATAAAACTATGTAAGCCGCTTATGCTTTATTTTCTCGAGGTATATTTATACTCACATTTTTTTTGTTACTTTATTTCTACCTTAATCTACTTTTCAGTTTGGCAATGATTCAGTTTTTATTTTGTTTCTGCACATTGCAATTGTTTGCCCCAAATTGACATGTCTTCAAATATCCTTTTTATTACCCAATTGATTATGTCCTGCTTTTCCAATTTGTATAATATAAGGTGCATATATAAGGTGTATCACCCAACATTAGAGGGAGCAAAAATTAGAGGGAGGTAAAGGTTAGCAGGAGTATTGAGATTTTCTCTTCCAATTTTCACGGTTCCTAATATTTTGAAAATCCAGTTTAAAATTGCTGGCTATTTAACAAAATTTCCATGTCCAATCTACATTATTGCTATTAGCTGAATAATTAAGTAACCAATTTTTTGGACATTGGGTAAGAATTGTTTTATAGGTTTTGCATTCGCTTTTAGTGCAAGATTTGTATCAAAAGACCAATTTAATTTGATCTTTGTAACACTCCCATATAGGTATGACTAACCGACCAGACTTGATTGATGATGCTCTTCTGCGACCTGGACGATTGGAAGTCAAAATGGAGATTGGTAAGCCTTGACCCATAAAGAGACATTTCTCTTCTCTTGTACTGGTTATGCCAGAATCATCTGGGAGGCAGAAAGTGGTTTAACTCAGTCCCCCAAGCACTGCTTCATCAACATTAAAAAACTATTTTCATTTTCGTGTTTGTAATGGGTTTGCTTTGTAGATGCGGGAGCATTGTTTCATGCTAGGAACACCTTGGGTAGGTTTTCCTTCACAATGTTCAGTGTGCTCTTTAGATCCCTGTATCCCAGGGAATGATTCGCTGGCTTCTGCTTGGCACTAGCAGTAAAGCCTGTCAAAACCTCCAACTTTTTTTTAACTGCAGGGCATCAGTAAGATAGTCATTGTGTCCAGCTTCTAAAATGGAGCAAAGGGAAGTAGATCTCTCTGTTATGATGCCGTGGCCTGACTTGACATAGCTGAGCTATTTGTGGTTTCCCATGCCCTATCTTTGCTCCTTTGAACGCCAAGATTCAATGAATGAGTGACCTTTCAGCATATCACTGAATTTGATTAGCACAGTGCTGTTATTTTAATAATTTGATAAAACGTGGAATAAATAGTTTGTCAGTTAACAAAAAAATTACTTTCTTTTAATGAGCTTTTTTCCTGGCTGGTCTTTTCATTTTCTTTATCTTTGCGCCCCGATACTACCTCAGTTGGCAGGCCGTGCAAGATTAGTTTCTGGCAAAGTATAATTTTGCACTGTTTTTGTTGGATTAAAATTAATCTACAAAGGTCACATTTTCAGTTGTTGGTAAATCTGCAACAATTTTTCAAGGGTTCACCTCTTTCTATTTTGCTGCCTGCCTCACCAAAGTTAAGTCATTATGAAGGATGAAATGCTGAAGTCTCAGATGCATGTGGCAGGGAAGAATATGAAGTCAATGAGATGTGTACAGCTGGTTGTGGCTTTTAATGTAGATGCTTGTGGCATCAGACCCAATCTGAGGGAAATCATCTAGTTGCTGGAAATCTGGAATAAAAATAGAAAACTCTAAAGAATATTTATGTCAGGCCTCATCTGTGAAGAAAAGTTAAAAGAAAAAAAATACTTGCTGTCAATGACTTCATCAGAAGACAGATTAAATTATTAGGGAGACAGATACGACTTGGAAACAGGCCCTTTGGCCCACAGAGTATGGCTGAAACAGTATGTCTAATCTTTTCCTTATTCACTGCACTTCAAGTTCATGTATTGAATTACAAATGAAGTGGGAAGGTTTTGCATTATTTTCAGAGAATTATGTTTTATACCAGTGAGTCTTTGTGATAACGATTTGTAGTAAATTAGTGACATGCTGGAGAAAATGAATCAAGGATAGGTTTGAAGCCTCCTTAAGTGCAACATCCCTCTAAGTCCTGCGAATCTCTGGGCCACTGCTGCTCCATGTGGACACAAAGCATTCAGATGCTATTGAGTATCGCAGACCATTGCATTAGAAGTACACAGACACCCTGCAAAAGGAATAGCCAACCTCATATACTATACACCTGCCGACCCCATCATCAAATGCCTGCTCCATTTTTGGAAGAGTGTGCAGTTCCTAAATTATACTCCTCAACCACCTCAAACTGTATAAAATCAGAGTTTAAGTAAGTGATCCATCCCAAAGGATGGCTTAAGAAGAATATTGGCACCAAATATATTTACATTACATGTTTCTGCTGCTATGCACCCTTTTAAGGCCAGAGATCTAATTGTAATATGACTCTGGGATAAAATTTGTCTTGGAATAGAATTTTGGTCCATTGGAGGTCAGCAATTTTTAATATTTGTTTTATTTATAAAGTCATCTGCACTTTTAAAATTTAAGCATAAAATTAATTTCAGGGATCTTTCACATATTTTTGCAAGTTGCATTGCTGTCTCATAACTTACCCACAGGTTGGTCTTCCATTCTACTAAACATGAACTTGATTGTCTTGGACCTGGCTTGCTCCCTTAGCATAATGCATTATGATGCCTGCTTTGCCTGCAATTTGTTCTGATGAGGGGGCATTAAACAAGTTGATCCTTAGCACCTAACATCTGTTCCATGAGGCGGGATATGTCCTGTACTTTGAGAAGCTCTGGGATTTCATATCCAGTGACTCCACTTTGGAATTCTTTGACAACTGGTGTTGATGCATTAGCTGTGCACAACTCTATAAATCTTTTTGATGGAGACATTTAAACATGATTTTAATCAATATAAATAATTTAAAACTAATTACATTAAAACTAATTGCAATCTAATTCAAGTTAATGGGGCGGCTGTTCCTACTCCAGCCCCCCTCCCCATAAAGCTGATAGTCAGATGCAATTTACAGCTGGATTTACTGTGAGGCAGTGAGGCATTGCCACTGGACTTGGTGAGTGGGCAGTCGGATGCACTACATTAGCCGCATGAGGCACTTCAAGACCTGAGCGGTGAACAGATGAGCTATTGGTGTCAGCCAGCATTACAAGGCCAGCTATTTCCTTGAGGTCCACACACCATTGTTGCTGAGGCAGAATAGTTCTTTGAAGGGGCCTTAGACCTGAAACATTAACTCTGTTTCACTTAACCTCAGATGCTGCCTGACATGCTGATTTCAGGATTTTCTATATATATTTCAGATTTCTAGTATCAGCAGAGTTTTGATTTTCAGAAATAGCTCTAGGCTTCCCCCCCCCCACTACATTTCACTCTCGGCAAGGCCATCAGCATAATCGAGAACAAATCTCACCCCGGTTACTCTCGTCTCCCATCAGGCAAGAGGTAAAGAAGTGTGAAAACGCATACCTCCGGATTCAGGAACAGTATCTTCCCAGCTGTTATCAAGCAACTGAATCGTTCTTTCACCAACTAGAGGGCGGCCCTGACCTACCATCTACCTCGTTGGAGTCCCACGGACTATCTTTAATCAGTCTTCACTGGACTTTATCTTGCACTAAACATTATTCCCTTTATCCTGTATCTACACACTGTGGACGGCTTGATTGTAATCATGTATAGTCTCAAGGTTTCCTCAACACCCTCAGGTGGTAGAGTTGGTGGTATGCTTTCTTGGCGTTCACATCAATGTGGTTGCTTCACGACAGTGGTTGCTTAACGGCAAGGAACCTGAAGCTCTCAACCATTTCCACATCGGCACCAGTGATGCTGATTGGGGCATGTACTCCACCACGCTTCCTGTAGTCAATAACTAGCTCCTTCATCTTGCTGATATTGCTGGATAAGTTGTTGTTCTGCCACAGTCACTAAATTCTCTATTTCCATCCTGTACTCCATCTCACCATTGTTCCTGATCCAGGTCCCCCACAATTGCGTCATCTGCTAACTTCTAGATGGAATTAGAGCTGAATTTGGCCATACAGTCGTGAGTGTATAATGGACTGAGAATGCATACTTGAGCACCAGTGTTGAGAATTATTGTGGAGGAGGTTTGACCCTGAGATGGGTGCATCACAAATGTCGACTGCATAATATAAATATCAAAGCTGTGAAGACGGTCGATTACTTGGGTAAAAGCTTGACCATGCAGGAAATCCATCTCTGCAATGGTAAAATTCCAATGCTCAGCCACAGTAAGGTTTAATATTGTAAATGTGTATCTATTGATTTTTTTCTGTTTTATTGTGTCCTCTTTCCCTTCCACCCCTTCTCCCCGCCCTTTTAGGTTTACCAGATGAGAAAGGCAGAGTACAAATTTTGAATATTCACACGGCAAGAATGCGAGAGCACAACCTGTTAGATAGTGATGTTGATATTGGTGAGCTAGCTCAAGAGACCAAGAATTTCAGTGGTGCCGAGTTGGAGGGTCTAGTGCGAGCTGCCCAGTCAACTGCAATGAATCGACACATAAAGGTATATATGGGTATTTTGTAACTGTTTTATTAAACTGGTGGGTACAATAATAGCCGTGCCATAAAATGGAACATCTTTAGCTTATGCTTCCGGTTGAAAGTTTCCTTTTATTGTCATTGTCGAAATATTGGGTATTTTCATTGACTTAAAACAAAACAGCCAATCAGTTAATTTTAGGATTCTTCACTTCATTTTTAGTTTTGGTAATACCTGCTTTTTAAAATTCATCAATTGATAGCAGCCCTTTTTTCCCCGCCCTAGTTATCTAGGCGCACAGTGGTGCAGCTGGTAGATCTGCTCTCCATGGTGCCAGAGACATTGGTTTGGTGCTGATCTAAGGTGCTGCCTATGTGGAGTTTGCACATTCACCCTGTGACCGTGTGGGTTTCCTCCGGGTGCTCCGGTTTCTTCCCACAACCCAAAGATGAGCGGGTTTGTAGGTTAATTGTCCTCCGTAAATTGCTCCTAGTGTGTAGGGAGTGGATGTGAAAATGGGATACCGTAGAACTAATCGATGGTCGACATGGGCTTGATGAATGAATGAATACGTTTATTGGCCAAGTATTCACATACAAGGAATTTACCTTTGCCTTGATGGACCGAAGGGCCTGTTTCTATGCTGTATTACCAAACTAAACTAATCTTTGTCAGGTATTTCACTTGTACATTCAATATGCATCAAAAAACAAATAGTTGCTAGTGACCTATGGACACTTGTGTAAGAAAGAACTGCAGATGCTGGTTTAAATCGAAGGTAGACACAAAATGCAGGAGTAACTCAGCAGGTCAGGCAGCATCTCTGGAGAGAAGGAAGAAAACCCTTTTAGTCTGGGCAGCAGGATACTTCTTCCCAGCACTAATTCATCAAAGAATATTCCAATCTACAATATAAACTGATGGGCACTTGAGGGAACTGAGGTTAGGCAGATGTGGTGGATGAAGGATCCTATGGTCTCAAATCCTATTGCTGCTGCTCTCTCCCCATCCCCTTCCCCCCAGCAATCATCTGCAGCTCACTGCTGTATCTAGTAAACGTTCTTTGCATTCTCTACTGTCCTTAGCATGTGAAACCACAAATCTCAAATTGACTTCTAAAATTCTACCTGGCAGTGCAAGCAATAACACTAGGGGTGTCCAAGAGGCTATACATTTGGAGCAGTGCACGCAACACAGGAACTCCACTTGGTCATGCAGCTATTTGCTGGCATTCCAACTTTGTAGCACTACAATGTTGATGGGTGCTTCAATTAGCTCCATTTTCATCCTTCATTTGCATTCATATTTTAAGATCAGTCATAAAGGTCAACTTCTGCTCTGTTCTGAAACATAAATAAGTTTAAGGTTCTATGATCTCCATATTGCAGTCATATTATTGTGAAGAAGTTGCAAAAGTTCCTTAAAGATGAAAGTTGGGGAGTTGGGTACCTGGCTGCGCATCTGCCCATCAGCTTACAGGCTGTGGTTGGGAGATGAAGTCCCTCTACACAGAATACAGTTGCTCCAGCATTTTGTTTTTTGCTCAAGATTCCAGTACCTGCAATAACTTGTGTCTCCAGCTAACAAGCTTTGATGGATTTCCATTGACAGCGGTTTGAGACAATATCTTTCTGGCTCCATTCCATCTCAACCAAAATAGTGCACAATATAATTTCCAAAGCTGGTATGAATCATTGCGCTTCCATCGTGTCTGGAGATTGACAACTGTATAACCACAAGCTATAAGCTTAAACTCCTGTTCTTATAGTTCAAAAGTTCCCAACAGATGAGAATTGGAGAGCTGAAGAAGGGTCTCAACCAGAAACGTCACCCTTTCCTTCTCTCCAGAGTTACTCCAGCTTTTTGTGTCTATCTTCGGTTTAAACCGGCATCAGCAGTTTCTTCTTACACAAAGATATGGTCCTGCTTATCTTGCATTCCTGAATTTTATTACCTCACATCCTAAAACAATGCACCTTTGCCCCCTTAAACTCAGTGGAGGTCTGACTGGCAGGTCAAAGTGATCAGTAAGTGATCGTAGAGTCTGTTCTCACCTTCTCCATCATGGCCTGCTTTGGCTCAGCCACCGAGCACGACACCTGGAGGCTGCAGCGAATCGTCCGATCAGATGAGAAGGTTATTGGCTGCAACCTTCCCTCCATTGATGAACTGTACACTGCAAGGGCCAGGAAGCGAGCGGGCAAGATCATCTCTGACCCCTCTCACCCTGGCCACAAACGCTTTGAATCACTTCTCTCTGGAAGGTGACTCCGGACTGTCAAAGCTGCCACAGCCAGACATAAAAACAGTTTTTATCCACGAGTAGTTGCTTTACTCAACAGCCAAAAATCTGTAGCCTCCCTTTGATCTGGTATATTGTTGGTTCACATGCTTGATCAATGGTGTTTTATCATTAATGTTTTATTATTATTAATGTTTAGTGTTTTCTGAGTCATTCGTAACTGTCTCTATGTCATGTTGTTACTTGTGGGCGGAGCACCAAGGCAAATTCCTTGTATGTGAATACTTGGCCAATAAACTTACTTACTTACTTAACATGTGGATCCAAAGGTGAATGTGAAACTGGCAACAATACATTTATTCTATCTCTTTATTTCATTGTGTCATTTTTCTCCCAGTGAGTGTCCTGAATTGGTAACCAGAAGCAAATTCATGTAGGTCTTGGTACTTGTTTTCTCCTTCTCTAAACAGCATTAACCACGTCTGGATGTTTTCCTGAGAATGTAGATGCTGTAGATTAGAGAAGTGTCATTGTTGTGTTTGTTTGGGTTTTTCTTTGTTTCTCTCTAATTGCCCTCAGGACTTGACTTCCATCTTCTCCCTCCACCATGAAATCTTCTTCACTGATCCCCAGCTAAATCATATGTAATGTTATCCTGCTTTCACTCATTACAGCTAACTGATTTCTCTGAAATTGATCTCCTGTCTAATGCATTCCAGGCGAGGCTCCATTTGTCCACCTTAAATTAATTCTATTGTGTGCACTAATGGCTGTTGCCAAACAAAACTGCTCTCCCTGGCTGTTCTTTCATGCAGGTTGGTGTACCAACAAAACATTGACCACCCTTACAAGACCCTGTTTTTAACCGAATGCTGAAAGGGTGATTAAAACACAATAAGACTAGAATAGCAATGATCTATGGCTCTGAAGAAAACTGAACATTTTTTCCTTCATCCTTCCTCAATACTTGCATTGTAGCTGCACTTCCAACAAAGTTCTACTTCCTTAGTTCCTGTTCTGAAAATCTGACTCTTCATGTTCGCAACTCTAAGGCTACAATGCATTTGTGGTGTAGTCATGGTTTTCTGGTCTCTGACGGATAGTGCTGTGTTCAAATCCCACTACAGCGATTACAGCAAATATCCTGACGTGCTAAATGCCATCCAGCAGTTGTGGTCAGGCAAGTTTAGTGCGGTTTGTTGCAGGTTAAGTTTTTTGGATGATGCAATGAATTTTAGTCTGCCCATCAGATGTGTTTACAAAGACAAAATAAATCGCATGGCATTCTGGGGAGGAGCTTGTTGGTTCTCCCTGGTGTCCTGGCCAATAGGTATCCCTCAGTTCATGTTTAGACCAAACTAGTCATATATTTAACTGTTTATGTGGTGTCTTGCTGTGCACAGGTTGGCACAACAAGGCACCACAAAAGCAATGACGTTTAACAATATTTTATTTGCTGAAAACAATTTTTGAATATCCAATTTGCAAAAAGCTACAAAATCCAATAATGTTTATTTTGAAGCACGTAAATGAGTGTTGCAGATTGGTTTGTTGTAAATCGAAGACGACTACCAAAATTAATTAGGAAGGGTGGGAAGGGTTGCAGGGTAAAAAGGGGGAAGATAGAAGGGGTATTATTTGATCTTGGAGTATTCGGTGTTCACTCTGTAAGCACCATTCAATTGTAAGCTACCCAAACGTATATGAGGGGCTGTTCATTCAGTTTGCATGTGGCCTCACCCTGACTCTGGAGGAGGTAGAGGAAAGAAAGATTGGTTTGGGAAGGGTAGTGAAAAATGGTTGGCAACCAGGAGGTCCACAGACCTTGGCACATCAAGCGCAATTGTTCGGCAAATATAGATATAGAAGGGAGATACCTAATAGTTAATGGAGAAATCCATGACACTCCACTTACTTTGGTAAATATATATGCCCCTAACTTTGATAACCCCCACTTTTTCAATAAAATTTTCAACATAATTGCAGAGTCAAACTATCAAAATGTTATAATAGGAGGAGACTTTAACTGTGTTTTAGACCCGTACTTAGATAAATCAAGTCAAAAACAGAGAGGGAATATGAAATCGAAAACTGGGGAACTCCTCAATACCTATATAAATAATACTAATATAGCAGATGTTTGGAGAATTGTTAATCCAACTGGCAGGGAATATTCGTTTTACTCAATGGTACATAAGACATACTCACGTATAGACTACTTTCTGCTGGATACAAAATTAATCCCCCAAACATCTAATGCAATATAACATACAAATTCAATTTCAGACCATTCCCCACTAACTTTCTTTTTAAAACTGGAAGGATTGTCTAAGAATAAATCGTTCTGGAGATTTAATTCTCAAATTTTAAAAGATCCACAAGCGAGTATATATTTAAAAGAACAAATGGAGGTCTTTTTTCAAACAAATGATACTTCAGATATATCGCCTACTTTATTTTGGGAATCTTTTAAAGCATACATTAGGGGTATTATAATTTCATATCAAGCTTTTCAAAATAAAAAGAATAAGAATGAACAAAGACAGTTAGAAGAACTTATTAGACAAATGGATATAGATAATGCTAAAGATCCATCAATAGATAAACATAATAAAATAATAATTTTAAAATTTAAATTAAATAAATTATTATCTGCCAAACTTATAAGACTTTTTCAAATTACAAAACAAGAGCACTTTGAATTTGGGGATAAACCGCATAAACTTTTGGCTCGCCAGCTAAAAAAACGAGAAAAGGAACATACTATACCAAAGATCAAATCAGATAAAGGGGAATTATTAACAACACCGAAGGATATTAATAAAAGATTTGCGCAATTTTACGAGAATTTGTATACATCTAAAACGATAATTGATTCCGAGAATATCACAAAGTTCTTGGATACCTGTAATCTTCCAAAGTTAGAGCTGAAGGAACAAGAGGAACTGGGTGCACAAATCTCAATTAAGGAATTAGAAGATACAATAAACTCATTAAAGAATGGAAAAACACCAGGCCCTGATGGATTTACTAATGAATTTTATAAAAGCTTTTATGATAAACTAATACCAAGATTACAAAAAATGTACCAATACGCTTTTAAAAAACGAATACTACCTGATACATTAGCGGAATCAACGATTACATTAATACCTAAGAAAAATAAAGATTTAGAAGAACCTGGTTCATATAGAGCTATAGCATTGTTAAACACAGATCAAAAAATATTAGCGAAAACATTAGCTAGAAGATTAAGTAAATACATTAGTAAATTAATAAACCCAGATCAGACAGGGTTTATCCCTAAGAGATACTCTTCTAATGATATGAGACGTCTACTCAACATAATGCACTCACACAAATCTGAAGATCAAGAATTATCAATTATTTCGCTGGATGCTGAAAAAGCATTTGATCAAGTAGAATGGAATTATATGGATAAAGTATTACAAAAATTTCAACTGGGAGAGAATTTTATTTTATGGATTAAGTTACTATATAACAAACCTACAGCTAGAATACTAACTAATAACATATTATCCTCGAAATTTCAACTATCAAGGGGAAATAGACAAGGATGCTCATTATCACCACAGCTGTTTGCTCTCATTATTGAACCGCTAGCAGAAAAAATTAGAATACACCCTGATATTCATGGATATAATACTAAAGACTCATATAATAAAATATCTTTATACGCGGATGATATATTACTGTATATAACAAAACCTCAAATCACTATACCAAATATATTAAATTTAATTGAAGACTTTGGATCTTTTTCTGGATATAGAATAAATTGGAATAAAAGTGAAATTATGTCAATAAAACCGAAAGATTCAACACATCTTTTAAAATTCCCTTTTAAAATAGCTACAGAAAAATTTAAATATTTGGGAATCGAAATTACCAGAACATATCAAGGTATGTTCAGGGCAAATTTTGACCCCCTACTTAATAAATTAAATACACTAATTAAATTCTGGAAAACGCTCCCGATGTCTTTAATAGGCCGAATAAACGCAATAAAAATGATCTTTTTACCACAAATTTTATACCTATTTCAATCAATTCCTATATACTTACCAAAGAAGTTTTTTAAAAAACTTGACTCAGATATCACTAATTTTATATGGGACTATAAATCACATAGAATACAAAAAACTCATCTAAATAAACCTAATGTATTGGGGGGTTTAGCACTACCTAATTTTATGTATTATTATTGGTCAGTAAATATTAAAAACATGATTCAACTGATGGATAACTCCGCCCAGCAAGTAGACTGGATTGTAATGGAGAAAGAGGATTGCTCCTCTAGAAACATTGGAGCGATCCTCCTCTCTCCAATGAAACTGAATAACATAAATTATAATAAGAACCCAATTATTCATAGTACAATCCGTATTTGGAAACAAATAAAACAAAATTTAAAATTAAGAAATTTATCACTTTTATTACCTATAGTCAATAACCCTTCGTTTAGTCCTTCTATTATAGATAAAGCTTATACACAATGGGATAGACTAGGAATTAAAACGCTTGGTGACTTGTATGAAACTGGAAAATTACTTTCATTTCAACAATTACAAATAAAATATAAACTTGGAAATAATCAATATTTTAAATATTTTCAAATATGCGACTATTTGAAAAAATATACAAAAGATCATTATAATAACCCAGTAGATGTATTGGACGAGGCAATGCAGATAAAAGCGGAATCAGCAAACTTAATATCATATTTGTATAATATTATTTTAAATGTACAAATACCACCTACGGAGGGTATCAGAAAAGACTGGGAACAAGAGTTAGCTATTAAAATTTCAAAGGAAAGTTGGAATGAATACTTATTAAATGTGCATAAATGCTCGATTAATGTAAGACACACTTTAATACAATTTAAAATTTTACATAGATTATATTATTCGAAAACTAAAATTCATAAAATTTTCCCAAACGTATCATCTATTTGTGATAAATGTCAATCCCAAGAAGCTACTATAGCGCACTCATTCGTCTTCTGTACAAAAATCCAAAAATTTTGGAATGAAATTTTTGAAATCTTTACAAAGTTATTTAAAACAAGACTGATACCCAAAGCAGAATGGATTATCTTCGGAATAACGGAAGATGATCCAGAACTAAATGTGTTTCAAAAGAAATTAATGGACTATGGGTTAATAACTGGAAAAAAGCTAATTCTAAAATTTTGGAAGAAGGCTCCAATACCAACTATAAATATGTGGATTTCAAATATGTTTGAAACACTACACCTAGAAGAGATAAGACTCCTCCTAGCAGGTAAACCAGATCACTTCCACCTGACGTGGTCTGCATTTATAGAATTATTACAAACATAGGGTGCAAAAGTACTTTAAAAAAAAAAAAAAAATGAGGTCGGGTAAGGGGGGGATGATAGTTGAAGAGTTGGTATGTCCTATTTACGTAATGCTCAAAAAAATATTTGTTTTTCTTTTTTTTTTTTCCTCTCTCTTTTTCTCTTTTTTTTTCCTAGGGCCTATTTCTTAACTCTTTTTCTTTTGTTTTTAATTTCGCTCTCATAGGGTCTTCGTCCCTTTTTGTTGTTACATTTTCTACACTTTTCTACACTTTCACTTTTTCCTTCACTTTCTTCTCTCTTTCAATCTTTTCCTTTTTTAGTGTAAAAAAAAATAAAAAAATAAAATAAAGGGAGTACATTAATTGTAAGAAGATACAAATGACGAGTATTAATGTATGTGGTTGTAATGTAATGTACTTCTAATAAATAAAAATTAAAAAAAAAAAAAAAAAACAGTCGCCCCGTATACACTTGGTCTCGTCAATGTAAAGGAAGCCATATCACGAACACCAAATGCAGAAGACAAGGCTGGACGAGATACACGTGGATCTCCCTGTCACTTGAAGAGGCTGCCGGGGTTCCCAGATGCAAGTGAGGAAGGTGGTGCAGGCAGCATTTTTGGAGAGAAGGCATGGGTGACGTTTCAGGTCGAGACCGTTCTTCAGATGTTTCCACCCGAACGTCACCCATTCCTTCCCTCCAGAGATGCTGCCTGTTCCGCTGAGTTATTCCAGCATTTTGCGTCTATCTTCGGTGTAAAGCAGCATCTGCAGTTCCTTCTGCAGGCACAAGTGTCGCATCCTGTGGTTGCAGGTGAAAGTGCCTGAGCAGGGGATGGGTTGGGTGAGAGGGGATGTGAACCAAGGAGTTGCATAGAGAGTGGTCATTGTGGGAACTGGAAAGTTAAAGCTGTTTCATGAAGATTGTTAATTCCCATCTTGACAGCGGCCACTCTTATTGATGTGTAAAATTATTCCAACTCTTCGATGACACATCCTCAAGTCTGCAGAAAAAACAAACAACTTGAACATTGTAACACTTGCACAAATCTGCCTATCTTGCCCTCTACAATAATCAAAGTTACTGCTGGGAAACCAAAACCACCATATTTTTTTTAATTCTACTGGGAATAGTTTTAATCTAACTTCACAATGTACAAACAAGACCCTGGCTCCAATTTTGGACCTACCAATGCTGCCCACAAATTTGAAATGAAATTCTGCATTTTGTCATTTTTCTCCAAGGGACCTTTTTTATTTTAGGTTGGTAATTACATTATTAACACTATTCAAAAACAAATATAGGTTATTCCCCATTTTATTCCATTACTCATTTTGTAGGAATTGGTCATAAATGAATTGCCATGATCTTATCATCCAAACTGATTTGCCACTTTGTTTGGCATATTATCTTTTCGTTATTGCTTTGCTCCCAATTTCCCCAAAAGTGCCTAATTTTTTCACTTTTCATGTTGTCCAATGTTGATTGGCAATAGACTATGGTTTAGAACATAGAACAGTACAACACAGGAACTAGCCCTCCGACTCACAATGTCAATGCTGAACACATTGTCAAATTAAACTAATCTCCTTGGTCTGCACGTTTAGGTTCATCATTGTCACATGTGCAGAGGAACAGTGAAATATTTTGTTATGCCATCCAATCGGATCTGATAACATGTATAATACAATTAAGTCAAACTCCAGTACAATAAATAGAACAAAGGAGGCGATACAGAGTACAGAAAACAGCAGATACAGATGTGATCCATTACCCTCGGTTCCCTGCATTTACACGTGCCTATCTGAAAGCCTCTTAGATGCTCTTATCATTATTGCTTCCTCACCAACCCTTGCAGCAAGTTTCAGGTACCCATCACTCAGTGTGTAAAAAAATTTTTTTTTTTTAAAGTTTCCCTGAACATCTCCCTTAAGCCCCTGTCCCACTTTCACGACCTAATTCACGACCTCTGCCGAGTTTGCCCTTGACTCATACTCGCAGCATGGTCGTCACAAGGTCGTAGGTAGGTCGTAGCAGGCCGTGATGCTAGTCGTCGGTACTCGTGGCATCAAGTAGGTCGGGGCGTTTTTCTAGCATGATGAAAAATGTCATAGAATAAAAAAGGTTGTGAATTAGGTCGTGAAAGTGGGACAGGCCCTTTACACTTTGCCTCATTGGCTTAAAGCTATGCCTTCTTGTCTTTGACATTTATACCACAGCTGTTTCTATCTTTCCTCCAGTCTTAATTTTCAAACATATACTCAGCCCCTAAGGAAGCAGTTTTGTGGTTGCCGATTTGCTTCTTTACATCCCACCTATTGTTAGTGAGGACTGCAATTGGATTTGATCTAAATTGGCCTGTGTGTGATGAACTCACAGGCCAATTTTAAGAAGGGAGGGAGAGAGAAAACGGGGAATTACAGACCAGTTAGTCTAACATCGGTAGTGGGGAAACTGCTAGAGTCAGTTATTAAAGATGGGATAGTAGCACATTTGGAAAGTGGTGAAATCATTGGACAAAGTCAGCATGGATTTACGAAAGGTAAATCATGTCTGACGAATCTTATAGAATTTTTTGAGGATGTAACTAGTAGAGTGGATAGGGGAGAACCAGTGGATGTGTTGTATCTGGACTTTCAGAAGGCTTTCGACAAGGTCCCACATAAGAGATTAGTATACAAACTTAAAGCACACGGTATTGGGGGTTCAGTATTGATATGGATAGAGAACTGGCTGGCAAACAGGAAGCAAAGAGTAGGAGTAAACGGGTCCTTTTCACAATGGCAGGCAGTGACTAGTGGGGTACCGCAAGGCTCAGTGCTGGGACCCCAGCTATTTACAATTTATATTAATGAACTGGATGATGGAATTGAAGGCAACATCTCCAAGTTTGCGGATGACACTAAGCTGGGGGGCAGTGTTAGCTGTGAGGAGGATGCTAGGAGACTTGGATAGGCTGGGTGAGTGGGCAAATGTTTGGCAGATGCAGTATAATGTGGATAAATGTGAGGTTATCCACTTTGGTGGCAAAAACAGGAAAGCAGACTATTATCTAAATGGTGGCCGATTAGGAAAAGGGGAGATGCAGCGAGACCTGGGTGTCATGGTACACCAATCATTGAAAGTAGGCATGCAGGTGCAGCAGGGAGTGAAGAAAGCGAATGGTATGTTAGCTTTCATAGCAAAAGGATTTGAGTATAGGAGCAGGGAGGTTCTACTGCAGTTGTACAGGGTCTTGGTGAGACCACACCTGGAGTATTGCGTACAGTTTTGGTCTCCAAATCTGAGGAAGGACATTATAGCCATAGAGGGAGTGCAGAGAAGGTTCACCAGACTGATTCCTGGGATGTCAGGACTTTCATATGAAGAAAGACTGGATAGACTTGGCTTATACTCGCTAGAATTTAGGAGATTGAGAGTGGATCTTATAGAAACGTACAAAATTCTTATGGGGTTGGACAGGCTAGATGCAGGAAGATTGTTCCCGATGTTGGGGAAGTCCAGGACAAGGGGTCACAGCTTAAGGATAAGGGGGAAATCCTTTAAGACTGAGATGAGAAAAAACGTTTTCACACAGAGAGTGGTGAATCTCTGGAACTCTCTGCCACAGAGGGTAGTTGAGGCCAGTTCATTGGCTATATTTAAGAGGGAGTTAGATGTGGCCCTTGTGGCTAAAGGGATCAGGGGGTATGGAGAGAAGGCAGGTACGGGATACTGAGTTGGATGATAAGCCATGATCATATTGAATGGCGGTGCAGGCTCAAAGGGCCGAATGGTCTACTCCTGCACCTATTTTCTATATATCTATAACTGAATGGCTCCTTGCTGTGCTGTACAATTTGTTATCGAGTAACTTGATGTAGGGCATTGTTTGCACTGAGCCTCACAGTAGTGAGAATAATCATCTACTAAAGACAAATATTAAGGATTGCACAACAATTGGCCACACCAATATAAAATTGATATCTATTTTTGCCTTGAAATTGGATTTGTTGTTTGACACCAGTGTGCCTGTATGTTGCAATGTGTAATAAAACATTTTTTGCTTCATTTTGGGACAGTCCTACATTAATAGGTATCTTTCTGGGTTAATGCATCTTATTGAGAAGGGATCTTGCAACCACTTGTTTGCGCCTTAGCAGTAAAATTTGGCAGCCACGGCCAAATATTAAGAATGTATTCAGTTAGTTCTCTAACCTTTGCTCTATTTGCTGTTGATGGGTTAGCATCAGAGGTAATGTACTCTCCTGCTTTGTTTTGGATAGATGTTGAGTCGACTGCCATTTACTAACTAATGACAAACCTGATTACACCGAGTACTAGAATTCAGATGTTAATTTTCAATATTAATTAATCAGATTCTCGTATTTGGTTCATGATTTCAAACTCTCTTGTGTTTGTGTGGGAGATGATGACAGAAGGGGGAAGGGAATTCAAATAAATGACAGCCTCTGCATTCCACTACCTTGAATTTGAGTTTAGTTTATTTGTTTAGTGTCTTTCTTTAAATGTTCTAAACAATTTCTAGTATTTTCCCAGTTTCACACAATTACATCGATTTTGTGTTTGCCACTGGTCACACTTTCGTGGATGGCAAAGATGGAGCGATCATTTTAATAATATACCAACAGGAGAAACATTTAGCTTGCTCTACAAACCAGTAACACTGTCCTTTATGATTCGTTGCCAGCATTCTTTACTGTGTTCAACTTTCCAGGGTTTAATGAACATAGCTGGTTAGAAGTCATCAGCTACTTCCTGAGGCAAAATTTACCCCGTGGTATCTCGTGTTAATATCAGTGAGATAAATTGCTTGATCGTTCATCATTATGGGCACCCATTTACAAGACTAATCTTGTGGTTCAAATGCAAGATCAATATCGAAGCAAATGACTTTTATGAACTGTTCTGTATTTTTGTTTACAATACTCTGTTGTGCTGCAGCAAGCAAGAATTTCATTGTCCTATCTGGGATACATGACAATAAACTCTCTTGACTTGACTTGACTATTAGCATAGCATAACATTCTTCAAAATGTCCCAAAATATTTTTCACATGAGCTGATGAAAACACAGATCATCCAACACCAAATTCCACTCTAGAATTTTTGCTGTGAACCCTCCTGCACTTTTTCACCTTTTCTAAGATGCTTCATAAAATCCACCCCTTTGACCAAGTTTCTGATCATCTTTCCTAGTGGTGTCCAAATGCGACTTGATGCCAGATCTTGTCTGGTGAGGCCTGTGAAGCGCACTGAGGTGAGGAAAATGTAATGTAAACTATAGTGTACTCTGATCAGTTGTGCTATCTGCCTACTCTCAACTGATACCAATGAGTTCAGGTTCCTTTTGCTTATCATTTGCGGACCGGTTAATCTTTCTTGGCCAAAGGCAGAAGAAAGGACTCCAGTTTTAAAGCAGGCAGAGCTGCCAAATATCTCCCCCCTCCACCTCCCTTACCACCACTCCCTCAAATATTCGCACACCTCCCCAAACCTTCTCGGGTGCTGTCGAGCTGTTAAATATAGGTTTTATTGTTTACATGGACTGATGTTTTTTTGAAATGGTGCAGGTATTTCACCGCACAGTTTAACCTTTCGCTGCTCAGTATTCTGCAGCATTGTCCCTGTAACCAGTCCAGGCAAGTGCAGAGGCTAAAGCTGCAGAGAATACCATGTGCTCCAGGACAAATTTGAAGCATTCCAGAAGGTCTTTTTCAGTGCTTCTCTCCTTGCGTATTGCATTTTGTTTTACATGCATTTAATAATTAGTATTTAAATTGTCACCTGAGCTTGTTTTGTGGAAAGTCAGTGTCATTCACTTAAATGTGCAATTTAGAATTAAAAAAAATGCATTGTTACAGTAACAAAATATTTTTCTTCAACTTGCTATCACTGGCTGACTTTTCATAGGTAATATCCCAGATGTAAATGACAGCATTTATAATTTTTTGTTCATGTTATTACAGTCCCATGATTTCCATTTCACAATTTTTTGTGCTTACTAAGTTGTTTTCCGTCAAAAAAAATACCCGAAGTGAACTGGAATGTTTGTGATTTACGCCCCACTCCAGGTGTGAATCACAGTCATAGAGTCGTACAGCATGGAAACAGGTCCTTCATCTCAACTTGCCCACGCCGACCAACATGTCTCATCTTCACTATTCCCACTTGCCTGCTTTTGGCCAATATCTCTTTAAATCGATCTTATCCATGTACCTGTCTAAATGTTTCTTAAATGTTGCAATAGTACCTGCCTCACCTACCTCCTCCGGCAGCTTGTTTGATACACTGACCGCCCTTTGTGTGTTTAAATTTTTTTAATAATAAATGACCCCTCGGGTTCCCATTAAATCTTTACCCCCTCACCTTAAGCCTATGTCCTCTGGTTTGCAATTCTCCTACTCTGGGCAAAAGACTCTGTGCATTTACACAATCTATTCCTCTCTCGATTTTGTACACGTCTTCACAAGCTGCCTTATTGTAGGTACCATCGAACAATGCGACTAATTGGCTTTGGATTTTTCCATGTTTAAAGGTACAATATAATTGCAAATTGTTGTCGCGTGTCGGCATTCGGCTGCAATTTCAGATCAAAATTTCCGCTGTCCTTAAACAGTATTTTTGTCACAATAACAGACAAACAAGTTTATTCTTTCAACAGCAAGTACAATGAAAGTTAGGACTTGTAACTAATCCATCCATTGTGAAAATCGAATTGAATTACAGACGCTGGAATCGGTGCAATTTGAAGCAATTCAGTGGGGTTTGAAGCCTTCCCATAAAACTGGACTCTAAATTCAGTGACTCGGATTGCTTGGCCATACAATAAAATTACTTAAATTCTGCTGTTGCCTTGCTAGGATTTGTATTTGTGTTTCAGGCTTCTAGATTTTGGCCCAATGAATTAAAGTGTTTAGATGGAGAGAAACTCCAGAACGACTCTGTTCAGAGTCTACCAGGTGATGAAGTTAACCTACATTAATTAGGACAACGATTATTGGGCTAGATTCTAAAGGGGACAGAACATGTACTGCAATTGCTATACTGCAAGTACATAAAACAATACAGCACAGGAGCAGGACCTTCGGCCCACAATGTCTGTGCCGAACATTATGGCAAAATGTTCAGATTATGGCAGATTCTCATCTGCTTGCACATGATCCGTAGTCATCCATTCTCTGCATATCCATGTGCCTATCTAAAATGCCACTATTATGTCTGCCTCCACCACCAGCCCTGCCAGCATGTTCCCGGCATTCACCATTGTGTTTTAAAAAAAACTTCCCCCGCACATCTCTTTGAAACATGGCCCCTCTCACTTTAAAGCCATGCCATTTAGTCTTGACATTTCCATCCTGGGATAAAGGTTCTGTTTGTCTACCCTATCTATGCCTCTCATAATTTTACACATTTCTATCAGGTCTCCCCTGAATTTCCAATATTCCAGAAAAAGCAATTTAAGTTTGTTCAATTTTTCCTTGTGGATAATACCCTCTAATCCAGGCATCATACTGGTAAACCTCCTGCACAGTCTTTCCAAAGACTCCGTTCCTGTTTTGGTGCCTCTTCAGGAGGAGTATTCTTGAATTGGCTGTGGTTCAGAAAGGTTCACTCTTCATTCCGGAGGTGAAATGGATGTCTAATGAAGAAAGTTGCACCCATACTCATTAGAATTCATTAGATCTTATTGTGAGACGCTATATTTTATTTCTCTGAGGCATGCCTTCAGAATAACGGTTCAGGTCGCCGATTCAAAGTGGAGATAGGAGAATGTCCTACTTTCTTTGGAGTTTCTTTACTCCAGAGACGCACAGAGACTGAGGGGTTGTGTGGCATTTACATCCTCCTAATTTATCTATTCATGTTCTAATTGTATTACTGTTTGGTGAGGTAGAATAACAAGACTTAAGTGGTCACATTAAACACCTGGAAGTTCTTGAACAGGTGGACTGAATGGGTTTTGCAGCAGATTGCCAATGAATGTTCTGTCATAGAATCACAAATATAAAGTGAATTGTACAATATTTTTACTAAGAGATCATGTGATCTGGAAGTCAGGCTATGCTGGTTTAGAGGGATCACTTGCTACTGATTTAGGTGTTGGCCATGGGTCATGGTGAACCATGTCGTGGAAAGGACCGGTGAGGGAATGGGTGGAGAAAGGGGGAAGGGGATGGGTGTTTGTAAATGTTACGTAAAACTAGAGAATTCAACATTCATACCGTTGGGTTGTAAGCTACCCAGGCAAAATATGTATACACCTCCATGCTATTCGTTCAACCACATTGTATCCCTCTGAAGTTCACACCTTTCCTAGCCAACAATGGGTCTACCAGGGAATCTCCCTGCCTGGGGTCATTTGTTGGCATCGCTGATTGTTCCTGGTCCACCTCCAGCTCATCACCCACTCCACCATCCCCTCCACCACCTACTTTCCATCTGAAAAAGGGTGCCAACACGAAACATCATCTATCATTTTCCTCCAGAGATGCTGCCTGGCCCTTGGAGTTACTCCAGCACTTGGTGTCTCTATTTGGAGGGTTGTCCTGTGGACTGATGAAAGAAACCTGTGCTTCAGAACATTAATTCATTGACATGAGTGTTTCAGTTTGACTTTTTAAGGCTGATTTCAGGTTCTTGAAGTGGCACATTGTGATCTGAGCTCAATCTCTAAATTATTAGCCCAGCTACCTAGGTTACCTTTCCATTAACAAGATGATTGTAAAAAGAAAACTCATCGGCAAGTTCCTTTCTCAAAATTATCTATTCCAAGATGGTGTTTAGTGAAAGAAGTGTAGCTAAATTTGAAAGCTCTTGCACTTTTCTCACTGGTGAACCAAGAAGCCATGGGCCTTATTTCCTTGTGAAGTGCTACTGTAAAACAAAAGTCATTGGAGCATTTGTCTAATGAAAATGGTATGTTAATTAACATAAGAGCAACCTGAAAGAGGAGGAGCTGTATTTCTTTCCCAGATATAAACCCATTGCTATAAAGACTATTATGGATGGTTTACATACAAAATTACTATTGGGTGTCTTATATTACCACGTAATAAAGGCTTTCCAATGTAATTAATTGAAATCGGTTTGGATGTTGAAGTTGGAGGCTAAATCTAAAGACTGTTTCATGTACAGCAGAGCAGTTGCCCCTAGTTTTCAAAGGACATTAAACAAAGACAGGTGACTCGAGTGTGGATTAGCTGTAGAGAGGCCTGTGTTTGGTGATGCAGGTACAACACTGTTTGAAACACCAGGCTTGGTGCCAGAGGGTACTGCTTTTCTTGATGCTATAAAAGTGGTGTTACTTACAGCCCCAGGTATCTGTTGCACAACAATACATTAAGTGTCTTTTGTGTTCCTCCAATCTCCAGGGAGCTGTTATTGTGTATGTGGGCAGCTGTTTGAACCAAATGTGAGTCAGTTGGTCCCACGGGATCAGAGAGAAGTCTTGCTCCAGGCACTTTAGGTCATGTACTACTGATCAACTAACAGGGGTTTAAATGTCAGGTTATCCCAGCCGGGGTGATAGACTAACCCTTTGTGGCTCCTGTTTGTTTCAGTGCAGTTGAATATGTAAGGTAAGGAATTTACCTATTTGGGCCACCTGCAGGTGAACTGAAATGTGTGATCTCTATAAATTAGACCATGCTGACTATCCCACTTGCATGAAGGTGGAACTGTGATTGCAGTGCCTAGTGTTGTTTACATTTGTGCATCATTGTCAATAAAGTACTAACCACCTGGCTATTAACTATGGCTAGAGATTTGATTCCCCAGTTCCATAAGGCTGCAAAAAGGAAGATTGTGATGTTCCCTGTGTGGTACTTTGATTGAGCGGACAAATATTTGCATCGCTCTTAAGTTACTGGGTTATGTAATTCCCTGGTTGTGGTATTGGCACTGGGTTATCTCGGATAGAAGGTGGATTCTAAATCACTTGTCACCAGGAAAGAGGTCTTTGTTTCAATATGAATCTTGAGCAAAATACAAGCTCCTGAAGCAACTACTGTGCAGGGATATGGACAGACAACATTCAGTCTTGAAGAAAGGTCTCGACCCAAAAAGGTGTTTGTCCATTTCCCTCCACAGATGTACATTAATTCTTTATAGGAACCATGGTCAACAAGCAAAAATAACTTTAAGTAATGTGGTACTGTATGCATGGAATAGATTGGAACTGCACTCTAGCTTATTTACAGAATTCTCCATGTTTATAGCACAAAAAAGGTGAAGGTTGTTTTTTTACAGAATTATCTGATAAGATTTGACTCGTGGTTTCTTTCTCCTTAAAATATCTTTTCTGGCTTCTTCACACAATAGTGGTGACTATATTTTGAACTCTTTGATTTATGAGATATTCCAAGATGCTTCACAGTTGCACTATCAAATGAAATTTGTCACAAAATACATGGGCAGTTGACCAAAAGCTTGGTCAGTGAAGTAAGTTTTAAGGAGCATCTTAAAGGAGATGGGTTTGGTAATTGGTTAACAAAGTGAAATATCAGCTCATGCAATGACTAATTTAGCACCTAGATCTGACAGCATGATAGAATTGGACAATGTGTACAATTGTAATGAGATTGATTATTTTCTTTACTTCCCATTACTAGGCTGCAAGCAAAGTGGAAGTTGACATGGAGAAAGCTGAGAAACTGCAAGTCACAAGGGGAGATTTCTTGAATTCTTTGGAGAATGATATAAAACCTGTAAGTATCTGATTATGGTGCAGAAGAGAACACAAGGTTGTACAATTTCAGGGCGTATGGTCTGTATAGAAATGGATGAGGTGTCCGTTGAAAGCCAGTGTGATTTGCCATTCATTTTAAAAGTGGTGCCTACAGACTCTGCCTCATTTGAACACGTTGTTCATGGGCTGTGTCAAATAGAATTGACTGAAATCTGGTTCAGCTTTTAAATTGTATCTCATGTTCTCAGGAGAAAATTATTTCATGTGACATTTCATATTTTATGTCTCGTTGAACAAGAAATGTGAAATTTTGTTGGGCATATCATTTGGTGGGATAGCTAAATGTTTTGAACACAGATGATGTAGGTCTCTGATTTTCTCAGAAAGCCGGTTTAAACTTTATAATTTAGCGGAGTCGAGACCGAGAGTTGGTTCAATGATGTTTATTGCAAACGGTAACAAAGAACAACGCGAGTCTTAGACAGCTAAATATACGATGCTGCATCCACAAGTGTGGATCTCGAATGAATGAAAATGACAGAAAGCGCGCGAAACCCGCTCCCCGCGCCCACGTGACTGGAGTAGCCAAGCCGAGGGTTTGACTACCCCAAGGCACCAGCAGGTGCCGCTACAATAACACGTGCTTCTTGGAATTTGGGAGTAACTGGTTACTTCATTTTATGCTTCATGTAACACAAATTGTGTAATGAATCTTCAGGAAGAGGTTCCACTCTGTTGACCTAATATGGGTCAACATTGAAAGTTGAGGCCGCATTGCAGTTCCTTGCTTTTCCCACACTTGTATTCGGCTCTTGATTTGAACTTTTTGAGTTAGAAAGTCTTAAGGGCCTGTCCCACTTGGCCGTCATTTGCGCGTCATGCAGATGGCGTGCGAAGATTTTGTACATAGCAAAATCCTGGGACAACGCGCGCGACCGCGCGACGCTGTATGTCACCACGCACCATGTGCGCATCGCGTGCGTCGTGACGCTAAATTATGTTGCGTTAATTACACGCAAATGACGGCCAAGTGGGACAGGCGCTTTAGTGCATTACTGAAAGAGAAGCACATCTATTCACAGTACCAGCTCCTGCCCCTCTGTTATTCTGATAGACTTCCTAACACCAAAATTGGCAGCAACCATTGGAGAGTTCTGAGCTGCGCATGCATCTTCCCTTTTAGTACAGTATGCAGTAAATGGAGCCCAAAACATGCTGAATGTTTCATGCACAGATCTTGGTGCAACAAGCAAAAACGATGTGCAGCTCTTAAACATGAATATGGATTGTGGTTAGATAATAGCACCTTTGCATAAATTAACAGCTTGCAAGGTGAAATTTCCAGAGGTGAGAATGTGATGTTGATTTGCGTCTTTCATAGGCTTTTGGCATAAACCAGGAGGACTATGACAGCTATATCATGAATGGGATCTATGTGTGGGGTGATCCAGTCACACGAGCCCTGGATGACGGAGAGTTGCTTGTCCAGCAAACCAAGAACAGTGACCGCACTCCACTAGTTAGCGTTCTTTTGGAAGGTAAGTTCACACTCTATTGCGAATGCATACTCAAAGGAAAAGTCACATGGGTGTTTGCCTAGTTTATTTAAAGATTAATCGGTGTGATAGTTGCAGTCAGTCATGGGAAGTGGAGAATGAACTAAAATAAATATTGCATTTATTGCTTTGAGGTATGAACATTTAACATGCAGCAAGTTTGTTTTATAACAATTCTTTTGCATTATAAAACTTGGTCCTTGAGCTACCCACAAATGAGAACAGTTCCTCTATTTACTCTTTGTAAGATTGTACTTATGCCTAACATATCTCCTGTCAACCCTTTGCCTCCAACAACGTCAGCCTTGGTTTCTTCTTTCAGCCTATTTTGCTGAAATGCCTCATTCTGGAAACCGCAGTGGTAATTTTTTTCGTGCTTGCTCCAGAGCATTCTCCTAAACTGTTGTAATCAGAATCAGTAGCAAACTAATTGTGCAAAAATCAGTACTTTATAGAAGTTCAATACGTTTCTTTCATTTGTGTTCTTCCCCTCCATTTATTAATCCTATACACATTACTAACTGCTCTCTCAACATGTCTTACCACTTTCAGAGATTTGTGCTGATGTACATTTTTACATCCAAACATTCTTTGGAACAATGCCATATGTATAGTATCTTCACATTGTTGCTGCCAAAATGCATCACTTCACACGTCTCTGTATTAAATTTTATCTGTCACTTCCCTGACATTCTTCAAGTCTATCTATGTTATCTTGTAGTCTATAATATCCTCACTGCTGATCGCATCTCCAAGTTTGAGCATTGCTGCAGAGAGACTGCAACCATTCAAAGGCATTGAAGGTGGAATCTAGGTGTACAGTGAATTGAGGTGGAAGTTGAAATTACCCCAAAGATGGAAAATTAGATATGGTAAAGGCATTGAAGCAACATAAACATAGCTCATTGAGAGAATTTTAGAACATAAAACAGTGCAGCACAGGCCTTCAGCTCATTTTGTCTCTCCTGAACATGATGCCAAATTGAACAAATCCCTTCTGCCTGCACATGATCCATTTCCTTCCATTTTCTGCATATTCATGTACCTATCTAAAAGCCTCTTAAATGTCACCATCATATTGGTTTCCTCCATCACCCCTGGCAACGCATTCCAGGCACCTACTACTCTGTTAAAAAAAAAAAAAAATACACACACATCTTTTAAACTTTCCCTCCCTCACTTTAAAGCTCTGCTCTCTGGTAGTTGATATTTCCACCCTGCAGAAAGGGTTCTGACTGTCTACCCCATCTCTCATAACATTATGAACTTCTGTCAGGTTTCCCCTCCGTCTCCAATGCTCCAGAGAAAACAATCTGAACTTGTCAAACCTCCCCTTATTGGTAATAAGCTCTAATCCAGGCAGGAGATGGGGAAGGATAAAGGGGTGCAAAGGGTGGAATCTGTTAAGGATGGTGGGGAGTGAAGTGTAAAACCAGAGGGAGGGATGCTGTGTTGAAGGGAAAGGGGGTGGACAAGTGGGAAAATATTTGGGGGCATGTTTAGGAAGGAGTGAGAGTTGAGCAGATGGAGGAGGGGCAGGAAATTTGGGTGATGGGGACAAAGGTAGTGGAAAGTTAGGTGATGGGCAGGGTAGAGGAAAAGGAGATGGGGCAAGGGGGGAATTGGAGACATCAATGTTCATTTCATTGGGTTGTAGGCTACCCAGGCAGCATATGAGGTGCTGTTCTTCCAGGTTGCGTGTGGCCTCACTCTAGCAGTAGAGGAGGCCAAGGGCTCCCATTGATTCTTTTTTTCTGCCTGTGAAGGAAATGTATTGTTGTAATTAATCTACTAGCACATCTTTGAGATGTGAGAGAGAATGGGCGCACCCAAGTAAAAACCACCGTCATTGTGAAGAAGTGCGAATTCCATGCTGACGTCATACAAGGTCAGAATCAAACGTACATCCCTGGAGCTTAGAGGCAGCACTAATTGTTGGACCACTCTGCTGCCATTTCATTACATGGAAAGATTGAACAGACCGTGTCACTTTTCTCATTAGATAAGAATACTGAGGCATGACCAAGACTTTTAAAATAAGTTTTGATAGTCTGGATACAGAGAAAATGTTTCAGTCTGTGGA
Organism: Malacoraja senta; assembly: GCA_038087875.1. NCBI lineage: Eukaryota > Metazoa > Chordata > Chondrichthyes > Rajiformes > Rajidae > Malacoraja > Malacoraja senta. The sequence continues at coordinate 13,535,081 of CM075986.1, forward strand.
AAAGAACATAAATAGCAGTCTTCAACATAAAGTAGTCACTAAGCAAATGGATTGGGACATTTGAAGAAACTTATTTATCCCAAGAATGGCAAGAATACTAAACTCGATACCACAGTCACCAATCATATGAATTAGGAGCAGGAGAAGCTCACATGCATACTCTGCATTCAGCAAGATTGTGGCTGATCTGATTGTAATCTCAGCTCCGCATTCCAAACCACTTGCGATAAATGGTCACCCATTTGGTATCAAAAATGTATCTACCTTTGCCTTAAAACTGTTCAAGCACTGTGTTGCCACTGCTCCTTGAGGATAACATTTCAAAACCCTCAGAGAAAGGATTTTGCCTGATTTGTCTAAAATGAGCAACCTCTTAGATAAAGTGATCCCTATTTCTGTAAGCACTGATACACTTCAAACGAGGATAGACGAGCAAATGAGGGAGAACAGAAGCGAGGATTAAACCAATATATTTAGATGGGGAAAATCTGCGGCATACTAGACTGACACAGAAACTGCACCATTGGCTGGTTGGAACGGGTAGCCTGTTTCTGTGCCATACGTCCTGTGTAATTGCCTATGTACTCATGTGAAGGTGAATTAAATCATGGAAGCATTTTGGGAAAGAGTAATGGATTCCAAACCAATATTCATCCCTCATCACGAGACCAGAGGTAATGATAATTCATTACATTGCCATGTGTGACACTTAGCTGGGTTCAAAATAGCTTCTGCATTATTTATGTGACGAGTGACTTCAAGAGTACTTCACTATTGTAAAGCGAATTTGAATAGCCCTGAAATCATAGAAGGTGCTACATAAATGCAGGTTTCCACTGATACAAAGTGTGAAATTAGTCAGTGCATTGGAACTTGCAAAATATGAGAAAAGACATGAGGAAAGTTCTGCTCACCAATCATATTCATTATCACCAAATATCCTGAAACTTATTCTAATCTCACAAAAATAAATGATCTCAGTTAATGCTGACTGGTATTTAAAAGTATCTGTTGATTTAAGGTTAACTAAAATTAGTGTATGTTCTTGTATTTTCTTGCCCATACTGGAATGTGCTCTGGCTAAAATTCAGAGTATTTAATTCAAATAAAAGTACATATTTACTTGCTGTTGCATCAGTTATTTTACTATTGCGAACAGCAGCTGGGGTTTGAGAAATCCAGACTAAAAATTGAACAAAGTAAAACTGCTTCTTTAACACGTTTCCCAGCTTGCCACCCTGACCCACATCCTCCACAGTGGATTGATTTATAATTTCCCATTGAGAGATGGTGGCAATAAAGTGTATGCACTGTGATCTATACGATATTGCAGTTTCATGAGAAAGGCTGGACGGACCAGAGGACTGAAATTGTCCTGCCTTTGTGATAGATTTGTTACACTCGGTTGTATGTGAAATGATGGCTTGTCCCACTGTTGCAAAGGATAAGCCAGGCCTCCTTGCTGCGAATCGTTCCTTTCAGTTGGTCATGCTGCACCAGCTGTCCCTTGTGAAAAGCTTGTGTGGAAAACGGCTGCAACCACAAGTCAATCAGGCAGTGGTTTGCATGAAGTGTCTTGGAGACTCTGCAGGAGAAGGAGACGATGCACCCTGTGAGATGGCTCCCTGCGCACATTGTGAGATTCATTTGAAAGAAATCCTCATCTCCAGCTCGCAAAATAAACATCAAGTCCTCTCTTGGTCAGTGGCGAGCAGGGCCCTCCGTGTCAGATACTTCTTACACGACCAGATTTTCAGACCCACTGCACTGCGCTTGAGATGACGACAATGATGGATATCCACCTCCTTGTGGATTGTGTGTGTTTGCTGACTCTGCAAAGGCTCTGTGGAGAAGTTCTATAGTCTGGGGTCACACGCCACTGGACACTGAGGGACGGAGTCATGTGTAACAACCCTGAGCTGAATCATTGATGCAGTGTTTTAAGGATGAAACATATGTGACGGCAATACTTTGGAAGAAAATGTGTTGAATTGCCTGGTGCAGTGAGCAACAGCAACGACATGTGCTGAGTAAAGCTTTTGAAGTAAATTGTGCATTGATAACGTTGAAGTTTTGTAAATATTGTGAGCAAGTATGATATTCTTGGTATATTGAATGAAGACATTGCTGTGCCCCATGATTATGTACTTTATCAACGTATTTTTTTAAATGTCTAAATTCATCTTGCTAATGGGAAAATATGCCCGATTTGCTCATTCAGTTCTGGTTTTCATTGTAAATAGGGCCACCGAACAGTGGCAAGACTGCATTGGCTGCAAAGATTGCGGAGAAGTCTGGATTCCCATTCATTAAAATCTGCTCTCCTGAGAAGATGATTGGGTTCTCAGAAACGGCTAAATGCCAGGCCATAAAGAAGGTGACTGCTTTCGGTGTTTAATCTATGTGATTTTAAATAAGACATTTTCCTGTGATACCTGCTCGCAATTTTAGCTTCGCATCTGAACCTGCATGGATCGCTTTCCATTTTTCTGCGGACTAAATTGGTTCCAAATCTGGTAGTTATCTGGATGATGTCTGAAGTGCCTTTTTTTGCTGAGGGGAATAGTTGGAACTCGAGAGTTGGATGGAGACATGTATGACTGAGTTTTAGTAGTCCTTTCCAAGCACCATTCCTTGGCCCGTCGCCAGACTGCAATTCATTTGTAGGTAGCATTTCCTTGAACAGCACAAGGTGAGTTTCTGGGTCAAATAAACCAAAGCTAAAAAAGTGTACCCTTTGAATTAAAACAAAAAAAAATCTTCCTTCATCTCTCATCCTATATTTTTCCTATCTCTCTCTGTAATAATTTCCTCTTCACCTTCATTACATCCAGCTCAACTTTGTCATGCAGAGGTTGGGCAACCTTGTGATGAATAGAAGCCAAATCTTTCTTTGCAGATGTTCGAAGTGGGTTGGGTATCATGTATGTGAGGCACTGCCATCTGGTGGCCAGTAGAATCAAGCTGCAAAAGCATATTTCCTGCAACAAGCTAAACTTTTAACCTAATCCAATCAGAAAGTACATTTCAGGAAGATTTTGCTACCAGATCATTCAATTAAATGTAAAACATCTTGACATATTTCACAGAAGTGTTATTATATGTAACTTGAAAGAAAGCTAGCAAGGGTTGGGGAGGGAAGCCCTGATCTTGGAGCCAAGATCTTATAGCAGATCAGTTAGAGGAGCGATATTTAATATCTGGCTCCATAAAATTAGCTTTGGAGGAGCACAGACCTTTCAAATGTTCACGTGGTCTGAAGAAGGTCTGAAGAATGATCTCGACCCGAAACGGCACCCATACCTTCTCTCCAGAGATGCTGCCTGTCCCGCTGAGTTACAGCAGCTTTTTGTGTCTATCTTCCTTTCAAAGGTTCTCTGTTTTGAGAATGAGAGCAGTGGATGTTGCCTAGAATAGATTTTGAAAAAAGTCTAACACTTAAATGACCAGGAACATTGCTCAAAGGGACATCTTGACATTTGGTTGCTTCAGAGATTCTCGAGTCTTGTGTGCCATGTTACCTTTGTAACTACTTCATTAAATGTATGACTTGAAAGGCTGGAATTTCCACACAAGGAAAATGCCCGTCCAATTTATAGTGTGCAATTGCTATTTTAATGTAGACAATTAAATATCTCATCTATTTGGCTCTCAAAGCAGCAATATGATATTAATTATTTTAGAATGATAGTTATAGAGCTGTAATAATGCATGGAGCCAGGCCCTTCAGCCAATCTTGTTCGTGCTGACCAAGTTGCCATTGTGAGTTAATCCCAATTTGCCTGCATGCAGCCTATATTCATCTCAACCCTTGCTAGCTATATGTCTGTCCAAATGACTTTTGAAAGTATTATTGTAACCGCTTGTATTGTAAATTGTAATTATATTGAGAAATACATTTTGACAGGGACATTTAATAATATTCTCCAGGTGCTACCTGATCTTATGGGGAAAGTCCAACATTCTTTTAGTTTCAGTTATCTGCAACAACCCTGTCTGTATTTTACAACGTTTACATATTCCTTTGTTTTCTCCCTCCAATCTATAAATCAAACAGCATATCACAATGACAATCTAGATCTCGGACAATCAGGAACATTCCCAATTTCCTATCCATCACTCCCTCACCCCTTCTGCAACTTAAAACAACATTAATTTTCCACTTCTTCAATTCTAAAGAAGGTTCTTTGATCTGAAACAATACCTCATTCTGCAGATGCTTCCTATCCTGCTTAGTGTTTACAATATTTTCTTTAAATCTGATCCTTCTTGAGTGAGAATTTTTTACATGGACATGCAGAGAAATAGCCTCAATGAATTGTGAAAGCTGGCATATCCAACAATGCAGGGCTGACTCAGTGCTGTGCTAAAGTGTCAACCTGGCTCGAGTGCTCAAAGCTCAGGAATGTGACTTGAACTTTCACCTTTCTGTCTAATATCAGGAGGTACTATTGAGCCACGGTTGAGTTTGAGGACTTTATGATGAAAGAGTCAAACCAGGTCAATATTGTGTGGATTGCACCGAGTACATCTGCTTACAGTGTTGTAGAGTTCAACCCATTACTTGTGCTGTTATCCAAATTAAGTCGGGTGTTGGCTTAAATGATGGAGTGGCTTCCGTTTCTGGCCCAAAGACTAATGGAACATTTATTTGTACTGAAGTGGCAAGGGTAAGGTTGGTGGAGGCTTCTATTCCACACATGATGGATCTTTGTGTACTCACAACGAATAAAACGAAAAATCTGGAGTAAATCAGCGGGACAGGCAGCATATCTGGAGAGAAGGGAAAGGATGACATTTTGGATTGAGACCCTTCTTTAGACATAAAATGATGGATCCAGCATAAGGGATCACCTTACCTTCACTAATGCTTTATCTCCAGGAACAAAGTTTAAGCACTGAAAGATGGCATAGAAATTATTGTAAGAATCAAGTTTGTTGTTTCAAGCTTTTCACAAACAAAAACATACCAAGGAACGCTATCTTCATATATTCGATCTCTGGCAAAGATGGTTTGCCAAAAAATGGGATGGCTTGTGTTTCTCAGACTGCATTATTTCCGACTATTCTCTACTTCAGGTCAAACTTTGAATTCTAAATTGATTCTTTCAGCAAGGCCATTCTCTCTTGGATGGTTATATCCTGCATATAGTAAGGTTGTGGCGCCACCTGGGGGTTAAGCCACTTACTGGGCGAATCCTTAGCCCTGGGACTGGCATGGTCACATGACTGTGTTTGGCGGGAAGGAGTCGTCACGTGGCTTAGGAGTGTGCCCTGATATGTATATGTATATATATATATATATATATATGTATATGTATAGAACTGGGAGAACAATCCCCAGTCGCGTGTGAGCTATTCTTTGTTTAACACAATAAAGATCACTTTGTTTCACAACACGCATCTCGCGATAAGGTTTTCATTTAACAAGAGCCCCAACACCCACCAAACTGACCCCATCAATGGGTTGGCAATGAAAGACAAATCAAGCAAGCACCCAACATCTATGTACATTTCCAATCTGTTGATTCTGCTTCTAACTTTATCATTCCTTATTATTGTTATTTCTGTTTGGTAAAAAATACTGCCCACTTTCTGCTGTCGTACACGTGGTTGAGGTAAATAATGGACATGTCCTTAAAGGGGAGCCAGTTAACTGCAGAAGTGACAAATGAATAGAAAGTAATGTTAATGGGTCGAGATGAGGCAAATAGTGTTGGACAAAGGCTGGCGACCAAATCACCTATCCTTCTGGGATGAGTGGATGTTAAGATGAATGTTGATGCAGAGATTCAATTGCATGTGGAATTGTAGGCAAGTAACAATGATAGAAGCAACATCCATTACATGGTTTCAAATGAGGAGGAAATAAATAGTTTTGATGGAAATTTTTGGAACAGCATGGGATAGGGTCTCGGCAGATAGCTGTGTTGTACATCTGATGCTCAGTATTAGGCTGAACTCTCTGTATGGTGACACTGGTTTAGGTACAGTGTACTCTGACACCTACCAAAGGCTAGACTGGACAGGCAAGGACTTTATTCCTTGGAGCGCAGGAGGCTCTGGTGATTTTATAAAGGTGTATAAAGTCATGAGGGGAATAAATAGGGTGAATGCACAGTCTTTCAGTAGGAAAATGAAGAACCAGAGGACATGGGTTTAAGGTGAAAGGAGAAAGATTTAATAGGAACCAAAGGGTGGCAGGTTTATGGAGAGAGCAGCCAGAGCAGGTAGCTGAGGTATGTACTGTAACAACATTTAAAAGACATTTGGGTATAGGAATGGTTTAGAGGGATAAGGGCCAAATGCAAGCAGGTAGGACGAGTGTAGATGGGACATCTTGATTAGCATGACCAAGTTGAACTGAATGGCCTGTTTCCATTGTCTATGACTACTTGTATTATAGTAGGACTTCGTGGTATGAGGAACTTTTACATTTCAGTAGGTTCCTTCACTCTGATTTAGGAATGTTTACCAATGACTGTTTAATGCAGCTCATTTGCCTGGGTCATTCGCATACAACGAGAATTTTTGAGGAATGTGAAACCAAAGTATTTGCCTGCAATGTGTGTGCATGCTCTCCATTTACAAAAACAGTTGTGCTACTGCAAGCCAACCTGATGAACTGGTTAATAATCTATTAATTTCTGTTGACAGATTTTTGAGGATGCATACAAGTCGCAACTGAGCTGTGTTGTGGTTGATGACATTGAGCGCCTGCTAGGTAAGTTGGAGTAACATCATGACAATCCAATCATTTAGCTGTCTACACAGAGCGTGGATTTTTCTCTGTGATTAACTGAGGAACCATTTTTCTTTATTAGGTTTGCAAATGTCAGATTGGCTTCCTCAGTTATTTTGCGAATTCCATTTCTATTTATTTTCTATTCACCCTTTAAGGTGGCAGAATAATTACTAGAATTTTCAAAATGGAATGAACGGTGAGGAAACAGCAATGAATAACGCTATCCACAAAGCTGACACAAACTAGATGGGCTGAATAGTCCCTCTGCAGTAATGGTTTTGGGGCAGAATTAGGGCACACGGTCATATTAGCAATCCAGTCTGTCTCCAGTTCTAACATATCAGTATGAGAGCGAACACTGCATCAGGGATCATCAGATAATGGTAGCTGTAATTTTCTTTCTTCTCTCCTTTTGCCTTCCCTGTGGACATACTGCATGCTACTTTTGCCAAGGGGCCTCCACTGCATTCTTATTGAGCTCGGCCATGGCTCGGATCAGATCCCCTCCTTTAATTAATCAATTTGTTTATATTATTATGAATGCAACTGGGAGTTTGTCTCTGTCCTAAAGCGTAGTAAAGGAACCAGTTAGTTTAATGTGAGATGGCTGAGGAATAATAACCCCCATTGATTTTGCTTTGTTTTTCCCGTTCCCTCAACCATTGACCAAAGGTAAATTTGCTGCAAAAGCTTATTTCAAATTGACCAGCGATACAACCTGGGATTTAAGTTGTCTGGACTAGGTTGGATAATGTGGTGAATGGGACCTTGATAATCACTTCGCGGAAGTTTTGGTGTGATATTCTCCTAATTCCTAGCTGCACTTGGTGCTTAATGAGATTGAGTAAATTGCTTGTATGAGAGAAGTAGGAGTCCCATCCCATATGGTGAATAATTGAAATCAAAGCATTGATTGGCAACGACAGAGCAATTAGACTAATTTGAACACAGTGTCACAGAACTACTTGTCGGTGTGCAGAATCTTGCTTTAACTACTTATCTATACATCGTGAATTGAGTATAATATAAAGCACAACATTCTAATGATATAAAATTTCCAGCACTGATTTTTATCAAATTAATATTTTGTACCTTTATTCAACCATACAACCCCAGAACAACTTTGACTTCCTGTGTATTGGCCAGGTCAGGTTAAATGGCTCAATAGATCAATGTGTTTCGTTGCCATGCGAATTGCGTAGTCACCAATATAAACCATGCTAAATAGGAGGCGACATCTTTCAGAGCGACATGAAGAATAGTGAGATAAATGTGGGGTATACTTATATGCTTGGGCTTTTTGAGATCTGGAAGGTCGTGGTGATGGGTCTCTTGAAGAGCATTAAGGTTGATAAGTCACCAGGAAATGATGGGATCTATCCCAAGCTATTGAGAGAAGCAAGAGAGGAGATTGCTGGGACCTTCAAGATCTTTGTACTTTCTCTAGTCATCGGTTTGGGACTAGTTTACAAGGAGATGTCATGGGCAAAATAAGCTGAAAGACATTTCAGACAATCAATCGCAGTGATCTCTGGCATTATATTCAGTGATTATGTATTCTCTTCAGATTTGGTGCTCCTTCTGGTCAGACAACATGCCAGTATCAGTATCCAAGTTCACTACTGAAATAATTCTGGATTGCATGACAACTTTCAGATCCTCTGGGCAGTGTAGTGATGGAGTAGGAAACAAGTCCATGTTCTGGTACCAGGTTACTTACTACACTCTGACCATTGTTGGTAGAATAAGGAAGGAAGGGATCCGCAGGGTTGAAGATTTTTTTTTAACCAATCACTGTTCATTTCCAAGTAGCTAGTTTTAATATGTCAACAAACTGCAAAGGGCATTTACAATGCAAGCCAAATCTCGGATCCGATTTAGGTTATGATATCCGCAGTCTATGTAAATTAGCAAATGTTCTGCCTGGGTAACAAATGCTTCTTGGTGTAAATCCCACTGTCTTGTATATTGAAGCAGCTTTGTTAGGAGGAAGTGTGAGCTAAGAGATGGTGATTTATAGACTATCTGATACCATCTGACCATTTGAGCCCGTTATCATCTGTTCACTTGCCATCCCAAACAGATGAAAGCTGTACTCAAGGATGAGTATTTTGTGCAACACAGAATTATAGAATGATACAGCACAAAAGGTGGGCATTTGATCTGACATCACTATGCAGGCTCTCTGGTGAAAACTTTCCAATTTCACCATCTTGCTCCTTCTCTGTTTCCCTGTAAATATATTTCCTTCAAGGTTTACGTTTATTTTTGCCACGTGTACTGAGGTACACTGAAAAGCTTTGTTTTGCATTTTATTCCAATCAGATATACCTTGCATAGTGCAATCAATTGAAACGCAAGCACAATAAAGCAATGGAGAAGGTGCAGAATGCGTTCTCAGCATTGTAGCACATGAGTTCCATAGACAAAGTCCAATGTCCTCAATGGGGTAGAGGTGAATGGAACAGTACTCTAGCTTATGAAAGGACCATTAAGTAGCCTGATAAAATTTATCCACTTCTTTTCAGCATATTATTGTTAAATTACTTCTAGCACCATTTTTTTAATGAATTCCAACACAATTAATATTTTTAGGAAATGTTTTCCTGTTTTGTTTTTACCATTCGGCTTAAAGTTCTGTTCCTTGGTAGCTGACACTCTCCAACTGGAAATAATTTATGGTTCATGGTTTTTGAACACTTCTCTGAAATCTTAACATTATCCTTTTGTCAGAGGATCAAGCCCAGCTTCACCTCCAATTGAAGTCCCTCATTCCTGGTACAATATTGGTAAATCTCCGTCTCTTACCTTCTGATACACACTATAGGATCTGTGTCAAAAGGACAACCAGAGTCAAACACCCACACCACCATGTCCATGCTCTCATTTCACTTCTGCCATCAGAAAGAAGGTACAGGAGGCTGAAAACTATTAACATCCAGGTTCAGGAACTGCTTCTTTCCAATGACCGTCAGACTATTGAGCACTACGAACTTCAACTAAACTCCAAATGGTGAACTAAACTTCAGACTTGAAGTTTGTTTTTTGCAGAATATTGTGCTTTTTATTTATTACATTTTAAAAGTCTTTATTATATTATCTATTACAAACCTGTTGCGTTGCGGCAAGTAAGAATGTCATTGTTCCCTTTCGGTACATATGACAATAAAATCTACTCCTGACTGTAAAGTGTGGCACTCAAAAATGAACACACCACTACAGCTCCAGTTATTCTCTTGAGTAAACATAAGACCCAATCTGGTTTAGCTACACACTTGTCTTTTTAATATTATTATCCTCGCACAAGGAATACAGCGTTTTTGTTGCATCAAAACACAGCAATGAGTTAGATACTGATCATACAATTATACAGTAGAATAAAAACTCTTACTGTTTAATTTCAGATTATGTCCCTATTGGCCCACGCTTCTCAAACCTAGTACTTCAAGCTCTGCTGGTCCTGTTGAAAAAGTCATCTCCTCATGTAAGTTGCAACAATGCTGATGATTGAATTATGGGTATCATTTTATGAATCCATTATTTTAGATATTGAAGGGAATTTGAGCATCTCTGAATATTATCTGTCACATTTATAAAATGTAATTAGTTTATTCGTTGGGTGAAACGGATATGTGAATGTTGTGAGAACCTTAAATAGTATGTGACCTTGAACCAAGTTCTTGTGTACAGAATAATTTTAGAGTTGGAGTAAATCGCCTGGTCTCAAACTGCTATTTCAGCAACTGCTGTTCTCCAAAATGGTCATGGGATTTTAATGTAAATCCATGTGAAATTCATATTAAATTATGATTGTCTTGCCTTTTCTTTGTACACACTAATGGAAGTCCTTTGATGTGATTTGTTGCCTCCAATTTTGAACTCCTTGAAGGTGACAGCTAACAATTTTCTAATTCCTTGAAGATGACAACTCCTCTGCTCTCGCTACCTTGACAAATGTAGCCTAGGATACTTGCCGACTCTGCTGATATCCTCAAACTACAGATATTATGCAAGTTTCAAATGGATCTATTAGTGGCAGGAGTTATGTTACTGGACACAAACACAGAGCCATGAGTTTGAATTACAACGACATGTGGGATATTTAAATTAAAATGATTAAATCTAGAACTAAAGATACCTACTACAGGTATGATATGTACACTAGATTCCATGCTATAGTGTTGTGAACGATATTGTTAAATTTGGGATGCAACCTGGAAATATTTTGGACCATTTCTCAGTAGTGTTTCAAATGTGCATTTGCAAATGGAAACATCACCAGCACACTCTTTTAATCTCAATCTCAACTACTATTTAGGCTTCTGTAATTAATACAACTTTTTAGTGTGACTTGATAGATGATTCTTGAATCTTATGCAGTATGTTTTTCAGTCAAAGAAAACCCAAGTGTAGCACTTTACCTCATGCAAAACAATTACTTCCTGCAGGCACACTTGTTTTGAAAGTTGAATTCTTCAAATGGTATCTTTAAGGCTTTTGATACAAGTCTACCTTTTTTAAGAAAGAAATTGCTCAAACTCGATTAATCTTAAACTCTTGTCATTCTGGAAATTGATCAGGAATTATTGGGCTTTCTGTGTGAGGAACTACTATCATTTCACACAAGTAATGAGGCTATTTGTTGTCTGTGTCTGATGAATAGCCAGGCATTGAGGGATCAGAGAAAGGGTATCTTCATAGATGAAAGTGGGCCTCTTCTGAATCGTTCTGTCGAGACCAATCTGATTCCAAGGAGAATCTCATGAGAACATCACTTCATGGGCCCTATGCCAGGTGGAGAGGTAGTATTTGGAGATGATATTTTGCTCTCAAGTTGCCTCCCTTTGAAGTCTGTTCTCAAGATCCTGTGGTTGGAGGTTCCTGTCTTGACTTTCTGCATTTCAACTTCTGTAATTACTACAGCTGCTTCTGAAAATCATGTTTACATTGAAACCTGAGGCAAGCTGGGATGAAGCTAACCATTACCAAAGCTAGCTTCAGCTGATGAATCAACCATTACTCATTTGGCCGTTCAGAGTGAACAAGTCAATGGGGGTTTAATGACTACTCTCTTACCTTCAAAAGTGTTTGCTGCTTCAGGCAGCAAGTTGGTCCCTGGCGTAAATTGTCACAGGGTAATACATCCAAGTTAGATTCCTTATCACTGGACAAGCTCGAGGATTTCTTGGCATTTACAGAGGAGAAATTGATTTGATTCAATGGTTTTGCAGTAGAGCAGCGATTAAAATCCATATGCCTGAGCAGGCATTACGGCATTTCCATTCCTGCCAATGGTGAGCCTGGAAGGCTCAAATTCTTGTACATCACCATAATGCACTCAGCTGCTATGGCCCAGAAATTTGGACGCAACATTAAGCCAAAATGTGTTAATGTCGGGTTACATATGATAAGAGGATGAAGGGTCCTGACCCAAAACGTCACTCATCCTTTTTCTCCAGAGATGCTGCCTAATCCGCTGAGTTACTCCAGCACATTGTGTCTATCTTCCATGAGATAAAAAACTGATTTTCCAAAGTTGCTAATTGGAACAACAGTATGGCACGCAGTTGCAGGTACACCATCCTATACGGAGGAAATGGCAAACTTTAACTGTGTGAGATGCAGCAAAATGCTTGGGCCCCTTCATCCACCTTTGCAGTTGAGTTGCCAATGCAGTGTGAAAGGCTTGAAGACTGGACTGGTTAGAGACAGCTGCCTATTCATTTGAAACACTTCACTTCCCAGCTGAGGAATCAGTGACCACCTCCATGAACATTAATATTTGAAGTTTTTTTTACTGAATACTTATTTGTCTTACGAAGTGCACAGAGACCATTCAGCCCGTTGAGCCTGTGCCATCTCTCAGAGCAATCTGATCCCCACCCATTTCTTGGCAGTCAAGATTTGTGCACAGCATACTGTGAACAGAAACAGTGCTCTACCTATCCAATTGCTCACTTGCTTTCCAACAGGTATAACTACTCAACTAGCCTTCAGAATGTTTTTGCCCTTCAATTTTCAAGCATTATCCTTCAAACATTGTTTCCAGAAAAGCCTCGTTATCAGTTTCAAGCAGAGATCAACTTGCACTCCCACTGAGGCGATCTACGTTGATGGAATAAAAGGCATGGGGATGTTACGTGATCCCAAACCCCACAAACCATTGTGGTCTATCACACTGATCATTCTTCTCATGTGACAGACTACTTTTTAAGTATGGAGCCCCACTGACCCTTCAGAAATGTGTCAAAAGGTGCAATAATTTCAGCAATAATTGTCAAGAAGGTGGAGCAGCAGGTAGAGCTGCTGCCTCACAATGCGAGTGACCTGGGTTCGATACCAACCTTGGTTGGTGTCCGTACGGAGCTATTGGTTTCTTCCTTTGACTGAAGCCTCCTCCAGGTGCTCCAGTTTCCTTTTGCATCCCAAAGACGTGCGGATTTATAGCCTTTTGTAAATTGCCCCCGGTGTGTAGAGTGTGGATGCAAAAGTAGGATAACATGGAACGTGTGCTTACGGGTGATCGATGGTCGGCGTAGACTCAGTGTGCTGAAGGGCCTGTTTCCATGCTGTATCTTTCAATCAATCAAGATCTAATCAAGTTCATTTTAAGGCAGCATAGATCACTTTCAATGTGGCCATGTAGTTTGCGAACCAAACGCACAACCAATAGGCTGCAAATAAATCATACCGTGCAGAGTCGGTGCTCCTATTTAAGAATTATAATGTTCATTAATGTTTACTCATCAACCTGCAGGTTGTTTTATGGTGAACTGGGAAGTTCTTGCATTGTTTTTGTGTGTTTACATGATGTTCTATTGAGAATTAATATTTTTTGGTGCTCTCTCAAATTTGCTTCCATATTGTATTGAAAGTTCTGGAGTTCCCATCTCTCTCAGATGGTGGCAGGGATGTCCATGAATAGAGTAGCCCGAGGTTAAAATCTTGTGTTCATCTCATTGTTACGTTGTGTTCTTGCATCATCATAACCACTTATTGTTTTGTAGTATGTTTTAACTTGGCAAACCATACCAATGCACTGAGAGGGTCAGGCAAACAATAACAATGGATTGTGAGCTGAAGGAGGGATATGTTCGAGAGCCTGGAGAAATTTGGCCATAAGGTTGGGTTTTAAGGAAAACCGCAATGAAACAGTGCGAGTTGGAGAGGTTGGTGGATTAATTGGCCACTATACAGTGAATCGCCCCTGGGGTAGATGGGCAATAAAGGGAATGGGGCTGGAATGAGGGGAGTTAATGAACATTGCTAAAGTGTTATAGGGGGATTGATGGGATTGTGCAAAGAGCCAGCGTGGACAATGATCCAATTGGCCACCTCTTATGTCATAAAGAGGAAAATGAAAACTGTAAAAATCTTGGATGGAATTCCAGTACTTTGATTGCAGACAAGTTAAAGCATAAATACCATCAAGGAATGAAGGATGTATGAAAAGTGTATAAATACTGGAACAAGAATTTAAAATTTTATTGGGCCAGAAAGTCCATGTTCATTAGTAAGTAGATGATCTAGGTTTATTGCTCAGGATAGATTTTGGAAATAACAGATTTAGAACATGGAGGTCAGCTGGGAGACCATTGAAATAGTCCACAAAGGAGGTTGTAAAGGCACGGTGAGGGTTTCAGCTAAAAGGGGCAGTGATGGGCAGCCCGGGAGCTGGAAGGAAACGCTCAGCTTAATGTCAAATGAAAATGCCACGTTTACAATCTGCTTCAGCACAAGACCTCAGGGAACAGAGGAGATTGAATTGCCAAAGTTGGCTGTCCAATCTAATGGAAACATATTTTCCATTTTTCCTCTGAACTGTAAATGAATTATAATAGCAATACATGGTATAATTTTTTTTAACTATAAACTGTTTTAACAGTTTTTTATGAAAAATAAATCACAGAAGTCAGTATTTGAGTTACATTTGGCAATAAATTTCAGAGCATTTCTTTCCACAACAGCATTCTTACAGCTCTTTGCCCTCTTGTCCTTTTCTACCCCTCTCTTGTTTCCAAAGCTAGCTTAATATTTCAATGCTGAACGCTGAACACATCAACGTATCTTTTGCCTCCACAGATGCTGCTCGTCCCGCTGAGTTGTTCCTGAGTTCTGTTTTTGAATTAGTTTCCAACATCTGCAGTTTCTTTTCTCTTGTTTTAAATGCTGTTGTATGGGCATCAGCTGACACCCTAAAGGTTCTTCCACAGAAGGGTTAGTGTGGTCAGAAGTCGCTCTGATCTCCTTTGGCATCTGTACAGGTGCATTTAGTTTAAGCGATTGAAAACACAGTGAGGGTTTTGAGGGTAGTTATGGATCCCTACACTCCACCCAGAACAGATGTGAACCCTGGGATGTTCTGCTAGCCTCCAAACAATTTACTGACATGACACAGAAGTATTGCTGGTACGGTTACAAGGTCATTCCAGCCCTCTCTTGACCTCACGTACTGTTAAGCAATTTAGGGAGACTTTGAACTTAAGTCAGGTTTTCAGTAGTTTTTAAAATAAATTATATTTTTAACAACTCTAGAAGTAACTATATCAAAACAAATTGCACTGTTCAAGTTGCTTTTTAAATAAATAAAAGGTTTACCTCTTGTGAAGTACTGAAACTTGAAAGTCTGTTTTTAGGATTTAATGAAAGGTTTAATCTTGCAAGTAAAATCAGGCGTCTGGCAAAGTGCAGTTAATTATAGGTCAGTGGATGGGATTATACACACAGGTTTTTTTATCGATGCAAAACTAAATAAGAAGCAACAGCAGGAAAGAAAATAATGTAGAAGCTCTGTAAAGAGCATTATTGAAACCAATGACCCTTTCGCTGGGTGACTGAACTCTTTAAACCTGGGGCTCTTTAAACTATCACTAGGATTTAACTGTTAATTTGTGTTTGTTTGTGCTTACTGCTAACTATTTGAAGTTCCAATTAATTTTTTAAAATCAAAAGTGGATGAGGAAAGTCAAACCAGGGCAGGACCGTCACAGTGAAAGGCAGAGCTCTGGGGAGTTTTGTAGAGCAGAGGGATCTCAGAGTACAGGTACATAGTTGCTTGAAAGTGTTGTCACAGGTAGATAGGGTGATTTTGAATGTTTTCGGCACATTGGTGTTCATCAGTCAAAGTATTGAATGCAGAGGTTGTGATGTCAACTTACTGGTGTACAAGATGTTGGTGAGGCCACATTTGAAGTATTGTGTTCACTTTTGATCACCCTTCCATAGGAAAAATGGTGTTAAACTTGAAAGAGTGCAGAGAAGATTATGAGGATGTGTCTAGGACTTGGGGACCTGAGCTATAGGGCGAGGTCGGGCAAGCTATGACTTTATTCCTTGGGGCGCAGGAGGGTGAGGGGTTACCTTATTGAGATGTATAAGATCACGAAGGGAATAGATAGGGTAGACGCACGGTGTCTTTTATCCAGAGTAGGAGAATCAAGAACCAGAGGACATGGGGTTAAAGTGAGAGGGGAAAGATTCAATAGGAATCATGTGAGAGATGAGATTAGGTTATCATGGCACCATATGATTCCCCTACTCTGGATAAAACATTATCACAGACATTGTGGGCCGAAGGGGCTGTTCCTGTGCTGTACATTTCTATGTTCTAAAATTAAATAGATTTTGTTTTACTAACAAAGCAAAAAAATGTTATTTTTGGAACTAGTTATTTACAACCAGATTAAATATAACAAATATAATCTGTTGTCATGTGTTTGTAAACTGCTTGGGGGGGGGGGGAATATTAGTTATATCAGCACTGAAGAAGTGCAGTGTTATTTAGGATAACATCATGTATATTCAGTGGCGGACTGGGTCTAAAAATATTGGTTGCCAGGAGACAAAGGGGGCCCACTTGATATAGGGGGCCCACTTCATCAGGGGCCCACTTGCCATCGGGCAAGCTGACACCCTGGCCAGTCCGCCACTGTGTATATTGGTTTCTGTAAAAGATCATTTGCCATCTTAAAAAAAAAAAAAGGAATTCAGATGTCATGACCAACACTATCGATTAACACTGCAAGATGCATAGATTATATACTGGCTAGAGCACACTTGGGGTACTTTAATAATATTTTGTTTTGGAAGTGCAAAAATTGTGAAGAGGGAGTGCACAAAAAGTGATTTAATTAGGATTGACATAATAGAGGCCTTTTAAAACAAAGGCACTTTATCTTGATGTGAAAGAAGTGCTTCCATTTGTGAGCAAACCAAACTCTGGCATTGCTGTTAACATGGTTGACCTCCAGTTCAAGCCCAACTCCACTGCTTCTGTTCATATTTTTTTAAGGAAAGGTTGGGACTGAATGTTTCCCTGTTCACTTGCTGAAATATCCACTCACAAGCCAAATACCACCAAGAACTGTGGTGAGGATATTCCACTGTAAATTATTAGCCTCTAAAATATTGTTCGTGAATAGGCAAGTGGTGGAATCTGGAGGTTGTTGATGAGAATTCGGGCAAAATAAAATTAGTTGTAGACAAGTGATTGATGGTCAGTCAGTGCAGACTCTGTGCGCTGCAACTTTAGAAGTGCAGTAACAAATGAAGTACTTTATTTACAATGGTAAAGGCACAATTGGAAAAGTTGTTATGTATATGATCTGATAACAGATTAAAGAGGACGACCATGTTTCCGCTGGATTTTAGAATGCTTGTTAAGAATAAGGCAGAAAGTCGGATTACTGATGTCTCTGTTTTGCCTGGGCCTTGGTAATTTTAGGTCTGCATATAAATTCCCATCCTGGGAAAACGACTAGCCAGACTATGATAATTAGCATGTCATTGTGGTTTTGCTATCGAAAGAAAACAAATAGAGGTTTAGAATATGCATCAGCATTATTAAATTTTTTTAAAACTTCTATTTTTTTTGTATAGAGTTTGATGGAGTCTCAACAGTGACACTTTCAACAGTGGCCCTCTTGCATTGTGGATGATATAAAGGTCATGGAAATGTAAGAGGAGAGCTGCTCGATGGCATAGTTAAAAGTCACAATTATCATTCTGATTGATATTTGATTTATAAAAGCAAATAATATTTCAATACCGAATACATGCAGATGCTGGTGGCCCAATAATATCAGTGGAATTGATGCTTGATCCTATCTTAGCTATGACTTTATGTCTGCTTCCGATTTAAATTAACAATTTTATTACCAGCAATTGACTGTGGAAAAAGTTCAGATTTTTTTTTCCATTTGTGTGTAGAATTGCTTCACTCCTGGATGGTCCAGTTCTTATATTTAGACCGCTCCCATTAGATGCCGTGAATGTTTTTGTCAAATCAAGCCCTATCCTTTTTTGGCGTAAATTAGAGGCTCTGATATTTGTGAACATTGAAATCCATTTCCCCTGGATATGCCACAATTTTACATGTTCCAGTTTTTCTATTGGCTCCATTTTATAGTGTACTTTGACCATACTCCAACGCCTTCCACATCGTAGTCATGGCACAGCGGTAGAGTTGCTTCCTTATAGCGCCAGAGACCAGGGTTCAATCCTGACTATGGGTGCTGTCTGTATGAAGTTTTTACGTTCTCGCTGTGACTGCGTGGGCTTTCTCCGGATGCTCCGGTTTCCTCCCACACTCCAAAAACGTGCAGGTTTGTAGGTTAATGGCATTGGTAAAAATTGTAAATTGTCCTTGGTGTGTAGGATAGTGTTAGCGTACGGGCTGTTTGGCACAGATTCGGTGGGCCGAAGGGCCTGTTTCCGTGCTGTATCTCTAAAGTCAAGATGCCACTAATCTGTGGAAATAAAGAAATGGCTTTAAATCAGGGAAATAAGCTTATTGTGTAGGAAGGAACTGCAGATGCTGGTTTAAATTGAAGATACACACACAACGCTGGAGTAAGTCAGCAGGACCGGCAGCATCTCTGGAGAGAAGGAATGGGTGACGTTTTGGGTCGAGATCCATCTCCAGACTGAACTAATAATAAGCTTATTCTCTGATCAGGAAATATTGCGTACTGCTGACCATTACACTTCTTCTTCTTCTTCTTCTAGCGTATGGCGTACACAGCCTAAAGTTGTAGGTCAACTTATTCTATTTGATCTTGTTTGTGCACAAGGTTGCAATCTCCCACCCCACCATTACACTGAGTAAATGGAACCCAATACAGCGTGGTTATTTACATGAAAGAATCTAGTTTTACTTGTTCTGTTTTCTCAGCAATACATCCTTCTATCTGTTTGTTGATGATTTATGATCCGTTTCCAACTTCGCTTTTAAATTAGCGAGCAAGCCATCTGTGTTTTGGCTAAAATTAAGAGTGGCTGTAACGATGGCGTACAATGATCAGAGAATATTTATTATTGAACAGGAGTCATCTCTTTGAGGTGTCCTGATCTTGATTGGATGTTAGTCTTTTGTAGTTGTTTTGAATTTCCCTTAAACATGTGAACAGCAGCTATCTCTGGAGCTTCCTTCACATCTCCACTGCTTAAGTTTAATTTCTGATATTTTGCTCTTTCTGATACTTGGGCAGTTTGCATCATTTGAAGTTGAATGCAAGACTGTTTGGAATAGTTAAAACGTGGCTTATTTTCACACACGTTGCTTTCCAGAAATAGTTGTTTCAGACCATTGCCATTCATTCAGCCTCCGTCAGTTATTCCCCTCTGTACCCTGTATCATAAAGGCAGAATTAGGGAAATTTAGAGACATAGAACATCTTTATTCACTGCATTCTTGGAATAAACTAAAGTCTTGTTATAATCTGTATTTTGGTCTTGGTTGCTTCAATGTTGCACTCAGAGGTTAATTGTATATAGACAGTGCATAATCCGTCCCAGCAGTCCAGGATGGAAATGTTTAGCACAAGATGTCTTATATATGTAAAATAACAGCAATTGTGTCGATCAGGATCATTGTGATTTAATGGGATAGATTCATTTTTTAAAAACAGCACACTCAGTTGGGTGTATATGCGGAGACAATTGCTGTGCTCTGTGTTTGTGACTATTTTGTACGATGTGGAAGGGCTGGGAGTGAGATTGAAAAGGCGGTCACAACGGGGAGTCGAAGGAGAGAGAAAAGGACCTTGGTTGAAATGAGCAGTGCCCGTTCTCAGTGCCTGTGTGGGCTGCTAATCTGCATGCACGGTCACACAGAGCACAGCGCGACGAGGAGAAATAACTAGAAAATTTTATTAGTCTTTTATTTTTACGCGCTGAGATTCATTTGCAGCTTACAGCACAGCAACATGTTTTTCTATAACGAAGTATCTTCCGAAATCAGCAGTAGGTATTGCCCCTGAAATTTAAAAAAGCCACCTCTGGGGAAAGCCATAAAGACCCTCGAGGTTTCTATAGACTCCATTTCAACCTTTTGTATGATCCCCTTCTACAGAGAGTGAATGAATCTCCTCCTCTTACACTGTGGGCTATAGACCCACCATGGAGTTTGTTCTGCAGAAATGGATCTTAATTTATTTTTAAGCAGTGGTGCATTTTATACTGGTTTGTTTTTGTGTAGCTGAATGATGTACATTTCTCCACGAATGTACCAAGTGTAGAAAAGTGTAAAAAACAAAACAAATACTTGCATTGCTATTGTGTCTATAGCACCCGATATCTAAACCACAAAAACAGAGGGACATTTAGCAGAAGTCGGGTTGAATGGTTTTGCCTTGATTTGTAGAACTCCAATTTCCAAATAGTTTTCAACTCATGTGCACTATTCTAGATATATCTTCAGTGACACAAATCTCAGCACGAAGATTTGTAAATACAGAAATGAATGTTTCTCTGCTGTATTCACAAAGAAGAAAGGCAAAGCTCGAGATTTTGGGGGGGGGAGAATGGAATTTAACTCTGATTGGTGTGATGTGCTGCACTTTGGTACATCGTACCAGCTCAGTAAATGACAAAGCACTGGAGAGTGTTGTGGAACAGAGAGATCCAGGATCATGGTTCCCTGAAAGTGGTGATTCAGGTGGATAGGATGGTGAAGAATGTGTTTAGCAATGGGAAGGGTATTGAGTACAAAAGTTGTGACAATGTGATGCAGCTCTACACCTCATTGGTAAGACCACACTTGGAGTATTGTGTGCAGTTCTGGAAACCCAGCTATAGGAAGGATGTCATTAAGTTGGAAAGAGTGCAAAATGGATTCACCAGGATGTTATCCGGACTTGAGTTATTGGAAGAGGTTGAATAAGATGGGACTTTTTTCTTTGGAGTGCAGGAAGCTGAGGGGGTGACCTTCTTGAAAACCGTGAGGGATATGATTAAGTGAGCACAGTCTTTTTCCCAGAGTAGAGATTTCTAAACCTAGAAACCTGGAAGGCATAGATTTAATGTATGAGGGGAGATATCTAAGAGGGAACTGATGGGTAACTTTTTCACTCACAGGGTAGTTAGTATCTGGATCAAACCTCCAGAGGAAGCTATAAAAGCAGATACAATTATACTTTCAAAAGACATTTGAACAGAAATATGGATGGTCAGGGTTTAGAGGGATATGAGACAAATGTAGGCATATGTGACTAACCCTGAATATCATGTTGGTCGGCATGGATAAGAATCTGTCTCCATGCTATATAGCTATGACTTGAAGTTATGGTATGGATTTATAAATCATTGGTGAGGCCACATCTGGAATTTTGTATGCAATTTTAGTGTACAGTGTTGAAAGAATGCGTTTTCTCTGGACAAAGGACAAAGGACAAGGACAAAGGACATTTATTGTCACATACACCATTTCTGGCGTAGTGAAATTTGAGTTGCCATTTGCAGCACACCAATAAAAGTAAGACACCACATTAAAGAAGAATTTAACCTAAAACATAAAAACATCCCCCCACAATGGTTCCCACTGTGAGGGAAGGCAACAAAGTCCAGTCCTCATCCACTTGTTCACCCCGTGGTCGGGGCCTATTTGGAGAGGATGCAGAGGAGATTCACCAGGATGCTGATTACCTATCTGGTATGCAAAACCTTGATTACTTTTGCATTCAGAATTTTATTTCTTCTTTCTTGGTTGGTCCCACAGGCTGAGATGAGAGGGTAAAGATTTATTAGCAAACCTAAAAACAACTTTTCCATGTGTGTGTGTGTGTGTGTGTGGGGGTGGGGGGGGGGGGGATTATATGGAACAAGCTGCAAGAAGAGATAGCTGAGTCAGGTACAATAACAATATTTAGAAGACATTCGGACAGGTACATGGATTGAAAATGTTTAGAGGGATAAGGGCCAAATGCGGCCAGGTGGAACTAGTGTAGATGGGGCATCTTGGTCAGCCTGGGTAAGTTGGGCTGAAAGGGCCCGTTTTCATGCTGTATGACTCTAACCCATTGTGGAGGTGAATTGTGCAGGTTCACCACCCTCTGAATGAAGAATGGTCATCACTGGGAACCAATGAACTGAAGCACCATTACTTGGTATAGCTTACAAACATATAGACCAGGTTATTCTTCAAAGAATTGACCCAATACTTTCAACTTCCCCAGGGTCCCCTTCAACTGCAACGTTGTGGTGAAGGGTGAGAATTAGTCTAACTTGCAAGCTTTGAGAACCTGCCTCTGATTGTGTCACAATAATGCCATCAATCATCATTCTTGCACTCGTGCAACAGTTGTTAAACTGTGCTCTGGTTTGGTCAGTGACTCGCTATTGGCATGCAGCTCATTTTCTTTGTGGGCAATCTTGAAATTTGAGTCATAACTCAAAAGCTCTAGGTGCTGTCGAGCATCACCCCTTGTCATGTCTGTTGCGATGCTGGGACACAGCATATGCGTGACTGGCTACAGCCTGCATATCTCAGTCCATCAGGACCTCTCTGGCTACCTCCTTTCGCAACTCAACACCTGGATTTCGCAAACCATTTCTGCTCCTACTATCCTTGTCCTGTCGATATCCACACAAATGACACGTTTCACGATTCTAGCTGAGGATTGTGTGAATCATTGGCACTTTTAGCAATGAAGTTGTGTAGTCAAAAATGGCACTGCCTGGAGCCAGCAGAATGGCCTAGGCAATCAATTAGACTTGCAAGAGGCACAAAAATACTTAATTGGAAGTAAAGCATGGTAATAACTGAGCTAAGTTGCATGTTTGCAGCATCAGAGTTCAGCACCAAGTATGGAACTTATGCCATGATATTGGAAATTAGTGGAAAAAGATAATTCGGAGTAGATACGTAGATGCAATGAAGATCATCCTTGTAGCAATCTGAGATGAAGTAAGCAAAATATATTAACGTGAACTATTTATTCAACATTAATTTTACATCATTTTTAAATTTTCTTCCTTAATATGATTAATGTTGGGTAAACAATATTGCTGTACCTTGTACCATTACTATACTGCAACCAGGAAACCTCTGGGTTTGAAGAAACTGTGTTTCTTCAAACCGCAAGCTCTTCTACAGATCGGGACATAAACTGGGTTTCTTCATCAGTCTGAAAAAGGGTCTCGACCCGAAACGTCATGCATTCCTTCTCTCCAGAGATGCTGCCTATCCCGCTGAGTTACTCCAGCATTTTGTGTCTATCTTCGGTTTAAACCAGCATCTACAGTTCCTTCCTACAGAAACCTCTGGGTTATTTTTGATTCTGGCTTTCAGCAGAAATTAGCTGATATCTCTTTCTATATTAATTCTATTGCAGATGGGAATTGGGAGTTGGATGGTTGTTACATTCAGCCAATTGTGAAAATTAGCTGGATTTGGCCAGTGTTGTGACTGGAGCCTTCGTAGCTTTCTGATGTTGGCTACCCAGTTCAATCCTTGAAAATGAATGGTAAAACCTCATAAACCACAGAATTAATGGATGAAGGAAAAGTTTTGTTTTAAAAAGTGATTTCGGGGGTCCAATTGTTTTAATTTCCAGGTAATCTACAAATGCCCCGTGTCATATTTTATACATATTATCAACTGCTGTCTTCTGAAACAGTATTGGTTGTCTTTCCCCTTTTAGATGAAAGCTTGGATTATTCCAATCCTGCTTGAAACACAAAAGGTTGGAGGAACTCAGTGGGCCAGGCAACACTTTGTGCTTTGCTCAAGATTCCTGTGTCTATAGTTTCTTGGGCCTCTGTTAATCCTGCTCCTGTCACTTTGCAGATGTTGTTTACAGCACAATGTAGCTGGTCAATGGTCTGAAGAAGGGTCTCGACCTGAAACGTCATCCATTCCTTCTCTCCAGAGAGGCTGCCTGTCCCGCTGAGTTACTCCAACTTTTTGTGTCTATCAATGATCAGGATACCTCTTCCTGCATCTTTTAAAATTTGCAGCAAAAACTAACAAGATTGACCAGTTATGGGATCTTCTCCCTGCTATCTTCAGATTACTCCATTGAGACTGGAGATCCGGAGCTCTTCCTGGACTGTTAGTCCTGTATCTTTGTTTGGGAAATGGTTTATGGACCTGAAATTATAGTGCAGTGGAACATATGGGACAGATACACGTCATTACAGCTACACGTCATTACAGGGGAATGTAATCTGTATAATTCTCATGTCTAAGGGAGATGTCAAGTAAACTCTTTCTGTCTAAATGTTTATCAACAAATCCCTGAAAATGGCTCCATTGTAAGTATTTCAGTCACCCTGCTGTATACAAACAATAGATATCAACAATAAAGCAATCTAAATTATAGGTACATGAGAGTCATTGAGCTCCCTGTACTGCACAAGGTGCTGTTAGGATTGAGTTGGTCTCGGATTTCAGTAACAGGTTGATACAGGTTTTTTTAATATTTAAAAGTGGTAATGGATTAGCTCGGCAGTTCAGCAGGGAATGAAGAGAAACTGGCTACGCCTTCAGTTACTAACCTGCCCTGTCTATTCTGCTACGTCAGCAATGCTGTGCCACCCAGGTGGCTCTGGGGGAGAAAACACGCAAAGGTATAGGTGAGAGCATTGGTCAAAAGCAATGCAAAGTATGTAAAGGTTTAATTTGGTTTGTGAAATCTGGACAGCAGTTTTACAGCCTCTGCTTTGGCATGTTTGTGAAGTTGGGATGAGTTCCTGCAGACAGCAGCTCTGCTGCAGGGCAAAAAACTAATGGAGATTTTTGGAGAACTGTCTCAGTAGTCAGTGATTTATTTATATACTATGAGTTTAGAAGAATGAGGAACATGTATCCTGACATTGAAAATGTTAGTTATTAATTACTCGGGCTTCACCGATGATCTGCTCTGTCTTATAAAGAAGCAAGAAATCCCCTTGAAACAACTTATATCAATAATTTGATGCCAAAATGTCGTGGCTGTTGTGGCCCTTCCTGGGTGCTACTGTGATTGACCTATAACTTCACTCAATCCAGGCCAAGCTGTTGTAAAACTTGATGTGAATCCCTGTCGGGCAAACTGAACTTTCCAGTTCTTGGAAGTTTTAACTGCTTCTGAACATGGTAATGCACGTCCTCTGTATTCACGTAGAACTCTCAGAGCAAAAGGAATTATTTCAGTTCTTTGCTTGTTCAACCAGAAAATATTTGCTCATTTTCAAAGACAAGTTGTTGCCAATATTGCAGCAGGTTCTCAAAACTAACTTCATTGCGGCAACTGCCTTGCAGACTGCCTACCTGTGTCTTTTCTGTCTCTTACTCCTCTCATGGTCATAGATGCGATCCTTCAGCCCACTGACTTTGTGTAGACCATCAACCACGTTAATCCTGTATCAATCCCATTCCCCCTACATTCCATCCTCTCCCTCACATTCTGTCATTCATCTACATACCAGGAGCAGTTTGCAATGCCCAATTAAAGTAACCAATCCGCACTTCGGATGTGGGAAGGAATTGGACCACCCGGAGGAAACCCGCATGGTCACTGGGAGAACGGCAAACTCCACAGGGAACACCCGAGGTCAGGATTGATTTTTAATTTTAGTTTAATTTATTATTATTATTGTCATGTGTACCAAGGTACAGTGAAAAGCTTTTGTGTGCTATCCTGTCAGCAGAAAGACAATACATGATTACAATCGAGCCATTTACAGTGTACAGATACATGATAAGGGAATAACGTTTAGTGCAAGGTAAAGCCAGCAAAGTCCGATTAAGGATAGACCGAGGGTCACCGGAGGTAGATAGTAGTTCAGCACTGGTTGTGGTAGGATGATTCAGTGGCCTGATAACAGCTGGGAAGAAACTGTCCCTGAATCTGGAGGTGTGCATTTTCACACTTCTATACCTTTTGCCTGATGAGAGAGGGGAGAAAAGGGAATGGCAGGGTGCGACATGTCCTAGATTTTGCTGCTGGCCTTGCCGAGGTAGCGTGAGGTATAAATGGAGTCAATAGGACAGAGGTTGTTTTGGGTCATGGTCTGGGCAGTGTCCACAATTCGCTGCAATTTCTTGCGGTCTTGGGTGGCATTGTTTTCCCACTCTGAGGCAGTGGTTCTCATAGCTGCACCTCTCCTGCAACCTCCTTCAACCTTCGGCATAGACAAAAGCCCCCTTCAGCACTTCACGATGAGGACACAAGCAGGAAGCTTTTTCATGTAATTCCAATTCCTCATTCTGAGATGGTTCTCCCACCTCGGGATGTTTTGTTTATTTTAAAAATCACAGTTGGATCTGCTAACACCAACTTGAAGTGAGACAAGATTGGTTGCATCCAGAAACTGCTCAAAATATTTTAAATACATTTCTATAATCTACTCTTATAGAAACGTACAAAATTCTTATGGGTTGGACAGGCTAGATGCAGGAAGATTGCTCCCGATGTTGGGGAAGTCCAGGACAAGGGTTCACAGCTTAAGGATAAGGGGGAAATCCTTTAAGACCGAGATGAGGAAAAACTTTTTCACACAGAGAGTGGTGAATCTCTGGAACTCTCTGCCACAGAGGGTAGTTGAGGCCAGTTCATTGGCTATATTTAAGAGGGAGTTAGATGTGGCCCTTGTGGCTAAAGGGATCAGGGGGTATGGAGAGAAGGCAGGTACGGGATACTGAGTTGGATGATCAGCCATGATCATATTGAATGGCGGTGCAGGCTCGAAGGGCCGAATGGCCTACTCCTGCACCTATTTTCTATGTATCTATGTATCTATGTATAATGCTTGAAATTTGGGAAAATCTGTATTATCTGTTCTGTAAGATTAGATTTTTTTTTTAAACTTCCTTTTGGATGCTACACTGCTAATCTGAAGAAGGGTCTCGACCCGAAACGTCTCCCATTCCTTCTCTCCAGAGATGCTGCCTGTCCCGCTGAGTAACTCCAGCATTTTGTGTCTACGAGCAATTATGAGACCAGCTTGCAGTGGTGGAGTAATGAGAAATATTCCTTTTGGAAAAACATGGTGACAGAATCTTTCACTGTATTCTGAGCAAGGCTGACCAAGTGCAAAATCCCAGCTTCTGTAGACTTGTTCTTCACAACAATGTGGAGACACTACACATCATCTCGAACACTTCATTATAATACTGAGGGAACATTGGACCATCAAGTCATTTGGCTTGGATATTAAATCAAGGCTCTGTTCTGTCACTTTGTGAATACAAACGATTATGTGGTATTATAGAAAGACCAAAAGGTGTTTCCTGGTGCTTGGTAAGCAGTTGTTTCCTTATCAATGTCACCAAATGATAATTAGTCCAGTTAGGCCTTTCTCCACTCAAATTGGCAACTTGAGTTTGTCCAATAAACAAAAGTGACGATAAAACAATTGGATGCCATAACCGCTATATAATTGGCATTTTTCACAGCATTGTTTTGTGTTTAATTACATTTTGCAATTACCTTTTGAAGGGGGCATAGGCTTAAGCGAGGAGGCAGGAGACGGGGGAATGAGAGGTTATGTCCTTGTTCGGAAGAATGGGAGAGCAATATATCTGAATGCAAGAAGAAACTAGTAGATTTTGTGGCACTGAAGGATCGTCTTGTGCTGCTCCATGGGATGCAGAAAGCTATTATACAGGCACAGCAAGTAATTAGGAAGGATGGTGGTGTGTTAACCAATGAACAAATGAACCAAGAGCAGGAGTAGACTACTGCCCCTGAAGCATAGTTTTCCTTTTAATAATCTCATGACTGATATGAATGTAACTTCATGTTCCCATCCCAACTCATGAAACTTTGATTCCTTGTTCTTCAAGGATCTTTCTACTTCTTTCTTAAATGTTTTCAAGGACTTATGACGCTCAGAAATTGGGGGGAAAAGACGCCTTATCTTTATCTTAAATTGATGATCCCTTTTTCCAGAAACATTCACCCTATCAGGATCCCTCTGGATATTTTGTTTTAAGCAGGTCATCTTCAATACTGCAGTGGATATCAGCCCAGCCTGTCCATCCTTTTCTTGTAACTGCTTCCAATGCGTTAACATCCTTTAAAAAAAAAAAGATCGGATGCTTTTCCATCCTTACTTTTCAAAAAAAAGATCTGGAGTACTATGTACAGATATTCCAGATCTGGTCTCACTTTTGCCTATATATCTTAAGTGTGACATCCCTCCTTTTCAATTCCATTCCAGCAATGTGTGACTGCTGTACATGTATATTTGACTTGCACGTAATGCATAGGACTGAAATCTCCTAAGACCATATGACATTGGAGCAGAATTAGGCCATTCTGCCCATTGAGTCTGCTCTTCCCTTCGATCATGGCTGATCTACTTTTCCCTCTCAACCCCATCCCAGTTTTTTTTAATTTTATTTTTTTTAATTTATTTTTTTAGAAGTATTTTACATTACAGTTATCTGCAATAACATAACATAATTTTATACAATTCTTGTACCACTTCTGTTTTTCAACTTTAATAGAAAAAAGGATAGAAAGAGCTAGCAAAGATAGTCAGTGAGTGAATGAAATTGGTCCAGGAACACTCTTGTGAACCTAAACCACAAGAAGTAGTTAAAGAAGAAAAGAAAAAAAGAGAAAAAAGAAAATAAGATAGGACAATATGAAAGGGATGTGTCTACTTCTTATCTTTACTCACCCCTCGCCAGGTCCTAAAACCATTTATTATCAACATTTTGTTGCACCCTATGTTTGTAATAAGTCGATATATGGCGACCAAATCTTTTGGAATTGGTCTTGTTTACCTGCTAGGAGGAATCTCATATCTTCTAAATGTAACAATTCCGACATATTAGATGTCCACGTTTTTATTGTTGGCTTAGGGGCATTTTCCCAAAATTTCAATATCAGTTTTTTTGCCGTTAATAAACCATAACTAAGAAAACTCCTTTGAAACGCAGTCAGCTCCAAACTTGCTTCTGTTGTTCCAAAAATAATCAGTTCTGCATTCGGTTTCAATTTTATTTTAAATTATTTAGAGAAAATTTCAAAAATTTCATTCCAAAATTTTTGAATTTTTCTACAAAAGACAAAAGAATGTGCTATAGTTGATTCTTGGACTAGGCATTTATCACAGTTAGCCGAGGTATTAGGGTAAAATTTACTTAATTTAGCTTTTGAATAATATAATCTATGTAAAATCGAACATTTATGCACATATAATAAATGTCTATCCCAACTCTCTTTCGAGATTTTTTATAGCTAGTTCCTGTTCCCATTCTCTTCTAATCCTGTCCGATGCTGGAATTTCTATGTTTAAAATGGTTATATAGGTATGATATTAAATTATCTGATTACGCTTTTATATTCATTATCCCATCTAATAGGTCAGGAGACATGTTTTGATATTCTCGTGTATACTTTTTCAAATAATCACGTAGTTGAAAATATTTAAAATATTGATTACTATTCAAGTTGTATTTAAGTTGTAATTGATTAAATGTTAAAAAACTTCCATTATCATACATATCTCCAAACGTTTTAATTCCTACTCTTTCCCAATTTATACCATCCCAGTTTTTAATTATCTATCTATATATTACTAAAACTCTCATCTTGACCACTTCCTGTCTGCGTTGTAATTAAATTTGCGCAAAAACGATCCCCCATAACGCTACGATTTTTTGCCACCTTATTCACCATTCTCCTCTGCTACGTCAAATAAGTTCTGTTCCGATCGGTGAAATAGCACAAAGGTTATGAAGGTTTTGAAGGTTCACCCTCCCCCACCCCACCCCCACCCCACCCCCTCGTCTAGATTTCATCATCTAGTTAGTTCATGTCTGAAATAAAAAACAAAAGAAAGCTAAGGTGGCATTTGTGAAGAGAGCCAAAGATTGTGCAGCTTCTGCTTCACCACAGCAGATACCCAGGTTCAGTTGTGACCGTGGGTGCCATCTGTTGGTGTTTGCACGTTTTCTCTGTGACTGCATGGCTTTATACTTGGTTCTTCAGGTTCCTCCCATATCCCTATTAATTGTATGTAGTAGGCTTATTGGCCATGGTAAATTGGCCTGAGTGTGTAGGTGAGTGGTAGAATTTGGGAGGTGTTGATGGGAATGTGGGGAGATGGAACTAATGTTGTAAGAGTGTAAACGGGTGGTTGTTGGTGGGTATGAAAGACCTGTTTCCATGCTATCTATCTCTGCTCTGTGTCAGTGTCCTTTTTATTTGACCTTCTACAACAAGCCATCCAGTCCAGCCTCACTGCCACCCTTCACCAAAAGCCTAACTGCTGTGGGCCAACTGAAAAATAACACATAGGGACTGGACAGTATTCCTATAGAAGGTCTAACACATGGCAAAGAGGTGCTTCATTCACAACTCCATTTTATCTCCCACATCTGAGAAAGGGAGGATACGCCTGGGAATCTCGTATAATTTTAAAGGGTCAAATCCAATTGCTGTAACTATGGAGTGGTCTTCCCTTTATGGATTAATTCCAGTAGTCTTCACAGGCAAAGTCATTGCCAAAATAATCCTCTATCATCTCTTCAGAACAGCCGAAGAATTGCTCCAAAAATCACATTGTGGATTTAATGCATCCAGCAGATCTATAAACAAGCCCTTTACTGAAAGGCAACTCTTAATAGAATACAGATAAATGTATCAACTGTAATGAGTAGCCTTTCATAATCTCTCAAATCCCGCAAATCTGAATTGGCTGGGTTGATGGAGATCCTCTTCAAAGTGGAAATTCTGTGTGTGCATAATGTTCGGTTCTGTTTAACTTGGCAAATGGAAGTAATCTCTGTCAGCATGCATGAAGATCCAGACAACATTTAGGTCTAGGCTGATAAATGACGAGTAATATTTGCACCACAAAGTGCCAGACTGTGACAATCTCCAGAAATAGAGGCCATTTCATACACCCTTGACATTCAGTGGTATTGCTATGGCCAAGTTCTCACCATCAATACCACTGACCAGTGACTCATCTGGATGAACCATATAAACACCATAGCTCTGAAACTGAGTCAGAGCTGAATACCCTGTTCTGAATGACTCCCTTCCTGACACACTAAAGACTTTTCCACCATCCACAAATCATGAGTGTGATGGATTACTCCACTTGCCTGGATGGGTGCAACATCGACATCCTTCAAGAAGTTTGATTCTATCTAAAGCAGTCTGCTTGTTTGGCATCCTATTAACCACGCTGAACATTCATCACCATGCACAATGGCTACAGTATGTATCATTTGCAAAATGTACTGCATTTATTTACCCAGACTACTCAAACAACACCTCCATAAACC